>JAQMYJ010000040.1:23990404-24055720 GCA_030014305.1 Clarias laeviceps | reverse complement strand
GTTACAAAATTTTGCCTGTTGTCGAGATACCTGTACCACTGCTGTTGTTTTGTTGAAAAATGTAATAAAAAAAAAAAAAAATTTTTAATTGCAAAACTTTTAATAAAATATTAATTATGTAAAAAAAAAAAAAAAAAGGGACCCAACTCTGATGCTATGTATTGTAAATACTTGAAAGTATGTGGGCCAATATGTTTACATAAATTCATAAAGGGACAAGTCTGTGCTAGAGTTTTGCCAGAGGACCATCAGCTTTTTTTTATAATGCAACTTATGCAACCAAGAGGACCACCTAGCTTTAAACTTAACAGGCACTTACCATTACGATGGTCAAGCTAGACTGCATGTTAACTAAAACCTCTAATATCTTATGTGCTCCAGTACGCTCATCCGTCCCTTCGCAAGAGTTAATCACAATACTTGAAGCATGAACACACTACTACATGACAGCAGAGCACCAGCTAACTGACCTTTCAGCAGCTATCTGTAATATGCATTATACACTGCCTGGCCAATAAAAAAAAAGTCGCACACTCTAAGATTTCATTCAGTCACCTTTAGTTTTGATTGCAGCACTCAATGTGGTGACCAGCTCATGTGTGAAAATGATTCCTCATGCTCCCAGAACTACTCTGTCTCAGTTTGAGTCCTGGAATATGCCTGTTCCATCAGGGCAGAAAAACTCCACTGGTCATCAGCTGACTTAATTATATTGCCACATAACATTGCAGAGCCTAGACCTAACCAACTGGAATAAGGTCAATCTGAACGCATTAGACCACATGAACTTTTTCCATTGCTCCAAAGGCCAACCTTTATGCTCCCTAGCAAATTCAAGCCTTTTTTCTAATTAGTCTCACTACCAAGTGGTTGTCTTATGGCAACACAGCTGTTTAGTCCCAACCCAATGTGTTCTCAAACATAGCTATAGCTTTTACCGGGTGGCACAGTTGCATCGTGGTTAGCACTGTGACCTCCAAGGGTTCGATTCCTGCCTCAGGCTTGGTGGGTTTCCTCCCACTGTGAAAAGAAATGCAGATTAGGTTAATTGGTGTTCCCAAATTGCCCATTGTGTGTGCGCCCTGCGATGGATTGGCACCCTGTCCAGGGTGTACCCTGCCTCATGCGTTAACTCTCTTGGGATTTCATTCACAAAGTTGACGGTTTAACATTATCTTTGTGTGGTTTTGTTAATTTTGACCAGGCAGTGTACTTTTCCATACACATTCTAAGACATTCTACATCCTGCACCACGATTGGTTAGTAATTCATATTCGTAAATTGATCAAATTCATACCCCATTGAACAAACATCTGTGACATTGTTGATGTCACCATAGCGAAAATAGTGGACATTAAGAAGCAACAGGGACGCATTCATTTGTTTCACTTATACTCAGACAAATCATTATATTTGTTTTTTTCCCCACACTCTAGCTGAGCGCTCCACACTCATTGGTTGACTAAGGGTGTGCAAGAACTATCACTTAGTACAAATCCTAGGCGAAAAACAAACATAAGAAACACAAGCGGCAAGAAACAGGTATGTTGTAATTTGTATTATCTTTGCGGAGGCTATTGATGAATTTCTAATCGTCTGGAAACAGTGATAATATTATACAAGTACATAAACTATATGTCAAAAAATTTGTAGCCACCTGACCATAATTATCCAAAATTATTTCCCCTTTGCTACTGGAATATACTCTTTTGGCAAGTATTTCCTCTAGATTTTGGAGCAAGGCTGTGTGTTCGTTCAGCCACACGAGCATTAGTGAGGTCAGGCACTGATGTCAGGCCAGGAGGCCTGGGGTGAAGCTGGTGTTCCAGTTCATCTAGTGTTCAGTGTGGTTGAAATAGGGGCTCTGTGCAGGCTACTGGAGTTCACTTTATGCCCAGGAAAATTGTCATGCCAGAACAGGTTTGGGCTTCTTAGTTCCAGGGAATTATGAAGCTACAACATACAAGGTCATTCCTTACAAGTGTGTGTTTTTAATTTTGGGGAAGAAACAAACATGGGTGTGATTTTTGTTCACACAGTGTTTTTCAATATAGTGTATCAAAACAAATCCAAAATCCCAGATCTTCAGAGTAGGCTTTTATTGTCATTTCAGCTATATACAGTTCAATACACCGTGAAACGAAACGGCGTTCCTCCAGGACCAAGGTGCTACATACTGTACATGCAACATAAATTAACAGAAACTAACTAGCTAACTAGGACAACTAACCTGCTGACTATCTAAGACAAACCAAATTTACACTAAAGTACTATACAAAAGACATTACTATACAAAAAGATAACACAAGACAACATAAAGTGTATGTGACACAAAGCTATTTCCTAATAAAGCTACCCTTTATTGTATCTATATGCATCCACAAAAGAAAAAGGAATCTTCTCAGAGTCTGATTGTGGTTATTTTTATATTATAATCAACATAATGAAAAACTGTGTATGAATTCAGGCTTAAAACAATGTTCTTGTGTTTATTACAACACCTATTATACAGTTTATCCAGGAACTGTATCTCCTACACATGATTTGTTTTAACTGTAGTAATTACTGGCAATCAGTTGGCCAGTCAGTTGTATCTTTTTATATTTTAACTGACTTTCTTTGAAAAAATTTAAAATTTAAAATTCTTTCCACTTGAATATGAAGCATTGGTTATAATGAGAAGCTCTAATCAGATCATGAAATAAAGTCAACTGGTGAATGCCAAAAACATGGACTATATTCATCAATATTTAGGGACATTTCCATTTCAGCATATAAATCTGTGAGAACGGTGTAATGAGTAACGATAACTAAATAATTTACATTTGTTTTGTATTCTTTAGTATAACATAAGCAGAGAAAGGATCCTTTTCAATTGATTTAAAAGTATTCTTGTTCTAGATTACAACGTATTATAACAGAATTTTACATACAGTACATAACGAATTTCTATTCTTTAAAAAAATAATAATAATCCAGCTGGATTATCTGTGTCCCTGATTTATTTGTATATCAACAATTATGTTACACAGAGATTATAAGCCAATAGTCAGTATACAAGGAAATATTAATCACATGTTACAGTTAATGATCTGACATCTGCACATGCAGTGGGTGCAGTCAGTTATACTGTATTTCCCTGTACAACAATACCATGTCTGCCACAATGTGAATTTACACAGAAATGTTGATGAGCCGTAACCTCCCCTGAGTGAGAGCGATATCCCCATGCAATGTCAACTCTCATGTCAGATAGAGGTGGAACACCGATGTCAGCTTCAGTTCTGAATCAGTTACCAGTTTCTCTCAACGCATTAAACTTTCAGGTCTCATCTGCCTGGTAATGATCGTGAGGTTGTGTGTGTGTGTGTGTGTGTGTATACATTGTCTGACAGATGATCACTGACAAACTGACAGCAAACAGATTGAAGAAGACGCAGCTAATGGAGTGTGAAGTTGAAAACCAAGAGATAAGGGAAGGAGAGACAGACAGAGTGAGTGTTTTCACTGGTCGAATCATGTGTCTGATTTTATGTCAAACACATAATTTTATGTCAACACAGTCTGAATAAACAGACCGGTGATAAACAGTAATAAGTCAATAACAACATATAAATCTTGAAAGCCTGAGTTCTATTCTAAGCACATCAACAATCACACCTGATTGCCATATAGTATTTATACTGAGATTAAGATCATCAAAAAGCTGCAATTTATCTGCAGTTTCCTCTTAGCAATGCATTTCCCTTTGCGAAGTATCAGTGTGAACTTCCAAAACTACGTATAAAAAGCCAACCATTAGTTTTACCTCGATTAACCCCCATTAGCCTTACATTTTCAGACAAGCTATGTAGGGTAGTTGTAGGGTTTAATACGTTCTCCATCCTGCATCCATTATAGTATATACAATCCATTATAGTATACATTTCTTGAAGTCCCACAACGCACACCAAACCAGTATCAGGTTTGTCATTTGGTGTGACCAGTACAAGTCAGTCACACCGATATCATACACCAGCCCCTGGTCCTGTTGGCTACCATTACCACATATGATTTTTTTTTTTTATTTCCTCCTTTTTTTCTCATCTCCTCTCCTGCTCTGTCTCAGTCCACCTCCCGAGACCTCTCTTTAGAGTCTAATTATCCTCTGCCTTCTGTTCAAGAGACTCCTCCTCGTGATAAAAAACAGTCACTTCCAAAGCAAACTAGTTCTTAATTTTCTCTGACAGACTCCTTTAAACAAGCTGGTAGAATGCAGCGTCTAATTGAAAACACATTCCTATTCCAAACAAATTAAGCACAATTAAGGGCCCTGAGTTATGAGTATCTATCATGATGAGATGTTTTGGTAAAAATCACCACATTTAGATCAAAGTCGTCCGACCCTTTGCTTAATTGCCTCATTAGAGTCCTTTGCAACGGGCTTCATAAATATAGGGCCGGAGAGTTTCATTTGGGAATTACTCTAAAAGACGACCCTTAAAGTAATCGCTTCCACATTTATACAAAAGGTTCATCTGTTTTAGGAATAAACAGATTTCTTTTCTTTTATAGTGAATATTTTGGTGGTTGTGTTATCTCCAGTGCGGTTTCCATTTTCATTACAGGCTAGTGTGGAGAATTGTAATGTCGCAGTGAGAGGCCAAAAAGTACCTCAGTATAAATATTTCCAACAGTGTAGAACATTTCATTCTGCACGTTATGTAAAATATTCAACTCTAATCAATCATATCATCAGACGACTGCTTTTATAGCATCTCCGATTAGAGAGAATGTTGTCTCAGAGCACAACGGTAAGTCTAAGGGTTTGAAAAGTAGTTCTAGTTGGCTTTTTTACAACGTAGACTTCAGCTCAGATCATTTTAATTCAACATCTTAAATGAGCAGACTACATTTCATCCAACAGATTTTTCCAATTTTGAGCACCACTTTATTGGTTAGCTGCAGAAATGAGCGGCAGGGAGTGGCTTGCTGCTAAAAAAAAAAGTGAAGACAGATACCAGCCTTTTAAAAAAAAATTTAACCAATCCTCTTTTCTGTGGCTCAGTTTATATAAGCACATATTTAATATTTAATGCTGCATAGAGACATTATCTCTCCAAATATGACAAAGTTTACTTGGCATATTCAGGTATATTCACAAACATGTAACCATCATAGGAATGTTGTCTCAGGCTCTAATGCAGCAACATTTGCCAACTAATATTATAGCTGATAGCATTTAATATAATAGCCTGAAATTAAGCTAATCTCATAAAATCACAGGAATTGGAAGCCTTAAATCAACCTAACTGTTAAAGTTACCTTACTTTTTAATACGTTGATATCTAGTTTGAGGTTTCAGCAATGTACATGTTGGTAACAGCAAACCTTTTTGGTCATTGAATGAATCAGTACAGTGAAGAACACTTTTATACCCTACTCTTCATTTCAATCTAATTTCATAAAAATAGAATCAAAAACAAAATATCTAGTCCTGGAATTACTGGTACTGCACATCTGTCAAAAAAAAAAATTATGCAAGTAAACTAAACCTTCTCTCCAATCCTCTTCTCTCCAGTATGCCTGTTATAATTCATTCTAAAATATACTACTTATGCTTTCCATTTTATATTTAAATTTCTTATCTCTCCTACTGATTTACACATACACATCCTGCCAGTGAACTGAGACGGCACCAGTTAAAGTCAAGCTTTAAACGGAGAGCTTGTTAAGGCCTATAAGTCAGAGCCACTCAAAGCAAGAAGATGACTGATGGTGCAGGAGCAGCCAGAATCCCCTTGCTGAGTTTATTGCCCCCAAACCAGCTCTCACCACATATGTCCCTCATCCTGCACTGACAGTGCTAATAGAATATGCATGGGCCTATTAGCATACAAGCTAATGTTGGCCCAGAGGGAGGGCATGGACATCAAACTTTAAGTAGAAATCAAAACAGAGGGAGAAAAAAAAGGAGGGGGAATTAAAAGGACACCATCACCCTAAGAAAACATGGCCCCAGGGCACAAGACACATTACACATGTGCTTGTACTGGAGGAGCAATCTTGCGCTTGCACAGAAGGCCTTCAAAATTAAATGGGAAAAGACCCAATGAATGTGGGTGAGCCTCGTTCAGGCTCTCATGATGTGGAAATAGAAATGAATTGGGTGGAGATGTGAATGTTTTCCTGCACGTATCAACATAATGCACGCATATGAAAGGACATGCTGCCTCTTCTACATGCAAACATATGGACTGCAAATGTCAAAAGCCTCAAATGCTTATAGAATGCAAATTTTTTGCAATATTGTTAGTGTGGAATTAGACTGGCCCTTGTATGCAACTTTGCACTGCACAAACAGCTCAAGTCAGATTAGAATCTCAGATCTTCAGTCGAGCAAAACTGCCTTGCGTATTCTGGCACCCACCCGAGATTTATCGGCAAAAGAGCACGCTGCATTCTCTCTGAACCCTGACACCAAATCAGATACATTTCCGCAAAGCCAGTACAAATGAAAATAGCACATAAGAAAGCAATTTGGTTCAGCAATCACAAAAAAATGCAGAGCAAGCCTAATGAAGGACTAATTGAGTCACGTCCCAAGACAAGGTGAGCTGCTCTCTGGATCCCCAGCACCACGCTGGCGTTCACGGTCATCATGGATATGTTAACCCCACATAGGGGGGGAAAGGAAGCAGGTCACAGGGGTGAAGAATTAGACCTAAACGAATGGAACAGAGCTGGTAAAATAGCATAAAAAGCGTTGTGTCTATACGTACCTGCATCATTTGCAATAATGGTCCAATTAGAGAGTCATGCTTTCTAGGCATGTTTCAGACACCCTCAATATAAGCCATATGTCACATCACAGAATGGCTTCACTGCACTACAAGTTCTCCATCAACATAAATGCAATGTGCAATTACACAAAGTACAATAAAACGAAAGAAAAAGTTGTACAAGAAAAGTCTTTTTCTTATACATTTGATCATCATGAACATATGTATAAAAGTGCCAACATGTAATAAATTAAACAAAAGTTTTCAATAAACAATTTTAAACTGCACTGCACCTTAGGAAAAAAAAAAGACCACACAATCAATTTTTAAATTCCCAATTTTTTTTTAACAAGGGTTCTGCATAATTCAATTTGGCACATCTTTTATGGGATTTTTATTGCTAAAATACTTTTAACAGTCCTGTCCTGTTACTGAAGCAGACTCATAAACTTTCTACTCAGCGGTGACTGGTGCAATATTAAAAAAGCAGACACCGTTAAGGGGAATCAGCTTTGTATTTAATTGGAATTTGAGAAAAAAGAAGGAATGGTGCAGAACAGACCTGCCCGAGAAACGATTTTTATTTGCAGCTTTTATTGCCACGGTCACCAGTCTGTAGGTGTCTCCTTTTGGCTCACGTTCACTAATACAACCCATCTTCCAGAACCTTTACCACCAGGCACAGGTCTTCTAGCTCAAGCCATCAATCCAACATTCAGCAGCACAGCAAGCAAGATAAGCGCATTTTACTTATCTGAGTGTAAGGGTTAACATGTGATAGGTCAGCAAGGGTGAAGGCTTGGAAATGCTCAGGTGAAACGGCTTCCTAAACCTGTAGTAAGTGCGGCGGCTCAAAAGCTAAAAAGTGATTGGGCTCTATTTTCACCACATTAGTTTAGGATGGATTCAAATCACATTGCAGGCGCTGTAAAACTTTGAGCTTCTTTTTTAGTACAGATGGTTTGGCAGAGTGACAAAGCAAACTGGGCCTGGACCCAAACTCCAACCTCTATTTCATGGCGGCTTAACACTTTCGCTCTCTCTAGATTACAGTTATGGCGCTTTAACAATGTGTCCAAGCCCAAATCATTCACAAAAGTCCTATTCGGTACACCAACATTAATTTGAGAACGAGAATAAAAAGCGATGAAAATCACAATCGTCACTGTGAAGAAAAGGAGCTCAGACGTCCTTATTCGATTGAACATGACTGCGATTGATAGCAAGTCAGGGTGTTAATACTAGGAATGGTCAGGTGATTAGAACCATAAGTGTGTTAAGAGTGTGTGTGTGAGTGCGGAGTGAAAAATGTAATACAAGCTCTGGGTCCGTCCCTGAGGCTTTACATAGTGCATGGTTACAGATCATACATGCATACACACGCTCACACACACTCATGCACACACACACACACACACACATACACACACACACAACACACATTGGGCCCCAGGCCTGGGCTCTTGTAGTAATATTTGTGAGACATGCCCTATGTCGATAAACACACACACAAATTCTAGAAAGATAGTGTATTTTATTTCATTTTTATTATATATTTATTTATATATACACTATAGTATGTACAGTGTATTCAATATATTTCACTGAGCAACAACTGAACTGCAAGAAGGGGTAATTCTATGCAGAATATGCCTCCACAAACGTAAGCTTAAGACCCAGGACATTGTTATAACAACTAAATAGAGAAGACATCTAACATCAGATGTGTAAAAGTCTGGATTTCAGATGTAACGACATCACTGATTATCTTGGGGCCCTTTTTATCTTGCTGTGCTGGATGTCTGAACTCCATAAGAGCCTAAAGTCAGTCTCTACCACCAGGAGGTGTGTATTGGGGTAGACTGGGGGAGTGCCGGTGTTGGGTAGGTGCATTTGCTGCTTGCCATGCTACCATGCTTCACTTCCATGAGAGATTGTGGGGAGGAAGGGGGGGCTGCACAGAAGGAGCCATTGTTGATTACTCATTACTTAACCTGTAATGCGTTCCGCCCCCTTTGTCTGCATGTCATGCTTCTTTTCTCCCCCCCTTATTCCCCTCAACTCTCTCCGCTCTCTTCCCGAATAAATGGAAAAATATTCCCAGCCCCAGGCTAGCGCTGAACTTCTCACTCTCTGCATCCAATTTGGAGCCACTGCTCCCTATGATGTAACCCGACAGTCCCAACATAGGAGAAAGGCCACAGAGAGAGAGAGACAGAGAGCCAGAGAGAGAGAGAGAGAAAGACAGACAGACAGGCGTGTGTGTGTGTGTGTGTGTGTGTAAGGAAGCCAGAAACTGCAGGTCTCTAAGGTTGCATTTTTTAACCTTGCTACTTAAAATCCAGCAACACTTTATGAATGTTTTAGTTTTTGAGTCATTATCATGCTGGCCAGCATATGTTGTATATGGAGAAGAATGGTAATTAGGCTGCCCCTAAGCACTCTCTCTCCTTAGTTTCCTTGGCTAGTGCCATTCAAAGTAAAATACTCCCTCAGATGACATGTCTATCTGAGTGCGTCTACTTATGAATCTTATCTTGTACATAATCATTTGATTTGAAAACATTCTGTCTTACATCTGACATATTCTAAAAACTAATAATAATAATAATAATAATAATAATAATAAAAAATAAAATATTTGCATCTGCAGATCATCCTTGAAAAACCATCACACGGCTTAAAACCTAGAGTTCAATTACCGAAGAGAAAGCATACCAGTCTAGCCAATTTTGCTGAATAAACTTCTCATAAAGCAAATGTCAATATAAATACGCACGTAAACCATCACTGTAAACTTCTGGAGCAATGATGAAAATCAATGTCAAGGTCAATGCACAAAGAAACCACCTCAAACTCCATGCAAAGTGGCCTGGCAACCTTAACTGCCCAGGAGTTCTGGAGACTTCTAGGCAGGAGTCATGGCAGATTGAAATGGTACACTTCTCACGGCCCAATCTCAAGCATGACTTCATGCCGAGCTGTCACACACCGCAGGCTGCATTCCCTTTGAATTGGCACAAATACGGTGGATACGACGCAGACAGAAACCACCGCTGTGGGTTGGAAATGAGTATATACTGCTTATGGTTTGACATAATCAAGGGGGTCTGAAAAAGTTCCCATCGTTGCCTTATTTCATTTGAGCCAGAAATGGAACTCAATCACACTCTCTGCCAAAGGAGGAGGACTGGGAACGTTAGTGCTGTTTAGCATGACAGCGCTGATGATGATGGCAATGATGATGGAGTATCTACGCAGATGACTGAAAGCAGGTCCGTTTCATTTGGCTGGCGTGTTCTGCAGGAAAAGATGCTTTGTTTGTTAGCTCCTGACCTCCTGTGAGAGTGTGTATGTGGGAGACGTGACCCTTGAGTGTGAGCCGGTGTGTATGTGTGTGTGTCTGTGCAGTGTCAGGCTCATTATGAGCTGATAAAAACTCCTGGGCCAGGTCCATCCATCATGTCCCGCCTCTAATCAGCATGTGTGTCACTGTAACTAAACAGAGCCTTGAGCGGCGCTGCCACGCGATTGGCTGTGACAGGGAGAAATAAATCTGCCTCCAGCCAATCGGGGACAGGCAGCGAAGCGTCGCAGTGAAGGTGACAGTCGTTTGAGGTCTCAACCGACGCAAGATTAGGAGAGCCCGGTTCAACCGCAGCCGCGCAGGAAACAACAAACAGCCAATGAAACAGCAAACCACTCTGAATCAGCTTCCTCCAAACAAGGATGAGTGTTTAGCTCCAGTTTTGGTGTTGGACTCGAGACAGTTTGATTTAATACCAGTTAGAGGAGCTCACGTCTCTCTGTACAACTACAAATCTTTGTCGTGTTCAGTTTTCTCCCCTGTAAGAAAGACTAAAATCGCATTGGCTTACTTGTTGATCTGGAATAAGGTATGAACAATGTCACCTTTTTGCACCGTTCATGCAAATGTAAAGCGGGTGAATCATTTTTCTCTCCATATTTAAGCTCGGTGCAGTCAAACCCGTCCTGCGCTATATGCCATTAATCAGAGTCAGTGTAAATAAAAAGCGTTATAACTGTAAAACATATGTTACAGGTTTGATGGTCTGATTTAATTTTTCACTTCATTAACACAAAGTCAAAGCTTTTTTAAATGGGATGCCATGTGAAAGCCGGATAAGTAAAAACGGAATTTTGGTTACTTTCCACCATGGACACAACCCAACATAACAGGTTCAACTGCTCATTACAGTGGTAACATGACAACAAACCCACACACCATAAATCAGACTTTTTCTTTATTCAGCTTGTGCATTTTTATTTTAATTCATCGCTTCTTATATCTAATTTATTTTAAGAAAATAAAATAAAAGTAGAGGAAAGGAAGGGAAAAGAGCAGCATGTCCTCTGCCTGAAGCAGAGTCTGTGGCTTGTTGGTCTGTTTCTCATGTGGCGCATGGGTTATTTTGTTTACTTCTGTTTCCTTATGCACCACACAGAAGCTCTGATGTCAATGACCACACACACTCACTCACACACATTTGTCTTATCCTTGTATCCTTTTTTTTTTTTTTTTTAATAAAAGTGGACCAACCAAACATCCTCTCAAGGTCAAAACGGTCTGATCCTAGTGGGAATATCTGGTCCCCACTTAAAAAAAACAAAAACATGCCCACACACCCAAACCCACACACACATGCACAATGAGCCTGCTTTATTTCTAGTGGACACAGTGTTTACTAGCAAACCAGAGAAAGCATCTTGTCATACAAGTTACAGTACAGCGGTTTGCTGTAAACGTAAGAGAACCCACAGCTGGCACTGTTATTTAGCTGCTTTGACAGACAGAACTCTAGCAGCGGACCCCCTTCTCCTCATCTCTCTTTTTCTTCTGAAATGATCTCACTCTGGATGCAAACCTGACCCAAACACAAGCACTCTGCTCGCTGGCTTTTTACAGCTGAGAACGGTAATACACGTCAGCTTTTTCTCAACCTGTGGGAGACTTACAGTGCTCCTGCTTTGCTTTCTCTCCCTTCGTCATGGGGAATGTAAAAAAGCAGAGCTTGTAAAGAAACACCTCTATTGGCCAAGGGTGGTGGTTGTAGGGAAAGATTATAGGAAATATAAGACTAGGGTAGAATAGCACGGAGTAGATTGTGCATGTGGCGGTTGGGGGAATAGAACGTTTGGTGGCTTGTAAATGAATATTTAAAAAAGAAATACGTACAATGATTATGATTTTGCAAAAGAATTACTACAAGACAATACACACAAAACTGACCTTAATTTCAATATAAATGTCAAGTAAAATATAGCAATTGTTATTGAGAGGGTTTTAATAATAAAGTGTAATGTCTATGTACTGGATATTCTATATGAGTGAAACTGAGGGGAAAGATTTAAGTATTTAAGTATAATCAGTAAGAAAACACATTATTTGCGCTATTTGTTCTGCATATCTTATGCTCCTTCCTCCACTATGCGGTTAATGGTTTAATAGCACATGTCTGTTTTTTATTTTTAACACTAGTAGTTAACCAGGATCATATTTCGCACTCCACCGGTTAGGGAGTGAGAGAAAAAAAGGAGTTTAGAAAAAAAGAGACATGCACTCATTTCTGCAATGTAAAATGACACTATATCAAATCAAGCATTTCCATATGTCGGCTGTTACAGCAGAGGTCCTGTGTGTGTATGTGTGTGTGTGTGTGTGTGTGTGTGTGACTGAACAGCAGCTTACTATCAGGGATACAAGACAAATGGTTGCGGGATATGATGGGCTAGGGAGCCACCTACTGTGAACACTGGAACGTGACTTTTTTTCCGACTGACACTGTTTACCACCGAGCCTGGACAACAAGCCAAATTCAGAGCTCAACACACACTCATTATGCAATCGCACAACCCATTACAATGATAACACTACATGTTTTAAAACACTGCTTTAACATGGTCTATGGAAATTGATGTTAGACTCGTGTCCTGCGTAACAAGGTCATCATGATTGTGCTCACACTAAGTGGATTAGTTCATGGGATTAGTGGTTCTCTTTAGGTGTTGATGTATCTATGAAAGCTCAATAAGCAGTGGAGAAAGAGGAAGCTTGACAGCTCAAACTGGAATATTCTTAAGCAATAAGTCAAAGTTTTGTTATTTAAATATATTGTGACTGAACACTCTCTGCTAAACTGTGAATTAAAATTTAAAAAATGACCATAGAGTATCAGAAACGTACCAGGGAATTATAAAGCATTTATTTTTACACTGCATGTTTCTATTACAATATTACTACAATATAATGTAACTGCAATGTCTTTATGTGTTTACCCTTTAGACACATGGTTAGAACGTGGTTAGGGGGAAAAAAATCCATTTCTAAAACTTTCTCCTACAAAAAGGTGGAGCGCATTATAAAGTTTATGGCAATGAAAAAACCCTGCTTCCTCACTAAAAACTAAATTAGCCACAGAATAAGTCTCAAGTCTCAAAACCAAGCAGTGGCCTTTTCTCCTGAGCTCTCATCTTGGCAAGCTTCGCTTTGCAGATATAAATTAACCCAGAGAATGCTTACCTAAAACGTCAGGGTTTAAACAAAGATTGAGCGATGAGGGGGAATAGGGGAGAAGTGCAGGAATATGGGCACAGATGGGTGCACGAACTGCCTTCTTTTTTTTTTAACCTCGAAATACAAAATTTAGGGAGGTAGAAAACCTCTGGTATACAAGTTGGCACGAGTAAGAAGCCAGGAAATATAAGAGACGCCTCCCGTCCGTCCTGCGAGTGTAACCCAAAACCAATGACATAGTCAATGCATGTCATATTCCCTCCGTCTACATGACGAGTTTATTTTGCAAGGAGGAATTTTAACCTAAAACCTGCCCTACGCAATTATCCAGATTTTCTCAAAACCTAGATGGACAGTCCCAATAATCAAAAAAGTTATACTAAAAAAAGTTTGTATAAAATCGCATTTCTTTTAGAAATTCCATCAAGGTATGTTTCCTTGATCAATTAGATATGTTTGATTATTTATACTCTTCATGCAGTCAACTCAATCAAGTACAGTCTGTAAACATCCAGGTGTGTGCTGCAGTCCTAGCGAGCCTGATGAAATCTGTTCAATATTCTGCCTTGCAAGCAGTTCTGGAACCACAAGAATTACCTTGGTTTTTAAACCAAAATAATTTTCTAGTGCTGTGGTGAAATATACTGCAGGAAGCACATCAAAACATGGTACAACAAAAATGTTTAAATTGGCTATAAAATCTCATTCTTTTAGTGGGACAAACAATTATTAATTATTAATCTGCAAAGGGGGAAAAATTGCTTGCGGATACAAAAAAACATAAAAGCATTATTTATGGAATTGTTAAGCCGAAGAGATTTTTTTTTCTTTGGAAAAACAAAGCTACCTGTGGTTAATACATTTTCATCAAATGTTACTTTAATCAGAGAAATAATTTGTGGTTTATAAACTGATTGGAAGCCTCATGCAGAAGATCATTATATGCACAAAAAGGTTAGCCAATGATCACTTCTGCTGCATTCTGTGTGTCATCAACTTGACAATAAATCATATTAATTACATACTCATTACCTAGTAAATTGTATTTAAGGGTAGAACACTAAACCAGTTTATAAACACAATAATATGTATCCAGCAGTATGCCTATACCTTTAAAGGATTCAACGCATGGCTAACACCAACTTATTGAGGCTTTGGAGGAAAGGAAAAAAAACATTTTTCAGTGTTTGCTCTGTGTAAAAACCCTGAGGTATTAGGGTGCACTAATCTTTAAAAGGTTAATTTATTCATAGAGATTTTGACAGAGATGTATGGCCCAGCCAGCATCTCAGGCACCTCTACCCACAGGGAGAGGCCTAATGCAAGGGAGGGAGAAGAGAGGAGCGTAAAGGAGAGAGGGAGGAAGGGAGGGACAGAATGAGAGAAACAGAGACAGAAGCAGGGCAGTCAGCATGTAATAAACACAAAGACATAATTACCTTATTGAGCTAAGCAAAGAAAATGACCTTTAACCCTGTACTACGGTGCTCTTTAATGTATTACACTGCCTTGCTAAACCCTAATCAGGGGAAAATTTGTTTTAATTTTGCACTTTGATAAATTAGCATGGATAAAGTATTGTCAACACTCACGGGTTGTATGTGTATGTCTACCTTCACACTTCACTTAGCCAATTTATAAACCTGATCACTGTACTCAAAGGTTTAAGGAGCATGCCTACATAAAGCTCACAGTTTAAACTCAATTATGCAGAAAGAATAACAAAGCTTGTCCATGTGTATTTTTATGAAAAGGTATGATTTAAGATTTTTTTTTAAAATAAGCTACGTAAAGTAAACAAACAAGGATTTACTTTGCACGATAGTCCAAAAACGGCAAGCAGTGCTTGAGGGATGGTAAGGACTGAGTGAAATGAGCCTTTGTGGGGCTTTGTATAAAGCAACCATAGGAGGGTTCGAACTGCATCAATCATAGCTGTCACATGCTGTAAGCACCAATCTGTCGCTGCTAGGTGAGAGATGATTTAATTTGTCCTATGTTTTTAAAATGCCACGCATCAGTGAATAGTATCCAGAGAGGGGGAGGATTGGCTTGACTGGAAACTTTCGTCGCTGTGCTGAAGTTTTCCAGTGATGATATTTATCCACTTATATTATACATTTCTTCCAGCACTCTACCGGAGCTACGTGTTAAACTGTTTCCCTCTCAACTGGTAAGCTTTTAAAACAAAACTTTCAACTTTTAATTACCAATGAAACATCCCAATGGGTTCTTAGTGGTTTATATGCTGAATTTGTGACTGCCGCCTAAAGGGAGACTTACTTAGCAGAGCTGCAGGAGTCTGTTGGGTGAACGCCAGAGCGTGTGTCAAAAGGTACAGCAGTTAGTGAAGTGCGAAGAGAGCTAGCGTACTTCCATCTGCTGCCGAGGCCAATTACCTACAGACAGAAAGCGTAGAGATTACTGCTCTGCACTGCTCTTAAAGAATCTAGATAACCACTGCCATCACATTTAATCTTTCCCAAAAAATGTTTGGTGGCAGCTTGGCTGTAGTATGCTGAAAATGCCATAGGAGTGATCTGGAGGGTCAGATTCATGTTGTATCAGTTCTTATTTTGAGAAGCTTGCTTCACAAGATGAAATTGATTTTGAAAGGTAATATGCCACTTTTATTTCAGCTTAGTATCAACAGGTACAAGTACCCCACTGATTTACCCCACTAAAGTTGACTTCTTTACCTCTCCTGATCCCATCCACCCAAGGATATTCAAATCCTTATGCAGTGCGCTAGTCAGTTCAACACGAGTATACTCTGCCTATTGCCTTCTATTAGCACCACTTAGATGTGACCCCATGCTAGCCCTAGCCAGGAGTCTTCTACTGTGTCCTCCATGCTTTATAACTTTTTTCTTCTGGGTCTCTCTCACTCATTCGCCCCTGGCGCATCTAATTGAAAGCGATCTCGGGGCTCAGGCCGAGTTCCGTTTCTTGGCTAATCCTCCATTGAGGGAACCTCACATGTTCCCAATTAGATCCCTCTGACTTCCTCGCTCTTCTCCCTGCATCTCTGCTCACTAGGTCTGGCCTTTTGCAGGAGTTTATGTTATTAACCGCGAACTGCACAGTTCCTGTCTGTCACTGGGGCCTGGAGATGTTATCGCTGCCACCTCAACGTATACGGTTACCTTCAAAATATTCCATAAATTAGATTGGGATTGGCAATTGTGGAATATAGAAGGGAAGACAAGACGAACTGGAGGGTGGGCTTCGGCATGAGGAATAGGACAATAGGATCTCCCGCTGTTTATTCTGGACAGAGATATTATTGGTAAGTCACTGGCAAGCAGTACCTGATGAAAAAATTGGAGGGTGCTTAAGGGGTTTTTGGAGGTTTTTCAAAGCCAAAATACTGGAGAAAATATACTTTATTTTCAGAGAGATACTTACGGTCAAACCCTGAATGCCTGGACCCAGATTGGACTCAGGCTTTGGAATCATTCTACTCAATGAGAGGCATACATCCCCTTGTAATCAAATCAAGCTGTTTTTTTTTTTTAATAGGGGGTTCTGACGAGGGAACTTTTCACCTCTCAGACAGCTGTTCTAGCTATATCTATGTCTCAACTAAAAGACTTTGAATGGATCAGTCAGGGTGATCCATTATGAAATAAACAAGTTTACAGATAATAAACAAGTACTAAAAATATTTTTTCCTGCTTGCTTAATTGCTTTCACTGTGTTTTAATATGTGAAAATGTCCTTAAAATAATTTACACATTAAAATGTTTAGCTGGAGCTCAGGTCTGACTCTTTGATCCGCAATACAATCATATCAAAGCATATCTGATACTCTTGATCAACCTACTGTTCAAAATGGTTTGGGAAAAAAAGGGTACTAAAAGGTGGGGATTTCCCACAGGTCCTATCATTTACTTACACTACAATCAGCGGTAGTGTCTTAAAAAAATCTAAGGCTTTAGCACATTTTTGTGCACTTGGTCATGTGTATATGCACTGGTAGAAAGACTATTAGATTAAACTCTAAGGTGACTTTAGAGATAGATAGGTGTAGAGTAACGTTTCTAAGTGGCAGCCATCTTCTCATGCATGACAATGTAATCGGTATGGTAATTTGTGCTCTGAATAATGTTAAATGAGATACAAAATTTTAAAATAAGTGTCATATTTATATATTTTATTTTGTTTAAAGAAATAAATTACATGGTTTTCGTCATAAAGTATACGGGACAACTGCCTCACAGTTGGTCAAAAAGTAGGCAGAAATGCTGATAGACAGCAGTACAATAATACGAGCTATCTCTAGAAATTATATCGGCAAATATGAGTAAAAACTGTAAACAACTTGGTAATTAACTATTTTAATCTCACATTGAAAATATGAGAGAAGTGTAATTTTTACCCCTTTCTACCACCAGAACATTAAGATCTTCCAATCTGTAATTTATAACTGCTTCCCAGCCTTTTCTGTTGCTGCTCGAAATTGTGGAATATTTTACCAACGATTATAAAATCATCCCTCCACAACAGACATTTTTTTTAGACCTATAAGGTCTCCATCTTGTTACTGATGGTCTTTTTTGCTGTCTCTCTCTATCTTTTATTTTAGTTATTTGATTTTTCATTGTGTTGTTTTCATTTTATTTAATTCTGTCTTAATCTTGTACTGATCTTGTACTCATTGTACTGAGCAGCACTTTGGTTGCCACTTGCTGTCATACATAATAATAAAGCTGAATTCACTTGACCTGAATCTGAGAGCACTCCTCAAAACACTCCTGGCCACTCACTCCTCTCTAGGGTCGACTCTTGTGGTCTCTCCGCTTCAGATTACCAGTGACAGTTTGGTCAAAGGCTTATGTCAAAGATTTGATTCTGTGGTTACTAAACCAGTTGTATGGACTTGTTGGGATGTATATTTTGGATCATTATCCAACTACAAAATCCAAAAATTGGCCAGTTGTAGTTTTTTGACAGCATATTTTAAAAGAAATAAATTTAAATATATTATGTTTTTATATGTTTGGCATTTGGCAGCACCCTTATCCAGAGCAGCTTACATTTATCGCGTTATAAATCTGAGAAATTGAGGGTTGAGGGCCTTGCTCAAGGGCCCAACAGTGGTAGCCCATGTATAACAACATGTTTCCAGGCCATTGAGGATAATATTTAGTCCAACTTTTCATGCCAAACCCACCTAGAGTTTTTGCTACCAAAAAAGTTCATTATTTTTATTCATCTGACCATAAAACACAGAACTACTGCCCTACTCAAGTAGCATCTAGAAATCTCCAGACATTTGAGTTTCTGTTAAGATAAAAATGATTTCTCTAGTCTTACAAAAAGCCATTTTGCCTCACTGTACTTGTGCCCAAAAACTTGGTTCTACTTTCAGACAGGTTTATCACAATACAGAGGAAAGGGAAATTTAACTATTTTTACTATTAGAATTAGTAAAAAAAAAAAAAAAAGAATAATCCTAACAAGTGGTTAATTTCTTTTTAAAAGAAAACTTAATCCAATACTTCACACATTCGAATGGTTTGAGTTCAATCACATGTTTAGTGTGAGATTAAGCTAATTAACCACAAACATTTTAATCATTCTACATGTCCTTATCAAGGGTGACAATAATTTTTGATCTGCATTTTAACAAAGATAAAGTCATCTTTGGGGTGTGAAATTTAATGACCCTCATGCAATCTTATATGCGGAAAATATCTTCATATATTGTCATTGTTTATATAAGACTTAATTTTAATTTGACTAAATGAGTTTTCCATGGTTTACTTTATTACAATTACAGAAAACTAGAAAAATACATCAACCATACAGACTGACATCTGATTGAATGGTGTACCAATTAAAAGAAATAAATTGTTCCTATATTCACTGACTTTGGTTATATTTAGTTAGACACAGTGTATTGCCTACAATGGTTGACTGAGTTTATGGGTGAAAAGTTTTTGACAAAAAAAGCTAAGCAAACAAAATATCAAACATCAAAACCTGCTAGAGAGTGTTTTAATACGTTAAGCACACTAGTTAAGGTCAGCACACTAGCTATGGAAATAAAATCCAATTTATTTAGATGCACTAACAATTGATTACTCACACAAACACACCTGTTATCATCACACCACACAGAAAGTAACACCCAAACCTAGCTGGTAGGCTCACAGGTCAAGGGGTTAGCTCTTGCTAAAGGCAGCTGTTGCCTGCATATCGGTGCACGAATACCAGGCGCACTCGAGCTTTCTTTGTTCACAAGGGGGCCCCTTATCGTTGGCTACGGCACATTTTAATTAAGTCTTGAAATCTTGCCACTTTAAAGAGGCCTCACAGTTCCACGCTGTGCAAAATTATGAGTGTGGTATTTGCGCCTGGCATTAAAGTGATATTTGCGCCTGGCATTTCTATGACAACATATGGTTCATGGTATTGGTGCATGACGAGATATAGTTGTCTGCACACAGAGTAGCTGTAAAAAAAAAAATCCATAAAAAAAATGAATATAAATCACTAAGCACTACACAAAACGGTCAGTTGTAAGACTGTCAAGACAGTTCGCATTAAGCAGCATGCTCAATTGTGCTTAAAATCTCTCTCTCCCTCTCTCTCCCACACTCCTTCCCAAGTGGTTGCTCCCCCTTTCCTTTCCTGCAGCATGCCTGAAACAGAATCTGTTCTTCATTTAAGCCTCCAGGTAGAAATGAAAAAGTGCAATGTCCAACACTGGTGTGGCACAGCTCAGGAGCCTCCAGTCCCGATTGAGTAACAGCTCTGCAATGTAAAGTGTGTCCTGCACTTTGGAACATGTGGTTTTGGTTTCGGAATGTTTTACTGCCGAACAATGTTTCTGCCTTGGAGCGCAGCTCTGCTCATAAAGACCATATTGTCCCTCCGTGCCCACACAAAACACACACACACACACACAAACACAGAGAGAGTATGACATCAGAAGACTGGCATAGACTGCTCCATAAATAAGCTCTGTCATTGATAAATCAGTACATATTACTGCAACAGCTCCTGGTTTCCTTTGCTCTTGCATCCTAATTTCTAATATGTTTACGACATTGCAACTGAGCTAAGACAAATATTTCCTCCAAAGCCAAACCACAATGACCAATTTTAATGACTACTCAGAATTTAAAATTGTGTGTTTTAAAAATGACATTGTACGGCATCAGTGGAACAAATTTCTCAATTCAGATTATTCCCGCTTTGCACTGTAAAAGAACACACCCAACACCCAAAAATGGACATTGCAGCAAAATTCGGTTTAAATGCAGGTTAGTGCTGAGAATCTTACAGGAAAACACTGATTTATGAAGGATCAGGAACGGCAGGCATGTGTCGAGGGTTGGGTGTGGTTCCGATGTGTGTATTAATAAAACCTGAATTTCTTATCCTGAGAGTAGCACAACCGAAGTCATGCACTTTTCCTGACAATGCCACCAGCTATTCAGCATCAAGTGATTAGGGGAGCACAGTTTCTTCTAAACATGTTTCATTGTTTTCCTGCTTTGCATGAGCAGCCGTCATAGGAAAAGCATGCATTGGTGCTCATTGTTCCTGGTTGACGGGTGTTGTACAATAAGGGGAAAAACGAGCTTATGTGGGTTTTTTCGTTAGTTGTTAAATGTTATTTTTCTTGAACCTGCCACGCTATTTCTTTTAATTAGAAAAACAATTACAGTGTTCAAAACAATTCTAGGTTCTGGATGATGTAGAACAGTATGAAAAATATTTATTATAATAACTGTACTGTGACTTGTGAGGAAATTATGCTTTGTGTTACCTGGTATTTCTCAGATGTTTGCCCACTGTGTTTTAAATTGCTCATGCTCCAAAAATTAATTGAGGCATTTATTCAGTTTAATAAGTGAACAAATGAAAAGTGTGCTATATCTGTTCCAGGAAATCCTGTATTACATTCAAGAAAAGCAGCACACCTAAAAAAATTTGCAATGTTTTTATAATGGTCAATGGCTATATATCCTGATATTGCACTACATGAATAATATGACTATTTCAGATTTCTAAATCATGATATTTCACACTGATAGTCTGTATCAACAGACCATACTATAAGTCACAACTCACTTTCTGCAACCCCTATCTAAGAGATCTCTTTCTGTGCTGACTGACTTTTTCAGTTATGGAAGCCAAGAACAAGAATGATTACAGTATGTCAGATATTACATTTCTTCTGACATTATATTATGTTCTGTATGACTTCTCTGTCTCTATTTAAATGTAAGCAAAATATCAGATTTGCCTCATACCTAATCTTACATCAGTTCAGATGACACTCCAATAGACCTAAAATGGCTAATAAGGTTTTGCACAAACATGTAAAGTCTGTAATAATTTACTTCATTATTCACATTTGTTTTAGAAAGAAAATACCAATAGATCTTTATTCAAATGTCTTTAGTACATCTATTTTGTCTATTTAGTATATCTGGTAGATATGAGAGAAAATGAATTTAGTTACGTATCACAAATCTATTGTGTTAATACATGACTCCCAATTTTTTTTATTATTTAAAAAATTATTATTACTTAAAAAATTTATTTTGCATTTGAGGTTGGTGTTCCTTTATAATCCTATAGGTGGTGCACTCTAAACTATTCACATGCTGACAGGAAGCACAGCATCCTGTGTGGTAGCTAATAATGCCAAGATATTGTGATAATATCGTATCCCTGGTGATTCCTAACCCTAATACCTAGTGTATCCCAAATGTTCAGTGATAGTGAAAGAAATTATAAATCTTATGCCTAGATATTTTTTTCTTAATAATACCAAGCTCACACATAATCTTTTATTTGTAACAAGCAAAATTATCAGCCAAAAAAGAAAATGATACTTTAATATCATCAAATATGCTCAAACAGCTAAAAAACATTTATAATTAAAAGAATCTAGTACTAAATCTCAACATCTAATCAGGTACCTCCAATCAATTTTACAATAGTTATGCAATACCACATATCACAGGACTGTGAATTGTGATTATAGTTTATACAATGTTGATTACAGTGTATATTGTAATACTGTTCAGCTATAGTCTCATGGATAAACTTAAAAATATTTTTCATAATAATCTTAAATTTATTTATATTGATAATACTGTGTTACTGCTTTGCGCCCTAAAACTAAATGTGCAAATATTATAAGCTTCTTCTTTGGAAAAGAAGAAAGATTAATTTCATCCAGTGCCACAAGGTGGCATCAGGCTGCATGACAAAAGGGCCATTTTCATTTCTGCAGGAAAATGTGACTTCAGGAAGACGATGCCAAATAAAGTGAATGCAAAGCGATCACATTTATTTACCTTATTAAAAGAAATCAATACCAACTTAATAACAAAGCATACAAAAACAGGTGGCCAGCCACATATTTTATTTCGGTTTAAGATTATGTCAGTGTTCTTTTTGGCATTCCTTAATGTTTTTTTTTTTTAGAATTCTGCATGGCAAAACATATTTTTGCACATTTATGACAGTTTTTTTTTATTTTTTTTTGTATAACTTAAAAAAATGGAACGTGTCAGAGAGAAAACAGTGTTGTAATGAAACTGGGAATATGTTTGTTTTAGTCAATATTTAACACATTTTTTACTGCTTTCCACAATCTGGCCTACTTAATGCAATGGTTATTGGACTAAGTCCTCAAAAAGCAAGATAGAAATATTGTTATTCAATCGATTCGGATTGAAGCAACTTCAGAGAATCAAAAGAAAATTAGGGACAAAAGTATAAAATATTACATTTAGATATTATGTTATATAGTTCCTATTTGATTAAAATTATATAACATGGAACTTAAATTCAAGTCACAGACGATCTTGGCCTACAGGCTGCCTCCTGAGCTTCCCTACTTTTATATATCCTAAGAAATTATACAGTTTGTACATTATAATAAGACTCTTCGGTCAATCACATATCATAAGATTAGAGGTTCACCCTGGACGTGGTGCCGATCTAGCGCAAGCACACAAGCGCAAACACTCGCACACACTACAGGGTGTTTGTGGGAGGAAACCAGAGTACCTGAAGGAAACCTACCAAGCATGGAAAGACCATGCAAACTCCATGCGCACAAACCTGGTGGTGCCAGGCCACAGTGCTAACCACTACATCACCAGGGTTGAATAAATTAACTAAAAAGAAACTGTGATGGTGCAGCAAGTAGCTTTGTGCCTCACAGCCACAAGGTCCCTGGTTTGAGAGTATTCGCAAAAACATAGCCTACATAAAGATAAATTTGCCCTAGTGAATCGATAGGTGTGTGCCCACGTGGTGTGTTTCCCATCCAGTGCTTCCAGTATTCACTGGGATAAAGCAGTTGCTGAACAAATAAATCAATGAACAGAAAGTTTTATATGCAAAGAATAAAAGCACACACACACACACACACACATACTTAATTAATAATACTTTCTCTCATCCATTGTTTTAATATGATTTTAGATAAAAAGAGAAATATGGATATAATGGTTTGTATGATATCACTCAAATACTTTTAACAACTTGCCATAACAATGCCCTACCTTCAAAAACCTCTGCTCCGGTGTCATCCCTGCAGTAGCGTTATTCTGACATATGTTGCTGTAAAGTGACAGACCTTAAAAGGCAGAATTTGTTCATTATTTAGAGAATACTCAAACCATTTAGTTTAACTTAATAAACTGAGATGGTTGCTTTATTTTAATTCGCGGTATAAACAGACATACTGCCGCTATTTGGCAAGCTTTAAAAAAGCCTAACTGCGCATTAACTACAAGTAAGTAGCAAGCTAAGCTTAGATAAAAAAAATAATTAAATTCTCCTTAATTCCCCTTGTTTAACTCGCTAATTGGTTAGTTCTAATTATCTATCTATTTCCAATGAATTAATTATAGTTAGTTACCAGTTCTCAAAAACAAAACTCTACAGTGTCTTCTTTGATAGGTAGCTTCTTAAAATAAACAGTAAAACATTAATTAAATAATTAATTAATTAATTAACGATAGTTACCGCTGGTGTAATTTTCAATTCGGCGAAGAACGTTAACCGCTTCTCCTGCGCGCGCACCAATCAACAGGTTCAAACTGGTTTCAAGAGGTGCGCGCGTCTGGGCAACTACGTTTCTGGCAATTTCTTTTCCCCGACACGGTGCATAAAATTCCGATTTAATGCACCTGACCGTGAATACACGGACTGATCAGCTATGAACTAGAATTCGTAGACTTGTTGTGTGACGAAGTAGTTTAACTCACTCTCTGTGAAAATAACAAGGCACCTAAATTGGCATAATTATTATCTCTGTGGTTTTAAATTCACACCTGACCACCTGCCACAGTCGGGTCAAGGAGGCACTTTTTGTCTACCAAAGAAGAAAGCAAAATGAGAAAATGATAACGGTGCCTCTTAGTTTAATATATAATTTCTATGGCAGTGACTAAAGGGGTCAGGTTGCCAACTCAACACCTATTTGTCATTCACACGCACACTACGGGCAATTTGGGACTGTAGGAGGAAACTAGAGAACCCAGAGGAACCCCACCAAGCACGGGAAGAACATGCAAACCCCATGCACATAGACCTGAGGCGGGAATCAAACCCCAACCCTTGAGGTCCAAGGTGACAGTGCTAACCAACTAAGCCACCAGGCCGCCATATCCATAACTGGATTCCAAGGACAAAAAAATATATCACTGGTCTCTTAGCAGACTACTGACAACACCCCGAACTAATCTCATATTTACAACTCAACTCGTTATCAACCTCCTACTTATCATACTTACCTGGCATGATCAAAAAGGTTCTGAAAAAAAGTTATTGCACTCAAGCTATACTGACACGCAAATTTCCCAAATGTGGGAATCTTGACCACATAATTTCTAGGACTAGTGGGACTGATGTGCTATCCCCTGACAGTATGTCAGTTGTCAGTATGGCCTAAGGCTGTAGGTTACTGGGTTTCTGATTGGAAGATTGTGGGTTTAAACCCCAGCCCTGCCACTGTTGAGCCCTTGAGGAAGGTCCTAACCCTGTCTCCTCCCAGGGCATTATATCCTGTCTGACGCTGTGTTCTGACCTCAGTTTCTTAACATGGATATGTGAAAAAAATTTTTACACCTTGCACTTTATGTTTGACAATCATAACTGTTGCTGCCAACCGTCCTTGCACATTATAATATTCCTACAAATCTCTTATATTTCTATATTTTCAATTTCACATATTTATTTCATTTGACTCTGTCTGTTTTATTCCTTTTATTTTATTATATTTATTTACAAATATATTTATTTGTATTTGCACATTTTATTATTATTTTATATTTGCAAACTCCAGTTTTATTTTAGTGTGGATTTGTTTAATTACCTTATACTTTATTAAATTTTTCTGTTCATTGGTAGACGTGTAAGCATGATTTCACTGCATGTCGTATGGTTCAGTACATGACAAATAAAATTTGAATTTGACCTATCAACTTTTATAGCATTCATTCATTAGTCAATTGGCTATGTTCATATTGCAATCCTAAGTTCTCAGTTTAAAATTACTGCTTAGATTTGGGCTGTTGTTGCTATTTTTTTTAACTCGCCCAGTGCTGTGTCCAGTATCGCTTGCGATGTAGGTTAGCTGGCTAACTACCCAAGGTGGCTAACGTTAGCGAAATGCCTTAAATCATCCCTCAGTTCACCCGACTCCCTGCTTCATGTTGAATGCCAAAGGAACTTCCCTTGAGAAAATTCCTTCTTTCAGAACGTTGTGTGTCACTCCATATATGCATTACTGTCAAGGTTAACATAATCTTTATATTACTTAATTAATAGTAATTTGTATGTAATCTTCATATACTGTAATCTTAATATTGCATAGGTTATTAATCTGCAAAATATTATTAATCACTTTAGTAATTACAGCACCCATAAGTTTTTAATTTAATGTATAATAATATTTTATTTTTGAAGTGTGAAATTTCCACAGTAATAAAAACAGGTGTCTGGGGTGCTGGCATTAATAATTATAAATAATTGATTAATTTACAATTAATTTATAAGATAAATCCTGTCATTACTAAAGAGATTAATATCATGTAGATGAATAACCAATGCAATGTTAGTAAATTATTGATTACAATATACATAAATTACTTACAAATTATTATTATTATTATTATTATTATCATTATTTTTATTATATTATTTTGTCCTTGATTATAATTAGTGCATAAAATTTATTTTAGGTCTTGTACAAGCTCCATGTTCCCTTTACTGCTCATAGTTCCCTTTGAACTGATCTCTTTCACTCTTTATGGTTTGGAATCTTACTTAAGATGACTGAATACCCTGTGCAGACCACCTTGCAGGGAGGTTCTAGCCGATCAGAACTAAATACTGTAGATTAATTCTTTTCACACCCTTCCCATCTAAATCAACGCATCCTCTACATCAGATGCTATCAAAGACTGAGTCAGCCAGTTTAAGTTCCAGGTACAGTCGTTCCAGATCAGACTCGGTCAGTATTCAATCACAGAAGCACAGCTTCTGAAGTTTCTTGCACCCACAACTCCATTTTAAATCATCGTCCTTACATGAATTCACCATGTAACGTTATGAATTTGATTTGGCTCTTAAATATTATTGGTTTAGGAGCCAATAGCTCCCAAGGATTTATTTTTGTCTGGAGCCCTACTTCCCACAAATGTAATATAAAATTTATTATGTTCCTGGGATTATTATATTAAAAGATGAATATTTGTGTTTTATTGTTTATTACATTTGTGGGCTGTTATTATTTTGGCAGGTATTATAGCACTCTTCTTTGTAGAAGGCTGTTTCATGGGGAATTTCTAAAAACATAAACAATCTCAAAAAGGGATCTGAGTGACAACTCATATGTAGTAGCATGAACAGCCTTCCTTAGGGTGAAGCCCTCAGCATGCTGTTACTAGACAGTTTGAAAAACCTGCAGAGAAAGCCAGGATGGATATACAGGAAAACCAAGACAAAAATAACAGTATATATCGTTTGTCAGAAACCAGGCACAAGATGCGCATGAGTCACCACAGCATACAAACATGGTAAATGAGAACCACAGTTCTGGAGCTCTAATCACACACACCTGTGGGCAATTCCACAAGCAGTATAAGCAGAACCCCAAAAAAGACTCATGTTGCGAGGTATACGCTCTTGCAATTTATCCAAACGTTTACCATGCCTGTATTATATGATTGCATCTCGTGTTTAACAACTCCTTGTGACTTCCGATTCCAATTCCTGCCTCGTCTAGTTGTTTGCTAATCGCCTGCCCTTGACTGTTTTATTATAGCAATATTGAGATTCCCTTGACTGTTTGGTTTGTTAAGAAAGCATTAATAAACATATTTTACTTGTTTACTGCACTTGCATCCTCACCTCATAAATCTAACCCTGGAGAAAAACATACTGTACGCACCAGACCATGCACAACAGAGCTACAACAAGAGATTGAAAGGTTTCTTCATTACACAGCAATAAAAGCATCAGCGTATGTGCAACAGAATTTCTCCTCTATTTAGTCCTGGCTATACAGTAGTCAGCATTTGATATATGTAAAACGTTTTCCTCTGCAATAACACTTTGAGTTACCCACAACCCTGAATGTTCTGTTTTTATAGTCTCCAGGCCTTCAACCATAAGGCTGTCTGGATTGCTTTTATGTACAATGTAAAAATGCTTAACTGTAGACTAATCCAGATTTGCTTTTGTAATAGCAGACTTTTTATCAGTTTGTCCAGCCTGTGTAAAAACAAGGCAAGGTATGCAATAAGCGGTGTACAACAAATTTACTAATGTTACAAATGATAAAAAAAATCAATTGTGTCCAACGGTTGTTAGTTTCATTTGAAGACATTCATCATGTTCAGCAGTTTTCTTAGACAACATTCGGTTCTCTGTGTACATTGGGAACGCCCTCAGTGTGACCTCACCAGAGGCTCCTATCACACTCGGCCAGCTAGGATTGGCTAAGTGGTTATGCCATCATCTACAAATCTCTTCTCACTATGAGCAGAGGTCATCTCGGTTACACATGCTGGTACACAGAGCAACAAACATTTTTTGTCACCTAAACCCACCAATGTGCCGAGGACGTTGAACCACAAAGCAGAACTTTTGTCCAGGGGAACTCATCTTTATGAATCTCCATCCGGATGTGGTGTGCTGGGTGTAGGAGTGTTACAGGCAGCTATCAAATGGCCACTTTGCAGCAAGGGAGAATACACTGCATGCTGTTTTTTCTCTCTTTACAATCAGGATGCAAACCTGGAGGCGGACACACTGGCATACTTCTCTATAAAGCTCTGATTTCCGTCAACCTTTCCAAAATAGGGGTGGATGGCCAGTCAACGATTCTAATACTGCCCCACTGGCCATTGAAACACTGGCACTCAGTCATGCTACTCAGAAAACTGAGTGTTATGCAAATAACCCAAAGTTAGCAGTTGTATAAAATTAGAGTGTGGGTTTGGAGAGGTTAAACAAATCAGGCTAATAAAATATAAACTGCATTTCTAACTCTTGGACTTTATCACAAATACATCAGAGACAATGAAATTGGCCAAACGGCATGTTGTCCTAGAGCCAATTTGGAAGGTGTCCATCTCAGCACAGGATTTATGTCTATTGTTTTTATATATAGTCTCTTGTGAGACGCTTGTCTTCCTCACCCTTAGAAGCAGTCAAATCTAAAAAAATAAATAATAATAATACTGCTGTTAAAATACTCAGTGCTCAATTTTATTTCTAATATCAGGTTGTAAACAGTTATAAATAATGGGTTTCTCCTCAGAACCAGTGCAAAAATACTGAGATGTTATTAATATACTCCCCCAACCATTTCATCTTGTTACTTTACTTATTTTGATTAATAAAGTCCTAAAAAGAGGTTAGCAAAAACAAACCCCATGGCAGTTTGTATTGGAAAAGAAATACATTATTTTTAGGAGTTCAATCCTTTAGCTGGAGAATGAAATCAGCAAGAGGCAAATATTCTGTATGCCTATTCGGTAGGAAGTGTTGCAAAGCTTTCAAGTCATCATCATGAGCAATATTAGTGAATAAGTATTCCACATTCCAAGTTCATAGGAAAAAAAAACACACAAAGTTTTATTTCATAAAAGCACAAAATCTCAGCATGAAGTCTCATTTCATAAAAGACCCTCAGAACATGAGTAGAGTCCTGGATGTATAAACACAGTTGTTGGGCCAAAAGCTTAATATTAAAGTCTACAAACTGAGAAGTAGGCTCCGTAAGGGATCCATTAGAAAATATAATACGACTCCCAGGAGAGGTTTTGAGATTATTATGGATCTTTGGGAAAAAGTAAAAAGTGGGTATCCTATGGTGTAGCCACCACAAATAGTCATGCTCTGGTTTAGTAATCCACTCTGCGTCTTTAGCTGTGAACAATATTTCTCGCAATTCCTCCCATGTATTGCCCAATGTATTGGTTTACGATAATATTCTGGCCTATCCAATTGCCACAAGTCTTTCCTAAAACATTCAACGTTATCCATGACCACCACTGCTCCTCCTTTGTCAGTTGGGTTTGTGATAATTCACTCATTCTTGGCAACCCATTTGTCATATTTTTGATGGCACTTTTCCCCCAAATTTATATGCTGTTCTTTGAATTGTATTTGTGAACTTTAGCCTCAAAAGGAATGGTGAAAGCAGCAGAATTAGTCACCAGCAGCAAAATTCCTTCCACACAACATATGCAAAAAGCTCACATAATCATCTCAGCCCACAGTCACCCAGCACCCAGTCTATATGAGGTGAAAAATGGGCAGGTAATCACTACACTACCCGGTGCATGTGCAGAATAACTGACTTCTCATAATAAATAGTTTTTTTCATACTTGTTTATTTTTTTTTAATACTCTTTAATAATTAAAGAAAAGTGCTTGAGTTATGCTTAAGTGTAAAGAAATGCTGTAAAGAATGCTTTCAAAAAGACATTTAAATGTTTTATCAATTTGCAAAATGCAAAGTGAGCAAACAGAAGAAAATCTATATTTAGTGTGTTGACCCTTTTGGCTTCAAACAGCATCAATTCTTACACTTGCTCAAAGTCATTGATTTTGTAGGATCAGTGTCAGGTGTATGGATAACCAATTATACCAAGCAGGTATAATCAATTTCTTATGTAGGTTGAAACACAGTCATTAACTGAAACAGGAACAGCTGGGTAGGAGACTTAAAACTGGGTAAGGAACAGCCAAACTCTACTACTAAGTCGAAGACCGTTTCATTCCACTAGTCATACACCATCAAAACCTTATGTGCAAGTGTACCTAAAGTAGGAGAAGCTAGAAGGAGTAGACAAAAGGTGGTCACATCAAATACTGACTTTATTTGGATTTCTCTTCTGTTCATTCACTGTCCATTTTGTTACGTGAGGTTACAAAAATTAAGTTAGTGTTAATAGATTACAAAAATGAACTATTAACATTTATTAACAAACAAACATTTATTACCCACATTAAACTTCTGCACAGTACTGTAGAAAGTACATTTTTATAGTAAGTCATATTAGATTAACATAAATGGTATTAGCTATGAATAGTATGTCCTTGATTCCTGCATGTGTCTGTAGGTGTTTTATCAATTTCTCATGATTATCTTTGTTCTTTCTCGTAGCTGATTTTTCTCCCTCTTCTATGTGTTGCTTCTTTGCCTTTACTTCATCCTTAGAAAATAATGTGAGAATAATGTCACTTAAACATCTTAAACAACATTATCATCACTAATTTTCTTCCATTCATATTTGCTTTATTAGTTTTCACTTATGCAGTTCTTTAAACTAGATTTAGATATCAAGCTGTGACTGTTAACTACTTTCAGTCATGTAATATTCATGTCTTTATTTCGTATTTACCTTGAGTAGCTTCCAGCTTAGCTTTGCTCCTCTGTTGTGTCTTTTTTCCTTCCTTTTATTGCACAAATATCTGTATTTGTCTATATATACTCAGTTGTATACAGTAGCTTAACTCAGCCTTCTTTTTCTCAGTCGAATTGCCTGTGTTTTTGGCAGGCTCGTCCTCATTTCTGCTGTATACTCCATCTTTAGAGAATAATAAAATAACAATGTCACAATATTGCTATTGACACTTATCAATTAATAAGTTAATATATGTGACATATGTCTTTACTTACCCAGAGACATGGTGATCTTTTTCTCTTTCTATTCCAGAAGGACTTTCAAGATCAGGTTGATGGCTTCAGCCCTCGCAAAATCCTCCTCCTCTTTCTGCATTCCTTTTTTTGAATAAGTTAATATTCTCAGTGTTCTAATATTATTTACTGTAATTGGTAATTACTATTATTACTATTATTATAATAATAAATCAACAATGCTATGAACGTTAAATTAAACAGTACTGCTTCTTTCTTTTCCTGTTTTTGAATCAGCTAATATTCTCAGTTTCCTAACACCACTAATACCAGTTAATCACTGTACTAATAAAAACTAAATAAAAACTAATAGTAATAAAAAAGTTTAAAAAAAAAAAAAAAACTTCTGCAACTTCACTCAGGATTAACAAAGATTAATTTTATCTTAAAATCAGCAGTTATATAATTGACAAAATAATTATAATAATACCTCTTTTCTGGTCCTGGAACTTTTCGTAATGGATCTTTCTTCCTTTACCTCGTGTCCCTCGTCTGGTCCATTTCTTTCTCTGATGCTCCATGCCAGGGTTTTTGCCAGGCTTGTCATGCATGTTTGCGATTGCTCCACCTTCAGAAAATAATAAAACAATGTTACAGGCTTAAACAATACTGGTATCAACACAAATTTTTTAAGTAACTCATACTTTATCACTATAATAAAAGAAACTTATGTAATATTAATTTGTAATATTAATTATGTAATTATTAAGTTATAATCATCAACACAATTATTTTTTCATTATTTGTATTTGTTTCTTTTTCTTTGTATGGAAATTAGCGTTTTTAACAATGAAATCAAGCACATAAAATGTTTTTAACATGTTTGTAACCTTTCATTTTACCATATTTTCCATATTGCATAAAACTTGATGTAATTTCACGAGTTATTTTTGCAAATTCCCACAGCACTTTCCCAGAGTAAAAAGGATCTAACTTTGTAAATGAAATATTATTGCCAGATTATAATCTATTTTCTTCACTGACCCAGAGACATAGTAATCTTCTGCGCTTCCTGCAGGATGTTCAAGACTAGGTTGATGGCTTCAGCCCTCGCACCATCATCCTCCTCTTTTAGCATCACTGTTTTTGAACAAGTTATTATTCTCAGTTTTTTAACATGAATAACACAAATGAATTACATTAACTGAACTAAGAAAACTAAACTAAATATTTTTTTAATAAAAACTCAACTTTGCAGTTTCCCTCAGGATGAATAGAGATTTATTTTATCTTAATATCAGCAGTTACATTATTGCCATCTTGACAATATTTTTAAGCAACTCATACTTTATCACTATCTCAAAAATTAAACTGGTTTGTCATATTAATAACACACTATTAATGAAAGATCAATACAGCGCTTTGTTTTTTCATCGTCTGTATTTATTAGTTTCTTTGTTGATTTTTCTTCGAGTTTGACTTCTAGTACTGACATCATGACATAAACAGTACTGTTTTTTTATATTATTTAATATTATTTTAATTTCATCATCTCTGTTTTTAAATAAGTTAATATTCTCAGTTCTTGTACTTGTTTAATGGCAGTTGGCATCTGGTAAGTTTCATTCTGCCCTGTACCTTCATCACTCACGTCAAAAGTGAGTGATGTAAATTCATAAGGTTTAATAAAGATTTATCTTAAGATCAGCAGTTGTATTATTGACATCATGACAATAATAATATTAATACCACTTTTCTTGTCCTGGGACTTTTTGTAATGAATCTTTCTCCCTTTGCCTCGTGTCCCTCTTCTGGTCCTTTTCTTTTTCTGATGCTCAGTGCCAGGGTTTTTGTTAGGCTCATCGTGTATGTTGCTGATTGGTCCATCTTTAGAAAATAATAAATTACACTGTTTCAGTCTTAGTACTGGTATTGACATTCATTTTTAAGTAACTCGTACCTTATGACTATAAAAAAAAGAAACAGTTTTGTAATATTGATATCACTTAGTAAAAGATTAATATGGTGATTTTTTTTCATATTTGTATGTATTTGTTTATTTATTTTTTATTTTTTGAGTTCTTAATGTTTAAAATGATTATTATTTTTTGGTAACTCTTTGATTTTTTTTTTTTTTTTACAGTAAAATCAGTGCACATCAAATGCTTTTGAATTTTTTTTTTTTTTTTTTTTTGCTTTGGTAGCCTTTTATTTTGCGTTATTGTCTCACATTTCATAAAATTTTAGGTAACTTTGAGTTGTTTTAGTAAAAAAGGATTATAGTCTGTTTTCTTTACTGACCCAAGGACATTGTGATCTTTTGCGCTTCCTGGAGGACTTTCAAGACAAAGTTGATGGCTTCACCCCTCGCACCATCATCCTCCTCTTTTTTCCCTGTTTTTGAACAAGTTAATATTCTCAGTGTTCTTACAGCATTAATACCAGTGAATCACATGAACTGAACTAATATCAGCAGTCACATTACTGACATTATGACAGAATAATAATATTAATACTTCTTTTCTTGTCCTGGAACTTTTTTTGTAATTTATAATGTTAAATGTCAAAAATGTTTATGTCTTAAGTGTTTAATATGTGCTTCTTTCTTTCAGCATCCCTGTTTTTGAATCAGTTAACATTCTCAGTTCCCTAACATCACTAATACCAGTTAATCACATAAACAGAACTAAAACTAATTAGGAAAAACTGAATTAAACTGATAAAACAAATTGAATGTGAACTTCTGCAACTTCACTCAGGATTAATGAAAAATTTATTTCATATTATCTTGATATCAGTGATTACATTAGTAACATCATGACATAATAATAATAATAATAATAATAATAATAATACCTCTATTCTTGTCCTGGAACTTTTTGTAATTAATCTTTCTTCCTTTGCCTCGTGTCCCTCTTCTGGTCTGTTTCTTGTTCTCAGTCCAATTGCTGGTGTTTTTGGCAGAATTGTCATGCATGTTGATAATTGCTAAATGTTTAGAAAATAATAAATCAGCAATATTACAATTTTAAACAATACTGTCATCTACACTTATAGTAACTCATACCTTATCACTAACAAAAAAATAAAATAATAATTTAATGTTTAATAATATTGTCACTTATTAGTGAGGCGGTATGGTGGCGTAGTGGTTAGCACAGTTGCATTGCACCTCCGGTGTCTCGGGTCTATGTACATGGGGTTTGCATGTTCACCCCGTGTTTGATGAGTTTCCTCCAGGTACTCCGGTTTCCTCCCACAGTCCAGCGACAAGCAGATTAGGCTAATTGGCGTTCCCAAATTGCTCATAGTGTGTGAACGAGCATGTGTGTGTGTCCTGTGATGGATTGGCACCCTGTGCATGGTGTACCCTGCCTTGTGCCCCATGTCATACAGGATAAAACAGTATAGACGATGATGACAAAGACAACTTATTAATGAAGGATGGATACAGATATTTCTTTCATTATTCACATTTATTTGTTTTTTATGTTGTTTTTTTTCCATTTTATTTGTGTTCTTAGTGTTTAAAGGTATTTTGTGAAATTTGTTTTAATTGGTAAAGAGGTATATCAGTGTAAGTGATTGCTCCTACCCACCCAGAGTTATGCTGTTCTCTGCTTCAATCTCTTCTGCCTTGTCTTTTTCAGCTTTAGCCTCCGTCCCATCATCCGACTCTTTTGGGATTCTTGTTTCATTGCCCTGCTTTTCCTGTTCCAGAAGGGCTTTCAAGAACAGGTTGAGGGCTTCAGCCCTCGCACCCTGAACCTCCTCTTTCAGCATCCCTGTTTTTTTTAATAAGGTAATATTCTCAGTTTCAGCACTCATAGCAGTGAATCATACAAACTGTATTAATATTAGGCTTGGCTTCTTTGTTTCCATACACCTTTAGAAAAATAAAAATGAAAATCTTAAACAGGATTAAGAATTAAACAGGATTAAGAAGACATATTAGTGAAGGATGAATGCAATGTTTTTTTTATTATTATTATCTGTTTTAGCTTTTGCCTCAGTTTCAACAACTGCTTCAGCCTCAGCTGTATCCACATTGATAAAAATCATAATTTATAATTAAAGCATGATATAAAATTTAGAGTGTATAATTTGAGAGAGATAAAGAGTTTCCCTTTGTTTTCTCTTTTAAATTAAGATCAGCAGTTTTCCTGTTACATTACTGACATCACATTAACATTTATACCTGGTTTGTGGTTCTGGACTATATTATAATTGATCTTTCTTCCTTTGCCACATGTCCATCTCCTGCTTCTTGACCTCTTCTCCTTTCCCCCAATGATTTCAACAGGATTCGCTGTATAATTGGAAAATACTAATATAATAATAATAATAATAATAATAATAATAATAATAAGTAGAAGATGATGATGAAGTTTTCATAATTATATGATATTTTTTTAATACAAGTAGTCACATCCAGGTTTATGTCAACTACCTCAGCATTTAATTGCTTGTTTGTTTTTGTCTATTTGAGCATTTCATTCTTGTAAAGGATTTTATGAAATCTATTTTGCAGAGGTATATCAGTGTCAGTATTTGCGTCTATTCACCCAGAGTTCTGTTGTTCCCTGTGCCAGGATTTTGTGACTTTCTGTTTTTAGGGTGAGCAGCAGCCTCAGTCTCAACAACTGCTTCAGCCTTAACATTATCTGCTTTAAAAAATATATACATCACATGATTAATAATTAAATCATAATATAAAAATGTATAGAATGGATTAAAAAAAACAATAAGTTGTATTAATTCAGATAGATAAAGTGCTTAATTTCCTTTTTAATTTAATATAAGCAGTTCTTCTGTTAAATTACTGAAATCATGATAGGATATTAATATTAATACTTGCTTTGGGGGCCTGGACCTTAGTGTAATTTATCTTTCTTCCTTTGCCATTTATCACATCATTGATAGAAAATCTAATACTGTAAGATCACAGTCTTTTAAAAATGATGTACAGTATATGTCAAATAGGTATAATACTGCAGCCTCAGCATTTATTTGTGATTATTTAAGCAATTAATGTTTAGAAGAATTGTATGAAATCCACTTTACAAAGATACACAAAGTCACAAAAGTGAGTACACCTCTCTAATTTCAGCAAACATTTTAGTATATCTTCTCAAAGGACAATATTATAGAAATGAAACTTACATACAGTACATTTAGAGTAGTCAATGTGCAGCTTGTATAACAGTATAGATTTACTGTCCTCTAACAATAACTTAACATAGAGTGAACACAGTTGTACATATTGCATACAAAGTCGCATGACTTTATTCATCATGTTCATGCGGAAGGTGGCGAAGCGCCATATGTCTAACATCCAGCAGCTCCGTGATATCACTATGGGCTGTTGAAGAGGATCTCAGCAACAACATGGGCAGCTCTCATGAATTATTGCTAAGTATATCCAATTTTCATTTCTATAGTATTGTCTCTTGAGAACATATAATAAAGTGGTTGCTGAAATGTGTGGGGTGTACTCACGTTTGTAAGAGTGTACTCACTGTTATGAGATACTGTATATCAGTGTGAGTGTTTGCTCCTGCTCACCCAGAGATTTGCTGCGCTCTGTTCCCCTCTGTTCTCCCTTTGCTCCAGCATCCACCACTAGCACAAGCTCTGTTTGAACAGAAAGTTTTCTCCTTTGAAGTATTTTTTATATTATCATATTATTGACTTTCCTTCTTTTTTTTTTTATTTAATCCTTCTATCCATTGTCACACAGTAAGAACTTACGTGGTGTGGTGTCACCTGTTTTAGGATCCCAGAGGAAAATCCCCATCAGCACCCTAACGGCCTCAGTGCGGATCCTTTCACCTGTAATACAAATGTCCAAGGCTTAGGCTTCAGATTTTGTCTTCACTACCATAAGCATTTATCGCAAGAATATTATCAGCTATCTGTATCAGGTCTTTACTCACTCATTTGCTTATCATTTGCTTCGATATCCTTGAAGAAGCTGTTCATCAGTTCCATAGCCCGAGCTGCAGCCTTAGGGCCTGTCAGCTCCCTCATATTTCCTCCTGAAAAAAAGAGCATGTCATTAAATGACTTTGAATTTTGAACTTTTTAATTTTTTAGAATTTGGCTTTTCCAATGTTAAAATGTTTTAAATTGATAAAGAAATTGTAGGTAGGCCGATAGCTAAACAAGTTAAAACTAAAGATTTCACTGCAAGTGAACACTTATATCCACACCTTAGTTTTGTTACTTGTTCTGTTTGGCTAGAAAAATCTACGTGCCCACTTTATATAGTCTTGTTTCGTGGTCTAATTCAGTAGTGCTGTGTTGTTTTATTTCATGGTCCTAAGGGAAAGACAATGACACTCAACCTGACTTTGAATGCCAGAATTCATGATCTAGTTGATACTTCAGTCGTGATGTTAAGAGATACATTTTGGAGACGTCTAAGACTTACGTAATCTTATTTTAAAAAACGCAGAACTAGGATTCCCCTTTAAGAATAAAGAACAAGTTAATATGAGGGATCATATGTCATTAATACAAGTTGGAGTTGGAGTTTTGCATTTTGCCTGAAATTATTCAGAGATTAAATTTTCTGGCCATAAAAGACTGGCCATTGGATTAGTTAACACTGTCAGTGCTCTAACTGTATCAGAGTGAGTGATTGCTCCAGCTCACGTTGAGATGTGCTGTGCTCTGTTTTAGGACCTTGCTCTGCTCCGGCATCCACCACTTCCACAAGGTCTGTTTCAAAAGAAAATTTTCTCTTTTGATGTATTGTTCACATTCCTTCACTTTATTATTAATCCTTCTATTACTCTCGTAAATCAGTAAATCAGAACTTACACGGTGTGGGGTCATCTCTCTCAGGATCCCAGAGGAAAATTCCCATCAGCACCCTAACGGCCTCAGTGCGGATCTTTTCACCTGTAACACAAATGATATCGGTTATGGCTTTTGATCCTGTCCTCACTACTTTTAACATTTATCGAAATAATATTGTCACTTTTCTGTGTCAGATCATTACTTACTCATTTGCTTGTCATTTGCTTTAATATGCTTGAAAAAACTGCTCATCAGTTCCATTGCCTGAACTGCAGCCTTATGGCCTGTCAGCTGTCTCATGGTTTCTCCTGAAAAAGAGCATACTATTGAAAAACTGATATATGACTTTTTCAACACTAACTTCTTAAATAGCAGTAAATTAGTAAAATATATGGAACACAATCAAGAGTTAAGAGCTTATGATTGAAAGCTTTTTTTTTTGTAAATGAACCTACTCTGATTCTGGCTGGTATCTGCAATCATATCCATGATCATCACGGTCACCTGTTTGATGTAGTCACATCAAACAAAAAAATAAAAAATCTATGAAAAATTATTTGTGCTCAGTAAAAATGCTGCAATCTTTGTCTGTTCTTGTTTGTGTTTGAACTGTGAATTTATGACATCATCGATTCCATTGTGTCATCATCAGGGCTCTATCATGGGTCCTGCTTCATTCTAAAAACAAGCCTGTGATTCATGTAATTTCAGTTATGTGTTAATAAAATATTTCAAACATTAATTTGACCTATCGTTTGACTTAAAATAAAATAAAAACAGAAATCAGATGTTTCTAAATATTTAGGTGCCATGTGTACTCTACAGACACAGAAAGAAGCCTATTCTTAAGAGAATTTTTTCTCACTTTCTCACTCTTTTTATATAAAAGCCTACTGATCCAACATTTTTTAATAGATAATCCCATTTATAGTGTTTCTTAAGGTGTAGTCATAAAAGTCTAAAAAGTCCAGTCTATTCTATGATAAAACATCCCAAAAGCTAAAGATTATCAGCAGCAGCAGCAATATTTTCATACATTTCATGTTCATGACAGACATGACAATATGAGCACCTTATTTTTCTTATAAACCATATTTACAGAAAGCTTTCTTCTTTCTTTCTTTCTTTGATTTTCCCCTAACACAAGCGCATCTACTGTATCATTCAGTGCTAACTAGAAACTGATGCTCTGGTTTTAAAACCACACACGTTTCACAGTGCTTAACTAAAACTGTCCGGAATAAAGTAATACATTTTCAAGACACGGTACCATAAACCCCTCTATCTACATGCTCACTTATTTACAGTGAGCCGCAGTTAGCTAATATCTAATGTAATTTTTTCTGTATTCAGTGTACATAGTGCATATTGAAGTATATTGCCATCTACAGTAAGTATATTTGCCCAGCTTTTTAAAAATCTGTCTGGGAGAACCATGTCATCATCAATCGATTAACTAACAGACCATTCCCTTACCTGTTTATTCTCTGCTACTGCGAGAGTGGTGTACTGAGAGGGAGTAAATGCACTGGATGCCTGCTGCTGCAAAGAGTATAAGGAGAGCGTCCCGGTGGTCGCGCATGCTCTGTATAGAAACTCATTTTTGCATTGTCTCTTTGCAGGGCTCTTCGTCAAAAGATTAACCCTTAACACAGCAGCATGGATCCGTGCCAACAACACAGCATTGGTCAATGACTGATGTGAACAGCTGTGTGTCGATAGGGGAGGAACATTGAACCCGGACCGTGGAGCTGCAAGGCACTAGTGCTAACCACTACACCACCGTGGCACATATTTATTTACTAAAACATCATTTAATAATGGCTAAAAATGTGGCTGACATGGTGCATCTTTGTACACCAAAGAGTGCTTACTTCATCTTACTCTTCACATATTTGTAGATGGAAGTGAATATGTTGAATCTCTTAAATGTGAAATTAATAAAAATATCAAATAAGTCAAAATATTTTGTTAAAGGTCATATGTATTTGTCGTTTGTTGTGTGCAGTAGACCACTTTTGGGCTAGCAGATAATGCCGGCTCGTTCCGCAGGCTATAACCGCGAATACATTTCAGACCTGTGGGAAACACTGGTATTATCTAATAAACTGTTCTTCCCTCATCCAAGATAATGAAGGATTTACTTTATTCATTCCTTCTTGTAAAATATTAATATTATGTGTGAGAGTGGTGTGGTTGAGTGTTGGTGGGGGCAGGTTTAATATCCATTCATTCATCTTCTATACCATTTATCCTGTACAGAGTCGGGAGGGCCTGGAGCCTATCCCAGGAGAATTAGGGCACGAGGTGGGGTACACCCTGCACACGGTGTCAATCCATCGCAGGGTACACAAACTAAAAGACGGATAGAATATGACTTTTCCACACTAACTTCTTAAAAGGCAAATGAGTAATGTATACAGTATGGAACACCAAGTGTTAAAAGGTTATGTTTCAAAGCTTTTTTGTGCTTTTTAGCTTTTTTTTTTGTTTATTGTTTAGTAAATTAACCAACTCGAATTCTGGCTGGTATCCACAATTATATGCTTCATCTTTACAGTCATCTGTCTGATGATGAAAAATATTTGTTTTCGGGAAAAATGCTGCAATCATTGTCTCTTTTAGTTTGTGTTTGAACTGTGAATTTATGACACCGTATGACATCGTCATTGTGTCATCATCAAGGCTCTATGGGTAAAAAAAAGTTCTTAATATTGCTTTCTCTTCTTGGTGCCACCATATCTAGCCTCGTCTGCATACAGTATGTTTCCTGCACAAGACCAATACATGCTCAATATTCTCACTTTTCTGGCATTCTTCAAAGAGTCCCACTGGACTTTTACCTACTATAAATAGAGTGCTATCAAGTGTGTCCAATGCTTAGTCTGCTTATTTATTACTTTCTCTTTCCAATGTTTCCCCTGGTGTTGATATTCAGTATCAGCATTTATCCAAATGAAAAATCTTGTACATGTACTGTCTGACAAAAGGGGGTATTCTCACTATATATCACAGATTTTCTCTGTACTACTAAGTCCAGTTAAATAAATTAGAACAAATAGAGCAATTTCTCCTGTCTTTGACTAATCATATGTGTATAAGCTATTTTTTGATGACTTTTCTAGGATCTCAGACAAAATTTTCAAGAATCAATAAAAAAAAAGCTATTAGTTTCATGTGGTCTAGAAAAGTGAACTGCCGTGTTACTTTAATTAAATGTAAGTTACAGGTAAGGGAAGGGAAGGGAAGGGAAAGTAAGGTAATGTCTGTAGGTAAGGTAAGGTAAGGTAAGGTAGAACTTCCCAACAGTGTTTGACTGATAGTACTTAGTTAGTAATCCAGTGTAAGTATCTATCCAATTATACAATGCACTTTAGGAAGTCGCTCTGGATTCAAGCGTCTGCCAAATGCCTAAATGTAAATATAAATGTAAAGTAACATAAGGTTAGGTAAGTTAAGGTAAAGGCTGGCTGGGTGGGCAGATTGGGTGTTTGGGTGATTGGATAGATGGATGGCTGGATAGATGGATCCCTCTAATTGAACCACTAGTTGCAGCTCCAGAGTCAGGAAAGCGTCATGAATCTGCATGATTTCATTTACCATCAACAAACTGCGGTCTTTTGCCTGCTGCATCTTAGCCATGATTTACAAGAGAACAGAGGAGTATTTGGAATATGTATGAATGTTATATTACTTGCATTAATTGTCTGCTGTCTCCCTATGGCTGAGGCTACATGTTAAAAAGATACCCACCAGTCTCCTGGTCCTCTCAAACTCAGCTACCTTTCGTGCCCGTCGTGCTTATTGTCAGCCACAGTCTTTTGGAATAATTCCAAAGAAAGTTAAAGAGATAGAGAGAAGAATCTTCCCCATGATCCTCCCCAGATTACTGTTCACACAAATGCTCAGCAATTGTTGGGGTCAAATTTATCTTCTTTTATACATCGGTCTTTAGCCCTTGATTCCAGATTTTAAGAAATAAAATAAGTCCCTGCTCAGTAATTCTAATGAGAATAATGACATCAACAGCTAAACACATCACAAATATTTCAATATACAGGGTGGCCCAAAAGTCTGCATCCATGGGAAAAATGTATTTAAAATGATAAATTACAGCAACTGCTCAAATTGAGGGCCTCCGACTTAGTGGCACTTTTGTATACACTGGGCACAAGAAGGCCCCTTAATTTTTCAGAGCTAATATTGTTACAGGCAGATTTTTTTTATTCTTTAGTACATTTTTCGGGGCTGACAGACTACTGATTTCAGATGACCCTTAAGAAATGCCCGAAGTCTGGAGTCAGACAAAAAAAAAAAAAAACATAAAATAAGGGAGCAAATGCTTATGGATCCAGACCTTTGGGCCACCCCATATTCCATACATTAACCATACTTTAAATCCTGTGGGTGTTTTTATTTCGTTCCTTATTCTTCAGGTGGAGAAACATCTGGCCCGTTAAAGAAATTGGGCTGTAAATTAGCTCGAGTAGTTCTTTTTTTCCGCCTTGCTCCTAATGATAATTAACATGCAAATGAACTAAGGGACTGGTGAGTTCACTAGGACTGCTTCATTAATTAAGGCCTTAATTACTGTTTGAATACTAAACTATTAGATATTAATCATGATTCTTTATGTTCTGGCAAGGAGACATGGTTATGAAAATTTTGAATTGGCTTTATGTTCTCCCCCCCCATGCATTTCTTGGTCAACTACAAGTGTAAGAAATATGAGAGTTAGTTTCACCTAGAATGACAGACAGACATCTGAAACACCTTTTAAAATAATTTAAGTTGTTTAAAAAATAATAATAATAATTATGAAGTAAAAGATATTTCAAACATTTAATTTCAGCTTTTAATTAGCTTAGCCTAATTAAGCAGTTTATCTAAGTTCAACCCTTAATTAAATAGCATATTAAATTATACAATGCCTTAGGCATCGGCACCAACCGAGAGCACAGCAGAGATATCAATTTTAAAAATGTATCTTTACAAATCAGGCTAAACCTTAAAAATCATCCTCTGCAGTAATTTCGTTCCAACAAAACACACACACTTTACATATATTCCACCATGAATACAATTAACATATCAATACAATTATTCCTTTACAAGCCGTGTGTATCTGAAGCCTGCGATGTTGTAGGAGGTGTAAATTTAATAAAACTCATATCAACGATATGAACTTTATTTTAGTTTTACATGTGTGGAATATAAGACATGTTACAATAGTCAACACATGCACAGCTCTACATTACCAGTGACATGGAATCTATAGGATGAATGTACTTTCTTTCTGTTAACTTACTGAACACATGACACAAAAAAAAAAGGTAAGGAAAAAAGAAAAAAAAAAAAAAGCAACAAAAGTAAAGTGCACAATCAATGGAGAATTTTTCAACTCTCTTAAAACACTTGGCACAAACTATAATTGAAATTGAACGACGTTATGCACAACACGATGCCGAAACAGCAATGGGCCAATGCTGAGTCACACACAGACACCATTCAGTACACGTGTAGAAGCTGAATGTTCATTAAGTACGCCTTTTATATGTAGTAACTTGATATTAATTTCAGTGTAAGACAAACATGGTGCGGACATACATCGCAAATCCAAGAGACATTTCAGTGATTTAAATAATATTAAATGAGTAGGCCAAAAACTTCAACTGCAATGTCATGTTTTACCACATGCTATAACGTTTCATCCTACCCCCAAGTATCATACAATATCAACGTATCATACCCCCCCCGCCCCCCCCCCCCCCAAGTCTCCATTCATCTTTTAACATAACCCAGGAGATTTGATTTAGCTTGGATTCAGTAATTAGTGCCATCACTAAGCGTACATCGCATATATACGAGATTGCATTATAACGCAGTTGGGGGGGGTTTTGCAGTGTGGTCGCAGCAACAAAACCATGCCCACTCAATCGCCATCTGCAGGCCCAATCCACACTCACTCACTTGACTTATCACACCTGTAAAGACGCCAAACAAAAAAAAATCTGCAGTAATAAAATGGCTTACTTATACATACGTAAAAGGTAAGAATTGTTTGCAGGAAATCCTGTGGTCTGTGCAAAGTCAATTTGTGTGGTGGTCTGGGAAAACCTCCTCGACGTTGCTGTGGCTGGATTTTGGCAGCCAAAAATGACAAAAAAAAAAATAAAAAATAGACTTTAACTAAAAGTAAAACAAAAAGGTCTAATGAAACCACAAATACACCGACCGACCATAAGGTGGGATCAACCATAACATTAATCAAAGTTAATATATGCTATTATTAATTATATACCAATAAACTGGTGACAGGATCATGGGAATCCAAGGTGGGGTCCAAATGCTAGCCAGCCTGGTCTGATCCCACAATTAAGCTAATACATTTTTCAGCTAATTTATCATCATTGCTGAAAAAAAGAAAATTCTGGCCATGATGGAAAAGTATCAGAACACTCAGTGCATCACAGCTTTCTGTGTACGGGGTTTAGCAGACAAAGAGTTCGAGGTTGTTGGCCTCCAAATTCCCTAGATCTTAATCCGATCGATCGAGGATCCATGGAATATGCTGGATAAGTCTGATCCATGGAGGCAAAACCTTGCCATTGGCATCACTTAAGGGATCTGCTGCGATAACATCCTGGAGCAAGACACCACAGCAATCATTCAAAGGTCAAGGGGAACCTACACCATATTATATTTTAAAAAATATTATGTTACGGCTGATCGGTGTATATTTCTCCAAAACAACTTGGTCTTGCCTAGGCTGTTTTCCTACAAAGATCACATTGAGTAAGGAGCTGGTCTGTTTTTAAAACCATTGCTAACTTAGTGTGACTTCCACACAGTGCATACCACACTGAGACAGCAAAACAGACAAAAGCCTCGACACTTTGGTTTGTAATCAGATACGAGGTGTCGAATTGTCTGTCATGGGGAGCTTATATTTTCTGCATTTTCACTTTTTTTTTGGATATTATATTATAATGCTTGATACCTGGTTGAGATCCAGGAATAAAAAGTGCTGTATTTAAGTTCAAAATTTCACCGTGAGTTTTCCCTGGGGCGCCGAGCCACACTTTCAAGTAAACCGAAACAGAGAACCAACGTCGTTGCAGACAATAACTGATATAACTTTGGTTATATTTCTTTAAAAAAAAAAAATCACCCAAGAGCATCAGACCTGGGTTGTGCTGTGAAACACTACTTCTCATTCATTTCATAACGTACATTCACACAGAGAAGATAAGGATTTCAGCATTTGCGATCTTCTTTTCTCTTCCTCCATGGCATTTTAGCATGCAAGGAGTATTGCTGTAAATCCCACAGGCCACAGCAGAGACAAGACGCCACTGTGAAGTTAACTTCACAATGCAAAAAATAAATAGTTAACTTAAGCTAACACTATTTGTCGAAGAAAGTAAAAGACCTAAAGAAAAAAGAAAACCTTCCTTTCTTTGTTCAGTGCGCTACCTCTGAATCCTCACAGGAAAAATGTACATACAATGGCAAAAGAAAGCAACACATTCATTTCAGACTTTAAATTGATCTGGAATTAATGAATCCTCCTCCTATCTTCAGTAGAAGCATGGCTGAAACATCTCGTCATTCGTACAAGCAGAATAAATCAATATTTTGCGTGTGCCTTGCAGCACTCTTTAGGTAGGAGAAGAAGTGAGTAGTGTTGGTCTTGGTCATGTCGTTAAATAAGCAGACTTGTTTTCCTTTATCGGCTCTGATGAAGGTACTGTTGGGTGAACATGTTTAGCTCGCTGTCCAACCAGCCAGCTTTGTTCCTACAGGAAAATTCAAAACACAATTATTTCATTAACACTCATCAAATGTCCCTGTGCATACAAGAGAAAAACTAAAATCTCAGGGTGTTACCTGAGCAGCTTGGATTTGCTCTGTAGAGTGTCTAAGTTTTCAATTTTCCGGTTCATGTCCTGAATTTCTTCTTCCAGCTGTTGTCGCGTCACATCGACCTGCTGACACAGCTGGTTAAAGGTGCCTGCCAACTCCCTGGGGGGGGAAAAAAAAAAAAAAAAAAAACACATGTGCATGCACACAAAGTTCAGCAAAGCATAAGAAAAAACCCTACAAAAACAGTTTACTCTAAATTCCCTGAAACAAATATTCACTGTATTTGGTCAAATATGTTCAACTCAAGCTCCCAAATGGCAGAAAAACAGAATAGCATTTGCTTTATTTTCAGAAAGGATGGCATTACTCCATCCTCTGGCAATAATTCTAACACTAGCTAATTGTGAGTGTCTGTGAGCTTGTGTACTAAGAGCAATCTGCATTTTCCTCCAAGTGTGTTCAATTGCCCTGTGAAATAAATATATATACTAGTGAAAGCATATTCTAACCTTCACCCTACCCGGTCAGTAGCTATCATGATAACAGCCAGTGGGTGGAAATTACCAAATTAACAAATTGTGAGAACAAGGTGTAAAAACAAAAATCAACTGACCCTCTCTATGAGGATGGGCTTTGTTGTCGTTGCCATGGCGAGACCCTGATGTCCTAGAGCCTGTTGAAGAACCCTCTGGAAAAGGAGAAAACTTTCTTACATTATAGTCACTCCCATACATTTTGAAAGAAAGCTACATTCTTTTGGCCTCTGTCCACCAACAATTTGAATTTAAAATGAAAAAGTTAAGATGTGGGTGAAGTTGTGACTGGACATCTGGATGTGACTGGACATCTGGAGTCTGGACTCCTCAAGAGTGTTCTTGACTTGGCCAGATGTTGTGAAAGGGTTTGTCTTTACCATGGACGGAATTCAGCAGTCATCCACTTGGCTGTCTTGCGTGGTCGTCTTCCAGGCCTTTTCCTGTTGCTGAGCTTGCCACTTATTTCCTTATTTTTAAGAATGTTCCAAACTGCCACTCACAAAGTTTTCCTATCTCTCTGATGATTTTTTTTCAGCCTAATCAGGGGCCTCCTTCACTTGGATAGACACCTCTTTGAACCTTATGTTGACAGTTGAGTGAACAGCTACCAAATGTAACACTCAGAACCACCTCCAACTTTTACTTGCTTGGTAAGAAATGGAGTACCAAGGGAACAGGCCACACCAGGTCATTCAACTCAAATTCAATGGTAGTGTACAGAAACCAAATGCCAAAACACTTATGTGTCCAGTCACAACTTCACCCACATCTTAACTTTTTCATTTAAATTTCCAAATTTTAAGGACCTGACTGCATGTACTTGTTTGGGCAACCAAAACACTATATAGTCAAAAATATGTGGACACTTGACCATCACATCCACTTCGTGAACATCCCATTCCAGACATAGTCCATTTGCTGTTATAATAACCTCCACTCTTTTGGAAAGGCTCTCACTCTTTGGAGTGTGGCTGTGAGGCTTTGTGCTCATTCGGGTCATTCGGTTAGGTCAAGTGTAGGAAATTTTTGTATCCTACACAGTTGTACGATTCCAACTTTGTGACAAGAGGCTATAGAAAGTCTACACATGGATGTCATGGTCAGGTGTCCCAAACCTTTGGCAATATTTACTGAACATGTTAAACTAACATTCAAAATGTATGCTACAACTGACTGAGAAATATATTTTAAACTTTAGCAGGTTTTAACTGAAAATTCTTGCTTCTTACAATCATGTATTTTTTTTTATTCAGCACCTCATTATCAAATAGAGTAAAATTTTTTCAACAAATGATTTAAATGAAAACCTTTCTTTTTAAAACAGTTCATGTATAAAGTCTTTCACATGCATACCTGTACTAAGTGGAGTGCGTCTGGCCCGTAGGATGCGGTAGCTGCCGACCTCCAGGCTCTGAGTGAGGTCAAGGTCATGCAAAATAAGCAGGTAACCAGAGGAGGTGGAGATGAGCATCTTGCTGCAGTCTGGCGTTAGGCGCATCCGCATCAGATAACGTGTGTGAAAGAACTTCTTATGAGGACAGCCGTCTTCTGTGAACCTGCGCACATACACCCAAGTTAGATCCCATTAAATAAATCCATGTGCACAAAAGACGTTATAACGCCCAATAGCACAAACCTGTTGGTGTCCCAGGTGATAACATTTCCATCGAAGCCAGACGTAACGAGCAAGCGAGTATGCGTGTCATACTCTATATTCTTCACCCAGCTAGCATGGCCGTGCAATGAACACACCTTTGAATTCAGCTTTCTTAAGTCCCACAATGCAATGGTGGTGTCATCAGAACAGGTAGCAAACAACCGGTTATCCAGAAACCTGCGGGACACTCAGAGAATCAGTCTGTGAACAGACTTTGCACAACTAACTTATATAAAGGCAATATTCAAGCTCCTGAAGAGAGATGCATGAACATGAGACTAAAGATGAATTATAAATAAAAGTTAAATAACAATAGCATTGTTGATGCTGCCACACCATAAAAACGATCAAAAACAATTCAAAAACACTGACTTTCACAGAAATCAAGATGTAAACAAGAACTGGATTTTCATTTAAAATTATTTAATCATTAAAATTATTTTTTTTTTCATTAAAAATTAAATTTATTTAATAAATATATTTTCAATCATAAATTAACCTCTTCAACACAGCACACAAATATTTTATACATGAATATCTGTCATATTGTTTACCACAGAGCTGTTAAATTCTCAATTCTGATTGATCAAAAGGTGGCGATTCATTTTCAATAATAGCTTGGCAGTCTAGTTCAGTTACAAGGCAGGTTGCATGTTTATATTATTGTTTATAAAATGTGCATTTGGTGAGATGAAGGCATTTTCTATGAGAAGCTGTTTATTCAGCATTTTTGGAAGAATCAGGCTCAGTGCTGATTGGCAGATGGTGGTAAATCTGTATGTTTTCCAACGCAGTAAAGTCTTTGGGACAAAGAACTTTGCTGTTTCTTGCTAACATCGCAAGCTATATTTTTGTAGTATTAATCATGAACAGTTTGTTTGTTACAACTTAACATGATATTAGGAACTGACTTGTATGCACAGGTTCCACAACAGTAAACACACCTTATTTAAGTTATAAATAATTAAAAGACATAAGCTGGCATTGGTATAAGAGGAATAACATTATTTGAGATTTACTGTTAGTTTAAAATGATCGCCATGTGTGTTGAAACAGCCCACCTCTATGCTCCATCCGTCTTAACCTCCACATCACTGATTGTTTTCCTATAACAGCATTCCCATCATATTTTGATTAGGTATGAAGGGATTTTATCACTGTTTCCATGACATTACCTGAAATCAGCTTTGTATCAGATGTAGATGAGATAGTACCCGAGTGGACCTCCCATGTTATAAAAATTGCATCCTGGTGTACACACATACTATAGCAGATGAACACTGGGCAGTGTGGCAGGGCAGGGGTAGCTAAGTGGTTAACGTTGGAGTACTGATCAGAAGGTCGCCAAACCCCAGCACAAACCCCAGAACCACCGAGTTGGCACTGTTGGGCCCTTAACCCTCAACCGCTCAGATGTATAATTAGATGGTGTGCAATTTACTATGGATAAGGGCATCTGCCAAGTGCAGTAAATGCAACATTGCTGAAAGGGAATCAAAATGCTGTTTCCACATGGTCAGGACATACAGTACACATTGTATCGTGAGCATCCTAATACTTCCTGTAAAATAAATTTGACTGTTACATCACACATTTTATACCAATAACAATTTGACCACTAATTCCACTGGTTTATTGCATCATATGACTACGATCTACTAGCTGGATGGGGTTTGATGTTCAGATTGTCAATTACTTACTACAAGGTGCAAAATATATATCAGGCCTGCTTTGGTAATTTCACTGAAATGAATGAACAGTGGTTTCTAGGTATAACCAGGAGGTGATGAGGTGATGAGGTGATGTACCTGATGTTGTTCACGCAGTCCTCATGAGCCTCCACTAACGTTTTGATGTGTCTGGACGAAACGGGATCGAACAGCAGCACTTCAGTCTGCTCACAGGCCACAGTCAGCACCGACCTAAACACACACACCAACACACTTTGTCTCTGGCAGGTTTACACCTCCGTCCTGGGCTGAGTGTATGAGAAGAACGGAAGCGTTCTTACCCGTCCGGTGAGTACTCTAGGTTGAACACGGCGCCGTGAGTTTGGGTGCTGAGGTTCACCGAGTCCGCCGCGGGACTCATGGATGAATAGAGGCGAGTCATAGTCCTAAAGTTATCCCGGGCCGGATCCACGAGCGGCCCTGTGCGCACGCTCCGGTTCCGCAGCCAGGAGAAAAGCGACTCGCGCGCGCTCGATGTCCTGCAGCCTGAACCCGGAGCTCCGCCGCACGCCGCCGCTTCAGGCCGCGAGCTGCATTGAGTCTGGGAATTCTCGCGCCTGCTCTCGGGAGACGACGGTTTCGAGCGGACATTCTCTTCTTCCTCTTCCTCCTCGCTCTCGTCCTCTCGGAACAGTTCGTCGGAGTCGCGGGTGAGCCGAGCTTCCTCTGGATCGCAGCTGTCGCTCGGTTGGCCCGAGCTCATAATGGCAGTGTCGCGCTCGGCGGCTCCGTTTTGAACAGTACAAACGGACAAACCGACCGACTCGCGGCCTCTGCTTTACTGTCCGCCCGCTTGCTGTTAGCTATCACCGGACAGACCAGCACCAGGGCTAAAACCACAAACACCAAAAAGCTCCCATTAGTGGAAACAATCAAACCGACCCGAGTACGCGTAGACAACAAATGACGTATTTCCGGTTCCTTTTTAGCCGGCGGACGCTATAGGCGCCATTGACAGGTAGCTGAAGTTGTCGCTGGAAGATCAGCGCATCACCTGTAGCGCCGACAGGGATTCATGAAGGCATTCCTGGGCGATATCATTTAATTAGACAGCTTCCAAAAAAATAAAACAAAATAAAATTGTTTCACCAAACACGTTTATTTTACTATTTAAAACCTTAACAGAGTATATTCTTCTCCTGCTGTACTAGCACCCCCTACCAGGGATTAAGATTTGATGGCATTCTTATTAACTACCATAAATATATCTATTAATAGGGATTAGCACTCGGGTTTATAAGATGCTCTTCGTAAGGGAGTCTCCTAAATGCTGAAATGTGAGATAAAGTGTACATTATAGGCCTTACACTAGACCAGATATACATAAAATCAAGACCAAGCAACAGGCCTTTAGCCAACTTCACGCCTATGACTGAAGTGAAGTCAATACTTACTAACTATACTCCTTAAACTATATTAATACTAGTAAACATTTGTAAATACATTTGTAAAAGTAGTCATCACAAACAGCTCTGTACACCTTATTTATTTCATGGTCTCAGTTTTAACAAGTGTCAGAAAATTTATCTAGATTTAAATAACGATTTCAAAATTTAATATGGCGTTGAGTGTAAAACAAGAAAACAGATTTTTAATGTAAATAACAAAAAGACCAAGCAAGTGAAAGTACTGACCAAATGTATGTTTTTAACTTTACAAAAGTTTTTAACAAATGGTTAATGGTATTAACAACTTTTATTGCCCGTTGTCCTGTATACTGTTACCTTGCTCCCCACTTTCATTTTCCCTGGTTCTGTACTGCTTTAATTAATTATCCACCAAATCATATGAAATTCACAACATGTCTCTGATGCTTTCCGCGTGACTTTCCTTCATACTGTCATAAACAGAGCGATAAACATTGAGGACCTCATGTGCTGATGGTCTTAGCTTAGGATTCTGCCTCTTACAGTCTGCATGTATCTGAAAAAGGTTCAAGTGGATAACATCACTCCCAGAGACATGATCCAGCAGAGAACGGGTCACATCTGGAATCTTCCAGATGTCTGACTTTTCGTCATAGCCTGGCATCAGCTCATCTGAGAAAGGCGTTTCATCGCCAAAAGGCCAAAGCTGCTCAGGGGCAACAAACTCACCCATCAGTTGACGATGGCCACACTTGATGCCCTGACCCCCATACTTTACCAATGGCAAAGCATCCAGATCGTTTGCCAAAAGCCGCAGGTCAGAGGTGAGCAAGAATTGACTGAGTGTTTTATTCAGATCATTAGAGTCACACATGACACGGGTACCCACTGGGCTGTTGTGTAAAAACACCAGAAAGACAACATAGTCTAGTGCCAGACGCAGCCGCACCTGCCATGAGTCCTGTGTGCGGTAACGATCCTGTGCAAGAGTAGAATCAAGTGTCAGTGCTGATCCCAACGGGTGGTACTCGGTAACAAATACTCCATCTTCTTCACACATGCCCACTAGTGATACCACACGCACACTCTGCAAGGAACGTAGCATGGATACACCATGAAGGAAATCAGCTTCATACTGCTCAGATGACAAGACACACAAGGCTACTTTTTGCCCCTGCCACTCTGAGAGGTATACCTGAAACACATCATGAAAGACAACTAGTTAATTCTTAAACGTACACTAAAACATTGCCACCATGTCACCTAAATATATACAGAACTTAAACATATACCTGCTTAACAGCTCCCTGTCCAATCAGCCTGAGACGACGAACCTTAGCACGGATTTCAGGACACTGCAACCAGGGCGTGCAGTTTTTCATAGTGCCCACCTTAAAATAGCCTGGGGAGCAATGCATGTGTCCTGAAGGTGGGGAAGTGCCCTCATACAGAGCCTCCAGGTAGACATAGAGAAGCACGTTGGCACATAACAGAGCTACCAGACACAAAAATATGGCAGGCACCCCACACTTTGGACCACTTCTAACCCTATGAGCCATGGTGGCATCTTAACCTGTATGGTAGAAAAGAAATATTTTATTTATTTTCCAGATAATGACTAAAGTATAATTCTACACATAAAATGTACTTTTTAGGACACAGGTAAACACATAATGCTGGCTGCCTTGGGTGCTCTCAGGAGACTTAGGGCATGAGGTGGGGTACACCCTAGAGGGGGTGCCAATCCATCGGAGGGCACCCATCTACTGTACTGTGACTGTAGGAAGAAACGCACCAAGCACGGGGAGAACATGCGAACTCCATGGAAATCGAACCCAGACTCTGAAGGTGCAAGGGTCAGTGCTACTAAGCCACCACACCACCAGAACTTGATAATGCCTCTAGTTATTATCTTGGGACTGTAACGTGTTTTTTTTTTTTTTGATGGTCAAAATTGTTTCCTGGAATCAATACCAGCTTGTCTAAATTAAAAAGTAGAACACAAAAATATTTGTGTAAATATTTTAATGGTACAGTTTTTACAATTTCAGCAGCATGGTGGCTTATTTGTTAGCACTTGCACCTCTAGGGTCCGGGTTCGATCCCCGCCTAAGGTCTATGTGCGTGAAGTTAGCATGATCTACCCGGGCTTGTGGATTTCATCTGGGTATTCCGGTTTCCTCCCAAAGACTGTGGACTGACGTTAGTTTAACTGCCATTCCCACATTTTCCATGATTAAGCGTGTGAATGTGAGTGTGTGCATGCGCACGTGTCCCCTGTGATGGATTGGCACCCCATCCAGGGGCTACCCTACCTTGTGCCCCAAGTCTCCTGGGATAGGCTCGAACCTGTATACAGGATAAAGCGGTATAGATGATGATTGAGTGAGTTTTTACAATTTCTCCCATGCTGAGCCCTTGTGGTCACGTGATATAAAATGGTGACCACCAGGGCTGTCTAGCGACATTATGTAGAATAAACATGCTTATTTATACAGTCTACAAAACTATTTGTTATTCATCTCATGTGCATTTAGATCTGCAAAAAAATTAAGAATAACTAGTATTTGATGGTCGCTGACTGTACAGGCAACAAATTAAACCTGAAATATACAAGCTAGTAATTACTTGTTTAAATGATATTAACTCAATACGTAATGTGGAGAAACATTAAACATATATTTAGCTTTTCAAACCACTTTTGCTAAATCGTATGCATGCACACATCCACCAAGTTCCTCATGAGTATACCGAGCATGGTGATGAAACAACAACAATTTGAAAGTACTAGTGTTACCATATCTCCATGAAGGTACTCACTTCGGTATGACTTATTCGATGAACCTGAAATGCAGATTTGAAAACGATGTAAAATCAGTACTGCCACCTAGGGGCATTTAGAAGTACTGACCCCTCATTGATTGAGTCAGGATTATTATATCTAAGGAGTCATGCAACTTTATTAAAAAACAAACTGATAAAACAAGAATAGGCTTAGGTAAAAATGTAAGCATTTTGTGTCAAAGTAAAAAAAGTTTAAACAGTATAAACAGTTTAAACAGTATAATCATCTCTCTGTAGTTATAAGTGTATTATTTTTATTCAGATCATTTTTTATTCATTGGCGCGTGTGCAGTGTTTTCCACGTCTCCATGGATCAGCTTCATTTAATATTAACTCGTCAATTTGACACCCTGACTCTTGTTATTCATTTGAACATTAGGGTACGGACCTTTAACGTGAGAGCGCTGGCTATTAATAGGAAAGCGTCTTGTGTTTGGATACCCCAGACAGACAGGTGTGTAATGTAGGGAGATCTGAGCGATGGAGACGCTGAGGCGCGTGGAGGAGATCGGAGCGGAGCGGCGCGTGCGGTTCCGCGTGGCGTCCGCGCGCAGCGGCAGGGTGCTGCGGGAAGTGTTTAGGGAAGGCGAGGAAATCACCGAGGACTCGGCGGATTCAGACACAGCCGCCGGCTCGGAAACTGAGCGCGCCGCCTCTCCCGCCATCAGCGAGGCGAACGGGCATCTGATCGGCCTGGCGGTGGAGCAGCATTCGGGGGACAGCGGCACTGAGCCGGACGACCTGCTGGTGTACGCGAGCGCGGCACATGAGCAGCTGTTCAGCCGCAAACGCGTGAACATCTTCAGCAAGAACGGCACGATCCGTGGCGTCAGGGACAAAGTGAGCGCAGGCCAAGTGCTCTTCAATAATCTCTCTAAACTCTACGGGGTAAGTTGGTCGGTGTTTAGGAGTATAGGCTCAAACCCTGCGCGTGTGAGGCATCATTCATCCATCCGTCCATCTATACCGCCTATCCTGCGGATGGCCTGGAGCCCATCTCAAGGAACTTAGGGCACAAGGAGGCTCACACCTTATTGCCAACCAATGCTGCATCATAAGTCTTATTTTCATCAGTATGTTATCAGTCCTTTAAAATGATGGTAACTGAAAATGACAGAGTCTAAAGGTGAGGAAATAGCAGTAATACTTTTAGGCGCAGAGGATTACACCGTCAACCTAAGGATGTTAGATGTTATGCTGACAAAGGAAAAGAAAACTATTAATTCATTCAGTCAGTCAGTGAGTCAGCATAGACTGAAGCATCACACAAACGGTGCAGGTTTCTTTTCAGTTTCTCCATTTCTATTTAGAGAATATATGAACCTAGTTGGCAGCACAGTGGCTTAGTGGTTAGCACTGTCACCTTACACCTTCAGGGTACAGGTTCGATTCCCGCCTCAGGTCTGTGTGCATGGAGTTTGCATGTTTTCCCCAAACTTGGTGGGTTTACCTCCAGATTCTCTGGTTTCCACCCACAATCCAAAGACCTGCAAGTTAGGCTAATTGGCGTTCCCAAACTGCTCGTTGTGCATCCTGCGATGGATAGATACCCCGATTCGTGCCCTATGTCTCCTGGGATAGGCTCCAGGCCCTCTTGACCCTGTATATAGGATAAAGCAGTACAGGTGATGAGTGAGTGTGTGAGTGAGTGAACCTAGTTGAATTTATTTACCTTGTAACAAATATTCTGGCCGTGTTTGGGAATCTAATATGCTGACCTTGGGCAAAATATGTAGATGTTTCAATTTCTCCTGGATTTTTAGCTAGTCTAACAAGTAAGTATTTCCAAAAGAAGATTTAGATTATATAAAAGTCATTGAGCGCCCATACATTCACTGGAAGGCCTTCATTTAGATGCATCCTGCATTATGTCTATATTGTTTTTCTCTCCTTAACAGGCAAGAGAGACCATGTCTGTGAAGAAGCTGCCTGCAGGAGTTTAAAGTAGTGCAGAGCAGAACATAGCATCACATCTGGCCAGGGGATTGTATGAGGAGCCTCAATAATCTGTTTTAAACATGAACCAGGATTGGACTGATTTAGACACTTTCCAATAACACTAGTTTTATGTAGGAGCTGAAGTGTCCAGGTGTGGATGTGCACTTTGTGTTTTTTTTTTTTAAAGAAAGTGAGAAATTTACAGAAGGTTTCCTTGGATCTTTTTAGGCTATAGGGATATTTTGAGGTGGGGTAGTATGCTCAGAATGTTTGGTTCTAGGAGTATTTTTGCTGCATTCTGGTCTAAGTGGAATTTATTCATGCTTCTGCGGGACACGCAGTCAACAAGGCATTATTACCTGCTCTGATGTATACAGCACATAATCACATGGCACATTTTACTTAAGCAGTAAATAACTTTTACATACAGAAGTGTCAAGCTCACAGGGTGAGCAAATATGCAAGGTGAGCTTCCTTAAATGTTCTCTACAGTTGAAATTAACCAGCAGTAAGGCATGTCCCATCTCTAACAGAAATTCCTCCAGCTTAACATTAAAGAGGTAAACAGCCATTACCAGTAAAATGATTATGATCCCTTCTTTTAATTTTCCACTCAATGTTATTTTAAATAAAACCAACAATGTAAATATGCCCTTTATATAAAAATTAACTTTGTGTTTTCTTATTTTTTATTAATGTTTTTATGCTAATAAATTCTAACATGTGTCTTGTAACTATGAATGTTTTTGTTATACTTCTAATTTTGTTAAAAACTATTTTTCTTCTGTAATTTTTATAGAATCAGCATAAAATTTTTGACACTGTAGATTTAAAATGAATTTCATTAAAACCAGATAAACAAAACAGTACTGTTAATATTTGATTTTTATTGTACTTATTTCATTTGTAAGTACAAAAGTTTGTTTACTACACATCCTTAAGGAACTGTGCAAGGTGACACACCTTCTGCGCCTCCTCCCCATGTACAAGTTAAATTATGTACAAGATCAGAAGGTCATACAGCTCATTTGCCCCTCAATTATTTATCATAGACAGACAGTCAGAGAGAGAGAGAGAGAGCAGTATGTATGTCCTGTATGGAGATTATCTCAGTTTTGGTTTAGGAGCTACTTGAATTGGCCCAACAAAGGTCCAACTGACCCTAAAGGAAGGTTAAAGTACAGTTAAAGATCACATACTCTGGAGAAGGAAAGAATATACAGTATTGTGGCAATGGCATGCATGTCATCTCAAGATGGGAAAGATAGTACACAAGGCATGCAAATTACAGTATTAATTAAGCAAAAAACAACCATTTTTGAAAATGCTAAGTCCAGTAATGTATATGAACAGGGATATTAGTGTCTTGTTACAAAAGAAAACAATGTTCTATAACAAGTTTTAATTCTACAATTATGGTGATCAAGTTGATTTTATATAATGTGTTGCTTATCATTATTATTTGTACAGTCAAAGCCTCAGGACATTGGATAAATGAACACCTGCCATATACACAACATCTTTCTTTTTTAACTGAATTTCAGATTAGTGATTATTTCAGGAGTGGAGTATGATGAATACTGTACATGTATTCTCATTCCTTCAAACTAAAACATTAGTTCAAGTAATTTAGTTCTTTTGCCATCTTAAACTGGGTTTATAAAAGCTTTAAATTAGTACAATCAAAAGATGGTGAGGAGGGCGAAGACTCCATATAGCAGAGTGCATGGGTACGCCACCAGCAGCTGTTGTCCACCCATATCCAGTGTAGTAGTAAAGATCTTAGATGCTGATAGACTGCACCAGCCAATCACAAACAAGGCCAGCAGTATGCCAATAATTCCTCTGAACAAACACACAAATTATCTTTGTTACGCTCTAATCAAGCTTTTTCATAAAACAACCTACTCATTCTGACGGTTGCATTAAAAAGTTGAAACTACAGGCCGTATAGGGAGAAAGTGTCCTTCTGAATTCAGCAAATATTATTTTGATATAGGTATTATTGCAAACAGTATGTGAACTTACATTTATATGTGGATATTGGAAATTAATATGTGGAAAAATAATTGTGGTTGTAGATACTCACTGTAGAGAATAAAAAACAGCAAAGGCAGAGAGAGCCACCATGGGCAGCAGGCAGTATCCTAATACACTAGCCACACATCCATAGGATATTGTGGATATGCTCATTAAATTCAGCAGAATGTACATTCCCGCACAGCCCAGCGCACTGATACCATACACATAGCCAAAGTGCACCTTTCCTGCCTGCAAAGAAAATACATACCAAACCAAGCATAGATATACGCAGCAATAATTATACTGGAAAGTTACATTCATAATGATGTAACCATCCCTCAGTCAAGTTTTATTAGTGATCAAATTATTTTAAATGTATAAAGAATCATTTATACCATCAAAAGAGTGGCTCCCAAAGCGATGCAGAATATAACAGGACCAGTTAAATCTGTCTCATTCATGATACTGCCATCCGCTGGCTTCATCGGGTTCAACACAGTCAATGTCTTCTGCCAGATGTGATCAAAGTTAATGCCCAATTCTAATAAGACACATGCACAGTAACTTTCCCAATCTCACTTCCCAATAAAATATGTAATACAATATTACATATAATAATACAATATTACATACATATACTAGATTACTGTGCAATATTTACAAATGCTCTTGGGTCATATTTTTGGTACTTACTGTTTTAAGAACTGTTTTAAGTATATATAATAATTTTTTTTTTGTTGTTGATTATTTATTACCTTTCCTTAGATAACAACTGTGAGCAACTGTAACCTAGCATAAGCAATTTCCCTCTGGGATTAATAAAGTTCTTTGAATCTTGAATCTCAGCTTCCTCTACTGGAGTTATATCAAGATATTACATTTAAACATCTATGTGGATTACCCTCTAATAGTGGAGGTTCGTCATCAAAGGAGTCAGTATGTTCAGGAGCCACAGTAGAAGCTGCAGGTTGAAAAATCTGCCCACTGTAAGGTGGATGTGTTGATGAGGCATAGACATCTGATGTCGGAGATGCACAATCTCTGGTAATGGCAAGGTAAAAAAGTTGAGAAAAATGTCACAGTTTACAAAACCTGAATTTCTGCAAAAAGAGATTTCTGAGAATAATCAATACCAGCAATAGTCTTACATATCTTGGTACTGTGGACTGGTGTATGCAGGGTCATAGCCATATGCTTCTTGGGCCTGATCATCTATGTAATATTCAGACTCGTAGAAGTCTTGATCAAACTGCCTGAATTCTCCCATTCTACAACACAAAAGAAGACTGTGATGATCATCTAAGGACTAGCACTAAACTACCGCAAATACAACAAAATAACTGCTACTACAATTACAACATAATTCTAAACAAACAGTATATAATCTTCACATATAGCCTACACTAGAAGATATCTACTATAATTTATATACCTTTAAAAAGTCCATAGAACAGTTCTTTCTGCGTAGCGTGTTGTGGCAAGGGTCTGCCTTCTGCGTCACAGCTGTTAGCTGTGTATAATGTGTGTATGAGTTATTAATAGATAACTATATTTACACTGAGGAAACACACTGCTCTAAGAACACAAACCGTCTAAAGACTAGTGACAATGCTAGGAATTATACATACTTTTGGTGCCAGGGTCTTGTACAACAAATCTTTAAGTCAAGTGAGCAACACTGGCAAGACTACTGTATTGTACTGTACTGTAAGGTTATGATAAGATGATATAGATTAATAATATCTATTAATATTTTATAAAACAGCCTAGTTCCTCAAATTTGATTGGATGCTGGCATTCTAAGGATATTTAGTCTAACCTCTTTGAGTTCACTGCATTCAATATCAATTTAATAGGTATTTGCAATATCACTTGTAACATAAATTATGTATATACCAGATATAACCAATATTGTTTAAGCAAGAATGTGGTTAGGCCTACCTTTTAATCTTGTGTCTTCAGTCGAAGCACTGCCAATAATCATTAAAACCACAAGGTGGAAAGAAGAGAAGAGAGAGATGACAGGTATGGTGACAGTCACATAATGTATAAGGTGAATCTACAGTATATATTATTGTGTACATAGTATATAAATATATTAATTATATTAAAGCATGTTTTAAATAAATTATTCAAAATAACTATTTATAATGGTGATTTACAGAGGTGGAAAGTAACGAATTACATCACTCGCATTACTGTAATTGAAGTTTTTTGTGTACTTCTCTCTTTTAAAGTAGTTTTTTTAAATCTGTAAGTTTACTTTTACTTAAGTATGTTTTGTTTAAAGTATTGTACTTCGCTACATTTGAAATCATATTCGCTACTGAGTAAAAAAAAAATAATGAAAATGAAAAATAATAAAAAATAATGCAACGGGGAAGGGAAAAAATTGCACCCCGGAAACCACTGCACTGATTGACTGATGAACGGGGGGCGCACTAAATTCTCAAGAACGATGGAGACGGATTTAAAAACAATTTAAAAACAACTAGTTTGAGATTTATATCGGCTTGGCTTTTTTTGAACTACATTAGAATCCCCCATCTCAGCCCCGCTGTTAAAAAAAGTAACTCGGTAACTTTTACTTTGAGGAAATTTTTAATGAGCTACTTTTTACTTGAGTTGATTTTTATAATGGTAACTTTACATGTACTTCAGTAAAATTTCACTAAAGTAACTGTAATTGTACTTGAGTACAAAAGTTTATTACTCTTTCCACCTCTGGTGATTTATTTGTAGACATGCTACAATAATACACCTTCATTTTTTACTTTTTTTTTGTCATTTTTTTCTGTGATTATAAACTAGACATTACAATCCCTGGGCTAAGCACTTGTTACAAACCTTGTCATTACTGAAACAGGGTCACATAAGTGAACTACACATTAGATGGTACTACATATTGACTCTTAGGTCAGGAGCCTTTGTAGGTAATACTACAACATAAATTGTGGCTCGGTCCAGCCATCAATGGATAACCCACTTTTGACGGATAAAAAAACAAGCAGGTAGTTACATGAAGTTACTAGCCAGGACGCTAACAGCTAGTAAAGGAAAAGCCAGTTAGAGGCTAATGGGTTACAAAGAATTCTATAGCATTTTAACAGAACAGCTACTTGTACTAAGACAAAATATAGAAGATGAGATGAGATGAACATGCTATCATCAGGTTTGAGGACAGATTAGCTCTAGTTCCTGCATCACAAGCTGGCAAACAGGTAACTCCCAATTCTGTAGAGGTGAGAAGGAGAAATAATGTCTATAGTGCAGTGTTATTTTCAAGGAATCCTGGTTTAGTTTTTATAGTATATAGCTAACGGTTTATAGTTATGGTTTTCAGGTAAATTTCTTTTATTCTGGTTGTGCTCCAACATGTAGAAATGACATGAAACAGAGCAGTATATATTTTGAACATTCTTCAAAGAGCCTCAAATCTGCTGGGAAGGTTTTCCACTAGATTTTGGAACTTCCACCAATTTAGCCACCAGGTATTAGCAATGCAGCGAGAGAGCGCCTCGTGCACATTCTGTGTTGCAGTTCATCTCAAAGGTGTTTTGTGCAATTGATGTCAAGGCTTTGTGCATTGGACACTTGAATTCTTCAACTCTAACCTTGGCAAACCATGTTTTTCTAGACCTTGATTTGCACACAGGGACATTAAAAAATATTTGGTCTCTTTAGTTCCAGTGAGAAACCCTATTGCTACACCAACTAGGCAGTTACAGTGCAAATGCATCACAATTTTAAGTTAAATTGCACATATCGTACATAGCGGATACTTAACAACTTCGTGTTTCATAATTTTTTCCACAAAAATTGTGTGCAGCAAACTGGGTCATTCTTTTAAGACCTCCTTGCACTCAAAGTCTCAACATCAAACAATACCAATTTCATAATATTGGGCCTGATGAGCAGAAGTAAGCCAATTTCACATGCCTCTACACTTCACTTTCTCACTCGCAATCACAGAACAGAATAAAAGCACTCTCATGTCTCACTGAGAGCGTACTTCATGGCCCCTTGAAGAATGAACACATAATAAATGTGTTTATAAATGTTGTTCGTCTTTCGGCTGTTCCCATCAAGGGAGTCGCTACAGTGGACCATCACATCCGAACAACAACTTGGCAGAGGTTTTACACCAGATAGCCTCACTGGCGCAACCCTTCCATTTTATTTTGTTTGTCACGGGTTTGGGACCGGCACTTCATCCAGTGGCTGGGGTTTAGGCATCGGGTGGGAAGTTTATAAATGTACTATATACAAAAACACTGCCATATTTGGTAACAAACAAATCTTTACTAGTTAAAGGACAGTCTACATGGGGAAAAAAAGTCATACTCTATAGATGAGACAAAGTCTTCTTTATTCGAAAGAAAACACTGATAAAACCTTTTTTTAAAAAACATGGTACTGTGTACCACTAAAAGTTCATATAGAAAATATATAAAACATTATTAAAATATTAAGAAAATTTAATTTCAAGATAAATCATTTAGTTTCCTACATCACAAGTGATTACACATACCACACTAATATCTACACACAGACACAAACACGTAGAACAGATAGTTTGGGTTGATATTTCTTCAAACTACTGCCAAGGCACTCTTCTTCCCAGCACACGATTGGTGATTTTCTGTAAGAGGAGAATCATATTAAGCTTAATAGAATATTAGGTAAATGTGTGTACAACCTGGAATTGTACTGAAAAGAAAAACAATTTGTGCAGGTAAATATTTGTTTACCTTGTTAAATAGCTGAGCATTTAGGCGGTAAGTGTTGTACTCAGCTCTCCTCCGTTCATCCTCTTTCCTTTTCTGAACCTCTGGGAGTTGAGCATAAATCCTAATAAATTAAACACAAAGAGCTTATGTTTTGAGGTTGTTTGAAAATTTCCTTTGTAAATGGTATACTTAATATCGTTCACTTATACTTAATATCATTTCACAATTAAGTGGACCTGGTTAACCACAGCCAAACCATGATAATCATTTCTCTATCTGGCTAGCTCAATCCCACAGACAATACTTCCTGCTGAATCTTTCTGTTCTGCCTATTCTCCGAGTGTGTGCTTCACTGACAGCACTGACGCAGGAATAAAACTTCCATTACTAACTCTGTGTTTAAACAAAGTCTGTGCATTTTACTAAGAGCTTACCGCTTGGACCTCTGAATCATCTCACTTATGGGAATAACTCGCTTGGAGGGAAGAGGTGGAGGAGCTGGCGCTGGAAGAAAATTGAGGAATTAGGATAATTTCTAAGACAATAGAATGTTGTTTCATGTCTTGCTGTTTGGACAAGCAAGATTAAACCAACCTGCTTTTGGCTGGGGCATGGCTGCAGCACGGTTAAAAAGCTCCTCTCTTTCTTTGCTGAAGACGGCTTGCATCCTTCTTTCCTCCGTCAGCAGACACAGCCTTTTCATCCGCTCCCGAGAACGAGAGACAAACTCTGGTCGATGCAACTCTAGCGCCTCCTGCAATATTCACGTTTACACAAAGGCTACTTTAAACAACACAGCAATAGAACTTAATTAAATTCATAATGTTAAAAAACGGTTTTAAAAATACAAAGCGAAAAAGCTATATTGAAAAATATCTTCATCACAGCTAAATTCTCTTATAAGCCAACACACCTGCAGAGACAGGCGGATCAGTGCAGAGGGTTGGCGGTCACAGTCATTCTCTGAATGTGTTTTTTGCTCAGGGGGCTTCTCTCTTTCCATTTGAATGTGTCGTTCTCTAAGTGGCTCTCTCCATGGCTGCGTCCTGGTGTAGGGCTCATACCAGGCCTGGCCTTCAGACCGCCCTGCATCTGTTTGCGGCTTATTCTCCTTACGCGCATCCCATTTCAGTTCATCAGCAGAAACAAACCATGACAAACCTTACAAAAAGGAAAAAAGCGGTGAGGGCTCATGTCAGAGGAGGATTCCCTGCTAAACAGCTCAAATTGCTCCTACTTTGCAAACTTACCAGTTGGATAGCGGGTTTGTTTGGTGAGGGCCTGTCTCTTTAGCACTGGTTGAGATTTCACCTCACTGCAGGCTGCTGAAGATGCCCTAGTGGTTCTGGCACTACCTGGAGAAGGAAAGGTAGTGCCGACATCCCGCGTGTCTCGGCGGGTGCCATTTACCACAATCTCCAAATCACCTGATGAATAAGGTTGGTACTGTACGTCATACATTTGTTATTCAATCTTAGCTCTTGATGGCTTCCCTCAAATAAAAGCGACCAAATAAAAATCTGTGTTAAACCAGTGGGTGACTAGTTTGTTTTGAAAAGTGGACATGGATGAGGCTAGGAAAATGAAAAATTTTAACTGTACACTGGTAGCAACACTTTATTTTGAAGGACAATATACCACAAAAAAATCAAACAGGACATAGACGGTATTAGTGTATTTGCATTGCAAAGTATAATTAAATGCAGGCAAAAGCAAACATCACTACCAAACTTCCAACAACCATACATCACTGTACCTGCAATTAGAGTTTTATAAGAGAGAGAGAGAGAATTAATTTATTATTTATTTTTGGACTGTTTCCTTTTAATAAAATTGCCGAAAAGCTCTTACAGTATGTAGAAAGTAGCACTATAGGGGGCAGATATTGTATCCATCATTGATTTTATCCCTTCATCTACAGTATACAGAACTGGTGCTTCCTTGAATTTGTAACATGTATAACTTACTTTAAACTCATGTAAATTCATTCTACCTCCCAAAGCAGAAAATTTAGCAAAAGGAAAAAAAAACTTGATCTTTGACATTACTGCACAAGAATGACCAAACATTCTTATATTAGTGACTCAGGGTAACAAGTTTCTGCCCAAGTTAGAACTTCATTTTTTAGAGAACAAAGACCTTGTCCTTGGAGATGTCTGCCAGCATCACAAGGGGAAAAATACTTTAGTACTTATTCATGCAGGTGTGCTATTAAGCTTCTTCTTCTTCGTCTTTCGGCTGTTCCCTTTCAGGGGTCGCCACAGCAAATCATCTGCCTCCATCTAACTCTATCCTCTGCACCCTCTACTCTCACACCAACTAACTTCATGTCCTCTCTCAATGCATCCATAAATCTCCTCTTTGGTCTTCCTCTAGACCTCCTG
>JAQMYJ010000040.1:23954548-23980918 GCA_030014305.1 Clarias laeviceps | reverse complement strand
AGGACATGAAGTTAGTTGGTGTGAGAGAAGAGGATGCAGAGGATAGGGTTAGATGGAGGCAGATGATTCGCTGTGGCCACCCCTGAAAGGGAACAGCCGAAAGACAAAGAAGATTTGAAGGCTCTGCAAATGCAAATTAAATCAGTTTACCATAGAAACGATTACAAAACATTCTGAAAGGTTGAGCCTCCACTATCATAAACAGTAGAACACTAGAATATAAACCGTGAAGCCGATTATTTTTTTATATAGCCCATTATATTGCAGATCTGATGAACAAGCAGTGCTAGGATATATTGTTTTTAAACACACCTTGCTATGAAGGTGGTGTGTTTCCTATCTTGTACTGACTGATAAAAGACATGAACTTTGAGACATTTGTGGCTGGACTATTTAGGCGTGAGCTGCCTAAGAATTCAGGCATGATCGGGCAAAGAACTAAACATTATATGCTAAGCAATTATGAATAATTCACAAACTATGTGTTTCTTACTGGATAATGGAGGAAGCCTTACGGACTTACAGACTCACATCGATGTAACTAGAATTCATATGACTTTATGTGTGCATTATGAACACCAGTCTTTCCTGTCAGATTTCCACGTGACTTACTTTAACACTCTTCTTTTCCTCCGAGCCTTCTGTAAGCAGGAACGCATCGTTGCCGTCAGTCCCTTCTACCCGCAGGAAGCAGTTGGTGGTGTGGCCGATGCCCGACGGCAAAACTTTGTCCCACAGCATGGCGTTGATCACTGAGCTTTTTCCGTTGCTTGTCCTGTGCATGCATCAAACAATGGCAGGGGTTTTCACACAGCAGCCAAAAACTCCACAAGCATCAAGCAGCTATTTGACTATTTTTACTGCAAAAAAAAAAAAAAAAAAACATCTGCTATAGAGAGACCTGGGACCTATATTTATACAGGTGACACAGGCGGTCCCATATGACCATTTAATTGTTCCTAAACACTAACATGAATATTAGTCACTTTGGGGGTTTTTTTGGTTATGGGGGTGCCAAAATCCCCCCCCACTTAGACCAAACTGACTTAAAGATTTCTATTTAACCACAAATCTATGTTTATAATATATTTTCCTCAAATTAATAGCTGACTCTACACACACTATTAATCTGGCAAAGAGAAATTAAGGGATGTTGCGTACTGTTACAACCTTGTGCTCTCTTCAAACAGTTATCGTGTGCAAACACTAAGAAATAGTTGAAAACAACCACGCCCTGAGCAAAAAAAGCTTTGTGTGCGCATTCCCGGCATGCATCGAGTTGTGTGTCCATGCCCGGTTGTTAATGCTGTTGGTCATGAGTCAGAGAAATCCTGAGCATTTAAAAAAAAAAATAATAATAATAATGTGGGATGGGAGCTGGACATAACCATGTACGTACCTGCCAAAAAATACCACTTTCATGTGTCTACGGGACAGCACCTCTCCGATTCCTGCCACCTTGGACAGGTAACCTCGTACCTCGGCCACCTGCTCCTCTGTAGTGACTGGATCCAGTTCCTCATTGCTGTAGGTCTCTGTTACACAAATACAACACGGCTGTCATATCCACACGAGAAAATCCAGAGAAGCTTAAAGACCGACCCATTTCTTTAAGAACAACATGTGCTTCATGTTATTATAGTTATAATATAATCAATATACTTTTTGTTACAGTTGTTGAGTGTCTTTCAAGACTGACATCCAACCTATTATCACCGTGCTTGGCATTCCTGGAGTATGGTGAAATAATAGAGCTGATCCAGGATCAGATCCCAAGGATCTGCTTTGCTCAAAATTACGACACGTCTGTGTGCACTTACCTTCCAGAAAGCTTGAGCTCTCTTTGATATAGGCGCCGAGCTGCTCGAAAATGCCATTGATTTTCTTCTTCGCAGTGACGAAGTGCTTAAGCGGGGATGCATTCACTTCAGCCATGAGTCGCTTGTCCTTCTTGCCGACTGCACTGGTGTTGGGCCGCGGGAAAACCAGAGACATTGCCCTAAAAACAGAGAGAGGGGAAACAAAAATAAAAACTTTTTTTTTTTTTTTTTTTAAATCAAAGCACTGTTGCATGACGGATTTTGTTGTTGGATGTTAAAGAATAAAATAAAATGTTATAAACTAAATAAAAAGAATAAACTATATTGGGGAGGGGGGGACTAAATTAGAACTGCCATCATATTTTAAAACCGATGCCTGGCTTTCATCCAGCCTAAACATCTCATTAAAAACCTGTTTTACTTCCTCTAGTGTCATTTTTAGTAATGCTTTTGGGATATGTAATGAGTCAACAGTCCAAGATATTTTAACACACAAGTTTTTAGAATTTAAGGAACCTTAGGGCTCGTCACAGGACACAGCGCAGGGTTAAAACCCACATCATATACATCAGAACCACCACAGTGAAAATAATTTTAAAAATCAGCATAGTTTTTGCATGTTTGCTACAGCCTGTAAATGCTTGTAAAAAGCGGAGTGTGTGAAAATCTGCATGCATTCTAAACAGTGTCCGGTAAAGTCTTTCCTATTGTGTGTGTGTGTGTGTGTGTGTGTGTGTGTGTTGAAGGGGCGCATTTCCAGATTGGCTTTGCTTGCTTGCTTGTCATGCTCAAATGAAGTTTTTACAATTAACTTACCTTTTTAGAAAAATGACATGATATTGAGAATACACATACTGACTGGAGTTGCAGCAAAGTGTACTTTTGGGTTCATGAATATACAAACATTTTAAAAACATGATGAATATGAAGAATCAGATTTGGTGTCTATGTGGTACTGTACAGCTCATTACCTCCAGAAAATGCAAATTACACTGAGAGCCACATAGGGCAAGGTTTGTGACCTCACTCTCTCAAATTGGGAGCTCTTTGATTTTACGGACACAATGTCAACAGAAAACAGCACCCGATCGATTTCCCTCTAAAAGCTTCCATGCGAGTTGACAGATATGCTCGTTGCCATTAAAAGTCACCTTGAGCACACACATTGAGGAGAACTTTAGATCGCGGTCAGGGTTCAGTGCCTGAATATGAATCTTACGGTCACCCTGTATCCTACGACCCTGGACTAGAGCTGCACAATATATTGGTCTATGAATTAGTAATATCCAAGGGTGATTCAATAGATTTTTCTATTTCTGTCCATATATCTATATCGATCTAAAAAAAAAAAAAATAGACGATGCAATATCCAAAACAAAACATCCAACTTCCTAATCAGTCGCATCACATAGTTCACATTAATTAAATCCATGTCTTTTGTTCTGAAGTTAAAGATAAGTAGATTACGTAAGAACGCCTTCAACAAACCTGAGGTGGTCTTACAACAATGAGCCCTGACCTATTGTCTTAACAAATCCTGAGCTCGAACAGGCAGAACTGGACATTTCACTCATGCATTTTCATTCTTTCTCATGTGATCAGATTGAAAAAGAGACATTGAAGACACAATTGTTCAAACAAGCGTGATCTAAAGGATAAGCAAGATAAAATCCAAGTCAAATCTGATCATTGCATTAGGTCAAAAATATTTAAACACCACCAGAAACTAGACATTGTACAAATATAATAATACATCGATGATGTGTGCTCTAGTTAAAGTTTCTAATATCACGTCGAAACATATAACTCACACAATGATAAACATTCACTAAGCTGTACCTCGTGTTATCACAACAATCCGGCGGTGAGAAATATGCGATCAAGTCCGTGTGATTGAACAGGGAGCACAAGTCCAATGTCAATGTCACACTGCTCTCTCCTCTATACCGGCAAACACACACACACACGATCAGGTCAAAGCTGATATCTGCGCGTTAATCCGCCATCACGACTAACTTCTAACGTTACTCTGGTCAGCCGCGCTCGGTACGAGCTTAAAGTTGCCTCATGTCTTGACCGCACGCCCCACACGCAGGGGTTACACCTCCACTCCGTCTAATATTTCACTTCCGCAGTTTAACTGAGCGGCAGACTACGCTGGCATCTCATTGGCTGCGTTCTCTGTCTGTCCAAAAGCCCCACCCACAACGCCCGTGTGCATGCGCGTGTGCATGAGTTTGTCTTTTTTGTTATTTGTTGGTTGGTTTACTCTGCCTATTGTTATTATATATTTACTATATTATATATTTATATCTTTAATATTAAATATATTTTTTATAAAGTTTAGACTGTATATCTTCTATTTTTTTTGTTCTGTGTCCATAGTTAATTGTACAATTCAAATATTTACACCTGAACCCTGTATGTTATACTTTTATTCTTTCAATAATGTAATTGTATTTTTTTGTTGTTTAAAAAAATGTTTGACTGCAGGTTAAGTTTTAAGCATGGGATAAAATGTACAATAAATGTACATTTTCTTTTAATGGTTTCACCACAGATGACATTTCAATACAATTATTTTGTTATTTTATGTGTAATCTGTGATAAAAGGGACTTAACTGGAATATGCAGCCTAATTTAATATTCATACATTTTTTTTACATTGAGTAATAATGTTCCCTTCAATATCTCTTCCCCATGTTAGGTTATCTCAGGTACTTTTTCCCCCTCTGACACTCTCACTTCTAGCTTGTTTATTAGGGATCTAAATCTAAATTTAGATATCTGTAAAGCTGCTAGAATGAAACAGTGAGAGAGTGAGCTTTGTGAGAAACATATTTCTGTGACACAAACATAGTTATTTGTGTGTCCTCATGGCTATAACATGTGTCAAGGCATGAGCATCTGATTGTGTGAATATAGAACATAACAGCTTCGGAAATGGGTAAAACTGCGCCAATCAAGATTAGTCATTCAGTCTGAAACTGAAACCAGTTGCATTTATTCCACACTGGTTATATTTATATAAAAACATACAGATACACCAATCACACTAACACAGATTATCAATTATATATCAGTAATGGTGATAACGGCGCAGAAAAGAAGAACAAGTCAGAGAAAAAAAAAAAGTTTCAACGGTGGACACAATAGAAAGGCACCAGAAAACCCAGTGCACAATTCCCAGCAGGCAAACAGCCAAAGGACGCTAACCCTTGCTCGATCAACGGAGGCCCCATCCCAAACCCACAGCAAGCAAAGATCCCCTGCCAACGTCCTGACATCACAGCACATCACCAGAGCCATGCCACAAGCGGATAGAGCTGCTCAGGTGACACGAGGGCAACCCAAAACCTAAGAGGTTTTAATTTTGGGCATTTTCACATTAGGGACCAAGAATCTTTTCCAAGACCCCAAGAATCTTTTCCTTGACCCCAAAGTCTGGTTCATTTAGATCAGTAAGAACACAATCATTTAGGGCTGAAACGATTTAACGAGTAATTCAATTACAAAAAATGACCGAGGCAAAATTTTCTGCCTCAAAGCTTCTTTTAATTAATTTTAAAAGCTTGCGTTATGTTTTTGCGCAATTATTTGTTTGGCGTGACACAGCGCGCTTCCGGATGCAAGCCGCTAGTAAACACCGACGAAGAAGCCGCGCTTACGTCACCTACAAAGTGGAAGGAGACGCAAACAGTTAGCTGTGTATTGATTTAAGGGAGCGTTCTGTTGCGGGCTGCAAAAAGAAAGGGAGCAATAAAAATATCACCGAGCCAAAGAAGAGAACTTTTAGTTCTGAAAGTTAAGTTGCACAACTTAGTGTTTCTGCATAATTATTTATTTGTGTGTGCCTTAGTTTTTTTGATACTTAGTCATTTGAAATAACTTTTTTTTTTGTTTTTGCATCTTTAAAATAAAAATGTATGGCACTGTAATGCACTTAATTCATCTCAGTCAACTTTAAGCTATTCCTTGTATTGTGAATAATGACAATGTTTATTTTTGATAAAATGCTGTATTCATTTAAAAAATAAAAGTAGATTTTTCTAAAAAGAAAAGCAATTAATCTTTGTTTCTCTTATATATTTTACATTGCTGTTTAATTAAGCAAAAGTACATTTTATCCAATTACTCGATTAATCCATAAAATTTTTGGTAGAATACTCGATTACTAAAATATTCGATCGCTACAACCCTACAATCATTCCAGGCTTGGGAACCGTGCCATAAACCACTGGAAAAGGTAGTCTCGAGAGCGATACAGTGTACTCTGGCATGAATCGAATCAGAGGCAATAGCACTTGAGAACTTTAGATGTGATGTCAACAGTACCTTCGATCTTGGACTAATACCCCCACAACAAAAATATTTTTTTAAAAATCTTCCCAACCTTGTTTGACTGATGGAAACTTTCTGTAAGTCACTCTGGATAACAGCATCTGCCAAATACCTAAATGTAAATGAGCTTGTTCTCTTCTTCTCATGCTGAATGGTGGCTCACAAACCAAGTAGATGCACACTGCCACCTGCTGTCTCGGAGTGTGAGAAAACAAGTGTACATGGAAACTGAGACAAAAAACAACGTGAGAAGGGTGGGGAGGGGGAAGCAATTGTTCCTGTCGGGTACAAATCAATCATGCCTAATGTGAAAATGCCCTTTGATGTTTTGAATGTTACGGCTTATTTTTATAGATAGTTATTTAGTAGTCATTGCTAGGCATGTTGGGTGGTTTAACTTCTTTAAAACAGCCTCTTTCTTCTGTTTAATGTTGTGGGACAGGTTCATATTAACCACTGTAGTTCAACTAGGGACTGTGGAGTACAAATGGTAATTAACATTATATTTACGACTGTGGTAGGACCGCCGGGCAACATTCAAATGCGCATTCACACACTACAGGGAATTTGGGAACGCTAATGAACCTAATCTGCATGTCTTTAGACTACAAGGGGGAGAACATGCAAACTCCATGCACACAGACCCTGAGGCTTATGAGTTTTTTTCCCCATCCCATGACGCTACATTTGTTACATCTACAACATGAAATTTGTAAACGATATGATCTTTGATACACAACAGACAGCACAGTTTTAATTGTTTCTGATAACTGGTAATTAAATAATCACAAATCAAAAGTGTATTCTGGAACTGTATATTCCTAACTTTAATATGACTGTAGGGGAAAAAAGTATGAGTAATATTTTTGGCCTCATTATTATTATTTTTATTAATAGTAGTTTCTTTTTCTTTGTTGTTTAACGGTGGTTGGAAACCAGTAGGTTAGGGCCCTCCCCATCCATATTTAACATATCTTAAGTAATAATTACATATACATGTTTATTACCTAGCTAGTTAATTAAAAAAGTTTAGCTAATTTACCAGATTATGATACAATGCATCATTGTTAGGAGTGGCACAAATATTAAGAACAATCCCAGTCAATACCATTACATCAATTAATTTAATGGGATTATGTGATAAAACCTGTAAATAACTTCTGTTAGTATAAGGTTAGGATTAACTACTTACCAAGGGAGAGTTGACTAGAAGACGTCCTCAGGCATCATGGCCAAGAAATCGAATATTAGATTAGCCTGTTAATATAATGTCTCTGACGTTACATCTGACAAACAAGCGGAGCAGAAAACCGAGCAACACCAGTGAAGGTTAGCTTACAGATAGTGAAAGTAAGATTCCCGTTAGCGACCTAAGCTTGGAAGATCGACGCGATTAATAACTTCGTGAACAGACGATGTAGAAACACAGGAATTATCGTTACTGAACACAAAGGTCCCCGCTAAACTAGATAAACACATTTAGTAAGTAGCTTGTTTACATATTGCTAGCAATTGCTAGTTATGATTAGCACTGCGCGCTATCCTCCGGCTGCAATTTATGACATCATCAGAACGCGCCATAGTGTTTGTACGATAAAAGTGCTACAAAATTTTACTAAAACGAGAGAAAAGTATACATAGTAAACGTAGAATACAATCTAGAGTTTAAACACAAAACAAAAACCTTAGGCGAACAATATATTTTTTTGTTTTTAATTTTAGTTTTTCTAAGCGCTTACGTCTGTTAATGCTATTACAAAATGTATTACGTCACAGTATCGCGCATCTCTAGATCACAGCACAGCATCGCAGTATGTACAGTACATGTTTAATTTTATAAGTATGATATGCAGTGAATCAGCCAATAGAAAATCATATACACACCAGAAAACACACACACATTTATTCTTATGTATAGCTTTTGTTTTTTATACTTTTTTATACATAAAAAAATGTGGCATGGCTAGTTTTTAGTAGTCAAATTCCTCAAAGGAAAAGCACAGATATTCATATAAATTCTGTAATAAATGACATAATGTTTCTTCATGCGAAATTGATTTGAGGTTCAAAATTTAATGATAATGCTTTATTTGACTGCTGTAATGAAGGCAGGTCTTTTTTGTAATTCAACATTCCTTCTCTGTCACATGGACGAGGACGAAAAAAAATACAACATAGTGTTCCAACTGACATAAATACAGTCACAGATCTACCTTAAGGTCTTACTGTATGGTAATATTCAAGTGAAAACCTTCCCTTTCTTTTCAAACAATTCTCCTTCATCATCAGTCAGGCTAACACAAGCTACTTATAACTAAAATCTCCACTCTTTTAAAAGGCATTCGTGAGACCCCCCAGTCTCCAAGACTTAATCTGGCTGCTGAAACTACACCTAACTACTGTATATCTCAACACTATTTCAAAATGACAGCACCCTATGACACACCCATAATAAACGAGACAGCGTACCCATTTCCTGTTTAAATTCCAACACAAATTTTTACTCACCAGACACTATTCTGTGTGGTCTTACTAGTGTATAATAGAGTTTATATAATACATCATAATGTGTGAATTTGCCCTTGGCTACTCATAGATTGGTAGATGGATGATAGATAGATACCTTACTGGTTGCAAAGAATACTAACACAACATAAACCACACATAATATACAACATATCTCCTTATCAACCAGACCTCTATTATTAGGGTCATTTTTGACCCTTAATGCAAGAGACGTATAGAGAATATGAAGACAAAACAAGGGTTTAATTTAGTATATATACAACTAGCACTGCATTTCCTTCTGAAAGCAAATTCTTAAAAAAGCCATTATCACTGAAGAGATGAAGCCATGTACAATAAGTGCAATTAATCCAAGGTTTTGCTTTTTTTTTTTTTGCTGATTATCAAGCTTGGTTATTAAATGAAGTCCAATCTTTATGTTCCCCGGCAGATCCAAGCATTTTTCTGATTCGTCTCACTAACATGGTTTTCTTATGGCCACACAGCTGTACAGTCACAACCTTGTGATTTCATTACATTGTGTGAGTATGGAAATGCTCTTACTTTCTCTTTAAAACACAGCTATGGTTTTTACTGTTAATTTTTTACCATGCAACTTCACCAAATGTTTAAATTATCTCCATTCATGATTTTTTTACATGACCACATATTTTCCACAAAGCTGATGCTTCAGTAGTATCCTTCCAGGTTTTAATGTGTTGAAGGGTTCATAACCCATTTCCAGTATTTTCAAATCTCTTTAGTTGTTTTCTTTGCTTGAAGCAGCTCAATGACCCTTCTGAAATGGCGACTTTTTATTTTGGCCAGGCAATGTAGCTTATTTTAGGATGTTTGTGAATCAATGATTTTCCCTTATACTCGGATTACTGCAGTCAAAGAAGCATACATACTGATTGTACTGGCTGCAATATTAGAGTCACATTCATGGTGCATTCCTGCATGGCTTCACTCTGTGTTTCTGGAATAGGTTCAGGATTGCAAAATCTGATCAGGATAAAAGATGTATAAATGAAAGATTATCTGTCTCACTTATCAAAAAAGTCTCCAAGTCATTTTATTTTCCTTCCCTTCTCGAAGGTCTCACCAGTACAGAGCTATGGAAACACATATGTATTGCGTGGAATCATGGAAACTGCTGGTGCATCATGAGCTCAAGGAAGGATACAAAGCAACAAAATAAACATTCATCAGAATAAGGTTCAGTAATCTGAGCGCAGCTTGGGCTGAATCCTACCACGTCTTCTCACGAAGCGGTCCTCATGACTGAACTGTGCGTCCTCGGTTTCATGCAAGTGTATCTGATCTCTAAAAAAGTGAACAGGTATCGCTACCCACGGCAAACTAGATGTTTTTCTCTTAAGGTGTATAAAAGCAAGTTGTTAAACAGCTACAAACTCAATATAACCAAATATTAAAGACAACAGTCACTTTTATTGATGTATCAATAAAAATAAAATAAAAATACATGACAAAGATGATATAAAAGAACAGTGAAGAAAAAAAAATGTATATCAGTTATTTTTAAAACAGTAGCACTGTTTGCCTGGGCAACCTTATCAAGTAAGAAACAAATGAACAGGCGAATTATTAAGTTATCCAAGGCAAACTTTATAAAAATAAAAACAAAGAAAAATCCCAAATGAATGGTGTGACTGCTTAAAAATGATCAATAAATAAAAAAAAGGTCTCCACTGCATTCAAGTGATGTGTCAGAACATTATTACATTTACACACCAATGAAAGGTACGGTCTTATTTATTCCCAACACTTTGCTAAACAGATTGTCTTTCTCAAAGTCCTGCCTCAGCTCTCCCAATGGACATCTAGGACTAAATTTAATGCAACAACGGATTTCCTCTGAAGATGTTAGACTTAAGGGTCCACAAATGAGACGGAGATGTATCGGACACCGCTCGTGGTGGGCAGGCCTTCGTGGTAGTGTGTTAAACGGCCCGGGTGCATAAGGGCCCAGCCTTTCTTTGAATCCTGAACGGAGCAGTTGTACCTAAGGAAGTGGGAGCCACCGCCCTGAAAGAAGAACAAATAAGGAGATATGATAATCAAGTTACATAGCAATGCATGCTGAGAGAGGAAATGCTGTCCAGCATTATAGCGTCATTAGTGTATTAAGATCTGTTGGTTAAACTGGCTCATCATAATTTATTTACCTAAGAAAGGTTTTTACACACCGTTTTTTCATATTGTACATTGTATTTCTAAAGGTAGCTTTACTGCAAGTTTTATTATGATTAGCAAATGCAATCATATTCCGGCTTCTATTAGAAACTCATAACTATACACACAATATAAACTACTAAAGCAAATTAAACCCAACTTAGTGCTACGTACATGAAACACTTGTTAAAATCTCAGTGAACAAATCATCACCATTATAAAAAGGCTTTCAGTGTACAGCCTAAACATGCAGCATGAATTGTTTCTTTCCTCTAGGTGTCACTCATAGTCTATACCGCTTTATTCTGTATTCAGGATCGCAGGGGCCTGGAGCCTATCGCAGGGGATTTAAGGCACAAGGACAGTGTGCCAATTCATCACAGGGTGCACACACACACTATGGGCAATTTAGGAATGCCTAATCTGCAGTTCTTTGGACTTTGGAAGGAAACCAGAGAACCCGGAGGAAACACACCAAGCATGGGGAGAACCTAGCGTTGCTGGGAATCGAACCGGACCCTAGAGGTACAAGGCGACAGTGCTAACCACTACACCACCGTGCCGCCGTTAATACACATTCATATAAAAAATAATAATTTCACTGACGTATTAATTCTGAAGTTCAAGTTAGCTTGGCCACATGTACAAACACCAAAAAACACTTGGGCTCTCACTCACCTGAAAATCAACACCCACTTGATTGAGGGCAATATTTATAGTAAATGTTGAAGCGTCATGATGGGGCTTTAACGCAGGCTGCTCGTCAGGTTTATACCGAACCACAAACGCCAAGTCAAACTGAGCCTGAGAAACACAGACGAAAAAGAGGTCATGCAAAGCATTCACAAACAAGACAGCACCCCACAAAAGTGAGGGGAAGAATACAGAGCAACCCTGCATTCACTTGTGTGAAATGTCGTCATTCATGTTTGTTTTGATGTGAATCAGAATCTGATTGATCTACTAACTGAATGAGGATGAAGAACAAAAACAAACAAAATCATTGAAATCTCTAATTATATCCAGTGACTTATCAGTCTTTTGACAATGTTTGCATTACTACTTCAAGACGGTACGAATAAATTATCTTGTTTATTTTTATAAATAAAAATAAAAGCTTTACCTTTGTGTAATACCCAGGAAACATTTTCTCTGTCACTGGTGCAATATAATCCAAGAGGAACTTGTGCCACTCTTTTTCATAGTTGATCTGATTCATATGAATATCGATAGTGGGAACGTTCTCGTAGCCACCCTGGATTCGAGTGTCCTGCAGAAACAAAGGTCAGAGATGTAAAAGTGGAACCACTTCACTGTGCCTAGTCAGTGTGCAGGGTGAACAGAACTTAAACTAAACTACATGCATTATAATAAATGTGTTAACTAGACCATAATGTAACATCTAGTTTTGCAACTGTAACAGAATCTTCCCAAACACCCTCTGCGGTAAAAAAAAAAAAAAAAAAAAAAAAAAACACTTACCACATTGCCACCTCCTGACCACTGGCCGAAATTTTCCATTTCCTCGATCATGTGTTCACAGGCCACGTCGGTGAAAATAGGAAATGAGAACACATCAGGGCATGGCTGTAGGATAGGCAATAATGTTAATGAGTAAAGAAGACAATATGAACAATATTAAAAAAAAAAAAAAAAGTCCCCAGTGGTCTGTGGTCTCTTACCACATGCACTATATCCTCCTTCATAATTCTTGAGTAATTTGGATGGATGTATCGCTCTTCCCAGTCCTGTTAAAGAGACCAATAGCAAGTTAAACACAAAGGGGACAATGCAATGTGCTGTTCGGAATATCTAATATTTCCACCTACCGCTGGGTTTTCAAAAATCTGCCAGAGATCGTTGTGAAGGTGATCCGTCTGGTAGTGTTCTGTATTCAGGATTCGGCCATAAGTATGCATGTTTGTTACAAACATGAACACTCCCTTTAAAAAAAAATAATAATAAATAAAAAATAAAAAAAAGAGTTGGATTAAATAGGTAATGCATTACTATATTTAACAAAAAAATACCAAAAAATCTGTAAGTATATTGTATACCTAGTATGTATCTGGTACATACAACATTTGGCTATATTTCACAATGGCTTGGTCCACTGCTCTGAAGACGTACTACTGCTTCCATACTTTCAATGTGTCAAGTTTTAACGCGTTACGATTACACTTTTCAGTTCAGCACAACAGTGAAGGAACATTCTCATTTGAATCGTTTCATCGACATGGCATTTTTAGATACGGCTGTGTTTAAAAATTTAGGAGACCAGCAGTTTTTAAAAGTAGCTCATCTAGCATCATCAGCTTTTCCACATGCAAGGTCTGCATTCACATTATTCTAATATTCAATGTTCTGTAAGGGCCGTTCAAGTCAAACCCTGTCAGAACACAAGATTATAATAGATGCTATAGTTTTGTGGTCAACATGCTAATAGTTAACATGCTAACACAGGATCATTGTGACGCTGTCAAGCCACGCCCTAGGCCCGAGTTTTGCCACGGCAAGCACCACTCACATTTTCGTCAGAAAATGTACCTCTCTAGTTTCTCTATATAATCCCATGCTACCCCAATGCACTTATCCCAGAGTATGACAAGTGCTTAGATACTATCAAAGTTTCATCAGTACACTGAAGCCATGAACAGACTGTCTGCTTCACATCTGAAAGGCTGGCCTCCCAGGAACTCCTACCCCCAAAGTCACTTGGAGTGAGGTCAGGACTGTATGGTGGATGTGGCAATAACTCCCAGCCGAGTTCCTGTAATGTGCAAGTGGTGTTGGTAAATGATTGTGCGTACAGTCGTCACAGACAGATGCATCTCTTCTGCAAGTTGGCGAGAAGTTATCCGTTGATTTTCAAGGATCGAGTATTCCATTGCTGAACGTTCAAAGAACGACATGCAGTGCACTCCGAGCCACATCGGATCGTTATTTACGGAAAGACGACCTTCTTTTAAACGTTTGCACAATTCAAATGTTTCATCTGATAAGGGTCTCATCACTGTACTTGAAGAAATCAGTTTTATGACTTCACACAAAGAATTTCATCCCAAGTCCCGGTTTGAGTTGAACACTCTATTTGAAGAGTAAATAGGATTCTTAAATTAGAGCTCAGGTATGCCAAATCTTCCCTTAAAAAACTTGCGCTATTGAAGCCTATTTTGCAAATCACCTCTACGCAGCGCTTTTCAGAACTGATGTTGTTCCTGCATCTCATCAGTTTTGAAGAAAAGTGTACTGACCTGGTCCCGCACTCTGGAGCAGAAAGCCATATCTGAGTCAAGGGTGGCTGACTGGAAGAGATCAGAAGCCTTTAGTTCGTTCCTCAGAATGTCTGCCCTCACCAGATACACCTGAGACACATATGGAACGTTCCAGATACCCCTGCGGGATAACACAAAAATATATACGTCAAAGTATGCCATGTCAACTATATATGTGCGTAAATAGGTGGGTAAACAAACTTACACTCTGCGTCCTTGAACAATATCCACATAATCCTCAGCCCTGGCGTAGTAGCCATCAGCACTAAGAGCACCCCAGAAATTAGACCACAGCCGGCCAGGCTTGCTCATCATCGGTGTTATAAACGGCCTGTGGAGTAAAGAATGAGACGGTGATATTGAAATGAAGTCTACATGTTGTAGTCTGAAAGCTGCTGAATAGGGCATATTCAATCCCATTACTATGCGGCTCAGCAAGACAAGTTCTCACTTACTTATTTAACTCAATTAGTATCTTCAGTGTGCCTTCATTCTTCAAAACCACATCAGCATCCATACTGAAGAAGTACTCGCAGTCTGCATCATCTCGACACATATCACTGACAAAAACACAAAGCCAAATGAACGTCTTATCCCAGAAAACCTGACAGCAGTATAGACATAATAATAGGCATGACGCATGCACACACACACACACACACACACACACACACACACACACACACACACACACACAAGACGTGTATGTACGCTCTTGTATGTTAAGCTGATACAGTATGAATTTACACCCTGCTTTCCATGAATGTCAGTGGCATTTGCAAACTCACAAGCCGATATTGCGTGAAGTAATGTGGTCAACTCCCTCATGGGGCCCGATCAGCTTCACAGCCTGATACTCTGCCTCATGATTTTGTAGAAAAGCGTGGACCTGCTTTTCATGATGGGGCTCCTGAAAAAGATCGTACAAAAATATATTATAATAGGAAACAATATTAAAAAAAACAACATGGACAAAACTTAGTTGGGTTGAGATTCTTTTTAGATTATTATAGTATAATATATTTGGTAACAGCCTAACTGACATTATTTAATCACTTTATTGAACATGAAGCATAATGCTAAAACAGTAAAGCTACTGTTAGAGCATCCAAAATTGGCTAAATATTTACATAAACAACAAAATGTTTGAAATATGAACTGAAATTATGAGGGATAATGTGTCACCTGATTGGAAATGAAGAGTTTAAGGCGATCTTTGGGGTACTGGAGACGGAGAAGCCGCTCAAAGAAGACCGTTACGAAGGGGGTGGGCTGCTCAATAAAAATGCCGATGACCACTCCTGGATACTCGCTCTCCTGCAGGGGAACGACACCATCAGCATGTATACAGTAAAAGTTCCTGCCAAGAATGTCCCGTATCAATTAGCTGCGCCATTTCCAACAAAAAAAATCTTTTTTTTTAAAAATCACCAAATTTAAATTACCATTAGAAAGTATCCCGTTTTAATCTTATCTAGAAGGTTCCTTATTACACAATCTCTTGATCTCAATAAATACTGAACAAATATGAATGATCTCAGCAAAGAAAGAAATTTAGTTCTTATTATGGCTTTTTAAAAAATATTTTCTTGTTTTTTAAACTTGCTTATTATAATCATACTGTACATACTGAACATCTACAGCTAAAGGCTCGTCGTATATTTGTCCAATCTAGATGATAATTGCCTTTTGTCTTAAGCTTGAAGATATGACTTTTATATAATACCGATATCAAGAATTGCTGCATTTAGGTCACATCATCTTTTTCAGTTATTCACATTAATGCAAACAACAATGAATTGCAAGTAACTTCAGCCAAACCATTCAGGAGAGAATGTAAAAAAGAAAAAAAAAAGTTAATAAAAATATCAAACTTTGATTTGGATGTACTCTTTTACCTAAACCTGGCATAGGAGGAGACTCCCACCTTGATTGCTGAAAGAGGCCGCAAGTCCTCTTGGCAAACCGTACAGCCAGTCTCGAAGGTCCACACTTTTGGGATGTAGTTGCCGAGGTAATTTATCTGAAGCTGGAAAGCACACCCAAATAGAAAGGCATTAATTTGGAGTCATATATTTCTATTGGGAATAAATGACATAAAAGGCTGTTTACCTTCGTAGGCCCATTTCCATGGACAATAACAGGTAGGGTGTCATAGAGCACATTTCTGGCCCGTACTCTTGCATTCTCAAACTTCAGTACCACTTCATCTAGTCGGGGGGAAAAAATAAACATCCCATCAATATTCCCCCTGAGGCTTCTTTTTAATTGTGAGAGCTGTGCGTTGTTAAATAACCCAGAAAGATAGGTTCTCCACTGGGAAGGAGAAAGAAAGCTCTTTTGTACTGTGCCATTTCCTCCAGATTTTTGCAGTTATCTACACACACATCTCCTGAGCCAAGTGATTCTGCCAGGTTTTATCTCCAGCCAATACGTCAGAAACACAGTCAAACTGAAGTGATCTTCTGCTTAAATATTCAGTGAGACTATAGAACAGATTGTTTTCTTTAAGCTCAGCCCCATAAACACGCCAAGTAAAGAGCATTTAACTAAAGCATATGCCGGATCATCATTAATATAACAGAAGCCCAGCTGTTTACGTTGGTTTTAAAACAGCCACTTGAGTGTGAGAGCTGAGGCTCCGAGAGCACACAGAAGGGTTTTGTTAGCATCCAACTCTGGCAGGACTGAAGTCTTAAACAAGAATGAATGGTGGCTTCACGTTCAGCTGGCCTACGTGTGCACAGGCACATCCTACAGTTTACTCTCACATTCCACTTCCTCAGGCGCACGGAGGCAGGCGGGACAACCGGGGCTTAAGGGAGCTTGGAAGAACGCCAAGGCTCTGGCTTCCACCCCTGCAGTGAGATCTCGTGAAGAAAAGAGCCCAGGCGTAATGAGGGACAGATCAACTCCATCTTCTACCTTTCCATCAAAGCAATTTTAAAACTATGGTCTCATTAAAGAGGAGGAGGAGTACAGAAAAAGGGAGGCTTTTTTTTTTAGCGCCTCGGGGTGTGGGATTTTTATAACCAATAAAAGCTGTTAATCTGTTTTTGGACTAGTCAGCAACTTTGCTTGCTTATAAAGGACTGTCCAGTAGCCAGTCTTCTCTTCTTGTCTCTTGCCTACTCAACACACACTCACCTAGAGCTCCATGCAGGTTCTGGAACATTCTGCACTTGCTGTCAAGGGTTATATTTATGGATTTCTGTCGAGGAAATGACAGAGGAGAGAATATCAGCCCCAAAACATCTCATTAAAGTGCAAAGAAAAAATAAAGAACAATTTTTCTTCTTCTTTTTTTTTTTCACCTTACAAAGCTTAATAATGATAATGCTCACCCTCTTCTCTTGGTTGATGTAGATCTTGGTATAAAAGAGCTGATCACTGTCATCATCTTGTCCTGACCAATCAGAGACCATCTGTTTGAGGTTCAGGGCATAGCCGATGAAGCCTATATACAGAAAAGGAAGAAGAGTACAAAAGCAGAAATTAGTATTGGAACAAATGACTTTGTCTCATGTTCCCACATCTGATTTTTACATTATGACAGAGGTCGGGGGGGACGTGGGCGCAGAACTCACAAACAAACACTGCCAGATTGTTTCACAGCTGTTAGCTCACTACATCTGCTCACAACAATGCAGTAAATTCATAGAACACACTCAGCAAGGCCAACGGCAAAATTTGTGTTCATTTAAAGTGGAAACACAAATTAATTCCTTGTAAATGAATAATGAGTAGCATTTTTTCCGAAAAAAGCCTTTTTTTTTTTGCTATTAGGGCACGAGGTACACCCTGCAGGGCACACACACACACACACACACACACACACACACACTCACATTCACTCATTACGGGCAATTTGGGAACGCCATTCAGCCTAATCTGCAGGTCTTTGGACTGTGGGGGGAAACCAGAGTACCCGGAGAAAACCCACCAAGCACGAGGAGAACATGCAAACTCCATGCACACAGACCCGAAGAGGGAGTCGAGCCTGGACCTTGGAGGTGCAAGGTGACAAAGCTAACCACTAAGACACCGTCCCACCAGCCTTTCTTCAACTGATTAAAAAAATCAATCATGCTCTTACAAATGCTCTTATTGGATATTTTGTTAACAGTGGTAACAGGATGACATGACATGAGGATTATTCCCAATAACAGCACCTTTACTTTTTACTCCAACATGTTCTTTCTTAAATTAATTACTTCTTATATGAACATGGTTTTCTCTGGTCTAACACACCCACTTCAACCGAGAAAGTGATGTTAATTAGCTGAACCGTTGAATCAGTTGTGTTGATGCAGAGAAAACTTTCAAATGTGCAGGATAGGGGTTTTTCCTCCAAAAGTTAGGAATGTCACAGCAAACATTAATGAAAGCAATTGCTAATAGCCTGGTTAACGATGTTTGCCGTGTCAACAATGAGACAAACACTCGCCTCCTGCCCCGAGAAACCGCTTCCCTTCTCGGACATGTGGGTGCTTATCCTCCAGATGACGGTCGGGCCAGATAAGGGTCTCGGCGGAGAAGACCACCTTGTGCCTGGCCTGCTGGAACTTCTTCAGCAATTCTTTAGGGCCCGAAGAGAATATAACGTCATAGCTGCAAGGCAAGTCAGGACATGATTAAGTAACATGTAATACTTTTAAGTATTGTATTAACCGAGTTAATTATCTATGCAACAATTTACACAATCTAACAACGTTTCTGGCCGTGTCCTGACCTTCAGTTTTTTTTTTTCAACCAAAATTTTCATTTCCTTGTAACATAAGTTTAAATAGATGCATAAGTGAGATAAATCACCCCAAATACCTGTCTACAAAAAGAATGACTTTGTCCTCCTCCTTTATGCTGTCTAAAGCGGACTTTAAAAGTCGTATTTTCTGTCCTCCACCTGGTGCAGACATGTAATCTCCACCCGTCCATTTCTCACCCCTCCCAAGAACCTACAAAAATATAATAAATAAATGATTGTCTATTTATTATTCTGAGCACCAGTTTTAAGCATAAAGCTGGAAAGATGACACTTGTGCAAACAGTTTGTGTACCTTTATTGTGTAATTAAAGTGCTTTGCAGATCTCATGAATCGCTTAAATCCATCTGTTTCTTTTGTAGCTACAGTTAATACAAGGAGATTTCCTGTGGGGAAAAAAAAAAAAAGACATCCAGAAATTACATTATTCTTATAACAAAGTCATCAAATGTCACCGATACAAGTGTTGTGTGCATAGGTGTCATGGAGTTTAATTTTACGGACCTGATTGCTTTTTGCACGCATACAACATAAAAATAACATGCCAGTCTCCTTTTAAAAAAGACTTGTGGCCTTTTTTTATATATCAAATTACTGTGTACTGATTTAGGTTTCTACTTCAGGTCAACACAAATTATGGAGTAAACACCTTTCAAACATCTTATAAAAAATTCCAGCTGTGAGAAGCCTTTTCTTTTTTTCCCTTTTTCCATTTCGATCTAAGGGTTTGAAAGTTATATGTGAAGTCTGGTAAGAGATGAGGTGAGAAAATTGCAGTTGTTCTCTGAAAGTGTAAATGCAAATATTTAAGACATTTGAGATAATATTACACCTCGAGCACTGGAATCCAAGTGCTTAAGTGCTTTTGAGCTGGTGATCAAAAGATTTTTGCGAGCTTCTTTTAAGATTGAGGTTCAAATTCCATCGTTTGGCTCCTGACTGAGAACCTTAACCTTACAGTTAATGAGCTGTACGCATGCAAAGCTGGATGGTTGGATTAAATGACAAAGCCTTAGTGCAAGACAATGTAAATAGATAAGAAGTCAAATTAGACGGTCACCCTACTGTAACGTAGCCTGAATGAATGTAAAACTATTTGCTGATAATATAAATAAATGTAACATTGTTTCTGATAATGATTTCTCTTTAACTGCAGACATTTTATTACAGCTGTAAGTTATAATGCTGATAATACTTACAATACTATAATACACTGTCTATGGGTCAACTGTTAAATAGTGTTTGCTTTGCAGAACCTACCTACAACCATGCATATATGCTTTGTCACAACCAAAATTGTGAATGAACAACAGCCTACTGTATGTGAAACGGTGCATATGTACATTAATGTCACCTAAGCAGACACGCTTTATTTGACCTGTTAAAATGGAAATGCATACTTTAATCCCTTTTCTTAGTGGTGGGGGAAAAAATGCTAAACTATATAGATATCCCCATGTCCAGGAGGAGCTGTGTTAAATGGGGATCCCTGCAGCCTACATGCTTTAAGTGCAAGGAATAATGGGGACAAGTTACACCATTCATTCTTCCTTTTCCTTTTTTTTTTTGACATGAACATTTGCAACTTTAGTAAATGCATTGAACGCGTTTTTTTGTTCTCGACCCAAAGCGGTTATCATATGAACTGTAAAAGAAAAGGCTCTTTTTCTTTTTTTTTTTTAGCTTTTCTTGTGCAACTGTATGATTTGCTTTCTCAGCTTTCAGTGCAATAAAGGGAAACAAAACTTTGGATAGAAAGCGGATATTGTTAATGTTGCTTGCCATAGTAACGTCTAATACCGAATAAGTTATCTCTTATAATAAAAGTAATAATTAAATTTTATTTTTAAAAAGCTTAAATGAAGCAGAACTGACTTCCTGAAGAAAAACTCTTCCTGCGTTCCCAGAGGGATGCATTTAGCTGTTACACTGATACAATTAGAAAGATTTCAGTCTTGGAGTAAACAGGCTCAGACAATAGATTTTGCATTCACGTGTGTAAACAATAACTCAAAACCAAAAACAACGATTATTACAATAATAATAAAATCTCCAGCCGCTGCTTGCTGCAGTAAAACTGCATTAGTTCTGGCATGCACACTCCACGTCAGCGCCGCTGGAATGAACGCGCGCGCGCACCCACGCACGCACAAACAGGCGCGTGCGCACACAAACGTTCAAACTTTGCCCGGATTGTACTACAAACTCCATTGTCGTTATTCCTATCACCATCTAACGTTACGTTTAATAAAATACTAACTCCAACCCAACGCTTTGTGTACGCTGCGTTTGTTCATATCTTTATGTCTCAGTAAATCTCAACCTTACCCTCAGGTATTGCTCCCTTTGGCTCGCAGTGTAACGGGGAAAATGCGCACAAGCATAAAAGCCCAAACCAAAATGTTATCCTTCGAATCTTCATTATTAAAAAAAAAAAAACCTGGTCACTCTTGAGAAAAGTAGTATGTCGTGGATGCTGAAGATATTTCGACCTAAAGTTTGCCCGAGTTATATAAACAGCTAAGCCCACCCTTTCCGATGAGACTGCCCAGTTAGCTTTGACGCTATGCTACATTAGCATAGAGCTAGTGAAAGGCAGGGGCAGGACTGGGATACAGTCACTGAATTACAATCACTGTATTACAGTCAACAGCTTGAGCAGGTACTTATTTTGTTCTTTTTTTTCCTCTCCAATGACGTCTTAATGGTAACCTCCTAAAGAGGTTTTATATATATATATATATATATATATATAATATATATATTTTTTAACCAAGCTTCCTTGCTGAAGAAATAAATAAACAAATAAATAAAGTAAATGCCAGATAAATGCTAGACCAGCATAAATCTTGCTGTGATAAGGAAATTAAGGTGGTTAGTGCTAGTTACTTACAAGGGGGTAAAAAAGATAAACCGAATTGTCTTTAAATACACTGGTTATGTTGTTGACCAGAGGATGGGAGAAAACAGTCGGTTAATAGTGCAAGACTTTTTTTGTTTTGTTTTGTTTTTTACAGTTTTGTATCTGAGCCTCCAATAACAAACGGACTCCATATTAACTTAAACACCTCTGCTGTTATATTGAACTTTCAGCCTTCTAACACACAGCATGTCTGTAAAACAATCCCTGCTATCTATTACCCAATTAAGGATGGGTTCCATCATGAGTCTGGTTCCTCTCAGGGTTTCTTTCTATTGGCATCTAAGGGAGTTTTACTGTCACCATCGGTTTGCTCATCAGGGACAATCTGATAATTTTGATCTATGCATATTTTCTCACCCATTTTATACTCATTTCCCTAATTTTCTTTTGATTCTGTAAAGCTGCTTTGCGACAATGACCACTGTTAAAAGTGCTATACAATGAAAATTTTTTTTTATGTAAAAGTGGAAAGTACCTTGCCCAGCCAAAAAATTAGGAAAAAAGCACGGAAGCTCCTCAGGGGACTGTACTTCCCCCATGTTCCTGTTCACCCGGTACACTTCTGAATTCAATTATAGTTTGGAGTCATGTCACATGCAGAAGTTCTCTGATGACACTGCCATTGTGGTGTGCATCAAGAATGGACAGAAGAGGGAGTACAGGAGCCTTGTGGAGGATTTTGTGACCTGGTGCAGGTCAAATCACATCCAGCTGTACACCTCTGTGACCAAGGAGCTGGTGATAGATTTCATTGGACTGGATACCTGTCACCATCTATCTGCAAAACTTCCTACAGATGTTCTACCAATCAGTGGTGACTAGTATCCTTTTTTTTTGCAGGGATGCCACTCTACTGAACAAGGTGGAATTTGTGGTTGGCTTTAAGCTGGATTCACTGGAGCTAGTGCTGGTAAGGAGGATCTTGAACAAAATGAGATGCATCATGTCCAACACCAGTCACCCACTGTATGGAACTTGTCAAGCAGAAATGCATGTTCAGTGGCAGACTTCTTTCACAGAGCTGCTCTATTCACAGATTCAGGAAATCCTTCATTTTCAGGGCCATACGCTGCTTTAACACCTCTTTATGGTGCATAGAGATGTGATTGGAATTCTTGGTCAGATGGTCCTTCAACAACCACTACTCATCCTCAGTTATACATGTTGCTTTCCTTCATAACAGGCTCACTGTACAGTCAGATTCATTTATCTACTCATCATGTACCCTTATCAGCATTACCTCAGTCTTACATTATTCACTTTTGCACTGCTATCACTTTCAACGGTTAACTCATTGTACATCTCAAGTTGCACTAGTCTATAATCTAATATTTATCTTCACTTACCTATATTTTTACATATTACTTTCATTCTTTTTATATATTTAGAAATATTTTATATATCTATACAATGATGGAAACTACAAAGCACTTTTGTAGGTCACTCTGGATAAGAGCGTCTGCCAAATGCCTAAATGTAAATATATTTTATGTATATATTATATTCTTTTTCTCTTAGTCATTTCTATTGTAACATGGTAATCTTAGGTGTTTTTTTTTTGACTACACTTTACACGTTTGACAACCTACAATGCAACTACATGTTTATTGTCTACTGTTGTTTAATGTTACTATCCTTGTTACTGGATGTTAAAAATTTCCTTCATGATCAATAAAGTATCTATCTATCTATCTATCTATCTATCTATCTATCTATCTAACTAACTAAGGATACTGCTAAACCTTCAACTTTGTGGAGGAAATGTGGTCAGAAAAAATCATGACTGGAGATAACTTAGTACAGATGCATGGAAAAAATGACTGAAGAAATCACAGCTTGGTTCAACAGTAAAAGGAAGAACATTTACACACTTTTTTTTTTCTTTCATTTTGATCTGAGGGTTTGAAAGTTACATGTGAACTTTGGTAAGAGGAGAGGTGAGAAAATGGCAGTGTTCCCTGAAAGTGTAAGTGTGAATGCAAATATTTGATAATATGCACCACAAGCATTGGAACCTAAGCGCTTAAGTGCTTTTGAGTTGGTGATCAGAAGATTTTAACAAGCTTCTTTTAAGATTATAACGAGGTTTAAATCCCATTGTTTGGCACCTAAACGAGAACCTTAACCTTATAAAGATGGACACTTTTGTGCAAGACAATAATGTAGATGCCTCAGAAAAATAGATAAGCAGTCAAATTAGGTGGTCACCCTACTGTAACATAGGAGCCTGAATAAATTTTAAACCATTCACTGATATTATAATTAAATGTAACTCTATAATTAATGATACCTCTTTGACATTTTATTACACCTCTAAGTTATAATAATTACACTGTCTATGGGTCCACTGCTGATCAGTGTTTGCTTTGCATTAAAGATGAATGGCATAAAATAAATCAATACATAAATAAACCAACCAACAACCTAACCACCCACTTACACAAGCATACAATTTGCTTCGATAAGGATGTAAGGTTTAATGCTTGTTACTCGGAATTTTCTTTCTTAAGTACAAGGTGAAAGTACAGCCAATACTACTACTACTACTACTACTACTACTAATAATAATAAAGTCTCTACTTTAAGAGACTCCACTTCAAATTATTGGTGTGCATCCAGTACCAAAAACAACTGAGATTTGAAATTGGAGCTCATTTAAATGCTTAGTAAAGATGCATTTAAATAAATTGACAGTAGAAATCAGAGCTGTTTAACAGTGAAAGTAAGAGCATTTCCACACACTCAATGTGAAAAGAATTCATACGATTAAAATTAAACTGCTGTATGTCCATAGGAAAAACATGTTAGTGAGACTAATCAGGAAAAAAAAACATTTACATTTGCTAGGGAGCATAAAAATTGGACTTTGGGGAAATGGAAAACTGTCACGTAGTCTGATGCGTCCAGATTGATCCTATTCCAGAGCGATGGGTGCAGAAGAGAAGCTCATGAAGTAATACTTCCATCATGAATAGTGGCCACTGTACAAAACTCTGGGGGCAGTGATGTGATATGGGTCTGCTCCAGTTGATCATGATCAGATCTAGGCACAGCAACATTTTGTTGCATTAGAATTAAGTTGAAGAATGTACTGAATGACTAGCCTATCACATACTGTATATGGACTTCTTCCTGATGAAATGGCATATTCCAGGATTCAGATTGTGAAAGAGTGGTTCTGGGAGCATGTGGAAACATTACGACGCATGAAGTCGCCACCACAATAATAATTTTTTTTTTTTTTGTGGTGGGCTACTTCATCCTTCTGAAAACAAAGTGTACAGATCAACATGGTGCTTGAATGCCAAAGACCTGGATTGTATACATCCTTTGAACATCTTCAGGGTGCGCTGGCAGAATGTGATGGTAATCACCAACCACCAGTATGTTGTGGTTAAAAACTAGCAAATACTGATATTGAATACAAACCAGTGTGTTGGTGACAAGGACAAAGCAACATGTGCTGGTCAAATGTGCAGAATGCCTTATACATGTATTTTTTTTTTAATCCAGCATATATTGTTTTTTGACAAATTTATGCTTTGTTTTCTTGGTCACCAGAATGAATGCAGCTTCTGATGATGATCAACAAGCCCTGTTCAGAACGTCTCCTAGTATCCCTGGCTGCAGCCTGAACTATCAGATCAAGCATGATTGAGCATGTCGGGATGTAGCTCCGCCCCAATTGTGATTCTTGCTGCCACCGTGTGGTGCAATCGAGAAATTACTTTATAAAATGTTTTTTCGTTAAAAAAAGAACGACACAAGGTGAATATAGAGTTTATTTTTGAAAATAAGAAAATTGTAGAAAATTAGTTAATTGTAAATATTCAGCATATTAAATAATATAAACATATAAAACTCCAGATTTTATTATTTTTTGTACAGTGTTTCTTGTCCTGATTTTTGGATCACTTATTTTTATAAGTGATTATTTTTATTATTTAATATGCTGAATATTTACAATTAATTATTTTGCTGAATAGTCACAATAAAAAATAAACTTCATACTGACTTTCTGTAGTTTTTTTTAAATGAAACCCAGCATAATTTGAAAATAATTACTCGATTATACCACATGGTGGCAGCAAAAAGTACAGTTGCACATGTACATTACACATGTAGCCCCGCCCTGACATTCGCAATCATGCTTGAAGTGTAGCCCCGCCCTGATACTGCTGGTGGCAGTTCCTAGCACTAGTAAGTGCTGCATGTCTGAGGAAACCGGAGTACCTGAGAAAACACACCAAGCACGGGGAGAACATGCAAACTACATGCACACAGAGGCTGGAATCAAACCAGGACCCTGGAGGTGCAAGGTCACAGTGCTAATCACTAAGCCATCAAGCTGCTGGATTTATATACCTATTATTATTATTATTATCATCGACCATGACATCATATTAATATGATTTAATCTATACTATTTTATAGGCTAGTAATCTGTAATCTGTCCTTCTCGATGTTGCAAAATTCAAATTCAAATTTAATTTGTCACATACACAGTCATACACAGTACGATATGCAGTGAAATGCTTATACGACTG
>JAQMYJ010000040.1:23942295-23954171 GCA_030014305.1 Clarias laeviceps | reverse complement strand
ACTTTATTTGTAAAGTGTTACCATTTTTCAACACCGGCAAAATAATCACTTTAGTTTTAATATAAAACCGCAGTTTTACAAAAAATACCACATTTAAACTATGGTTAGTGTAAGCATTGTTAATTTGTGGTTTATATTACCCATGGTTACGTTTTGTTACAACAGGTATGGTGATGACACTTCATGCTGAAGATCCAATATGACTAAAAACATATTTTTACCAGTGTTAGCTACCTGGATATTTCTGAGACTGAAAGGACTCTGCCAGTGACTTCTGTCTCGCTGCTGGCGGGGCTCTGTCTGAAAGATTTGCCTCCTGTCTTTCTGTTTGTAGTTCCAAACTCTCTTTGTCATGTCGTTTTATGTCTTTGTGTAAGTTAGTGGTGTTACCACAGTAGCGAATCACCTTTTTACAGACGTCGCAATTTGCTGTGTTTTCATTCACAGCAGTAAAATACCTCCACACAGCGCTCCGTTTTTTTTTTATCTGCCAGCTCCATGATACCAAGGCAGACACGCACCTCGCTCTCACTCTCGCTGCAGCTGCTGGTTTTTGGCGCTGCTGAGTCACGTGATGGTAGGGCAACAAAACACAGCAGAGCGGGGAGGGGTGACCAATGTGCGTGACGTGCGAAAGGAGCTGCATAAGAGAAAGCGTTACATACAAGCTCATTTTAAATATTATATTTCATGAAAAATAAATAAAATCACTGGTTTAAAAAAGCACTTAATTTCGATATTTTGACTTTTGGATCGATCATTTTTGATACAACCCCTATATCGAAAGATATTAATATTATATCGATCATTTTCGATACAACCCCTATATCGAAAGATATTAAGGATCGATACGCCCACCCCTACTAGAGACAGGTGCTTTTTGAAACCGGGCTTGTTGTTCATCACAAGCTTCATTCATTGCATAGTACAGGTTTTTCTTTTGAAAATCTTTAGATGTAGCTAAAATGTTATACAATATCTGATGCGCAAGTATATAATATGTGTATTTGAAGATTAAATCACTTAATTTGGGAAATTATCTCAATGTCATAAAAAACTGTGACCGCAGCAGACTGGATTTATTTTATGCTTAACAATTGTGAAGTGTGGAATTTAATGCATCTCACAGCTTGACATGCCGACACAAGAGAGAAGAAATACAGGGTGCATGTAAAACAAGCACAACAGGATATAACGGCTCATCGAACGGCTCATTTAAAGGGTGTGCAGTATTGTGTGAGATGCTTGTCTTAGGTGTGATGAAAAAAATATTCACATAAGTAACATGTCACATTCACATAAGTAAGCTGTAATTTCTATTTCCCAGTATATAGTGTATTAGTATTTGCTGTGTAATATACTCACAACTTTGTAGTCCTGTACTGAAGGTAGAGCCTCATATACTTTTTCTGCACAGGGCCATGCATTAGTTTAATTTAAAAAATGCCCAAGAATCATCTACTTTCGTGGCAAAAGCAAATTTTATTGACATTTCAAGTCACTAATTAACTTTTTGCACAGTAAATTGACAATTTCCCTAATGTGTCATGTGTGTTTCCACTAACTACTTAAAAAATTCTAAAATCAATTTAAAACATGGTGTTAATATTTACAATTTTTTTTTCTTCTCTTTTTTTTCCTACCAAATGGAAGTCATGAGCTATATACAGTTTACCGTATATGCTTTTACAAAAGTGTGGGCACTGAGCAATATTGTAGACTTCAAAAATGTGAACCTTGTGTTTTGTTATTAGATATGCAATCAAGACATATTTTATTTAATCATTTATGTTCCACACCACTTATTCCGTGTAGAATCATGTTAGACCTGGAACCTACTTGTATAACAGGGAAGTCAGGATACACCCTGCAAGGGTGTCACTGCATTGTAGAGCATATGCCCAATCATACTCTATTTACAAAATCTGGAAACGCCAATCAGACGAAAACTCACGAAAAATCTGAAAACCCAGAGCAAACTCACATAGACTGAAGGCTGCCCCCACACCTGTAGGTATGAGGCAACAGTGCTAACCACCGAGATCCTGGTGTCCCTTATTAAATAATATAAAACTAAATAAGTTTTGGGTAACTTAAAATGGATATAAATATTAAATTAATTTATTTTATTATTTTATTTAAATGACATACAAGTCATGTAATTATTGTAAATTACAGCTCAGTGCAGTTCACTCCCTCACTCACTCATCGTCTATACCGCTTTATCCTGTATTCATGGTCGTGGGAGCCTGGAGCCTATCCCAGGAGACTTAGGGCACGAGGCAGGGTACATCCTGGACAGGGTGCCAATCCATTGCAGGGCACACGCACATACACACACTCACACACTCATTTACACACTACGGGCAATTTAGGAATGCCAATTAGCCTAACCTGCATATCTTTGGACTGTGGGAGGAAACCGGAGTACCCGGAGGAAACCTACCATGCACGGGGAGAACATGCAAACTTCATGCACACAGAGACGGGAATCGAGCCTGGCTGGGAATCGAGCCTGGCCGGGAATTGAACCCAGATTCTGGAGGTGCAATGCGTACACCACCGAGCCACCCAGTGCAATTCAATGCAATTTAAAATGAATGTAACAGATATCCTCCTACTCACTTACAATTTGTTCATATTTTTTTAATTTACCTTACCATCTATTGTCATTTTAACTGACACTTTCGCAAACCTATTACCTTTACCTATTACAATAATAGATTCAGGGGCCAGATAGACTTTATTACAACATGCACAGCATTTCCAATAACAGGTTCTTCCTGTCAGACTGGAACAATGTGACTGTAATTAAGACACCTAATATACCTGAATATTGCACCACCCAGCACCATCCTGTATCTAATATGATTTCCTTGGCAGTATACGGCAACTCTTCTTCTGAAAGGTTTCAACTTGTTTTTATTTTTAAATTAGGAAATAAGTGCAAACTCAGCTTAAATTGGAGGGATGTGTCTTGAGAAAATTGTTGCCTTCTAAAGTATAATATTGCCTCATGTGCTTCCAAAAATCAGGCTGGACAGCTGAACTGAATTGATTCATTCCGTTCCCAACTTTCACACACAGTATATATTTTCTCAGAACAATACTTTTTCTAAAATACATTTCCTTAGAGATGGATCCAGTTATGTCATACTCAGCTTCTATAACTGACATAGTGCTTTTGTAGTGAGGGAAAAACTGAAATATCTACACTATAAGGACAGAAGTATTTGGCCAAACCTGTTAATTATTGAATTCAGGTGTTTATATTGCTGTTATAATGCAAAATGTGAAGTCATGCTTGAAACAGAAAAGTATTATTTTTCCAGTTTGACATTTAAGTATAATCTAACACAATTTCCAATTAATACGACACAAAAAAGTCTGACATAATAAAGACACCGGTCCGAGGTCAGTTTACACGAACACCATGCCCTTAAAGTGAAAGTGCTTGCGTCAGACGTCTGGTCTGAGATCAGCTACTGTAAGCGTTCTGTGACATCGACTAGCGCTTTGAAGCGCGACACTTCCGGTTTTGAGTTAGCCTGCTTTACGGCAGTTTCAACAAACCGAAATGTCAAGTTTGGTGGGTTGATAGATCTGCTAGCTGTCATGGTGCTTTATATGGAGTTTCCGTGGATTTACGTAAGAAAGAAAACTGGATAAAGCCAAAGACTCTTCAGATAAACAGCGGTTATTGGAACCACGCGAGTTTTTAAAAAGGTTATCGCAAATAGACAACGTTAGCTCTTATGCTAGCTGCCCAAATAATTCCCAAGTCGGTCAGCTGACTCATAAGCCAGATAGAAAAGTTTGGAGTGTTTCAGTGATAAATATTGCAACAGTGAAGTGGAGAGTTGTAGGTTGTACAACGTTCAGTAGTTTAGGACTTAACTTAATCCATAAAGCACGCTGTCGAGACGGTATATATATCTTACTAGCTGTGAAATATGACTTGTTTACTTGGTTGCATAACTGGCGAGGACTAGACTTATCTGTAAGTAATAACTGAGAATAATCTGCTAAACGCCTTGCTATAGTTCAGACTCTATTTTTGAATTAACTAATTAAACAGAGGCGTTTAGACGTTGTGCCGCTCCCACATATTTTCCTCAGGAAGTCATTTTATGACTTGGTTATTTTGTTTTATAGCTCATCAGTTGCTCTATACGTAGAGTAAACAATATCCACCGATGTGTGATTATTCAAAGGATATCCGATCTAAATCAGAAACTATGTGGCTTCAGCAGAGACTAAAGGGGCTCCCTGGTTTGCTCTCAAGTAGCTGGGCCAGGCGAGTCTTGGTTGTTCTGCTCATTTTCTTTATATTTTACTGGTACCTGAGCGCTGATACCATTTTCAAGCTCCCCAAGTTGTTCGGGGAGGCCGGAGGAGCCGCCGGAGTCTGCTTACAGACTGATATCAACAGATGGACGGCACAGGTCGAGCATGGCGAGGGCGTCATGAGCACGCCTCAGATGAAAGTCTCAGTACCGTTCGTAACGGGTAACGGACACCTACTGGTGGATGTGGATTCTAACAAACTCTGGGTGACGTCGTCGTCTCAGCCGGGTTTTGCCCCGGTCCACCTGACTGAATATTCTCCCATAGTGCGATGGAAGGTTTCTGGAAAGCAGTCTGAGGCGCAGGCGAAGATGCTGTGGTACAGGAAAGGCTCAGTACTCTCTTCTCGGTGCATCCTGCTCGATACTTCCCAGTCCCCTCGTGATTGCGTGATCATTCGAGAGGAACACATCGCACACAGGAGCCGACCCAACGTCTACGTTCAGCGGGTTCATATTAACAACCCAACGGATAAAGTGATATCAGTCGAGGCGTCTGTGGAATCACCGTCGTTTAGGGGTGTCACAGAGAAGGTGGAAGATAAAGAGTTCATGTTGTCCACTGGAAAAGTTCTAACGGAAAAGAAGGAAACGGTGTTGATGGCTGTTGGGACGAAGCGACTAACTGTACACTTTCAGGTCCCTGCGAAATCCGAACATACCGAAAACATAGTTAATGTAATTCACACATCGGAGCCTGTCGAGCCCTCTAAGACAGACGAGACCTTCAGCAAGCTTCGAGAGGATGTCAAAAGAGAGATGGTGGAGCTGCTACGAGCCAAACTGGAAGATTTGGTCCAGGAGCACCAGCAGGCATGGGCGGATCTTTTCCTATCTGGCAAGTCAACTAAAATATCTAAATATTCATCTTTCTATTGTATTTATTTTTTTTTTTACTGAAAAGGTAAAGAATAAGGATACATATACATGTTGATAATTTTGTCCCACAGGATAGTTTGCCTGAAACATGTACATTCCATCAGTTTTTTTTTGGTGTGGGTTGAACCATTATAGCACAAGACAAGATATCACTGTCCCATACAGGTTATATGGCGCTTTTTTTGTTGCGCCACAGAAAAGCGTTTGAAATAATATGCTGATCCACAGTGCTGCACTAATACAAAAATACCTGTTCTGTTTTCTTTTCATAGGTATAGAGATTAGGAAAATCACAGACACACACACACCGTCGAGCCAGACGGTGAACACGACGCTGTACTACATTCTGTCCTCCTCCACAGCACCTTTGCTGGAAAGTACTCTCAGCGTAGAGGAACGTGATAAGCTCGAGTCAAGCCTGAACTACGCCGATCACTGCTTCAGCGGCCATGCCACCATGCACGCCGAGAACCTGTGGCCCGAGCGCCTGAGAACCACCGCTTCACTCCTGCAACTAGTTAATCTCTGGACATTAACCCTCCAAAAACGTGCCTGCAAGGGTCTGGTTTCAGCGGGTGCTCATGGCATGATGCAAGCCATGACGCTCAGTTTTGGTGGCCTGCAATTCACAGAGAACCACCTGCAGTTCCAGGCCGAGCCGAGCGTCCTGCATAATAGCTACTCGCTGCGTGGCTTGCGCTATCACCGCGACCGAATCAGCCTCTCTGTGGTGGCAGACTCGGACGGCCGGCCCTCGCTGCACGTCTCGGTAAAACCGCAGGACGAAGAGAAGCCTGTGAAGCTGTATGCCTGCGAAGCGGGGTGCATCAATGAACCCGTCGAGCTCACATCTGAGCCTAGAGGTCACGTTTTCCCCGTTTTAGTGACGCAGCCCCTGACGCCGCTGCTCTACATCTCGACGGACCTGAAGCACCTGCAGGACCTGAGGCACACTCTGCATGTCAAGGCCATCTTAGCGCACGACGAACACATGGCCAAGCAGGACCCAGGTCTCCCCTTCCTCTTCTGGTTCAGTGTAGCATCCCTGGTCGCCCTCTTCCACCTCTTCCTCTTCAAGCTCATTTACAACGAGTACTGCGGCCCCGGCGCCAAGCCGCTCTTCAGGAGCAAGGTATAAATCCATGAAGGATTGCTGATCAACTCTGGGCTTGTGTAGGAGCTTCTTTTTCCCCCCTTCTTCATTTTCTTTCTCCTTCAAAAATTACTTTATTCCTTTTAATCAGAATGATTGGTGTTGGTACCCTGTCACTCTCAAAAATCTTGTTGAGGAGTCTGATGATGGGAAAGAATCTCTCTGTCTGATAATTCTCCTAGGTGTGTTCCCAAACAAACGTCTTGCTAACTGAAGCTAATTGTAGCTGGCACTGCTGTATGAAGTTCTTCAGGCTCTTGCTGAAAGTTTTTTCTTTCTTTTTTTAATTGTTTGATTATTGTTAATGCTATTAATAATTATTTGTGAGTCATAAAGTAACAAATATTTATTTTTTTATACAAATGCATCTTTGTTGGTGACATTCATTTTTGTCACCAAAATGTTTAATTAATGTGACTTTAATTTTCAGGCGACTCCTTCCTTTTCATTTAATCCAATCAAATAGAGTGTGGATTTGTTAAAAAAATTCTGCTTAAATTCTTCACTGGTGCCTTCAAGTTTTTCTTCTTCCAAGCTGGTGGATTGGGTGGGGGCTCTGTCTGTGAGCCCCACCTTTTTCCCTTTGGCTTAGGTGTTATTGTCTTCTTTTGTTTAGACGATTGTTTTTACCACCAAGCGTAAGAGCTCAAGATGAACCAAACCCCTAGCATTGCCTTGGGTTATATTACTAATCCAATAGGCAGAAAAGCAAACATGCTTTAGTGGTCGTCAGTTAGAGTCAGTTTTCTTATCCGTCTTAAACGTTGATGCAAATAAACCGTGTGTGGGTTAATAGACAAACCATGTCAACCATGTATCTGATTCTGAAACTCTAATTTCATCATCAGAATGTAAATATGTTAAACGTAAACGTTACCATACATCTTGAAATCAGTTTCAATTGAAGAAAATATGGATTCCACCAAACCAAGAATTACGTGGTGGTACAAACCAATTGAAAATGAAAAATAGCTTTCACTTTATTGTATCTGTTCCAGGTTATAAATGTGTGAAACTGCTTCGTTGAAAACTTTTTCGGTGAAATTTCAGGGTGTAATTGTTTTTCTTTGTTTTTTTTTTTCTTTGTTTGCTTTGTTTTCCTTCCTTAAGTATCAGCTTGGAAATCATTGGGTGCAAAAAAAAATTTCCTGTGATGTTGCATTCGTTTGCGTCTTGATTTCTGTTTTTATATTGACTCACTATGATTAAATTAATGAATCAGAGGTGATGGTCATCTTTCTTGATTCTTTCTGGTTTCTTCACTGCTGAGACTAACTTGCACACAAACGTGATTATCATGACCTAGGGCTGGGCAATTGATATACAGCTTGGTAGTGATACATAATCGAATGAAAAAATATACCATTCTTATACCATATTTTCATTCTGACATGTTTTGAAGTCATTGTTGTGTTACACACAGCACAGTAGTGTAGTGGTTAGCTCTGTCGCCTCGCATCTCCAGGGTTAAGAATTAAATTCCTACCTTGGGGTCTGTGTGGGTAGAGTTTGTATGTTCTCCCCGTGCTTTTTGGGTTTCCTCTGGGTACTCTGGTTTCTTCACACAATTCAAAGACATGTAGATTAGCCTAATTGGCATTCCCAAATTGCCTGTAGTGTGTGAATGAGTGTGTGTGTGTGTGTTTATGCCCTGCGATGGATGGGCACCCAGTCCAGGGTGTACCCTGCCTTGTACCCGAAGTCTCCTGGGATAGGCTTCAGGCTTTCTGCGACTCTGGTATAGACATAGAATACATGCTGTGTTATACCAATTTAGATGATATTTAGGCAGATACCATACAGGTATATGATTTATAGGGTCTTTATCGTGCAGGCCTGGTAACCACAGGTAGAATGTTCACAAATCCTTAGTGTCTTTGCGAAATGCATTTCTCAAGGGTTCTCTGGGTGCCTATAGATTCAAGCTTTCTAAACACACTCCACATGGAAGCTGTAGAAGTTCCTCCAAAGGGACAAAAGAATCCTCAAGAGTGCTGTTTTCCCCCTAGAGTTCAACATCCAAACATCTGATTTTATTTTGAAAGAGCCATTGATATAAATACTAAGTTATGAAAATGAGCTAGTTGTATTAAAAATTTAGAAAAACAGCGATGGTGAACATGACATTCAGATATAAAGTATATTTCAGCTCCTAATAGGAATTTGTAGTATAGTATAGAGGTACAGAATCTGTTTTAGCATTTGATACTTGATGCTCTACACTATATCGGAATCATGCTCTAATGTAAGCTTTTATTAATTACTAGAGCTTACTTGCAGCTCCGCCCATGTACATCCACCTAATGATTATCTGGTAAAAAAAAAAAAAAAAGTCTAATTAAGTATTATTATCCCACAGTATGGCAGAAAAGTTGATGACGCTGCCTAGTGTTTTATTCTCTGAGAAACGCCTGTGACACGCCTGTGACACACACACACAAACAAGCAGCAGGCCAACAGAATTTCAGTTTTGTATAGATAGATAGATGTATATGTGTATTACATGCATTATTAGGAAAACCTGCACACTGCACATTTATGCAATTATTCATTCAGCTAATCATGTGGCAGCAGCACAGTTCATAGAATCATGCAGATACAGTTTAGGATCTTCGGGTAATTTTTTACATCAAACATCAGAATGTGATCTCAGTCAGTTTAATGTGCTATGGCTGTTTATGCAAGATGGGATTTTCATGCACGATACAAAATGGTGTGTAAAAAAAATTCATCCAAGTGCCTTAAACACCGATTGATGAGGAAGATGTTCTACAACGGCACAAGACAGCTTCCAGTTCCAATGTTGTTAACTAGACAAATGAAGAACAAACTGCCTGCTTAGTTGAAGTTTCTCAGCATGCTTGTATAGAGTGCTTATTTGGGTTCCTGTCCTCTCAAACCAATCTATATATTCTCCTTTAATCTCTCGCTCCTCAACAAGGCATTTCTGCCTGCAGCAATCACACTCTGAGAATGTGTTTTTTTCTTTTCACACCATCTGTTTGATCCCAGGAGATCGACATATTCTCAGTCCATCTGGTACCAACAACCATGGCACATGCAAAGTCAAAGAGATCAGGATTTATCTTTTTTTATCATACACTATGTTTACCATTTCATCGAGCCCCTGACATGTAGCTGCAGGATTTTATTCTGGTTCCTTGTGCTGCTGCCACCTGATGGTTAGATTGGATAACTCTATGAAGGTGTTCTTGTTAAAGTTATTATCCATAGTGCAATGACACGATGAAAGCCACATGTTATTTCTGATTTCTCCCTGTTGAATGTCTGTCTACAGTATGATGGTGAACTCTGACCCCCATCAGGTAACCTTCCTTCAGCGGATCTTTAAGATGAAGCCTTTCCCAGAGTCCTGAGGACAGCGAGTCAAATTCTCATAGTCGCTTCATTCGACAACTCAGCGAATTTACGATGGAATCACTTAACAAATTGTATTATTATTTACTTAATTTAATCATATAATTCAATTTTGGTGCTCTAAAGCTGGCATTATTATATTTGGAATAAATAATTCAGTATGCAGTAAATGTGATTTAAAGGATGATCATACAACTAAAATGTTTGTAAAATTTTTACATTTTATAGAAGGGGACTGTTAATAATGCTAGTTGTCTAATATTGTCTCATGTCTGCAAATTCATACCATTCGTTATTAGATTTGTATATGAGTATGTAGTTGAAGACGAGGCTTACTGTTCCACCTTTTTAAAAAGAGCTTCATTTGTATGAAATCAAATGTTGGCAAATCATACTTCTCTTTCCTTATTTGGGTTGATATAAATGTTCTTACTCTTACTCTGGGTTTATGATGTTTTTTTTTTTTTCAAAGTGATTTATAAATCCGCGACCCTGAATACAGGATAAAACGGTATAGAAGATGAGTGAGTGATTTATAAATGAAGCAGAAGATAAAGTTAAAAGAGCTGCTACAAAACTACAGACAGGACAGTAACTACATGTTAAGAGTTGTAGCAAGCAAATATTAGGTGCTCGGGATTAAAATTCGCCAGTGAAATAGGATGTCCCATGAGTAAATCTCCTAAATCAAGATAGGTTAAGTTAGATTCTGTAATCCAGAGTTAACTCATTGTGGCACTAATCACTGACATAACACCATGTATTTCTCTGGGATATGTACATTTTAAAGAATGTTTTGAAAATGAAAATGAAAATGAAGGCTGACATTTCAACATTCAGGTAAAGTAATGTGGATTTTTTATGTTTGTTTGTTCTGTAGGCCACTAAGCTTAGTAAGTCAGCCACATGGCTTGTGCACACTGAACAAATTTTTATGAAGCCAGGTGAAAGAAGTAGATTTTTAAGATTGTGGGTAACACTGGATGTTTTGTTGAAATTTAGTTTTGAAGGAATAAAGTTTTTTTTCTGAGCTTCATGTGATTCTGTGCAGCATCTAACAACACAAATTATTGTCCCTACATATCATTGTACATTAATGTACTATATATCAATTTTATTTACTGTATATCACACATAACAATTGCTATTGAGATGTGTCTGCTACTTATGCTCTGTAAAGCCTTCATAAGAGCTCGAACCTGAGGTGCTGTTTGTTAATTAGAGATTTCTGAGGTTGGTGACTCTAAATGAACTTCTCCTCTGCAGCAGAGGTAAGTTCTGGTCTTGCTTTCCTGGGATGGTCTTCATTAAAACCAGTTTCATCATGGTGCTTGATGGGTTTTGCAAATGCACTTGACAATACTGTTCTCGCAAGAACTATTCCAGAACAGCTGACCTTCATGTCTTCATCATAACTAACTGAGTGTTGTTGCTACTTAATTACATAATTTCATACGTGTTATCTACATTATTGTTCTAAATTGTAGAAAATAAATCACTGTTATTATCATTGCCAAAAGTAATACATAGGTATAAACATAGATTTTTATAAATGTTTATACCTATACCACTGTTATAGCCTATGAAAGGATCAGAAATGTGCAAAAACACATTCAAGAAACAAATTCTGTCTTCAATGTATTTATTTATTTATTTATTTATTTTTGGTAACAGCAATATATTCTAATACACTATACAATGAGGAATTTGACTACTAAATACTAGTCATACTTCATTTTTTACCGAATATGCTCACCCACTAAGTATATAATAAATAAACTATTATTAATAAATAACTACAATAAGTAGGTATATACAAAATATATGTTTGTGTGTGTGTTTAACATTGAATACTTAATATACAGGGTGAAGACCCTTTGAACATCTGCATTCACAGACATTTTGTTACTTATGAAATCCAATATTTTTCAATAGTCTTACTTTAGACCCAAGAAAGCTTTGAAACTAACATTAAACAGAACCAGACCTAACACCACTCATATATACATATACTACCGTTCAAAAGTTTGGGGTCACTTGCAAATTTCTTTGTTTTTGTTTAGTGATTTATTTTCTACTTTCTACAACAATACTGGGGATTTCAAAACTATAAAATAACA
>JAQMYJ010000040.1:23915789-23942195 GCA_030014305.1 Clarias laeviceps | reverse complement strand
GAAAGAAATAAAAATCAGGAACCATCATGGAGTTAGAAAGTGACCCCAAACTTTTGAACGGTAGTGTATATATATACGTATATATTTTTTTTATCTGGGGTCATTTGAAGTCAGTAGTCTACCAGAACAATCAGTTCTTACTTGAGGAAATCTTCTTTGCATGGAACATCATTGTGCCTTATACATTAAGAACTGTTCAGCGTTATTGTGTTCAGTGTATGCACAAGTACCATTAAGTGTCAGGAGATGAGCATTTGCAGTAATATTGGGTCACCCTGTATGTGTAACTATTTAATACCTCAAACCACTGAAATGTTCTGTGACCTTGAACGGAAAAAATTCTGTGTAGTATGTGTCCAAAATTCCAATTGAATGTGAGAGTTGAAACATAAATATAATATAGTTTGTATACAATTATGGAAAGCTTTTTATAAAAAAAAAAAAGTAATTAAAATATAGGCAGCTTGTTATTAGTAGCACCATTTATTGTTTCCACAAACAAGGAAAATACTTACGACTATTCAACCTGTAAAACAAACTAAGGGAAAGTTTTAACCTTATTATGGCAAAAATGAATAAAATATTTTAAAACCAACTAATTAATTCTAAATGAAAACGCGAGTTTTTACGAGACGAATGCACTTGAATTCAACGCAGAACTTGAAAACCGGTTTAAACCAGAAGCGCGGAATTAACCCGAAGCGCGTGAATCCTCCAATCACAATGCAGCGTCGTGCAATTATCCGATGACGTCACGCCCTGAGTACCGTTAATGTCCAGAAAAGGAGAGGAAGATGCACGAATGCATGTTATATTTATGAAAAAACGGCATATTTCCAAAAATATTTAAAATATCCTCGAAGCCGCCTTTGAAAACTTTGAACATCCCAGTCGGTGCAACGCAGGAGAGGTGTCTCATGTCATCACTGGTGTCCATGAAGAAGGACTGTTTGGCATCCAGCACCTTGTCATCCACCTCTTTAAAAGACACTTTAACCAAAATTCACAGCAGGAAACATGAAGCCCGAGAGAAGCTCTTAGCACACAGCTCAGAGGACACGGAGGGAGACTGTCATACTTGCAGGTAACGTTTTAATACTTCATTAAAGTCATTTCTGGAAAACACTTTATTTGCTGAATGTGCTCTGCTCATACAATATTTGCAACTTATTTATGATCACTTGCTTATTTGGCCACTAAGTGCATTGAGAAACCTTGTGCTATCGACACACTGTTAATTGAATCTAGCACTGCAATAATATATTGCATTACACTACATTATGCCACATTGCTCCACATTATCTCTCTCCCCAGGTGCAGTTGCATCAGTTGCAGTCGCACGGTTCGCAGGATCCTGGTTGCCTGCGTCATCTCTTTCCTGGCTTTGCTTTGCTCCGTGGCCATGGACTTCAGTTCCTCCTTGGATCAGTGGCAGATTACTGAGATCTGCCTCACCGAACTGACCTCCTGCAGGATTCAAGCTACACTCCGAATCATTACTCAACTCCAAATGATGAGAAACTCATGCTCGTTGAGAGAGAACAAGCCTGAGGTTCAAGAGATTTTTCCAATGCCTGAACTTCCTGAATTGTCGAAGATCAGCCACACTTGTGCAGGTGTAAAAATGGACGGTTTGGGGCAGCCATGCGGTGCAGAGCTCACTGAGTTTTGTGATAGAATTCAATCTGAGTTTTTTGGGTTTGTTAGCGTGATGTGGGGAAATGATTCAACATGCAGCAACGGGTCCTGGATTTTCACTCCTGCGATTGAAAAGATATTAGACTTATCAGGTATAAGAAGTGTGAACATTGGTCTTCTGAAGCACAGTGCAGACTGGACAGAATTGATCATTCTGAGATATCTAGTTATATTCCAAGAGCTGAGTTATCAGTGGCTCTTCAATGAAGGAGGACCTGACATACAGTATAAATGGTTACAGACTTTAGACACACTCATAGTCCTCCAAGACATATCTGAGAATTTCCAAAGCTGCTGGATAGAGAACGTTGACCAGGAGCTCAACCTGAAAAGCATTTACCTCTATAGTTCTGGTTCCTCTTTGGAAGGAGCCCAAATGTTCATTCTTGCCTTGGGGAGCATCCAGAACTGTTTTCTTACAAGGAGCACGTCAGCCTTAAAGCTGAAATCCAGAGACGTCTCATCCAGCATGAGCCTGAAGATCTGCCTGCTCACCATTGCATGCCTCATTTACCCCATTGTGCTGCTCTCCTTTAAGCAGATGACAGGGTGGATCCAGGACTATGCGCAAACTCTGAAGGAGAAAACAGATGATTTGAAAATTCAGAGGCAGCTGGCTGAGGATCTCCTGCATCAGATGCTGCCCAAGTCCGTGGCTAAGCAGCTTCGCAAAAACAGACATGTTGAGGCTGAGAGCTATGACAGCGTAAGCGGCAGTTAAATTCGAAAATTGTTACAATAAGTGAAAAACAGAAAATGTTAAGAGAAGCATTTAACACTTATGTATTTTTTTTTAACAAATCAAGCTGATGTTAGAAAAGCAGTCCATATTTATTAGACATGTTGGCAAGATTGGCGTATGCAGAAGGAGCACATGCTCCCATTTTGTTTGTTCTTATTGTTGTAGTAATTGCCTATAATTATGGTATTAAATATTCATTAGGAGATAAAACAGCTTATGGTGGAGAGCAGCAAATTGTGTGTCTCTCATAGAGGACAAATGTGGCAGACAATTTTCTCTCTGTTAAAGCATATAGGTTGTACTTGTAGAATGGCTGCGACATAAAACCAGACAAACAAACAGAAAGAAACAGACAAAACAATTCTTCATAGACTTTTTTTTCTCATTTATTCTTCATTTTGTTTTCTGTATTTAACTATTTCTAGACATACATTTAAATTAGGCTCATTTTAAACAATAAATTTTATACAGGGTTGGCACTAATACATGGTGTCATTTCAGGTTACCATTTTCTTCTCAGACATTGTGGGCTTCACTGCCATATCGGCCTCATGCACACCTCTGCAAGTCGTCGAGATGCTCAACAATCTGTACATGTGCTTTGATACTCGCATCGACTCTTACGACGTCTACAAGGTAACCTAGAGCAAAGAAGTAAACTATAAAGTAAGCTTATATTGACATGATCTTCCAGTGTGGAGTTTTCTGTAACAGGTGGAGACTATAGGTGATGCCTACATGGTAGTGAGTGGGCTTCCTGAGAGAAATGGGGATAAACATGCGGATGAGATTGCCAAGATGTCTCTGGACCTGGTGGCTGCTGTGAGGCAGGTTTCCATTCCTCACATGCCCAACAAACGTCTTCAGCTTCGAGCAGGGATACACACAGGTGCGCGTTTTTATCTGCTCATTCTTCCATGTGCTTTGATATCGTGTAATCCTTTTGTTCTCTGATTTTTATAATGTTTGATAGTAATATAACTATTAAATAGCAAATATATGATAACCTCAGAGCAGTGTATGGAACAAGGTGTATTGTGTGCATAGCCTTGTGTTTATATTGGAAGAGGGATTGAATATAACTTTAATATAATAATAATAATAATACAGAAAGAAAATGAGCCGAATGAGCCATTCTCACCTTAACCTTGATTTTAACACAATGAAAGGCATATGAGCTATAATTAAAGGGAGTTATTTTATATTACATGCAAAATTTCTTTACTAAACATGTTTTGAAATTTTACCTGCACAAGGAAATGAAAATTCATTTGTGGTTCATGTGCTGCTACAGGACCATGTGTGGCTGGAATTGTAGGCTACAAGATGCCCAGGTACTGTCTTTTTGGAGACACAGTAAACACAGCCTCGCGAATGGAATCCACCAGCCTGCGTATGTGCCCTTACACTTTACACACCCACAGTGACGTCAGTTCCCCCTCAGATTTGTACAGGACCATATTTTTATTGACATCTCAGCTAATCAGAGACTTTCTTACTATTAGTGGATAATTACATATGGTCCAGCATCACGATTTAGGCAGTTTAAAGGCCTGTTTTCGCACTACATTTTGATGCTGTGATTTTCATTAATATTGTCAATTAATACATCGCCATAGGGACAGACCAGCATTTTATCCACAAGTCAGACCATCTGTTTACATAGTGAATATACAGTATATCATGTTTTAATTTAGCATGCTGGGAATTTAGCAAGTTAGCAAAATGAGATGCCCTTTTTGCCATTTTTATTTAAATGGCACAAATGTGCTTGTTTGTTATATTGATTGTATATAAATGGTAATCTCAGTTAGTGACAGCCATATACATACATACATACATACATACATACATATATATATATATACTGGTCAGTCATAACATGAGCACCTAACATTTATTATGAATTGTGTACCAGTAAACTTGTGACAGGATACTTATGTACTTTTGCTTTTGTGGCCCAAAGGCCAGTCTGTCTGGTCCGATTCCGATTCTAGCCTAAAAAAGTAAATGCTGGCTATGATAAAAAGGCATCAGAACACCCAATGTTCCTCAGCCCTCTGCCCATAGGGACCTGCAAGCAAAGAGCCCAAGGCCACCAACACAGTCTCCAAGATCCCAGGAGACAAACAAGTCTGATCCACAGAGGCCTCATCTTGCATCCCACATCCTGCAACCCATATATGTATATATTGTTGATAAAATGTTGACACTATTAATGTAAGATTATGTAAATATTACATTCCATGTAAAATTATTATTTTTTTTCTGTTATTGTTCCAGCTCAGAAGATCCATGCCAGTTCTGCAGCCTACCTGGCTTTGATGAAAGACAATGCATATGAGCTTCAATTACGGGGAGAAATCGAGGTGAAGGTGAGAATCCATTTCGCAATATGCTGTGAGCTCGAATGGTTAGTTTTAATTAAAACTCAAGCGGCACAGATATGTTCCGGCAACACAGGATAGGTCAATAATGATTTTAATATTTGCATAATTTATTGCTCAGTCATGTTTGGGTAGTTGGTTAAAATTAACTTAAATTCAGTTTATTATATTGCCTATTTTGTGCACAATTTTGTCACTCTATACTGCACTATACTACATATGTCACTCTATACTGCACAATCCTGAGCCCTATACATGTTTATTAAAAATAAAACAGCAAAAGAAATAATGACTAAAATCCTCCTAGCAGCACAACAACAGACAGACCCTAAGAAACTTTTGTAACGGGTCACAATTGTGTAAAATACATTTGGAGTGTTTTGCATGACAATGCTTAGATTTTCTGATTTCTTTTTCAGGGGAAAGGAAAAATGAACACCTACTGGTTAATCGGCAACAAAAACTATAGTGTCCAGAATGACAGCCTTGTGTGCCATTGGAACCCGAACCTCCCCAGAAAGAAAAAGACCCCCATAGGAAGTAACGTCTCAGTGGCAAATGTGAGGATGTGTATATCATTGAACATTATGAATCCTATGTTGTTTTATATTTTTCCACAAGATAAATATTGCATCATTGTAGATTGCAGGTATACCTTTGTATGCATTGTACCCTGAACTGGTGTCCCATTCAGGATGTATTTCCACATCATGCCCTGGTTTTTAGTGATGGATTTTGGATCCACTACTACCTTGACAAGGATAAAGCAATATAATGTAATATAATGTAGTCTTGAATATCAAGTATCAACAAATATTAAATGAAATCAGTAATTTGTTTCAGGACTGCCACACCTTCTGATTTATATTTATTTTCTCTTCTGTATGTGAAAATTTTCAGTCCACTATCACAGTACAGAGTGTGAGTGACAGAACCACGCCAGTTTCCCAGCCTGAGTCTTCTTATGTACCCGAGCCATCAGAGGTCACAATGTGTGTGTCAGCTCAGGTGGAGAATACTGTGGGTGACAACGGGACGCTCGGTTCTAAGACGGGGGCTCTTCAGGATGAGGAGAACGCCGCCAACACGCAAATGAACAGAGAAACCTTGCTACCAGGCCTCGTGCCACACTGCTAGACAGAATTTCCACAATTATATTTAATGTTTTTAATGATTAAAATACAAATAGTACATCACAACAAAGCAAGAAAACACTTTCCAGACTCTCACAATAGCAACGTACTCTCGGTAACAAAAGCGAAATTAATCAGTCTTCTCTTCCTTCGTTCTTTGGAATATTTTCAGGAAATATTTACAGAATGCACTAAATCTGCATCTACAGGAATAGCACTTTCTATTCTACAAGCTTTGACAATTACAGGAATTTCTTCTAAAATATCTGAATTTTCTCATCCTTCTATGTTCAATCAACAGTATACCATCACTACTTCATTATTACATTTCGTACAGTTGTCTGGGGTTAAATTTATGTAGTTTTACAGGAGTAATATACCTTCTGAGTAGTCATTTATACTGCAGCACAATGAGTAAGACTGGGTTTGAGCTAGCCTGTGCTGATACAGTATGTCTATTTGCAGATCATTTTTACATGCAGGTAGATATTGTATATAGATAAAACTATATACAATTGACAAAATCCTATACAGATATTTAATAATCTAGATGCATCATGCTGGTGTCTCTTCATAGACAAGACATGGACAGGTATATGATTGAACATACGTTGTACCCTGTTTGGGCTAAAAAGAAAAATCACACACTAATATTTAATTGGACCAGCTTTTTCTTTGATTATGGCTGTGGCATAATTTCAATTCAAAAAGCTTATGCAATGTCACAACATTTATTTCCGCCCAGAGCCACAACAGTTTCTCGCCAAGAGCTTGTATAGAGGATGGGAGAGTCAGAACACTGCGTAAAAGGCTTCTCCAACACATCCGAAACATTCTCAATAGGTATAAGATCTGGACTCTGGACTGTGGTGTCCTAAGTACAGTATGCGTGAATGTCTCATCCTCCCTGAACCACTCTCCACAATTTGAACCCGATAATTCCTGGCATTGGTATCTTGAAATATAACCATGCCATTAGGAAAGAAAAAATCTATTCATGGGAAAAACCTGGTGATTCAGTAGTCATTAAGGATTATTATGGGCATCCGTCCATATTTTGTGGGCATCCATTTAATCCATATGGTCATGTTGGCTGAGAGAGTACTATCTAATTTATTTCAGAAATAGACATGAGTTTGGATGCAAGCAAAACTGACAAAAAAAGCAATGTATCAGTAGTTCAACAAATACTTTTATGTGACTAAGAATGACTGAATAGCAGAAAGAAACATAGGAACAAAGCCTAGTGGAATGGTAAGAGCAAGACTGTACAAAGATACACTGAAGTCTAGGTTGATTATGCGGAGTATATATTTGGCAACTGATGAATGAGGTAGTGGATTGAGGCATGTGATGGGGCACATATGTTTGTTAGGCTGAGGTTGTGTAAACCATAATTTGTGTTTGGAAGTAAATAGCTTTAGCCTTTGCGACTATATTTAATTGTATTCAGGACTGTACAAATGGATGCCTTTATCTCTTGCTTGTCAGTGTGTATTTTTCCTCTTCATTCTTCTGTTTTTATTTGAATCAAATGTTTGTTATACTACTGTACATGATGGTGAGAGATTGTAGATAGGATTTCCTTACACTGTACATAACAAATACCTTAGTGGTTAGCAAATTAAACGCACAGCTTCAATCTCACAGCAGTCCTGGTTTTCTATAATGGTGTTTAATTGCCTCAGTCATTATGATCTTATGCTCCAGGTTCTCAGCGCATCTCATCAAAGAGCATGAAATAATCTTCATTAGGAGAAGTGGAGTGTAATCCCCTGGATAAATCCCAGCTCTTACACTGAGGGGATTTGGAAAGACATACCCCCTTATTTAGGTGCTATAAAAAGCTAGAGGCCTGTGCCCAAAAGGAGTCTTTTAATTTTAGTCAGATGAAGGGTGGGGATAATTGCCGGGCTGAAGCACACTTCACACAACAGCAGGCATGTACACAGCATCTGGCCCAAGCTGAAAGCATCTAAACAGGGGGACTGTTAACGCGTAAAGGGAAGAGAAGTTTGTGTTGTTAACTAGATGAGATTGTATTCGTATAACAGAGTATTCAACAGATTTTGAGTCCTTTATGATTATGACTGGAATCTTGCTGAGACAGGGTACATTAAAAGTTATTTATTAAAAAAGCATATTGAGGAGTACACACACACACACACACACACACACTATTTCTCAAGACTGCATAAAAAAATACAAGGAAGCCCAGCTCTTTGGAAGCAAAATATGAAGAACTGAGTTAGTTTATACCTACAGTATCTATACTGTAGATATATGATATTCCAAATAAGTATAAGGTGAGATAAGATAAGGTAAGGAGACTTTATTGTCATTGTAGTGATACAATGAAATTTGTTTGGTAGCTCTCAGTGACCAACAGCAATATGAAATCTAAGAATAAACACAAGATAATTGCACTAAAATATAATAAATATAACAATATATACAATGGAATGTATGTGAAATGGGATCTGGATCTTGGTGCAAACAGTAATGTATGATATAGAGTAGAGTGCAAACAGTGCAAACATCATTGTCTGAAATAGGAAAATATTCCACAAGTTGTACTAATAACCATTTATATATATATATATATATATATATATATATATATTGCCTCTTCTGTTCAATACAATAATCTAAATGAGCAATTTATTATCAAATCAGAAACATATTGTATTTTCATATTCATCTAGGCATGGGTGATATACAGTATCTAACTAAATACAGTAGAATTTCTTCCCAGTTCCCAGCAAGTCCTCTCTCTGTACACTAGGGTGCAATGTTGGTTAATTCTGTGCCGGGGCAGAAACACACTGAGCTTTAGTGAGCAAAGTATTGCAATGTCAGGATCAACATTTGGTCTTGTAAATCCTCTCAGATTATGAAATATTTCCTCCTTTTAAGTATGCTTTAAACAATGGCATTATGGCATAATATAGTGAAAGTGATCATTAATGATTAAAGAATATGTGGAAGTTCAGACTGAAAATTTTCCAGGTATTCCAGGAACTGTACAAAGCCAATAATTAAAAAAATATAATATAATATAATATAATATAATATAATATAAGATAAGATAATATAAGATAATATAAGATAATATAATATAATAACACATATTAATGTTACAAACATCCAATTTATAATATCCATCCATTTACTGTCTATACCGCCTATCATGTGTAGGTTCATGGGACCTGGAGCCTATCTCAGGGAACTTAAGGCACAAGGCAGGGTACACCCTGGCAAGGCAAGCGTGCGCACACACACACACACACACACACACACACACACACTGCAAAATGTTAGTGCAAATCTTTGGACTCTGGGGGGAAACGAGAGCACCTGCATAAAACCTACCAAGCATGGAGAGAACATGCACATCAACACAAAACACAAGACAAAGGGGTAGAATCTTACCATCAACCCTGGAGGTGTGAGACAACAGTGAGTGCACCAAGAAACCATGCTGCCAAAATGTACAATATTCAGTATTTTATAAGAATCAAATATACATTTTTATCATTGTGTAATAAAGCAATTAACAAGTTTATGTTAATCTTTGGGAGCATATCTGATCATTTAAGCTTTCACTTGTTGACGTCAGAAGTAACATTAATAAATGTAAAATAAAATTATACAGGCCAACAATTACCCTCTGCAGGCCATCTTATTAAATGAGGGCCTGGAAGTCAAATGAAAAGTATCTCTCTCTCTCTCTCTCGTTCCATCCATCCCCCTCCCCTCTCTCTCCATGTCAGTCACACTCACTTGTCTGGAGGTGTGGAAACTGCAGGGATCATTATTGGAAATGACTGGCTGCACATTCCAAAAGATAATACAGCTGTCACGGGGACATGCACCACTTTCTTTCCTCTCCACACCGATACAGTCTTTAGAAAACCCAAAATCATAAAGCAAGAAGTCTAAAAAGTCTATGTTTGATTAGACATTCATTAAAATACATCTGGCAGTAGTAATATAAGAATGGTAATATTGCTTTTAAGATAAAAAAAAAACAAAGGCATGGTCCCTATTAATCAGATATCATGGGTTTTAATGTTTTACAATGCATTTAAATAGTCATAAAAAGACCTTGCATATTACCAAAACAATGGTCAGAGCTTCACCTAGAAACAGATTAAATATATAATGATTTACTTTATGGAATAAAATGACAATAAGGGGAGGCATAAAAGATATAGTGTTCAAGCTAGTAATGGTTCTATCCTATAACCCATGGCATTTTATCCATGACTTTTACGTGTGACCATGCTGAAGGTGTCCACAGCATTCCACCCCAAAAATGGCAGTGGTGTGGGTTGGACAGCGCCATTGGTCTTGCCATAAGGTGACAAACACCAAATAGGCAGATCCCACCCTCTGACTCTTATTCATGTTTATTCTGTTCAGCTTTGCGTTTAAATGGCACGGCTGGCTAGGTTTCAAAAGAAGCCCAGTCATAGTTTATACGTCAAAAGAACAATACACAGCCATTAATTATGAGCTCACTATTTTGTACGCTTGTAAAATCTGTATGTACACGACTGATAGTGAGGGCTTGCCGTGGAGCTGGGAAACACCTAGATGAAAAATTCCAATGTAAGTGTTTTACCACCAATAGATGCATGAATATGCAGATTATTCTGTACTCTTGTCACAGTAGAAGTTCAAAAGCGCAGTGTCGGAGAATGAAAGAACACGTGGTAGTGAACACATTTGCTGCTCCAACATGAGCCACGGTGGGGAGGCTCGAGCCCCACAGTCAGCCATTCATATCTGTCACTGCATTCATGGGGAGCACTAAAGACAGTTTAACGACTCTTAAAGAAACACTAATGGATTTATGTAGCATTGGAATATATAACCGAAGCAACAAACAGGATGTATGATTTATAGAAGTAGTAAATAATATCAAAAAACAGCCTCAGCACTGTTTTTAAATTTTATTATTATTATTTATTTATTAATTTTTTTACACAAATGTGATTCCAAGATAATCTACATGCCTGTCATGTTTTATTGTTTGAAGGGTGTTCGAGTCAAACTGGGACTTCTGGCATCATAGACTTCAAACACAATACGTTGATGAGACTATTAGAAAAAGAAACATTTGAAAAGGGCAAACATTTTAAAAGACGATCCCAGACGAGATTTCTCTGAGCCCACTGCAGTCATTCCTGTTAACATTCAGCAGACGGGATACCTGATCCTAGAAAATCAACTAATAGCTTATCACCAACTTGCGGCTGAGATGCATCTGTCTGTGGGAATCATGCCCACAATCATTCCCGAACACCACCTGTGTATTACAAGAACTCAGATGGGAGTTATTTCCATATCCTCGGTACAGTTTTCCCAGGAAGTTTTTACTCTCATTACTGTGTTAATAAAAAGTCTTGGTTTGACTTGAACACCTCTCAAACATCATAATAAGGTGACAATTAAAAACATCAACCTACAGGAAAAACACATTTAAAAAAATCTGGAAATGATCCCCATTTTTACAAACAAATAAACAAACAAGCAAACAATAAATTAATTAATTGATTAATAATTTAATGTACTTTTTAACACAAGTTTTTTCTGGAATACAACTCAGTTAATAATTATTACCTGAAAATCTACTGTTCTAAGGTTCTACATACCTTTAGATCTTAGATTAAAATATTTTCCAAGACTGTACTCCAACTACAGGTATATGACATACTGTACAAAATGTAGCTACAAACTGTAAGAAAAATATTTCATAGCAAACATGAGCTACCATATGCCATAAAAAATGACAGTGTCTTAAAATGCGAAGATATATTTTTGAAAGCTGTGAAGCGGTCTTGAAAATAGAACAGCACCATTCCTGAGTCATTCAAACTCCCGGAAGATGTTATCTGTCCCTGCTCTTGTGGAGTATTTCCCACATTAGCACAGTTTAGTGTGTGGGAATGGAACAGGCATTGACACTCACTTGAATGCATTAGTGTGTTGCTGCTGAATGTGAAAATAAACCATACACATATCATAGTTTATAACTGGCCAAGCAGGTTTACATTTTCCTGAAACTATTCACATCATAAAACATCCTTCACAAGGTTACAGTATACTCACTGTCCACTTTATAAGGAACATCTATACACCTGCACATTACTCAAATGATCTAATTATCCAGTCATGTGGCAGTGGTATAATGCATAAAGTGTTCTGCGTACAGTGATATGTGAATCTGTTTTGCTGTTTAAAAATGCTAGGAGATCAACAGGCCATCTGGCACAAACAACCATGCCAAGTCACACAGAGATTTACAAGTGTACTGTACATTTGTTCTTAATAACATGCATAGTGAGTTTATATACAGTATAAGCTAAAACTGAGTCATTTTGTTCCAAATGGACAATGATTAATAACAAACCCTCTCTGTGCTGTATGCAATGACGAAATAAACTTTTTCTGGTCCAATTTGGACACTCAAAGTTAAAAATAGGCATTACAGAGGCTAAATATATCTAATTAGGTCTTAGTTCCGGTAAAATAGTGTTATCTCTGTAAGAGGTGTAGAGGTTATAGCACTCATGTCAAATGAAGGCCTTTCAGCAGGATGGAATGCAGGCAGATGGATAGTGTCTGACCCACGAGTTATGATGTAATTGAGGATCTGTGTAAGTGATATAAGTGGAGATGGGACGAGAGACCTTTTGACAAATCTGCTTTTTTAAAATAATAAATAAAAACATTTAAAGGTGAATAAAACTATTTTATAAAGCTGCTTGACATACCTGCCTACTCCCTCACAACTCAATAAAGATTTGTATAGCTTATTTTCACACTTGGGTCCAGTCATCAGGAATTAATCCGCAAGACCATATTACATACATGCTTAAAGTATATAAGGATTAAATTCTACACATAAACTTTGAGTAAAGTTTTTTTTTCTTATTTCCATGCTTTCATTAAAACCTGACCGTAACCAGTTCTCCGAAGCCCTGTTGTATATACCTGGTAGTGATTTAATTTTTCACCACTAATTACCAAAGGAATTGCTTTTCTTGCCAGACCTTTTTCTTGGTACATACCAAGAATGGAGGAAATAAAATCAGATAAAATCGCTATGTGCATTTGCTAGATCATAATAGCATGCATGCCTGACTACAATATAATTAGATCAATTAAAAAGATATCGATTTAGAGTTACAGAGTTTGAAGATCATGAACAGGTTGTGACTGCCATTAAATTGGTCATTACAAACATGTCATGACTGCTACACTTCAGTGAAACCTAAAATAAGCTTTTGGCTGATGATTAAACATCAACCAGACGGTCCAGGTTGCATTCAGGAAGGAGCTTCGTGGACAATTATAGCCACAGTCATTAATGATTTCTGGGTTGGACATTAAATACCAGCAAAGTGCTTTGTACGTCAACTGCTAAGCATTTTTGTTGAGCCGCAGCCTTAACGATAAGTGTTCACCGGTGTCATCCGGCAGTGTGAGAAGACGCTGATGACATATTCAAGTCTGAAAAGACTTGTAGCTTTTATCAGCTGTGAGATTCCTCTGAGAGACATAGATATGTGTGAGTAATGCAGAGGGTCAAAGTTCTCATTTTTTAGATTAAGACCGCCATTGGATTTTTATTAGTTAGTCAATTCTCTCTAGAAGAATCAAAATAAAGTGCATAGGCTTTTGTTTTTGTAAAGCAAACATACATTTTAATAAAATCACATGAACACTTTTATAAGAATAATAATTAAAAGATATTGCTGAAGTGGAATTCAGATCCTGTAGAATAAACACAGCAGTGATTTTTCATATTGATCTTTAAAATTGGATTTGCTTATTAGTAACTGTACACGCTATGTAGACTGTATGGTCAAATGTTTGTGAACACTTTAAGCTTATGCACATGTAATTTTTGCGCATCCAATTCCATATTTAACCTCCTTTGTTGTCGCCTTGCACCTCCAGGGTCCGGGTTCGATTCCCGGCCAGGCTCGATTCCTGTCTCTGTGTGCATGGAGTTTGCATGTTCTCCCCGTGCTTGGTGGGTTTCCTCCGGGTACTCCGGTTTCCTCCCACAGTCCAAAGATATGCAGGTTAGGCTAATTGGCGTTCCGTAGTGTGTGAATGAGTGTGTGTATGTGTTTGTGCCCTGCGATGGATTGGCACCTTGTCCAGGATGTACCCTGCCTCGTGCTCTAAGCCTTCTGGGATAGGCTCCAGGTCCCCGCGACCCTGAATACAGGATACAGCGGTATAGAAGATGAGTGAGTGAGTGTTGGAACAGGTTTGGGTCACTTAGTTCCAGTGAAGGGAAACTATAATGGAACAGCAGACAAGGACATACCTACAGACCCGTGTGCTTCCAAATTTGTGCCAACAGTTTATTAAAGACTTACATATGGATGTGATTGCGAGGCGTCTAAATACTTTTGGCCAAACCATCTATCTTAACTGGAACCAGAATGACTCTTACACCAGGCTATGAGCCACCACAAAACAATGCAAGTCAATTTGGATTTAAAACATACAATGGACACATCATGCTAAACAGAAACAACATTAAAGGAAAGTTCTAAGACTAAGACTTGTCATAAGTCAACTATTCCTCTCATCACATTCACATGTAACTTTAGGAATGAAATATAGGTCTATAGTAGATATACACAGCAATACTGCAATGTCAATAAATACAATAAATACAGAAATATTTTTTTTCTTTCTCTTTTGTAAAATGATTGATTCAAGTGACAGTAACAAAATGAAACCATTTTCAATGAGGTAAGATGACCAGATATCAGACCAATATAATAAAGAATCTAAAGGCCCATGGGAATTAATTGTTTTTGAAGCTGATCAATGCAACCCGAATGGTCCTTAGCCTTCGTCCAGAAATGAGGAGTATTAACAGCAGAGGTGGCTAGTAGTAAAGTACAGTTACTGCTTTATTTTTTTTCATGTATGTCTACTTTACTTGAGTATTTCCCTGTATGTGATACTGGTTAATTGTACTCACTACATTTTTTTATGACAATTCTGTACTTTTACTCCCTACATTTAAAATGGAGACTTGTTACTTTTCAGCTGACAATCACACAAAAGTGCATCGATTTTCAAATCTGAATATCAGCATTTATTCTGTAACTCATACCATATCATGACTCATCTACACCCCATGTAGGAAGAACAGAAACAAAACAATTCCTCCATTCCAAACAGTCCAAGCTTTTGGTAGTTGTCAAAATTGACAAATTGACAGTTGTCCCACAACTGGACTCAATTTTCCCGCCCACTTGGATTGTTTTGGCTGCTTTTTCAAGTCTCTCGAATCGGTGCACTTGTCACGGAAAGACTATGAACGATCTTGCTAACTATCTTATACACTGAGCAAAATGGTTTCTGTTTAACGCCAAAACCAATGTTTTTTTTTGTTTTGTTTTTTTGTAACAAGCTTAAGTGTAAAATATTGTGTACGCTTGCAGTACGCCCATGTTTAATGGCATAGACCACTTGCATTATACAGCGTAGCAATGAGAGCAACGAGCTGGCTAAGCTACTGAAGTAATGTGCGATGCTAACAATGCTATCTGCCATTTGGTTTATCAATATCAAATTTTGCACATACTGTAAATGTAATTAATAACATCAGTTTAAAATACTGTTTATCAGTGACTCAGTTGGAAAATCTGTTTCTTTGTGGAGTAATTATACTTTTGTACTTAAAGTACATTCTAGAGCACATTTCAACCTGGGTAAAAATTGGAAGTACTTCTTCTACTTGCAGGGGAGTAGATTTTAAGCAGGTACTTGTACGTTTACTTGAGTAAGTTTGTGTACTTCTGCCACCTCTGATAAACAGTCAGTATATCATACAATATCAGGATAATGTGGATAAGTGAACTCCGGTGGCAAAAATATCTATTTGTATAAAACCTTTTATATTTTTTTTGCTTCTAGTGTGAACATTTAGTCTCTACACAATATATTGTGTAAAAGTTTAACAATTCCCAAAATAGTCAGACAAAGTGTCAAATTATGAGTCTTTCTGGACTGTGCCGAAATAACTTACCTTCTCTGGCACTTGCAAGCTTGTCAACTCATCTATTCATTTCCTTGTCTCATGTTTAATTAATAAGGATTTGCTTTATTTGTTGTCTATCCTCTCCCTTCTAAACACATTTTGGTTCTACTACTGTATATACTGTACATTACAACTTGAATTTTAGTTTACATGAATCTCATTCACAGTTTCCTAGGAAGAAATCTAATCAAGTTTTTAGATTAGTTTAATTATGCTATCCATGCAGCTTGTAGTAGCAAATATGTGTTAAATACAACTCGTGCATTTAATTAATTAATTAATTAATCCTTTAATTAATTTCTCTGATTACTAATGAGCTGGACTCATATTTAAAGAAAAGTTTACAGATGTGCAGGAGCAACGGGAGGTGTAATCTTGTATGAATTAGGCAAACATTTATTTATTTAGTTCAGGTTTTACATCACTGCCCTATGGCAGTCAATGCACATTTCTGCCTCTTAATTGTGCTGTTGGCAACATAACTTGATTTAGCTCACCTTGTGTGCTAGCAAGCAAATAAGTTCCCTAGAAAGCAACACCAAGCACCACCCCAGAACCACTGTTGCCTAGTTGAGGCGCTCAATGTATAATGAGATAAACTGAAGTCACTCTGGATAAGGGCATCTGCCAAATGCTGTAAATGTAAATGAGGAAATGAGCAACATAAAAAAAAATAGATTATGACCTGTTGCATGCAGTAAAACAACAAGCTCAGCAAACCTTAGTGCTAGCATTAATGTTTCTAATGTAAGCAAAGTGTTTCTATAGTGGTTAATAGTGGTTAAGTAGTTGCTTTTCTGCTCACCCTGTTTGTAAAGAGTGGTTATTTGAATTGCTGTAACCTTCATGTCAACTCAAGCCCATCTGACCAGTCTACCCTGACCTCTTACCTACAAGGATTTTCTACCTCCAGAAATGCAAAGCACTAGATAAATTTTTGTCTCCACACCATCCTGTTTACACTCAAAAGACATGTGCATGAACTTAGTAGGACATCAGTCAAATGAGCCATCTAGTATCACTAACTATGAACATTAACTAAAGCTCTCGATCACACTGATGCCACATAATTGGATAATTCATTAACTGCATGAATGAGCAGGTATCCAGGTGTTTTAACAAAATGTCTGGTGAGTTTATTTCTGCATACTGCATGTGCATACTTTTTGTTTGCTTGTGTGATATGATCAACTTTCAATACATGCTATAGCAGAATACTGTAGAAACCTGCATGCACAACACAATGTGCCACATACAGCACACATACACTACTTGGTAGGAGAAATAGCCCAACCTCTTAATTATGGCATGATGCTGTCCTATAACATTATAGGATTTCGAAGATGAATATTAATCCTTGACCTTTTTTGAAATTAATTTTAAGGAATTTCATAACTCCTGGGTTTATGAGCTAAACATAAATTAAAGGTGAATCAGTCCCATATTTTTCACTGGTATAATTGCTTTTCACTTACAGAATCTTTTCTGTTTACGTCAAATTGAAAAAAATCCCAGCACATTGTTGGGGTCTGTTCAAATTCATAAGAATTATTCATGCGATCAGGTGCAGGAAAATGATATGCTTTATGATCACATTCCTGTTTCTTAGCTGCTTATGGCTTACTAGAATTTTCTTTTTTTCTTTTCTTTTGTCTTTTTTTTTGTTGCTGTGTACAAAGTGTGAGAGTCTCAGCCTTAGCATTCATGCCCTGAGGCCCATTGCCATCCAGCCTGAGAGAGGCAGCTAGAGAAAGTCAGCATGAGCGATGATCTCCTGCTAGCTCTGAACTAAAGCGCAATGTGGAGGCAGACAGCGACTGATTAGTTTTTTAGTGTCTGTTGGCACCTACAGAACAACTATTAGTGAAATGGCTTAGAGCCCATCTGGCACATTTCTTCTTGTACCAAAGATTATAATAGACGGTATGTTCTAGAAATGATAAAGTATTTTTCATTTTCTGCAAGTGTTTGTTTTATTTTCCCCACGATGGGGTAGATTGGACCATAATTCCTTTCACATGTATAAAACCTCTCATATGCATTGATTAATTATGTGACATTTCAAATGAGAGGTCCTTCGGATAAAAGGATATGTGACGTGGTTTGCGATACTCTGGCCTGCCATTAAAATCTTCATTAGCTCTATGACTCTAAATACTGACAATGAGTGGTGCTCAGTGATCTGTACCAGGGGAGGACAGAGGTGAACAGGTGAAATGTGTATGCTTGAAATAGATTCAGGATATCCCTCGGAGAAAACACGCCATGCACGCCTCACACAGACACAACTTGATGAACAGAGCTAACCACAGCTTATGTGGGCTTTTGTTGATGGGTGGTGCTCTCTTATTGTTCGTGGTTTAGTAGCATTAATGGCTTTAATGGAACCACTAAAGATGCCCATAATGATTTGCCCTTTTTTAATGGAACTGACGCATAAGGTTTAGAACGAATACAGCAACATTGCATCTGTATTTTTACATACTGATACCAAAATGACCAAACAGGAGCATCATAGAGCATTTGTTTTAGTTCTGTTTATATTGGTTGCCACTTCATGCTGCTGAGTTTTATGTTTAAGAAGTTATGTATTTTAAATAGTATGTTTAACAGGATGAGCTGCTCTGTGGGCCGTTTAAGTCAAACCGGGACTTGTGATGAAATGGACGTGTAAAAACAGCACAGTACAGTGATGAGGCTCTGAGCTTCAGTAAAACATTGGAATGTTGCATTTCTTTAAAAGAAGGCTATATGTTTATGAACGACAATCCCAGCTGATGTGGTTCAGTGCTCACTGCAGTCATTGCCGTAAAACATTTAGCGAGTGGAATATTTGATCCTTGCAAAATGATGAACAACTTGCCGCCAGCTTGCAGAAGAGACGCATCTGTCTATGAGAACTGTATCTCATTCACAAACACCACTTGCACATTACAGGAACTCAGCTGGGAGTTATTGCCACATCCCCTGTACAGTCCTGACCTCCCTCCAAGACATTTTCACATGTGTATGCAATCGAAGGAGTTCCTGGGAGGCCAGTGTTTTAAACCATGGCTCTGGTGTACTGAGAAAACTTTCTAACTTGATGGTATCCAAGTACTGGTAAAACACAGCGATAAGTGCATTAGTGTAGCAGGGAATTATATAGAGACATGAAGGTAGTTTTTACTCTCATAACCGTTTTCTGTTTTTCTGGACATTTGAAAATCCCATGTTGACTTGAATGCCCCTTGTACAAGCAACATGTATCTCATTGCTCAGTGCTTGTTTTATTGCAGTGGTCTCTTTTTTTTTTGTGGCAGTTTCTCTTTACTGCTGCATGTGTGTATGCGTGCAATTCACAGCGCATTGCCTTTTACATATTTTTTTTCCATTTCAGTTCCAGTTCCTCCAACCAGCTCTCAGGTTAGAAGATGCCCAGGTACAGTACCTCTTCCTGATGTTTTGGTACTGTATCTCAGCATAGATACAATAGCGATAACCTTGTGTATTGCATTAAAGAACAAGTGCACTGGTCCAGCTTGTCTAGAAATCTTTTAGAAATCAGATGTGCAGAAGCCTGCTAAGAATTCATTGCAATCCAAAAATCAGTTGCAGAGCAAAATGCAAATATGTTTGATAGGAAACTGATGCGGAAAGTTGCGACCAACTGGAACAATCTATGACATGGCACAAAACAACATCCAAAAATAAAGAGATTTATGTGTGTTCATAGGTGGATTTCATACTTATAATGAGCATGCTGCGTATCAACTGGTTTCACATCCTTTAGGATCAGACAGACTTTGCTTGCACAGCTGATGGATAAATTTGGTTAAAACCGTAGTGGCATTTTGGAGTCCATCTGTCTAGGAATGAACTCTGGCTTCAGTCTGACATTCACACTGTACAGTAGTTTCGCCAAATTTACTGAGCTGGTCTGATCCTATAAGGTTGGGAAAATATGAATTAAAATGTGTTGTGTTGCTTTGTGTCAAAGATTCAGTCTATTGCTGCAACCCTTGTCATTAGTTTGGATAATTCGTCTCTTCGCGCCCACACAGTGGAGGTGGGTTTAGGATGAAAACGAATTGAAATTTGCCCTGCTACACCCCCCACCCCCTTTCCATTAAAGTCTACTTTACAGCTGGTCTGGTTTCTTTGGCAGCCCGTGACGAAATCCGTGCGTATATATAGTGCGCACCTGGAGACTGCGCTCGGGCAGCGGACGTGAGGAGAAGCGCTCAGAAACCGGACCCGCAGCCACTGCAAACGCAACATGACCGCCAACTTCTGCGTGTTCTGCCTCTCCTCGCTCCTGCTTTTAAACCTGATCGGGGCCAAACCGCTTTCCGAGCTACAGGTGAGCAAACACTGTTCAGTCGGAATGATGGTCGGTGTGTGTCGTGCGCTTTGGCGCTTTCTGTGCCGTGTTTTTGGGATTATGTAACGAACATCCATTAAAAAATAAATAATTTGATAGTATAATCAGACGAAACGTGTTTTGCTTGTAGGAGACCCTTAAAGAGCTCCTGGAGGAGGAACAAACTGCGAACGCGCCTTTCCTCGGTGCGGAGGTGTCGGAGCCGGCGTCCGAGTTGGAGTCGGAGTCGGAGCGAGGAGGCGGGACGGCGGAGCGTCGCGCTGTGAGCGGAAGCGCGTGGACCGTCGGGGAGATCAGCGGCGCGCTCGCGGCTAAAGAGAACGCGCTGGATCGCCTCATCGGGGACATCCTGTCCGTGTCCAAACGCAGCCGCTTCAAGAAAGGTGGCCTGAGGAGCTGTTTCGGCGTGAGACTAGAGCGCATCGGCTCCTTCAGTGGTCTCGGATGCTAGAAGCGTCAGGTACAGTATTTTGCACTCCAGATGAACATCATGAACATGTGTGTGTGTGTGTGTGGGAAACATCACTAATGTGTTTATATCCGTGTCTTACAGGAGCGGGTTGTACTGGAACAGGGCACTGAAACTCCTTACTTGAACTCTTCGGGCTGGGCACGTCTTATTATTGTTGTTTTTGTTTTTATTTACATTTATTCGGAAGTATTGCAATGTTTACAGTTGTGCGCAGAGCCGCGTTTGCTGAGTGTCATTTGTTCTGTGGTAAATTGTTTAGAATTGTAAATAGGGTCTTCTTTTTTTTTTTTTTTGTAAGCCTTCTAAATCTTAGAAGTATATTCTAAAGCTTTTTTTGCTGCTTCCGTGTGTGTGTATTTATTTCTTGTCTAAATTGATGTCATAGACTGAATGGTGAGGAATCATGAATAAATATTTTGCATAATAAGTGTGTCGACTTTGTCTCATTCTCGCACACTGGGTGCAGATGCAATAATATGGGGCAGGAAAAAGGCATGTGGTGGGAAAAACAAAACAACAACAACAAGAAGATTTTTTTTTAATAGCCTGAAGTATTTCAACATGTAGATTACAATTTAAAAACCTAGGAAAAAGAAATCACACGTACACGCACAAAACAAATTGACACATGATGTAGTCTTCTTACCTAGAGTGTCAACATTACAGGTAGAAAGTCTTCAGACTACTGAGTATTCTGCTTCTATTTTAAAATGCTCATCTATGAATTAAATATTTATCAAAACATGATTTTTTTTATTTTGCTAATTTAATATGAAGATATCAAGAGAGATCTGCAGCGTAAGAGGCCAGAATTGATAACAGTTCAGAAAAGAAATTGCTGAAGTAATTTATTAACTACTCAATCCATATTCATTATTTAATTATCCACAGACAGACAACAGATGTTTTGAAGATTAGGCAGGGGAAATTAAAAGTTAGGAAGAAGAGTAAATGCCAGTGGGGTTATTCTGCAAAGAGATAATCCATCAAAATTGAAGTTAGACATAATTAGGTCTGGGGTATGGATGAATGCCAAAAGTTGATCACTTGATTGCCATTTCTTTCACATGTAAAAAAAAAATCACTCATAAAAAAACATGTAATGTACTGTATATTATGCACATGACTCAATTAATCCATGCAAAATGTTGCAGTGTGATTGGGATTATGGGTAAAATAATTATTTGTGTAAGACAACTGAAAAAGGAAGCATGTACAGTATCATACAGTGGTTGCAAAAAGATATTGAGACAAAAGTAAAATTCTGTGTTTTAATGAAACTCTCAAATGTTTAAAACAAGAACAATTAAGATAATAAGAATGATTTGTTGTTTTTATGCAGTGAAATTGATATACAGCAATTAATATTTAATATGAAGTCTTTTATTCTTTAAAACCTGCTGTATCCGGCTGGGCATAGACTCAAAAAAACGTCTGCAGTACTCTGGTGTGACTCACTCAATCCATGCCTGATTGATCGCTTCCTGAAGATCATGTACAACAGACAGTTTTCTTATGTACAACAGACAGTTTCATTTCCAATTTGAGTAGTCTGTGATTGTGTGTGTGTGTGTGTGTGTGTGTGTGTTGTGGGTTGATACTGGGTGGTACTGGTTGGGTACCCTGGCTTGTGCCCTAAGTTCCCTGGCATGGGCTTGAGGGCCCAAATGACTCTAGACAAGATAGAGGTAAATATAATAAATGGCTGGCTGGCTGGATGAATAGACGAATAATTTTAATATCCAGAAATATTAATAAAAGGTTACCTATTTTTATTTTGTAAAAATAAAAGTGAAAACGTATGTTACATAATCTCAAATATGAGTGAAATAATTGCTTTAATCAATGTACATAAAAAATTTTTACATCACAATTACTGGCACACCAGCATTTAATGCTTTTATTTATCCTTCTTTTGTAAACATAAGAGCGCTGAGGCTTCTGGTATATTACTGGTAAATTCTCAAATGCAGAATCCTCCATGGTCTTCTCCTCTGCAACTTACCTCACAGATCTTTTTGAAAATGGTGTATAGGTCAGGAGATGGAAAAGGTCATGTCAAAAGCTTGACTGTGTCATTGTTAAACCTTTTTTATTGTGTGCATTTCAACCCATGTTTTGGATAATTGTCCTGCTAGAAGAACAGCTCTTTCAGTTCTTGGCAGCAGCAGTCAGATTTAAAAGCTCCTGGTTTGCCATGGACTCCATTCAATGGGCTTTTTAGTATAAACAGCCCCACATTACAACTCCTTCACCATATTTAACAATGTAAATTTATTTTTGTCTCTAATTGGGTTCCTTTTTTCTTTGCCAATATCACCTTGAGTATTTGTTGTGAAAAACTGTTCTGCTCTGTTTTTGTCTATAGAACTATGTTCCAGTCAAATCCCCAGTAGCATCTACTGTGCTCATATTTGTGGTTAAATGAAAATAAAAAGCTGACTGCTGAGACACTTTCCACAGTTTGCTTGGTATGGGTGCCCAATTGCAGATTTGGAATAACGTTTTCCGTACACCTCTTACAGCGATGGAGGCAAAGTACACTTCCCTTAACCCTAGGTTCATTACAGAAAATTGTTCTACCTATTGATACCGACAGGTTTATGTTATTTCTATAGCCATTTACGGTAAACACACTGCTGTCTCATATAATAAGTGTATTCTACAATCTTTCCCACATTGATGATGAGTGACTAAAAGAATTTGGTCTCATATTTACACTGCAGCAAAACAGGAAGTCATGAATGACCTCTTACCTCTGACCTCACTCAATAAAAAAAAAGTGAAATCTAAATGAAAACAGTTACTATTTCCTTAAGTAAAATAAAGCTGGAGCTGACTGTTGACACCATAATGTTATAATGTCTATGTATAGGCTACACAGGTCTATATGTGCTACATTATATCACCAAAATAAATGTGTGTAAACGGTGCATAATTTCAGGGAAACACTTTCCCAAGCTCAGTGTCTAAACAGAGCACATGGCAGTAGATGTCATATGGCTCGTATCTGCTACATTGAAGCTTTAAAAGGAGTTATTTCCGACAGACTGCTTTATCACTGGAGGTGTTGGAATGCTGCCTCTAATTCCTCACATAACTTTTGTGAGTCAGACCTTATAGTATAAAAGAGCTCCATCTCCCAGCTTGAAGCTATGATACACAGACAACGGACACAGCTTAAAAAGACTAAGGGATCGAGTCCTATTCAAGCAATTCTTAAGGGAAAAAATGTCCTCGTTTTACATTCCATCTGTTAGCTTTGTACTGCTTGTAAGTCTGGCACTCACAAGTGCACTACCGCTACAAAACACGGCCTTGACTAATGAAGACTTGGATGTCTTGAAGGTAAGTCTAGACTTGTACTACTGTATGACAATATTAATTCAGCACTGGAAAAATGTCTTTTTATTAAGTGCACATTATCATTTTCCTCCAGCAACTGCTCAGCCAACTGGAAGAATCAGTTCCTGCTCAAACCCTGGAACAGGAAGTAGAAAAAATGGCATTTGAGGAAGATGTACCTCAGCCCGAGGTGCTTGCAAGGGACTTCCTCTCTGCTCGGGATCTGAAGACGGTTCGCCAGGACTCTGGTTCCAAGAAGTACTCGGGTTGTTTTGGCCGCCGGTTGGATCGGATCGGCTCCACGTCCAATCTGGGCTGCAACACTGTTGGTCGCCAAAGTAAGTTAACTTTATTAGTCTATATGTTTATATTTGTCAGGAATTTGCAGAATGTTACAAACTCATACTCAAGCTCATAATAAATATTCATGTAGTACAGTATGTACATATTCACTGTAGCTCATACTACTGAACATATTCATTAAAAATCAATACCGTAAATATTCGATTATCTTTTGTGTTACTTACCGGTTTCCTTTTTTCTTTATGTATTTTTTTCAGGTCCAAAAAGAAAATGAAGTCTTACAGTAAAACTGTTACAGCATTGCCTGTGATGACGCCAGAGTGAATTTTTAAAATTGCATTTATTTATTAGAATATTTATTGATCTGCCTACATATATGTTCAATATTTATATTTGTATGCATTCTTTATTTATGCTCAATAGTCAGTTGTATATCTAATTGAAATATTTAATAAATGATTTTGGGAAAAGTCATTGTTATGTCTCATAATTAACACATTCATTCATTAAACCTGAATCATTTCAAAATTATTTTTCTCCTCCATGATTATAAGTTCTGGGCACATTTTATTAAAAATGTGGATGGTTGGCTCTATATCTTGTTTTCAGTTCACATACCCACCTGTTTCACCTGAAATGAAACAGGAACTTTCCACTTTCCAAGCATTACACTGCACTAGGCGCTGCATGATTTCGTTCAGCACCATGGAGAGCGAAATGTATCAGGTGAACAGTGCTACAAGATATTAAAGTCTCTCTCTCTTAATAGGTTAAAACAATAGACATAAAAACATCTACTTACCTTATCTTACAAGTATCTTACAAGGATAAATAAAACATTTTGCCTTACTCAATATTTTTAGCCTTCAGTTGTTCTCCATTTGACTCAGTAAAACAGACCTTTGCATTTTAGAACAATTGGATGTTTAAAATTGAGATGATGGCATTTGGTTAACCCCACTAAGTTGTAATGAACAAAGACATTTAATCATAGTGCTTGGAAATCAGACCACAATATACAGTACAAACAAGTAAGATTTTAATTTCAGGATTCAATTCCTGGCATTCAATTACTAATGTCAATCCAATGGTCAATACAAGTGCTTTCAGTAGGAGAAATATACTTTATTTTCTTTTTAAAAAGACAAGATTTAGATAAAAAAAGATATTATTATCATGAAGAATATTTTTATTAATTTTATGAATGACAGTTTTAAGAGTGAGGAATATACAGTACATGTCTCAAAGCACTAAATGGTGTTTAAACTTTAGGAGATTTAAACACTAAATGGTGTTTAAACTTTAGGAGATTAACATCAAAATTTGCTTAGATGGCATAACATGCAGACAATGTTAATGACTGATGGTGCCACTAGTGGAAACACATTGAATCCCTTGATTTAAATTGGACAATCCAATGCGTTTGCCTGTTAATAAGCATTACAGGCTTAGTCTTAATATGGTTATCAGCAGCTACAGTAACTGGTAAGAGCAGATCTAACAAACCATTTACACACCTTTATTCATGCTAGCATAGCAACTGCTTAAATTCTCCATTTATTTTTCAGTGAAGGATATTATTTATAAACTGCTATGAATTATTTGGTAACTACAATAAAACTTAGAAGAGTACAATAGTAAGAAGTCTGCACTAAGGAGCTAAAGCTCTTGTGTACTTCTTCTTCTTTGTCTTTCGGCTGTTCCCTTTCAGGGGTCGCCACAGCGAATCATCTACCTCCATCTTACTCTATCCTCAGCATCCTCTTCTCTCACCCCAACTAACTTCATGTCTTCTCTCATTACATCCATAAATCTCTTCTTTGGTCTTCCTTTAGACCTCCTGCCTGGCAGTTCCAACCTCAGCATCCTTCTACCGATA
>JAQMYJ010000040.1:23900198-23915689 GCA_030014305.1 Clarias laeviceps | reverse complement strand
CTGACTTTATCTCCAAAACATCTAACATGGGTTGTCCCTCTGATGAACTCATTCTTGATCCTATCCATCCTTGTCACAAGACTCATAATTAAAATATCAGGGTGATTTTAGAGAGGTGATTGCCTGTTCATCTTCAGGTTTACCGTGCAACAAACACTACAGCTACATTTTCACCAGGATCCTTTCTGGTGGTTTTGACTTGCATTAAAAATGCAAGATATTACACTTAAAAAAAAAACAGAAATGTCAAAGGATTTCGTAACACATTACGTGCTAAGGATTTCTCAGTCTAAATATGGAATGTCCATGGTCTGACCATTCAAAAAGTATATTTAGTATAGGTTGAAGTTATCAGTTCTGACCTGATGCTTCAGCAACGCAAGTCATGTGTAGTGGGCGAATGCCTGGTGATGGATGTCACGTCTTCCTTCTGCCCTCAAAAACTGTTCCTGAGGTCACTGTTTATGTCTGTCTTGTCGCCCACCATAACCTCTCCCTCAAAGGCACATCATGTAGCACCAAACAGCCACTTAAAAGGAAATCTACGACAAGAACCTATCGGAGGCGAGGTGTTGGAATGCACTTCACGTGGCTTGTGATTGGATGAGTACTGGATGGTCGAGTGTCCCAATAAAAGAAGGAGCCAAGCATGCAGCTATCACAGAAAGTTACAGGCAAGCCTAAAAGGACATCAGGGATGGTCAAAGGACTTATTCTAGCAGGACTCCTGGTCCTGTTCTGTCAAGATCTGACTGTACAAGCTCACGTGTTGAGTAGGCACAACTCTGCTAACAGCATTGGGAAAATCAAGGTAGGTTTAAAACCTGACAAATGCATTTAAAATGATGGTAGTTAATCTAAGTAATGCTTAACTAAACATCTGGTGGTCGAATAAATGTGAAGAAAATATGTGATCTTGGTTTTGGTATGTTCAGAAGAACTTGCTAACTTAATAAAAACTAGTTATGAGAGTTACCCATCCAGTCGATTTGGTCTAATACCTGCAGTAACTAAAATTATAACTTAAGTTACGGCTTGTTGGAAAAACATGCATGTATTTGATAGACCGAGACTCACTTATTGTGTATGACACATCAAGATGACCTTGAGAATACAGGAAACTTTTGACCCACCAGCCACTAAACCATTAAGTGTAAGACTAAATCTTCTTCATGATATGCCCCTCAGAACTTGCTCCAGCAGCTTGAAGAAGCTTTGGTAGCTGAAGAGGACATAGAAGGTCCTGTGGATTATGAGGAAAGGAACATAGCACTAAGTCAAAACCAAGCTTCTCTAGGAAGGGAGGACCAGGCGGCTGCTCCAGATGTGGACGGCAACCCTGACGAGGGACTCGAGATGCAGAGGAAGCACCTCATGGATCTTCTGCTGTCCACAAGAAGCAAGAGCTTCTCAGGCTGCTTTGGTGGAAGGCTGGATCGCATCGGCTCCTCCAGCGGCCTCGGCTGCAACTCCATGAAAGGTTAAAACTTCTCCCAAGCTCTGCTGAGAGACTGGATCTGTTTGAGGACAGCATGAACAAATGTAACAGTCCTTCAAAAGCCCTGTTGGAAAACTGCTGAACTGGGCAAGCATAAATTTAGAAGGTTGGTGTGAAAATGTGAATGTAATTCGTTGATTTATAGTTCTAATTTTGCTGAAGAATTTTCCACCTTATTTGATTGATTTAAATTGATTTGAGCACAGCTTGTGTCTGGAGATCCTTTAATTAACACGCAGAACTGAGAGCTTGCTGATACATCATTGATTTTCTTTTTATAGAAAAGAGTGATATACATTTATCTATGTATTCACATTTTATTTTATTTTATTCATATGTATTTACCTGGTGACTTTTCTTCTCTGTTAGAATCTAGAACAATCTTCTGTTTTGAGTCTTCTCTTTGTTATGCACATCATAATCTAAATTGTATGTACGTTCTTCTCTTTCCAGTCAGACCAAAATGACTGTGAATTATGTCAGTGTGAATGAAGAAATAAATACTTTCTACTGTCTCAGTATGAATAAACCTTTGGGATGAACAATTTTCTGTTTCTGAGATTTTATTTCACATTTTGAAATATTTCCTCAGTGTACAGTAGTAGCTGTACTGTATATTAAATAATAAAAAGCATTGGACTCAAATACAGCTACTTTAGCATATCACGTTAGAAACTTATTAGAAATATTCACACATTAGAAACTTCCACCTACTCGTCCAAAATATCGAATGAAGTCTTGGCTAATGGATCGGGCTTATTAGTGGGCATATCGCTAAAATATGACTAATGATATCCTGCCTAATGGATGTAGGTTATTAAAGGATGCAAAGCTACAACGGAATAAGGACTTGTGCTGCAGCAGGGGGTCATTAGCATTGAGCTTATTGACATCTGCGCTAACCTTTACTGAAAGCCCGAGCTGCATCGCCTTTAATCCTATTACCGTACCCTCCAAGGGGCCCATTCCTGATTACATTAATAATGCTCTGGTTCTCAGGCTACGCCATGTCAGACAGCTCTGATTAGAAAACCGCCACGTTACAGTCCGCCTCATCAAATTCTAACAGACTGTCAATGGCTCATCACAAGGAACTTTTCCCGCTTCTCAAATTACCTCAGGTCCCCAGAAGCACACCTGGGAGAGTGCTGTGAGCTGTCTTGTCCAATTACATAATAGAAGACAGAAGAAGACTCAGGTTTTGGCACGCTAGCCCAACACCTGTTGAAGATGAAGCTTGGTGTAATGTGTGCAATTAGTAAGCTCTGTGGTGGCCTTGACAAAGGAGTCCAGAGAGATGTTGAACCACCTGCTTTTGATACTGAAGTCATGGTGTAGGTGTCAGTGCTGAGAAATTGCCCTTGTTTGTTATTGATAGACTCACTCGGTATGTTAATTTGGTTTCCGACTTGAGTAATAGTTCTCCTATTGCAGTAATAATTCAATTAAGCAAAAGTGGAAAAAAAAAAGAAAAGAAGAACGGCGTTCAAGTCAAACCAGGACCTGTGATGAAATTTCTCATGGATAAAGGCGTAAAACCGATTGACATTCACAGAACACAGAAGCACAGTACACTGGTGAGACTCTTAGTCGTACTAAAACATTTGAATGGTGCAAAAGTATAAATGTCCGTGAATGACAATCCCAGCCAAGGTGGCTCAGAACCATTGCAGTCGTTCCTTTGAACATTCAGTGAGTGGAAGAGGCGCATTTGTCTGTGTGAACTGTACACACGCTTATTCACCAACACCACTTGCATATTAGAAGAAATCCTCTGCAAGTTATTGGTACATCGCTGGTACAGACCTGACCTCACTTCAAAGCCATCTCTACTATACATGTTTGAGCCATTAAAGGAGTTCCTGGGAGGCCAGTGTTTCAGATGTAAAGCAGGCAGTCTGGTGCAAATGTTAGTTTCTACCTTGGTGGTATCCACGCACTAGTGAAACCCTGCGATGAGAGCATTAGTGTAACTGGGGATTATCTAGAGAAATTAAGGTAGTTTTTATTCTCATAACTGTATTTTTTCATTCTGTACAATTAAAAGTCCCAGTTTGACTCCAAAGCCCCGCGTATGTACTAGAATACATATATTGTCCAAGTTATAAAAACTTCAGTCAATATTTTACATACATTTCTATACACTGCCTTTTTCATGTATATACTGTATATTACACTCTCTAACAATCCTGAAAGTCCTGGAATATGAATGTTCCATCAGGGAGGAAAACCGCCATAGATGTGATAATCTGGTCATTCAGTACATTCAGGTCATCAGCTGACTGCATTTTATTGCCACATAATGTTAAACAGTTCTTAATCAAGTTCCAGTAATTTCAAATCTCCATAGTTTTTTCTTTGCTTAATGCAGCACAATAATTTGACCATACTTTTTTATGGCCAGACTGTGTACATGTACACAACATAAATTAATAAACTTTAACATAAACTATTTTTTTATTATAGTTTTTAACTAATAACCTTCAAAAACAAGACCATAGCCCACAAGGTTTATAAAAAAAGGTAACATTAACTGGCTAGATAACTAAATGCTACTGGAGTTTCAGTAGCTTGGTAGGATCTTTAGCTAGCTCAGGCTAAATCATTCAACCATTAAATCAACTTGTTTATAGCAAAGATGTACCTTATACACTATCACTTGGATATATGTATATTTAACACTACAACTGTTAATGCACATTCGAATGGCGTTAAGTTTAATACAGAGCTTTCTTACTGTACGTCCGACGAGTCAGGTTGGGCGTTGGCATATTTTCACGTCTCTTAAAAAGCAGAGACATTTTATCATGCTGTACAATTTCCAGGAAATTGTTCATGTAAATGAGTTTCTTACACAGTGACATGCCCATTGCTTGAATACATGATGACAGCATGAATAAATTAGACCTCTCCACAAGATTGTGTTTGCTAGGCACTCGGTCTTGATTGTCCAGTCAGTTTTATCTATATCAATTAACACCTCCTACCCAAGCATCAAGCATGATTACAAGCTCCCAGTTAAAACAAATGACACAAATCAAACATAGATTCACTCTAGAAGTTCATTACTTCTACATCTTCTGCAGTTAGAGTTTTTAATGGCAAAACAGACCACGGTTGAATAACTGATGAGATGTCTGATTACTGACTGGCATGTCATTAATCTCATCTCTGAAACGTCACCGTAGTCTGACACATCAGGACCGTTAAGGGACGGGGCGACAATTGGCCAGCTGCTGCTGGCAGTTTCATCTTGATCACAAGCACAGTTAAGAGAAACTTAATAAAAGACAATAGGAAAAAAAACAATATATGCCCTGAATATGCATATTTCTATGTCTTAATGCAATTTTAGTTGATGAGTTTCATAATTCACCTTATAAAGTAAACCTAGCTAAGGAGACCAAAACATAATTTCTGTACCAGACTGCAAACATGCTTATTTCTGTTATATTTCTTTAACATAAGAGTCTATGGGGATTGGCACACTTCAGTAGCCTCCTAGTGGTCATTCAATGAACTGCAGGTTTTGTCACTTCCACGATAGACGGAGCACTTCATTAATCCCAAAGGGAAATTGTATAATTGGACTCATCAATTAGATCTATTAAGATACGGACATATTTACTTGTTAATTCAAGAACATACTGGCAATAGTGTTTGCTGTAATGTGTAAAACTGCTGGATAGTTTGTTGCTAATAAGAGACAAGCACAAAGGCATGGCACGTCATTGTAGATCAATAATGGATTGTCGAAAGTGCTCACCATTATGAGACCTATAAATTTTATTGCAAAGATCCCATCTCTTCACACCAAATTTGTGTAGACTATAGGACTTTAAGAGGAGCAGTTTCGTACTGTATTATACATCTATCTACTATTCTGTAACTGGCTGGCTATGGATGACTTAAGTGGATGAAATGCATCAACCATCAGTTCACCGCAGACATTTATTAAACATTAAAATGACAAGCAATCACCAGTGAGTCTTCATTCAGGAGTTTGCACTAATGTTTATTATAAGTCAGGTAAAGGCACAGGACTTCGCATCACTCTCAATGCGTTTCAATTACAGAGAAATCAAGGCAGGACAACTGGAACATAAAATTATATCAACCAACTGAAGCAAAATCACATATCCTCCTTCAGGAGGTACTGGACAAAAGGTCAGTCAGCTGGCTCATCAATTGTTAACAAACTGTATTTTCCACATAAAATTTACCTTGGTTATATAGTACTGTGCAAGTTTTGAGCCATTCCCCATTGCTCAAAGAGCCATATTAAAATAAATTCAATAATTTAGATCAAATTTTTCTAATGTTTTATATCAAAAGGTTAAAAAGATAATTCTCACTGGTTCATGCTTTAAGTTAGATTTTTTATTTATTTACATTTTTTATTCTTAATTGATTCATAGCTCACTGTGTGGCTTAACAAATAAAAAGAGTCCTCTGAAACTGGTCAGGTACTGGACTGAAAATGAAAGCCAATAAGTCCTTCGGGAAGCCTGGAGGATTATTCCTCAAGACTAAGACAAAAATTCCTAAGATGAAAAAAAACAACAACAACAACAATAAATAATAATAAAGTGGAGCTCTTTGGAAGTAAAATATAAAGAAATGAGGTGTGGCTGGAGACTTTTGCACAGTACTGTGGATATGCTTTTATTTCTAATGGTTAGGGCCAGGGATTCATTACTTCATTACTAATGTTTGTTCATATGAACTTGATTCTGTTCTGAGTAGGTCTGTGTGGGTTTATTTAGTTCTGTGTATTCTCTGTGAATCTGTGTTGTTTTATGTAGCACTATGGTCCGGGAGGAACTGTACTGTATATTGTACCATGTGCATATGGTCGAAATGACAGCAACACCACTGGACTTGACTCACTTAAGAGACAGATGACTCCATGGGTTCAGAAGTTTGCTTGTGAATCTCGGAAATAGATTAGCTGTAGATGACTAAAATGCAGAAATCAATATAAATACTGAAACTTTTAAACCAAATAAACAAACCCTAAATCATTTAATATTGGAAAATTTTTACTGGACACACTGGCTATACGTCTATAATTATAGTAAGTTGAATGGTTAGAAGGAAAAAAAAAAAAAAAAAAAAAAGACAGAAAAAAAGCGCTCAACTCATTAAATTATATCCAAATAAAAACTTGTGGTTCAGAAAATATTAATTTTCTTGATTGTACAAATTATACAAACAAATTGAAATCCAGTGTGTAATGGTATAAGAAGGAAGGGAAAAATTATAGTCAACATGCTTATGTTAGTACATGATGAAAGTCTGGTAACAAAAGAATTGCAGGAAAGGTCCTTTAACAACTTTTACAGCTTGGTTTACATGATCTGCTTCAGGAGAATACAACATTTAAAGCATAATTAATGGAATGATGCATTAAAAAGCCTGGATTGCACTTTTTCAATCTGTAGCTTTTCACATACTCACGTTGACAATAATACTGATTTGTTTGATCCATATTCAAGCATTAAAAAAATAAAATAAAAATAAATCATTAAGCAAGGATATTTCACAGAAGTTTCATCTTAAATACAGAACGTAATAATAAAAACAATGATGATTAAAAAAATGCTTAGTGTAGTTCCACTTTCCTATGTACATTACAACTTCATGAATGTGAATAAATGATGATATGCCTAAGCAGCTTTTCCATTTTTATCACAGTATTAGACATGCCGTTAGTAACCTGTCTTTAGTGGTGGTTTGAGCAGTTTAGCAATACATTCACACCCTGAGAAAGTTTTTATTTGCCCCCATTTAACCATTTGTTCCTTTTGTAAGAAGTGTAAGGGTTACCAGAACAAAAATTTGTCCAAAGACTTCTTCCAGTATGATGGCAATTTTTTAAATTCTATTCTAAATTGGAAATCTTAGCGTCCAGTCCCCCAGGAATGCTTAGATTTAAGCTGTTCCCTCCAAGTGTTTAGAAAATGTCTTATAATTTCTTCCTGCAAGTTTAAAGGGAAAGATTCACCTAGGAAGAATTACTCCAGTGTTTTTCAATCTAATCAATAGACATAGAAAATGCAGAGTAATGCACAGAAAAGAGCAAATAACTCACTTATAATATAAGTCAAAGGGCAGTTGTTCGGGCAAACACTTCTTTATTTTACAATGGAGATGATTCCATCAAAGAAAACTATTAGAAAATATGCCTCGCTAATACTTAGGTTGCTCAAGGAGTTTAAAAAGATGCTCACAACTGAACAAACTAAAAAAATAAAATAAAAATCTAACGCTATCCGTCCCCGTCCGCATGCGTGAGCTCACAGATGACTGGCTAGTAATTGGCTAACGGGGCTCTGTGTGACACGTAAGAATGAAGTATTCCATCCCTCCCACCCAGTAAGCTTAACCAATCTGTCTCCTGGATACAAGACAAATGCTGTCCTGGTTGCACTACCTGAGAGCCAACTGTCGAAAAACCTGGTTTTTAACAAAAAAAAAAAAAAAAAAAAGCTGCTTTGTCTTTATTATGTGGTAAAGTTATGAAACTTTTTATGTCAGAATGTTATGACAGCTGACACTATATTCTGACTAGACTGACATCAGAAGCAAACAGGGTCAGAGAAAATATACACAAATGTCATGACCTTACTTAGTGCCATGACCTTGCCAGAAGCTTTGAATATTAAATTCAGTTAAAATTTTACTTATGGATGAAAAAGAGCAAGGAAAATAACTTAATAACATATGACATTGTGATATGCAATAATAAAGATTTTTTGAGCATGAATATGAAAATGTGATGCCCAAAATTACAGTCAGTTATTATGGCTTTATAATGCATGTTGGCTTGGAAAGTGTCATAACTTTACATAAAAACCTCTTGACTTACACTACTAGTCAAAACCTAGTCAACCTCCTGCATGTTTTTTCCCCTGATTTTTTTTTTCCTTCTACATTGTGCAACAATGTTGACGACATCCAAAATGCAATATGCAATAATCTCCTTCAAACAGTTGCCATTGAGATGTATCTGCTACTCTATGATCTGTAAAGCCTTCATAACGGCTCTAATCTGAGGTGCTGTTTGTTAATTGGTGATTTTTAAGGCTGGTAACTCTAAATAAACTTCTCCTCTGCAGCCGAGCTAAGTTTCGGTCATGCTCTCCTGGGATGGTCTTCATGACCGCCAGTTCCATCATGGTGCTTGATGGGTTTGGCTTGATTGGTTCTTGCAAAAACTATTTCAGAACAGCTGACCTTCGTGTCTTAAAAGAACAACTGACTGTTACATATTTCAACAACAATTACATAATTCCATATGTGTTTAATAGTTTTAAAATGTCTACGATTTTTCTTGAACGTACTGTAGAAAATAACGAACTAAAAAACAATGAGTATTTTCGAAGGTATGTCCGAAGGTTTGCAAAGTTTTTGCCTTGCTTTCAGTACAGCCCTGATGACATCTTATGCTTGATGGAGTAAGCCATGGAGTAAATGTTTATTTAGGTGTGGAGGAAATGTTTATTCACATCACTACATGATGTGATCATGTAGTGCTATGAAAAGCATTGCCCCATCAGCTGTGGTAAAATTGTCCTCAGATGGCCATCTTAACTTAAGATTTGTATTATTTCATGGTTGTAATCTTGAAAATGAGATTAAGTTGAAAAACACTGGAATATTCGTTTACTACTTGTAAAAGAATTTAACCATTTCAACAAGCCACTAGAGGAACCGTCCTGCTTGTGAGATGAGGTGTTCGACATCTGAATATGAACATTTATCAGTGAGTTAAATCGTAAACATTTTTATCGAAATTTACTGCAATGATCTGATATATTGTAATAATGCCATACTTTCAGTAACCTTTCCTTTTGACTTTGTTTCTGACATGACATTCTTTCTGACCTTCACCTTTAGTGCAAGAACATATTAACACAAACACAAAAAATGTCAAAAACTGAAACAGAAATACAAAAACATATGTCAAAAAAAAAAAAAAAAAAAAAAAGCGCGAGACTGAGGTCCATAAAGCAAGGCGAAAGTTCTGTTCATGTCTCACAAGAGAATGTGGATAAGGTTTCAGAATGAGTTTGCATTCAGTTAGCATGATAAATGCTGTCTGTGTGTGTGTTTCTGCGTCAGTCAGTTTGAACATGCTTTACCATGTTGCGGTGGTCCAGGAAGTAGCCGGAAATGGCTTAACAGTGAGAGACACAGCTGGGACTGTCTGCGCCGGAGCTGATAACAGATGATGCGAATGCTTCCTTTCAGATGGTGATGGAATGCTGTCTGAGCTTAGCCATTAAGAACTCATGGGTCAAGTTATGTCTTGTGATTATGCCTACAATCTGAAAAAGAAAAAAAAAAACATCAGAAATGCAGACTATTCATTTGTATGTTTGTAATCATGAGAACAAAATGATAATCTGACACACATGCATTTTAATAGGAACACCTGTACAACTCCTTATTCATAAATATCCAAGCACCCAATCATGTGGCAGTGGTGCAATGCATAAAATTATGCAAATCCAGGTCAAGTGCTTTAGCTTCAGTTAATGTTCACATTAAACAGCAGGAAAAGAAACCATGTGATCTTAATGACTTCATGCCAAGAATAGTACTATGGATTTTCAAAGAGTTAAAAGAAAAGCAAATCACACCTTATTAATAAGAAAGGTCAGAGGATAATGGCTAGACTGGTTGGAGCTGACTGGAAGGTTAGAATAACTCCTTATATATAAGCTGTCTTTACAAAAAGAATACTTTTGTCATTCAACACTCAAGCGAATGGGCTACAAAAGCAGAAGGCCACATTCACTGTTAGCTAAGAACATAAATCTGAGAATACACTGGGCTTAGGCTGACTTAACCCTTTAATCTTGAGCGGGACAGATCCATCCCGGAAACACACTACCGGTCAATGACCACTTAAAAATCAAACAAACAAAAAAGGAATTTTTTTATGGAATTCCTGTTGATGTGTGTCGACCGGAGACGCTTTAGACGGCAATCTATGTGTCTGAGTTTGCGCACATCATGTATAACAAAAGTTATTATTTTAAAAATGTGTCATTTTAAGGGGGTGACCCGTAAAAATTTTTAACTTACAAAATGCTCATATTACTATTTTGGGTCACAGAAAAATAACAATATGTGTCTATGGTACTACAGTACTTTGCCTTCGACAGGTTTCCCCCAAGTCCTGTCATGTTCATATAGTTGGTTAAAATGAAATAAAACTAATTTTGTATTGCTTAGGTAGTGCTGAAAAAAGGAAACGACACAATATACTCCACAATTCTGAAGCATGTGCAGTCATATGTGAAAGTTAGTACTTATTAATTCTCTAATTTATTTGTGTAAAAATTTATAAAGATCATCTAATCTAGCGGGTCTTAGTATTAAGCAAATACAATAACCCTTTACTGCTTCAACAGGATTTAAGAAGGTAAGTTGCAGCCTGTTGCTGCTAATCATCAGCCTTTAATTAATCATTAATTGATCATCAGCAGTTGTGCAGACCTCTATTAAAGCAAAGGTTTCGGCAGTTCATTGGTCTGGAGCATTCAGGTGTGTGTTACACAATGTCAAGAGGAAACGACATAAGCAATGGTCTTAGAGAAGCAACTGGTGCTGCACATCAATGTGAAAATTTTTATAAAACCATTTACAAACAATTTGGAGATCAACATTCTGCAATGAGAAAGATTATTCACAATTGGAAAGCATTAAAGACAGTTGTTTCCGGGAGTGCACATTCACTGCAAGGTCAGACAGTTCAATGCTTAGAGAAATACAAACAATCCAGAGCAACATCCTGACCCTACATGCCTCATTGAGCATATTAAATGTTAATTCAAGTCCATGACAGCACAACTAGAAGAAGACTGAACATGTATGGTTTGCTTGGAAAGGTTGAAATGAGAATCCTCTTCTTTCTAAATAGAAGTTGGAAGCACAACTGAGAACAATGTCCTGGAACAATGTCCTATAGACAGATGAGACCAAAGTGGAGTTGTTTGATTTTAAATGTTCAATACCATGTTTGGTGAAAACCAAACAGCATTTCAGAAGAAACACCTCATACCCAGTGACAAGGACAGTGGTGAAGGGGTGATGACCTGGGCTTGTTTTTTCAGCCACAGGACCTGAGCACCTTTCAGTCACTGATACATTCATGAATTCCTCTGTACATCAGAGTTTGGAGGCAAACTGTCTGACAGCTAAAACTTGGCCGAAAATGCAACAGGACAATGATCCGAAGCACAACAGTAAATCTACATCAAAATGGATGAAAAATATCCAAAATCAAGGTTTTGGTCCAGACTAAACTAAACTTTGGTCTCAACCCAACTAAAATGCTGTGGCAGGATCTTAACAGAGCTGTGCACAAGCGAATGCCCAAAAACCTCAATGAATTGAAGCAATGTTCTGAAAAAAGAATGGACCAAAATGATGTTTTGAGTCGATTGAGAGACAGATAGTCATACAGGAAATTATTACTTCAAGTTATTGCTGCTAAAGGTGGATCTACAACTTATTGAATCATGAGGTACTGTATTCCCTGTATGATTTTTGTTTCTTTTTGGTTTTTATTTTTTGTTAAATAAATAAATGACATGTTGCTCATCTGAGATTATATTTACCTAATACTAACACCTACTATGATCAATGTTTTTTTATTATGTTTTTACATAAAAAACTGAATTAAATTAAAAGAGGGGGAACTAACTTTTACATTTAACGGGATGTATTCCTTAAAACAGAACTGCAAAAAAAAACAAAAAAAAAAAAAAACACCTAAAATGCTCCGGTTTAGAGAGTTAAACTGTAGAATTAAAGTTAAAAAAGACCAGGCAATGTTTGTCCAATCTTTATCCATCCAGTTCATGCCCTGTACCACTCCCACATTGATTACTGCATGAATGTGCACAAAAAAAAAAAAAACCCAGCAAAACAAAACACCAGGATACTGAATGCTTTATATTCACATACCCTTAAAACCTTGTATATACATACCACACTTTATATCTATGTTAAATACAATTATTAGTGCTTGGAGTTATGTACCTCTCCTACTGCATTGACCACAGGCAGGTGCCGGAGCCCCATGGTCCTGAACAAGTTAAAGACCTGAGAGACGTGCGTGTTTGGAGAGACTGTGTACGGACTTGGGTTCATGTATGGAGTCACATCCTGCAGTAGAAGAGAGACAAGCATGAGCAACCTACAAGAAAAAAGCCTGCGTGGAATTAATTAGGCTAATTAGTTCTCAGAGTTTAAGGAACATACTACAATTTGAGTAAACCCACTTCAGTGAAAAGGTACTCAAAAACTAATTTATAACTAATTAGTTACCAATCACCACTGGCCAAAGCTTGTGCATCCCCTTATCACTCTCTACTCTTGCTCTTCATTTCCGATCCTCCTCAGAGTTTATTAAAGGCGACACCTTTTCCAAAAAAAAAGTCTTACCACTATCATACGTGGGTTTAGGAGGGCGAGGTCAAGATCATGAATGTCAGGGAATCGTGGGTAATCCTCCGTCATCTCTGCATAGGAGAGTCGTGGTTGAGATGCACTCTGGAGGAAAGAAATAAAAATGTGAAAAAAAAGCGTTAGAGAGGGAGGGGAGTAAATCACAAGCTTTGTGGCCTGGAGTCAAGTGTCGAGTATGTAAATCATCAGATTTGTGCAGGCATCAGGAGAGGTCGAAATTCAAATTCCAGGAGTCCAAGCCGACTTGGCTTTTGTTTCTGAATGGAATACACTCTCTCCCCTGTCAATCACAGCACTGCACAACATTAGCCGATTGTTATGTATACAGAATAGAGGAATTTTAATTGTAATTATGCAATTATGGATTGTTAACCTGCTCATTATGGAGGATATGATGATGGTGGTTATAGTTAAGACCGAAACTCTGTGCTGATGTTGAGAGTATGCAAAGAAATATGTAAGTATAGAGAATATGATGGACATTGTGATGAGATGTAAACACTCACCGACTGGTTTTCGGCATAACACACCCCACGGATGAGCAGGTTAACAAGCTGCGAGCGCAAGATGAGGCCATGAAAGGTGAGTGGGCGGAACCTCTCCTCCATACTCCACTCCTCACTTGGGGATTGATCCGGGTACAGGCTCGGGTATGGGGCGTGTCTGTCCAAGACAACACAGATTCCTTAGCTAAAGTACTGCATGGGTTTTACTGTACTGTATACTGCATATTGCCATTTTCCAGTATTAAAAAAATAACAATAGTTAAACACTGACATCATGCTCACACTCTTTGTGTACAGTTGAAAACCCATCACAAGCCTAAGCTGGTTTCGCTCCACTATGTGCTAGTACTTGTTCTCATCCAACTATTTTATGATTTATAACAGCAAACAAAAACCATCACTGTTTTACCATTATGAGTTCAAATGAGGTTTTTCTGCTATTTACAGATGCGAGCTTGCTGCAGGAGGCAGACAATATGAATGTCAAACTAGCAGTATGTGAAAGCAGGGTTGCAGAGCCTGAAGGCAGAACACTATTTAACGAGCCGTAACAAACTGCACACTCTAGTGAAACATTATGCCTCTACTAGACTTTGCTTCTAGATCTTTAAGATCAAGCCCTTGCACCAGCAAATCCCTTCATACATCAAGGACAGTACTCATGTTCTCCGGGTCTTATATGAAATGACTTTGGACGTTTAACACTTATGTGAAACACTTGTTAGCTTCGCAACACTTCCTACTGAACAGACTCACAGATTCTTTGCCTCTTGCTGATTTCACTCTCCAGCTTAAAGACCGAACTCCTAGAAATAACGTATTTCTTTTCCAAAACCACCTGCCATGAGGGTTTGTTTTGCTTCTAATCATGCTAACCCCTTTTTAGGGCTTTGTGAGAAGGATTATTTTAATCATAATAACTACAGATACTAGATAAAAAGGTTGGGGCAGTATATTGATTATATCTATCTGATTTAGACTGGTTCTGAGGAATACTTCTTTTTCATGATTTTTTTAATGGTAATAATTGTAAAAGTATTCAAAAAGGTATCCTATACATATACCTATAAGGGTGAGGATAGCCAACTTCACACTAGCATAGATAGAATAACAATATACTGAAATATTTTATCAGATCAAAATAAAAATTGTTCACACTGCTTACAAAATATTTCAGGACAAGAGCAGTTTAATATTATTTTATACGAGAGCCCATACACTATGAAATACATTCATGTTAAGGCATCTCTCTTCTGATCCAAGTAGTCTAGTATCTATATTTCTCTGAAATAGAATTGTAGTCTGGTGAATATGTTACCGCATACTATAATATATTGTTATTGTTTTCTGTATATCCATTTTGTTTAATTTAATTCACTTTGTTCTAGACAGTCTTCTCAATGTCATTCTGGACATTAATGGACACTTATGGACACGGCACACCTGCACATTCATGTACATTTACATAATTCTATTTCTTTGCTCGTTGCACATAAGTCACTTTCAATAAGACACTTTAATGCATATTTCACTTTTATCTTTGCTTTAAAAAAAAAAAATAGCCATCTGAAGCAAGACTTTTTATTTTTCGTGGAGGATCAGTTTAGTGTTTTCCCTGATAAACCGCACCCACTCAATTCAGAAAAAGTTGTTAATTAGCTGCTTGGTTGCATCATGTATGCTGAGAGATGAGAAAACACTAAAATGTGGACGAAAGGTGGTTCTCCAGGACCAGGGTTGAGAACCACTGTGCTAAACCATAAGGGCAGTGGTGGCCTTGGCCCAAGTTCATGACTCAGCGACTGGAATTGTAGAGCACTCGTAGTGTCGGATAAAAATCTTTTAAATCAGCCCCTTTTAAAACCAGACTGTTACGACCCCCAGTCTAGGGTCCAGGGACGCAACAAAGAAAATAATAATAATAAAAAAAGGAAAACCTCCACAATTGGGTTGAGTGTGCGTGGTCTTTTATTTTTTTATTTTTATATATTTTTTTTATA
>JAQMYJ010000040.1:23889326-23900098 GCA_030014305.1 Clarias laeviceps | reverse complement strand
AAAAAAAAGGAAAACCTCCACAATTGGGTTGAGTGTGCGTGGTCTTTTATTTTTTTATTTTTATATATTTTTTTATACACACACACACACACACACACTCCCTAAAGAGATTTTTTTTTTTTTTTTTTTACTAAAAGAGTGTTTTCTTTGTTCACTAAACATGTTTGAACGTCTGAGAATCCATACCTTTTATTTCAGAATATACCATGTCTCTCAAAGCTCAGACTGTAATATGCTACTTATCAGAAACCTCAGAGTAGCTGGGTACAAACTGTTTCTTATCAGATTATGCAATTTATTACCTACATACACACATATAAGGTGAATAATAAAAAAAAATATTATTGAATGTTTATTCTCTATATCACATTCCACCTGCTATTATTCCCACACCATAAACTCTTCTACTGCCAGACTGTTTTGAATGCATATTTAGTTACCCTCTCTCTCTGTAAACGTTAGTCCACATACAGTATTTAATTCCATTTAAACAGATATCCTTGACTCTACAACTGCATTAGAGTTAAAACTCAGTCTTGCTTTAATAATGAAACTCATACTTTTAGGCAGTGGGAAAAAGTCTCATATAAAGCATAAAAAATGTCTAAAGAAGTAGCAATGCTCAGTTAAAGCTGAAATGGATTTTTTCTTAGTTGATCTCAATTTTTTAGAATCTTCAGCCTTTTCTTGTACTCTTTTTAAACCCACCAGAGAATCCATACTTTAAAGAAACCCTTGTAACTTGCACATTTATTCTTGATAAAGTTATAGCCATTAGAACTGGCATTCTTCCACCAGTGTTTGGATCATCTGATTTCACGGATATTCTCTGATTCTCTGACTCAGTTTGATACCGTAGCAATTAAAAACCGTAGATGTTCCTCTTCGCATGTTATTCCTTAAAATTGCTTTTAAAAGTTTTAGTGCTTGTTTTTAAGTCGCACATGGTCTGGCTTCATCAGTAATATGGATAGTCCTTTTATTCTTCAAACAGGGATCTACTAACAATTTTGTACTAATCACCCACTTTTGTAAAATAAAACACAAGGGTGAATGTGCATTCTCAGCAGTCCTACAGTAGGTTTTAGAGAAAAAAAAAATGCACAAAAGAAAGAAAATAAAATCTACAAATATAATTTATATGTAACAAATATAACAACTAAAAAATTGTAACATTTTTGTGCATCTTTTTCTCTTCCATTATTGCAGGCAAATCCATCTTTCTATCTTCTTGTGCTATCACATCTTTCCTATTTTAGGTCACAGATAGTGGTATAAGCATACTTTGTATAGTTGTTTAAGAGACCTAGCTTGTTTAGCCCAGCTTGTCTCTTTGGTACATAAATATTAAATTTCCTGATTTTGTTAATCATGTATCTATTCAATCATTTAAAAAGGGACATTTATATTTTGTTTATATCTTATTTTTATTTAGTGTGTCCCACACCTCGACATTTAACTTTAAAAGTGATGTGTAAATGTTTCTGTAAAACAACAAGTGCAATATTCCACAAGGTGTAACAGACTGCAGAACTGACTTCATCTCGTTGGAATTATTCCCACAACACCTAGCATGCATTCGTTACCATCTGCCTCACTATTCCACTATGGCAAAAACGGGGGAAGTAAGGGAAATTAAGGGAAGATTTAGAGATTCAAGTACACTGTGCATACTATTTCTTTAAATGTCTAGTATGAAGTGGCAGTAGAAATAGTAACCTATTAAGATTAGGGTGCTTGATTTCACAGAAAGTGTGTCACAGCGTTACAGACACTGCTTACCTCCTGTCCAGCATCTGCTGCAGGATGTCCTGTCCTTCCTCAGCTAGTTCCACTCCCACCTGTTCATCACATACGTTACGCAGTTCACTGGAAGGGTACGATTTCATCGATTGGCACCTCCGCCTCTGCTCCCCTGCCCGCGTCAACACGCTCGTTTTCTACACAGGGGTGCAACATGATTTATTCCCATGTATAAACCATATTTAATTCATGTGTTTATATTAACAGGAGAATTGCCATATAGTTCTAACTATTATGTTGCAATATTCAAACATACCAAATTTAATAAACTGAAATGAAAAATACTGTCAGTGCTTTGCATGTACTTGTGATTATCTTACTTATGCTTGTGTACTGTCATTGTTTCATCTACAGCTTATGTTACAGTTTGCAAACATTACTCCACATTTGTTAATACCTTCTAATGTCCAGTGTTCATATAATCCTTATATAATAAAAAAAAAACTCCATACACCCAATGTATGAAAAGCCATTTTTTAAAAGAAGGTCACTTGCTCCATCATGTGGAGAAAAATGGCACTGTATGGATGCAACAAGTTCTTTGGAACTAATTAAAAATTTATTAAACCAATTATCATTATTAATAATATATTCTTGTGAATTTATTCAGACATAAAATAATCATCATCATCAATCACTATTTTGTGACCTGGCCAAAAAAAACAAACAAAAAAAAACAAAGGGAGAAATTATTGGGCTGCATCAAGCAGGAGACTGGGAAGGGTGAGGCAGGGTACACCCTGGACATGGTGCCGATCCATCGCAGGGCGCACACACACACACACACTCACACACTCATTCACACACTATGGCTAATTTGGGAACGCCAAGTAGCCTAACCTACATATCTTTGGACTGTGGGAGGAAACCAGAATACCCGGAGGAAACCCGGGTTTCACAAATGAACTCACCACCACATTGTGTGCTGTAATCAAAGTTAAAGGTGCCCGAATAAAATCTTAGAGCATGTGACTTTTTTTTCTGGCCAGGCAGTATATCTGAATGATGTTACACTAAGACATAAGACACTTTACCAATTACTGAACTAAACTAAAAGAAAATAATCAATTTCTGTGTTGTTGATAATTATACTACATTATTATTAATATTATTATTCCTCCCTGTAGTTTTTTTTTTCATTACATGACCGATAAAGAATTACAATAAGCACATTTAAAATGTGATTTGAAGGAATTTCTTGCATTACAAAAAAAAAAAAAAAAAAAAAAAAGACAAGCAATCTGTAATCATTACTTCGCTAATGATGAAGGCCATACCTTAAATCTGATATTGTTGCTGACGAGAATGTTCCCCTTCATGAACTCTTTTTCATTATCCCGGTTCTCTGTGACCACGGGGAAGGCGTGATACACGGTGGTCCTCAGGATGCTGACCAGAGACTGGATCCGTGTATGGGGATACACATAGGTCAGGTTGGGCTCCATGATGTCACTGGCGGTGAGTCTGAGAGTGGGAGTGAAAGTAATGAAAAGAACTCTAGATCAAGGCTACATCTTTTGTCCGTTTTACTTTCTGTATTGTTTCAAACAACCATTGTGCTTTCAAGTAAAAATTGTCTGAAGCTTGAGGAACAAATATGTACCACTACAGTAAGTTTTTTGTGAAATGAATGGGAAAACATTAACAAAAAAATATAGAGAAACTTTATCTCACTTATCCATTTCTACTTCGGTCTCCCACTCCAGCAGCGGCACTCCTCTGAGATGAATATGAATATCATAAATTCCCCTATTAAACAGATCTCCTGTCCATTTAGCCACCTGAAATAAAAAAAAAGATGAAAAAGAATATGCATGTCTTCACTGAAGCATTTCTATTTTTTTATTATTGTATTATTCTCTGAAATCTGTTTCTCTTTATATGGTTAATGCCATGAAAAATATTTTAACCATATAAAGGTTTGTGCTTACCATTAGTGTAATCATGATGGGAAGGCCGTATGTGATCTCATTGGTCGATTCGATGAGAATGACGGTCAGACTGATGGTCATGCGTACCACGCCTCCCAGAAAGGCAGCTGCCCCAATCAGAGCAAATGTCCCTGAATATATTTGCATACCAAGATTCCTGTAGCATAAAAGAGGAAATTGTCACTTCTAAAATTACAAAAAGTTGTAGGAACAAAGTTTAAAAATTGATGTGAAAGTGAAGAGCCACACTGAAAAATGCTTGTGAGTGAAATTTATTTTTATCTATATCTATCTTTAAAATATCTCAAGATGTACACGGCTAGTCATGGCTGTCCTAAAAGAAATAGAAGATTTCCCCTCAGGTCAATAATATATATATACACACAAGTCCTGCACAGTGGCCAGAGAGATTTTGAGCCATTCTTGTTGCAGAATAGTGGCCAGGTCACTATGTGATGCTGATGGAAGAAAACGTTTCCTCACTCGCTCCTCCAAAACACCACAAAGTATCTAAATAATATTTAGATATGGTGACTGTGCAGGCCATGGGAGATGTTCAACTTCACTTTCATGTTCATCAAACCATTCTGTATTGGTGCATTATCACCCTGATACACGGCACCGCCTTCAGGATACAATGTTAGAACCATTAGGTGCACATGGCCCTCCAGAATGGTTCGGTAGTGGCAGTGACGCGCCCATCTAGCACAAGTATTGGGCCTGGGGAATGGCATGATATTGCAGCCCAAACCACCACTGATCCACCCCCATGCTTCACTCTGGGCATGCAACAGCCTGGGTGGTACGCTTCTTTGTGGCTTCTTCACAGCACAACTCTCCCGGATGTGGGAAAGACAGTGAAGGTGGACTAATCAGAGAACAATACATTTTTCACATTTTCCACAGACCAAGATTTTTGCTGCTGGCACCATTGAAACCGACGTTTGGCATTGGCACGAGTGACCAAAGGTTTGGCTATAGCAGCCCAACCATGTACATTGACAGTTACTCCTGTTGGATGTGGTTCGTTCTTCTTGGTGGTTTGCTTGGTGGTATCTCCACATATTGCTGGAAACGTGTTGTTTCCTTGAACTGCCGCTCCATGTTTAAATGACTGTCACATAATTGTTGCGGATTTGTAATACGTGCATACACATATCTCAAAGACACTCTGTTGGATTCAGATCTACTGACTATCGCCACTAAAGGACACTGAACCTGCCTGAGATAACACAGTGTATTATCACACTAAAAGCAGGCACTAGAACCTGGGTAAAAGGTGGTAATAAAGATAGGATGATTACTATAAGTATAGAGGGGTCTAAAGAATACCTAGGCAACTTTCCTTTAACCATTACACCAACACGCACTTGTTGGTTGACAGAAGACACCGTATGCTAATGCGGGAGTCATTTACTCAGTCTCTTATTGGCTGTCCAGATGTGGTCTCCTGCTGTTGTAGCCCATCCACCTAAACGTTGGTCTTTATTTGAGTTTTGAGTTACCCTTCTCCTCTGACCGCTCTCACCTACAAGGCATTTCCGCCTACTGAATTTCCCCCAACTGAATGTTTTCTTTTGTTTTTCACACCATTCTTTGCAAACAACAGAGTGTTGTGTGTGAAAATTCCAAGAGAACAGCAGTTTCTGAAACACTCAAACCAACCCGCCTGGCATCAGCTACTGTGGGACTGTGGGGGAGGTCACATTTTCCCCCTATTCTTGATGCCTGATGTGAACATTAGCCTACTGCCCTTGACCTGTATCTGCATGATCTCATGTACCTGCACTGCTGCCACACAGTTGGCTGGTTTTGTTCCTAATAAAACGTGTATGTGCCCAGAAAATCGGTTAATACATACATTTTGAGGATGTTGGCTACTAGACGTCCAAGAGAGGCTCCACAGAGTAATGAGGGGACAAAGAGTCCACTAGGGACAGAGACACCGTATGTCCAACAGCTCAGCAAGAAGTAGAGTACAAAGAACAGAGAGAGGGTGACTGGACTAAAGGTGGCTGGTGAAAGAAAGAGAGGCAAATAGACTGTAAGAGACACAATTTAATAAAAAAAAAAGAATAACTAGACATTTTGAATTTCATATACATCATAGTCAGTTATGGGTTTCGAGGCCAAACATACAGTATAGACAATAGTTCTTACCTTTTATTTTATCAACTTACATTATTATCACCGCAGCAGATACTATGAAGTTTACATGTGATTATGGATTAATTGATAAGGAAGGCAAAACACTCTGGACTACGCGGCCTGACACGCAATTTCTTTGAACATTGCACTTATGTCACCACAGTTAATTGTTCTCGCTCAAGGCTAGACCGTGTGTGTGTGAACAGTCAGTGTGTGTCTCACCATCTTGGTGGAACAGCTGATGTATTGCAGTCTCCTGAGGGTTGAAGAAAAGTGTGGCCATGTCATTGTAGGTCTTATTCGAGCAGAAGAACCGCCGTATTGTTGAGTTCACGTCATCATTTGCTGACATCTACAAGAGAAAGAAAAGCAAAAAGGTTAGGGGTGGGCAATATGACCTTAAGGAAGTCACAACTCATATCACAAACTATATTATATATTAGTTTTATATACTGTATATAATATATATTATATATTAGTCAAACTCTCATAATTTATCACGATATTGATAATACCTATATCACTATATCACCATATCACAACAAAAGAAATTAAGATAATAAATGAGAACATGATTCCTTTATATAATCTTACACTAACTAGGGCTGTTGTGTTGTTGGCTGCTATGGAGACCAAGTCCCTGCACTCTCCCAAGGTCATGGAGGACATAAAAATCACCACGGTAGTGACCAGACAGACCAGCAGACTCTCCAGCACCCTGAGCATGAGAAAAAAATTAAACATTTATAAAAATAAACAGTATTTGTTTTTGGTAATTATTAATAACCGCTGAAATGGATATGACAAGCCAACCAACCAGCGCCATGTTAGTTTGTGTACCTAATGAATTTGGCTTTGGGGTGGACGTTCTTCATGCGGTACTTGGCGAGTCGCTTGTTGATGCAGTTAAACATGGCGCCGAGCAGGCCTCCCACTAAACCCATCAGCACGAAGAAGGCCAAGTCCACCGCCGTCCATAAATGACACTTCTTATCACCATCAGGACACTGCAGAGAGAAAACATCCACAAGAGTGGTTCTACTTAGACCAAATGTAAAAACTTAAACGTAAAAAACTTATTATTATTTTTTTTAATGGCTAGGCTCGTGAGTCCTGAGTGGCGCAACAGAAAAGTGTTTGCCTCAACGAGATCTTGAGGGAGATTGAATCCGAGTGCTGTCACAGGACAAGTCCAAGAGGGAAAAACTGGCCATGATTTTAGGAAAGCAATTGCAATCTTGAAATTTATTTTCTCCAAGTGCATTATAGACCCCTGTGATGCAGCAAATGCAGCAATTTGAAAAGATGCATCTGACTTCACATGTTTCAGAGGAAGGAAACCGCTACCTTCCTGGATTGAATTAAAGAACAATCCAAAAGGACATCCAATGGTTCTTAAATATGTAGGATTATTTTGATTATAGAACATCTTTTTCCCAGAAATGTTTAGCCAAGGACTAGTATTTTTTTATATTCTAAAAATACTCGGTAGTAGCTCATTGTACGAAAATTAATGAACTTTAAAAGGAGCCATAACTAATTATCTTATTCAATGTACTTGTACCTTGAACTCTCCAAAGTTGAGCAGGCCAGGGAGCTGGAAGGAACCCCATTTACCGTAGTTTATTCCGGAACGAAAGAAGTTGAGAGTGAAGGTTGCCGACATGGAGCAGAACAACTACACACGGATAAGGAGTTATTTATTTTTTTTATTCTGCTGGTTATTATTATAACTTTTTTTTTTTTTTTTTGCTACAAGTGTGCCAATTATTACCTGTCCTATCATTAACACAAAACACCACTGTATACTTTCTAGGGTTTGTGCCTCTCTCTTAATGTGTACTACTTCCTCACCACTTTCCACGTCAGCGCTTGGTTCCAAAAAGACGATCCTTCCTCCAGACTGAAGAGAGTACCTCCGATGGGAGCCCCGAACGCTGCAGCCACTCCGGCAGCTGCTCCTGCAGACACAAAATCCCTCTTATCCCTAAGAATAAAATTGAATAAAAATTAATGAACACAGCAGTGTTAGTAGATAAAAATGAAGGAAATATTTTAGGATGGGTTTTTTTGTGCATAATGGCACGTGCTTGAAGTTCTCACCTGTCGCTACGGAAGTAGGGAAACTGAAAGCGGATTTTCTTGAAGGTGATGCTCTGAAACTAAATTCAAAGACATTTTTTTGACACATACACAAAAAAACAAAAAACAATATCACACTCAAAAATATAAAGGAAAGTAAATACAGAATATCACTACTACTACAGAAAGGGAGCGACGGGAAAAAAATAAAGGATGGTTGAAGCTCCTGTAACATACCATAAGTGATAACATGACCTAATTCCACACTGTTAAATTTAACTTGGGAATGAACTAAATTAAGCTGGGGCTTGAACCACAAACTTTCTGATCAGTAACCCAGAGCCTTAACCATTTCACCTGTAATGAATTAAAACTCCTATTGCATTACAGATAGTATGACCAATTGATATAATCAATGCTGACGTTAAGTATTAAAATCTATAACATTTAGACCGATGCTCTATGAGGTTTATTGGAATATATGTACAGTATATAAATTATATGTACCTGGGGGAGTCCAGCTCCTACAATGGCGCCACTGTGGATCATGGGTCCCTCTTTCCCCACAAACAAACCTGAAAGCAAAGACGCATCATATCAACCGTGTATAATCAATCAACGTCCATATAGACCCACACTAACAGTTCATAAGTGCACTCTGATTTTATTTACTTTTTTTAAGGAAATATTTTTCAGTTTTGCTGATATTAAGGAAGCAGTGAGTTAGTAATTTTACAGCCCTCTACTTCTTGTGAGGCAGATTTCAATCTAAATACAGTAAACATTTAAATCATTTATCCATGGATACTTTCATAACATTATTTTACGGATCTAGAAAAACTTTTCAACAATATAAATCACAGCTTTAGGTCCATTACACTACCTCCAGCTACAGCAAACAGAACCCCCATGGCTTTGCAGATGAAGGTGCGCAATCGCACGATTCCCGGAATCTTCACACCATTCAGATAACTTTTGATTTCTGGAATACCTGATCCAGCAGCTACAGGCTGAAATAACACATTAATGGAGTTAAAAACAAACTACATCCATTTGTTTTTTCAACAAGTAGAACAAAGAATGAACACTGTACCATATGTAAGAATAAGAAATCCGATACTGATCTTTGGTGCATGATTAGATTACTCCAATTATTTAATTCTGGCTCTAAGGCTAATGTGGTGATGTCATACATTTCCCAACCTCATGACGACGTGGTGAGTAATATAATAAAAGCTCATCGAACACATGTGAACTGATCACTAGAGATATGTAATGGCGGTGTTACCTCGATCAGGACCATGACGCTGGCAATAAACACAAATGCCATATTGAATGCTAGCAGTTCGAGCAATGACAAAGCAAGGCAGCCATTTTCACTGCACTCCTCCACAGCTAAAAGATACGTTAAGGAAACCGTCTGGCCAAAAGCTAACAAGGACAGAAAAATCAAGAAAGCATAAATTTTTTTTAAAAAAAATACAGAATGTTAATTCAGTATAAAGGATACATTTTCCCACCAGTCTGAACTTCAGCTGCGTGAAAAGGTGCACGAAGAAATCGACAAAAATGCCAATCTGAAAAAGACAGAAAACTTCAATTAAAACCATAAGATTTATACTTTTATCACTGAACCTACTCCGACACACCTGGTACTGTTTGATCTCATGATATTGGCCTTTAAAAAAACATTTACAATCTTATTAGAGTGCTTATTTAAGAGTGTGTAGAATTCACAGCTTGTTCTGACCGAGCAATCTGATTAAATGAGAGACATCGCATGAATGAAAATAATGGACAGTAGCAAAACTGAGACGTATTATTATTATTAACATAACTCCATGTCCCAAGTGTTTTATAATCGTTAATTATTCACTGTTGCTCAAAGCTCGTGTGAAAGTAGGTTGGTATATAGAGAGCAGCTACCTGACAAAACCCAAAGGCATCACAGATGCATTTTAGCAAAGAAAACACATCTGATAACATTATGTCATCTTAAACAACACTTTGTCTACCTAATGATCGCTTCTAAGCTTTCAAATTGTCTATTTGGGATTTAACCCCAGAATGCAGAAGTTATAGGAGGTGATAAGTGGAATAAGGGAAAATATAAAATAAAGAGAAATAAATATAAAGAGAACGTTATGAGATTTACAGGAGTGTCCATCACCTTCATGGTTTATTCTCTATACCTTTTTGCTACATACAGTAGTACCGGTAAGAATTTAAAACTACTTTCACCCGTGTTAATGACACTAAACTGTCGGTCACCAGCTAAACAAGCAAATCATAATCTGTTGACAATAAATAGTGTTTGTAAAGGTGTTGTGCAAAAGCAATATCAATAAAGACGGAGTGCTGTGGTGCTGGTTATCAGCGCGGTTGTGATGTGGCCATCCTGCAGTACAGCATGACCTCGAGCGTGATACTGCTTTATATATAATTTATCATACCAGGCCTGTAGATACTCCAATAGCAAACACCAACATCCACTTGACAGCTTCAAACTTTTTGGCTTTCTAGAATGAACAAGCATGATAGAGGAGGAGAAGGAAAATTCACAACAAATCAAACAATAACTAAATGAAAATTAATTACCAGAAAAACACCACATAGCAATCAGATATTAACAGGTACCTTATTGTCCATCCCCTCCAACACCTCCACGTACGGCTCGTTAATACAGCGATCATAATCCAAACTCTGCAAATATAAGATAAGATAAAATAAGATAAGATAAGATAAGTCTTTATTAATCCCGAAGGAAATTGTTTTTCCAGTGGCTGCATATTTAAAAAGATACAAATA
>JAQMYJ010000040.1:23874858-23889226 GCA_030014305.1 Clarias laeviceps | reverse complement strand
AAAAAAGGAATCATTACAAAATATAGGAAGCATTACATTTGTCTCCATTTAAAGGATAAATGAGCGTAATGTAAAATAAGCAGTCTCACCTCGTAGTCTTTCCGTGGGAGTATTTCATCTTCGTCTTCCCTGGTTTCACCCAGAATTGTCTGGCAATGTAGAAACAGATAACAACATATAACCTCATAATTGAACTTATCTCAAATGAATAGATAGAATGCTTGCATAAAAAAAGAACCACTGTTAATTAACTAAGAAAAACTGATAGTGACATTAGAGATGGGAGGAAAATATTGTGATTCTTTTGTATGGCGAAATCATATATCAGTCAAAAATCATTAAATAATTAATTCATTCATTCATACATATATCCATCCTGTTTATCCTGTACAGGTTCAGAGGAGCCTGTGACCAGAAAATCTTTCCAGGAAACTTAGGGCATGAAGCAGAGTACACCCTGGACAGGGTGCCAATCCATCACAGGGCACACACACATACATGTAGTACGAGTAATTTGGGAAAGCCTATTAACCTAATCTGCAATTTTTAGACTGTGGGTGGAAACCCTTGGGGAGAGCTTACAGACTCCACACACAGACCCAAGACGGGAATCAAACCCTTGACCCTGGAGGGCCGAGGCCACAGTGCTTATCACTTAATCTATTTTTTTTTTATGTATGTATATTTGAATTTGAGGTGGTAAAATGCTGCAGTTCCTCTAAAATCCTACAGGTGGTGGTATGCTCTAAACTATTCACACTTTATGGTGGTAAGAGCAAATTATTTGTGAAGTCTGTTTAGAATTGTAACAAAATCTAATAATAATAATAATAATAATAAGATGAAGAAGAATATTGAATCTGGATATTTATAAAATTATGATACTTATAGAATCGCAATAGAAACTGAATCTGCACCTAAATATCGTGATGAAATCGTATCGTCTTGTCCCTTCTGATTCCTATCCCTAGTTGATATGGTACTCAGCTTTGTATCAGGCTGCATCACACCACTCTGGTGTGGATCATTCTCCAAGAACTGCATGCCAAAATATGTTCTGATAGAAATTCACCCATACTGTATTCTGTAATGATCTTATCTGACTGATTAATTAATATGTGAACCGTGACATCATACATGAAATCATTTTTCACCCAGACCTTTAAAAAATGGCTTCAAATTAGAAAGTCAGGTTTTTTTTTTTTTTGCTGATACTGAGAAAATCTCAGTCGTTTTGGATGATAATCATCAACCTCTTTTTAAGTGAAAAAGCTATCATAGAGTCGACTTTGTTGACTGGTTTATATGTGAGGTAGTGCACATGTGTATGGAATGAGAAGTCATTCGGGATTCAGCCCTAAAACAGCTTGAGTTATTGATGTGGGCTAAAATCAGAGAGCCAGATGGTCAATTATTCCTAAACAAAGGACTCACCCTTCCACAGCACAGAGTGACATTTCTATTTGTCCCCTAAACACTGGTTTAAACACAGAAACACTTAAGTTCTTTTTTTTTATTACATTTACAGATTTGTTTATCCTTGTGTTATATCCAGTAGTAATTATGATCAAAGCCTAAACTGTCTAACTCTTAAACAAGCAGATCTGATAGCTGAGTGATAACATAATTTAAAAGCCGGACACCCTGATCATTTCTCTTGGCATCATTCCTGGTAGAGATAAAGAGCCATGATGTTGTTCCGTTGTGCAGAATGAAAACAGAGGGTGGAGCCTGGAGAGGAAGCTCTGCTATCTAGCACTGAGCCAAACACACAAGCTGTGAACACATTTATAGGAGAAGAAAAAAACGCACACACAAATAAACCGACATATTATTTCAGAATAAAGTGAACATGAATCCTACCAGCTCTTCTGGTGTTCTGGTTTCACCTTCTCTGCAGCAGCACTGACAGCACAAACAGCTCCCACAACACGCCATCTTCAGCATCACACACTGGTGGGCGTGCCATACGTATCACGTGGCATGCAGGGACGCCAAAGAGCCCTGTGTCTGCGCATGGTTTGCGCAAAACTTCTTGAAATTCATATTTGCATGTGAAATTTTAATATTTCTTAATCTTCTTGTATATAAATATGTTATATACAAGAAGATAAAAATTATTAATATAAAAATTATTAATAGGTAAAAAAAAAAATTCATACAAATTAGCAGTTTAATATATTTTATTCCAAAAAAAGAAAAAAAATTGGATTGATGGGTACACAATACATGTTTTAAATAAATACACAGTGATTAAAACCCAAAACCAAAGGAATAATTATTTACATTAATAAATATCTTCTTTGAAATCAGTATATTCTTTAGCACATCACTTCATAACAAAGAAACATGTGTTTGCTGTAAATGTACAGTGACAGAAAGGGGTTGTCCTTATTACTTATTGTTAATACAAATAGTCACAGAAATAATAACCCACATCCTCAGTTTTACCTAAATAGATATTTTAATAAGGTTTATAAAATCAGTAAAAAAAATTAATATAAAACGGACAATAGATAATATTATTTTCAATTGCATATGAAAATTATTGCAACATACTGTTTAATAAATCAGAACAGCTATAATTTTACGTAATAGACCTCAGATCAAAATAAATGCGTAAAAAAAAATATATGCTACTTTTTTCCATTAATGATTCAGAAGGCTGTTACGTGACAAGAGCTCATTATTATCTAAATAAAATGTTTAATAAACATAATAGGATTGGCTGCGCAGGCTTCCTGTGATCCTGTATATAGGATTAGTAGTATAGAAGATGCATGAGTGAATGAATTAATGAAATACAGTTATATTGTAATACTCCGACGTGATCGCTATCAAATATTATTTTATAAATAATTATACTTGTATATCTTCCTTATGATCCGCGCACCACCGCTAACTAATCCGCGCGGTCTGATAGAACAATATCTCTGCGTATCACGCTTACCCATAATCCTCCTCTCTGCGCACTCAAACGCGTGCATCCCCCCGCAGGCCTTAACGGGGCTGTCCTGCTGTACTCTGAGGCTCCGCCCACTCTAATCTAATTATAGTACACTCTGCCTGCGCGTTACGCGGAGGCTGGACCGTCCAGTGGAACACGTCGCTCCTGTTCTTGTATATGTATTTATTTAATATCCCAGTGTATTGATTGAGGTAAACAGACCGCATAATTTTTTTCTTTTGGATCTATTGTTAGAGTAAGCTATAGGGGAAGCGAGTTGGCGTGTTAACTTTTTCAAGCTAGCAGGCTAACACCGACGCGCCGGCGAGCGCACGTGCTCCTAAAGATGCTGGTGTTAGTCTTAGTGTAGAGATGTTTTTTTTTTTTTATCTTTTATTAGGTTATTTATTTGTTAAGTATAATTTTAAAACCGTGTTAATCCAGATAATTATGTCCTTTAAATAATACCAAGCTTATTATGGAGCACTTGTGTATCGCACGGTTTTTTTTTAGCACTGTTTTGTAGCTGAGTTTATGTCGTTGTCTCATTAGTAATCATGGTGAACCAGCGGGAGGAAAACGGCTGGCAGCCGTGTAAAAACGACTCGAGCGGGGCGAGTAACAGCGGCGAGAGCTCGAAGGAGAGCTCCAGGTGCTCGACCCCTGTCGGGGAGGCGGACCGCGGACACAGGCTGAGGGACAAGATGAGGCGACGCATCGAGTCCGGGGACCGCTGGTTCTCCCTCGAGTTTTTCCCACCGCGCACAGCCGGCGGTGCCGTCAACCTCATCTCCAGGTGAGCTCCTCTGCTTTCACTGCCTCGCCTACGCTTCCGGGTTGCTTGGTTTTCTTCCAGCTCCAAAAAGCCCTGACAGCTGTCCAGATTATAAAGAGTTAAGTACATTGTATAGTGTTTTTCAGTAAGATTAAGGGGATCCTGGTCAGAGTTACACCATGTGGTGACCTTCATGCCTATAAGTGGGTCATCTCGCAAACTTGGCAGCATTTGAACAATTGCCTAGGATAAAAGTCTTTGTGCGCTGTCTACACTAAATCTAAACTGAGATCCATGTAGACATGGTTTGCCAGATTGGGTTGGGGGGATAGGGTCCGTCCACGTGCCATAAGACGACATGCGCTCCCCTCCCTATGCTCTCTGGAGATGTATGTGTCGTTTCTGTGACAGTTACTTCTGGGATCGGGTTGCCAGATCGACACCCGATTATGGTTGTATCTGAGCACTTGGGGGTTATGGACCTTGCTAAAGAGTCCAACAGTGGCAGCTCGGCAGTGCTGGGGCTCGAAGCGGGAACATTCTGGTCAGCAGTCTGTCTTCTTGCATGACTGACGTTAGTAGAAACCATTCCCAGCAGAGTGCAGGTTATTATAACAGCAAAGCGAAACTACAAATGAGACATTTATAAAGAGTGCACAAGTGTAATGGTAACATTCAAGTGTCCACAAACATTTGGCCATATACCATATATAAATCCGGGACTGTTCCAGTTATATGCATTGAGCATTTATTTATTTTTATTATAATGCACTTGCCCTTGAAAAACGCTAAGCAGATGAAGGGATAATCATTTTTAAGCCTTATGTACAGAGTCATATCGGTTTGTTCTTTAAATAGCAGTCAAAAAAAACTGTTTGTCCTATAGTTTAATCGCTGTTATTGTTAACTGGATGTTAAAGCAGTATTAATGTGCTTTCTGTTTTAGATTCGACCGCATGGGATCCGGTGGGCCTCTTTTCATCGACATCACTTGGCATCCAGCAGGAGATCCTGGCTCTGACAAAGAAACCTCATCCATGATGATCGCTAGCACGGCAGTCAACTACTGTGGCCTGGAGAGTGTGCTGCACCTGACTTGCTGCAAGCAAACAAAAGATAAGCTCACGGCCCATCTGAGCAAGGCCAAGCACCTGGGACTAAAAAACATCATGGCACTTAGGGGAGGTTAGATACTCGGTCGCACCTGAATTTTTTGAGTCAGAATTATGTGCGTATAATATCGTATTAGACTGTGCATCACAAACATCGTTTCTGTGCAGATCCAGTGGGAGCAGACTGGGAAGAAGAAGAAGGAGGGTTCAATTATGCTGTAGACCTGGTGAAGCACATCCGCAGTGAATTTGATGACTACTTTGATATTTGTGTTGCTGGTAAGTGTTTTAGTAGTCAGCAATCACAGTGGTTCACAGATCAGATTTTGTACAGCGTCATGTATTCCCTGATTTCAAACAACCCGATCCAGTCTGTCAGCGGTTTTTCAAACCCTTTTATATGTTGGATCAGAGCTAGGATTTGGAAAAATATAAAAATGTTTTCAGTCAGTCTATTTATTTATTTATTTATTTATTTTTAGTCAAGATGCTTTCTTTCTGTGATGACTATAGGCTACCCGACTGGGCACCCAGAGGCTGAGAGCTATGAAGAGGACTTGAAGCACTTAAAAGAGAAAGTGGATGCAGGAGCACACTTTGTGGTGACTCAGCTTTTTTTCAGAGCTGAAACATTTCTGAAATTCCTTAAGGATTGCAGAGCTATTGGCATCACCTGTCCCATTCTTCCTGGAATTTTCCCCCTACAGGTACTTAAAACCTGTCAAACACAATGTTAATTTGAATAAAAAAATAAAAATAAAAACCTGTCTTCCAGTAACTGTTCATTTATAAATTATCAGTCTCAGTATCTTTGACTATAAAACATGGTACAATTATAGTCTGAATTGATTAACACATTATTGAGTCATATAAATGTATTGAAGACTTCATGAGTCCAATATGTGAAAATGTTAGTGAGTAATGCACGTTTGTGGCCCAATTCCTCCTCCCTATCGGAAAACTTCTATTAGGAAAACTAAGGAATTCCAGTTATTCCAATTTGGAATTAGGAGGCCCTACCCCTTAGTTTTGCACGTGTTCCCACATAACTTGTATTAAAAAACGTTCATCCAGGCCTCCAGAGCGCAATAGAACGATCTCAACCTCAGCACAAAACTGTTTTCGACTTGAGGATAAGGATCTATTTGGTACATGTGCTGAACCACTTTGCTTCTCTGGCTCCTAGCTTGCTTGTTTTTGGTTCGATCAATAATAATGAACTCCTTCAAAAATCACTGCAAAGATTTTTGCAGTGATTTTCACTCAATTTTGCACACACCCTCACACAACTTGTATCAAAACGGGAGAGCCGGGTTTCCTGCCAAGATCAGTCGAATTGTTTGTTTTGGAGCAATCAAGCATTGTTTGGGACTTGACTAAACTTTTTCCATTATGAAGGCTGATTTTCAGGGAAAACACTATCAGATATTTATTATACTCCAGTGCTGTTGAGTTGATGTTTCATATTGTATGTTCTTGCACTGCTCTTGATTTTACTACATATGAATTTGACATATTTATTTTTTCACAGGGCTATCATTCACTACGTCAACTGGTCAAACTATCAAAGCTGGAGGTGCCAGAGGAAATCATGAAGGTGATCGAGTCCATCAAAGATAACGACGATGCCATTCGCAACTATGGGATCCAGCAAGCCGTGGAGATGTGCAAGGTGCTACTGAACAGCGGCGATGTGCATGGCCTGCACTTTTATACACTTAACAGAGAGGTGGCTACAACTGAAGTGCTCCGGCAACTTGGCTTATGGATTGAGGACCCTCGGTGAGTAAATCATTATAGTTTTATACTGCGTTCATGTTGAAAATAACAGTTGAAATTTCTTGGTATCATATTAATCATATTTAATATAATATTGAATGAGTATCAGCTGAGTATGTGGTTTAATATTTATCTCTGGCAAAATTGACTCGTATGTAATCTTTTTAATAAAAGACGACCTCTGCCCTGGACTGTGAGTGCTCATCCCAAACGACAAATGGAGGACGTCAGGCCAATTTTCTGGTCCACGAGGTCCAAAAGCTACATTTATAGAACACAGGACTGGGATGATTTCCCCAATGGGAGATGGTACCTAGATCATTTTAATATTTATGATATATTCTAAATATTTTTGCTCCTTTTTTTATTTTTAGAAACTTAAATACATTTCTCAAAATGACATCAAGATTGTTTCATTTAAACACGTACGTAATGCACTATACACCATGCTTCCGTTTTAGGGGCAATTCTTCATCTCCAGCCTTTGGTGAGCTGACTGATTACTATTTGTTCTACCTGAAGAGCAAGTCGCCTAAAGAAGCTTTGTTAAAGATGTGGGGAGAGGAGCTCACAAGTGAGCAGAGTGTCTACGAAGTCTTTACTAATTATATTACAGCGCAGCCCAACCAAAATGGACACAAGGTAGATGTATGGTGATTGCAGATTCTTCTAGCTCTTTACAGAAAATTTGTTCTAAGTTTTTTTTTTTTTTTTTAAGTTTTAAAAAAAACAAAACTTTTTTTATTTTTTTTTTATTTTTTAATCTATATTCTATTCTAAATTCCATTCTATCTATTGCTATTAACTAGTTCTAGTGGTCCTATTGCACTGCTAAAATTACATATGCTAATATCTAAATGTAAAAATATCTTTATAAAATGTAACATGTAAGTATCTTATTAACAATGACATGAAAGTGCAATCAAATGCTCCAGCAGGATCTTTTTAAGTAGAAAAAAGTAGAAAAGAATTTGATTACATGTCATATTTTGTAAAAATATTTATAAAATATTCAATTGTTTTCATTTTAATTAGGTGATATGTCTGCCATGGAATGATGACCCCCTGGCTCCAGAAACGAACATGCTAAAGGAAGAGCTTGAGAAAATAAATCGTAGAGGAATCCTTACCATCAACTCGCAGCCCAACATCAATGGCAAGCCTTCTTCTGACCCCGTTGTAGGTTGGGGACCCCCAGGAGGATACGTCTTCCAAAAGGTAGGGGAGGGGAAAAGGAAATTAAAAGCGTTATTGTGGACACTCGTATTAAATATTTAAGCATCATTAATTACTGTTTATTAAAACATTACCTTTATAATGTTACGGTATGACGGTTCCATTTTAATATGAAGTTACGTTATTGTAAATAGTAAACATGGACAACAGGCCCATAATAAAAACGCATTCCCTTTTTAAATTCAAAGGCTTACCTGGAGTTTTTTACATCAAGCGAAAATGCAAACGCACTTCTCAAAGTGCTGAAGAAATACGAACCTCGCGTGAACTATCACATCGTCAATGTCAAGGTAACTAACACTTTCTGTTCTCTCTGCTTTTTCAACACTACAGTTTATTTCCTTTATTTATAAAAATTTCTACATGACCTTTAATTTCTCCTGTAGGGTAAGAATATTACAAATGCCCCTGATATGAAACCCAATGCTGTAACCTGGGGGATTTTCCCTGGCAGGGAGATTGTACAGCCCACAGTGGTGGATCCAGTCAGCTTTATGTATTGGAAGGTGAGGAACATTTCATATAATGCTTCTTATATAGTGTGTTTCCATAAGCAGTAGGATAATACATGAAATGATGCGTATACATGTCAAGAACCTCGAATTAGAATGGGAAAAATGTGATCTCAATTCCCATGAAGAAAAATCTTAATTCACATTTTGTCAAAAATTGTGCAGCCCTAGTCTGCATAGAAACAACAACAAAAAAAAATCTAGGGAACAGCAGTTCTGCAGGTTTGGGGGGCGGGGGGAGTAGTAGTTTTCAGCTGACTGATTTTTGTGAGCCTGTGCCCTCTGTAGTTTCAGAGTCTTGAGCTTGGCTGACATTAATGGAAATCAGTTTGGTCATCATCTGTTGTAAACCATCAGTCTTGAGGTTCGACGTGTCCTCCCATCAGAAATTTCTGAAATATTCAAATGAGTAACAACCAGTGTCCACATTTTTTTTTACTGGTCCCTACTAGAATTTACGTATTGCTTATTTACCAGATGATTTGCTTATTAATTCCAGGACTGAGACAGTGATTCTTACAATGTTCTTTATATGCTTTGATTGTAACTTTAAAGCAGTATATTTTGATATTTTAAAGGGAATCGGTTAGATTTTACGATCACAGATACCTTTATCATCCAGTTTAATCATTTATCTTTGCATAGACTTATCTTAATTGTATAGTAAGAAAGCACAGGCTGCTTGTTGCTCTGCATATAATCTGACAGGGAAATCACCTTGCCAGTGGTAATAATACTGATTAATAATAATTTTTTTGTCTACAGGATGAGGCATTTGCACTGTGGATCGAGCAGTGGGCGAAGCTGTACGAGGATGAATCCCCCTCCAGAATGATTATTCAGTACATTCATGATAACTACTTCCTGGTCAACTTGGTGGACAATGAATTCCCCCTGGACAATTGTCTGTGGCAGGTCATCAACGACATGTTCGAATTGCTAAACGCACCTCCGGAACCTCTGGAACAAAACCTTGACTAGCCAGATCTGCTGTTTCATTTTAGGACTTTATAAAACACCTTATATAAGCAGTTATAATAATGCCACTAATCTTTCAGTTGTTACATATCGTACTGTGATATATCCGTAATATTAAGATCAGTACTTGGTTTCAAAAGCCATTCATGTTGAGAGGATTATTTTAAAAATACCATATTAAGAAATATGGTTGTTAACCATTGTATATTACTATAATTCGAGCACTTATTTTACTATTATGACTCTAACTTAACTGATTTTAAAGCTATTTATCAACAGGTTTCAGCAATTGCACAAGACTTTTGGGAACTTATGCAAGCTGGTATACAAACCATACTAAAGCAAGTGTGTTGTTTTTAAAGAGACTGAATCAGAGGTGAATGCACATCATCCAAGGCTGTGGAGGCTAACAGTGATCAAGATTAGTTATAATCTGCAGAACAAAAGGTGCTTGCCATAGCCTTGGATAATTTCATCCTTTATTTTTTTATGCAAGTTTTTTATTTTGCCAGTTTGTCATGGATTGCTAGTAAATATCAAAATAAAAACTGTACACTAAGACCGTTTATCTTACCTGAGTTACCTTTGTGTCATGTTTCCCAAATAATTGTATTTATCAGCCATGCGATTTTATAACACAGCTGTAGATTATGGTATAGGATGAGAGTAAAGGTGAAACCATATCTAGAGAAGAATGATTGGACTTTCTCTCATCAGCAGATGTCATGCCATGCATGATTAGTCACAGACTTTTATCCATCAAGTGAAAATGTAGCTAAACCTGAAACAGATGAAAAGATGACAGTCCACAAATAACTTAAAAATCAAAGATTGAATCAAGCATCAAAATATTTAAATACATTTTTATTAGTTACAACTTTGGTTGTATTTTACGATTTCTTAGGGCAATTCTGCTCTCACATGCATCTGGCTGATGAAATTTCATGATGCAACGTTTATATACTCCAATCAGCCATAACATTTTGCGTAATATTGAGTAGGTCCCCTATTTTGCCACCATAATCGTGATGCACTGTGTCTTCTGACACCTTTATACCTTTTCATCAATTTGATCCACAATCTAGCTTTTCTATTGGATCGGACTACACAGACTTCACTCTAATCTTTAGTCTAATCTAATCCATTTTTTCTGCTTCCAAAACATCAACTTAAGGGAAAACTTCAAGACAATAACCTGTAAAATACAATAATATGAAGAGATACAATGATACAAGCTGACGTGATTCCAATGACGTCATTCTTGTCTTTAAATCTGTTGGGCGAGAGATTCTTGCGTCGCTTCTGTGTTTAAATAAAAGAAAATAAACCTTTTCACTAACAAGAATGTCTGTTCTATTCATTAACATCAGTAATATTTGTGAGGAATTCTTTTTCCATCAGTAATACTTGAGTAATGTAACGCTAAGAGATAAGTGGTTAGTGTTAGGCTAAACTACACTACGCATACGCCGCGCCCTGCTCATGCGGATACTTCAAAATGAGCCAGCTACATGTCTAGATTCTAGTGTCTTTAGGGGACATCATGCACTTGAGGGGTGCTGTATCAAGCCCAACACCAGTTTCCTCTGCTTCAGTGTACACCACAGGCCAAGGGATCAGCTATTTTTCACCAACCCCGTGCAAACTGTCTGAATTATGTTTTTATTACCCTCAGACACAATTCCTAAAAGTAAACAAAGGGAGGGAAGGATTCAGATGCTGGCAGACATCCATGATGAAGCATGAGCTGCTCAGAATATATACAGTGCATCTGGAAATTTCTTCATTATGGTCCTTCATCATCTATGGAGCATGGTGGCCTTGCACCTCCAGAGTTGAGGGTTCAAATCCCATCGTAATTCTGTGTGCATGGAGTTTTTCTCCATGTGTTTAGTGGGTTTCCTCTGGGCACTCCAGTACCCAGACATACAAGACATACAAATTTGTCTGATTGTCAATCAAATTGCCTGTATTGTATGCATGTGAGTGTATGCTTGTGTGCCCTGCGGTGGATTGGCACCCTGTGCATAATATGTCCTGCCTCATGCCTCCAAGCCTCCCGTGATCCTGAACAGGATAAGCTGTATACAGAAAGAGTAAATGAGTGAGAGTGCTGTGTTACGAATAAACACAGATACACACTTATGTAGTGATATTTCTGGATATTGATATGTATCAATAATGCAATATTTTAATGGTAGTTACTCATATGTTATTGATGATGTGTTTTGAAATGACATATTTCCATTGTACCATTATTTATTGCTATGTTTAAGTTAAAATATCACAAATTAAATGGAGGATGGGATGGTCTGTTTGCACGAAGACAAAATCTGTAAACAAATATCTGAGCTGATAGAATATTTACTACTCACTTATTATTACTCATATATTATTACATTATTTTAGATGAAATATGTGTCAGAATAACTTCTGTATTTCAGATTAAATAACTTCAGACCCTGATCATTTATTTTGTTGCTCCTAATTGTCTGCACACTGGATAGTTTGTTGAGTTGTTGTGGGTCACATGAGATGCCAATGAGTCGTGTTGGAAATGCACTTTGGCCGATCTCTCTCTCTCTCTCTCTCTCTCTCTCTCTTTCCTTCTACCTGCTGAGATTATTTTCTGTTCCTGCAGACAGTCCCACATGGGCAGCCTAAAAATAAAAATGTTACCATACTTTGAATGAGTCTTAATTGCAATCCCTTTCTCAGGGTTACAATAGTGCCTCGTTCAATCACAAGTTATTGGGACATGTTTTTCTGCTGCAAGCCACCCATTTTTCCAGACTTGGGATTGGCACTGAGGCTGCCCTGCATATCCTATAGCTTGGTGTTTTATATGGGCATAGGGATAAGGGCCTTGCCCAAGGGGCCTCAACCGCCTGAGACACCACTGCCCCTGTTTAAATATTTACATTAGTTAAAAGTATTTGTGTGTTATTAAAATATTTAGCTAAAAAAAAATCCAACTTCAGCTATATTTCTCAAAATAGTTTTACATTAAATAAAAAATTGATTTGAAAAATTGATTTGAAAAAAACAATTTTTGAAACATTTTTATTTCCTTCTAGGTCCAACAAAAGGCGGAAAAAACATCATGACATGATCTGTTATGGTTGTGCAATTTTAATAGGAGTGCGTATCCGCTGTAGGCTGTTGTGAAGAACCTTTGACCTACTTTACTTTGCATACACATTTGTTAATGTAATATGGCTCAGACATAAATGGCATCTCAAATCACGGAATCACCCTTGCATTACTACCTGTGCACGGATTGTGTAAACCCCTTACAGTAGCAATGTTGTGAAATCTGAAATATGTGCATCAAGGTAAGGGTTAAAGGCTCTGCGACTTTCAGGAAGTTTGGCATGGACAGGGTGTCAGGTTAACCTTAATCTGCAAAGTTCTCCTGCTCTGTGTCACTTAGCACTTTGGTTACAGCTACAGAGTTATACTGAGCTTCTCAGCTGGTTAGTCAGATACTTAAAAAAAAAACATTGTTTTTACAGTAACATTTCAATCACACGAAGCTGATAGAGCAAATAAGAGGTTGGGTGATAAACATTTCTCAGCTGGAAAAATGAAATGCTACAGGGAACCGGGTTTAAAATTATTTAAAACTTTTTATCTGGGCAAGGAGATCAGCAAGTCCTGTGATACAGTTGGTGGAACAATGGTGAAGCAAATGGAGTTACAATGGTCTGTGGTTAAAACAGAAATAAACTCAGATCAGGTTCCACAAATGCAAGTGAATTCATGGCCTTGAATTTGTTCCGTAGTGTCCGTACTTTGTTTTTAAGTGAGCAGTTTAACTGACACACAGTTGAAATACTTCTGTGGAAGAATTGAAATTAGGATAAATGGTTATTTAGTGCGACAACAATAAACCAGGGTAAAGAATCCTGGAACAAAAGGAAATCGAAAAAGGCTCTCTGATATCATTATCATTATTATTGATGCTGCTCTCTTACTCAACATCAATCCATATGAAAAACTCTTTTTCTTTCTTGTGTCTGTGTCTGGGAACCCAAATGTTATCTTTAACAAAAGAAAAAAAATATCATTGTCCTACTTTCTGTTCTCTCAATCCTCTATGACACACTTGATGTTTATATTCCAGAATATCTTTCACATTGCAATCCGCAGTTTTAAATGGCTGCTTTGTTCTTATGCTTTGTATATAACGTTCTGTCTGCAAAACAATCAAATGACAAGGTGCTTCTCGTTGCTTCTGAGTGGGCGATTTGTCTATCGCAGAACACCATGAATGACCACAAACATGCTCATACACATTGATTCACAGTCCACCTACACAATGAAGCTCAATAATGCCAGCTTAAACAAGGGGAAAGAGGAAAAACAGCTGAAACAGACGGAATGCATAAAAGAAATACTTATGATGAAATTTCTTGTGAATGAAGACGTATAACCAGTAACTGCAATAAAAATTTGAATTGTGCAAATGTTTTAAAGAAAACCATGCATGATGAATGATGATCCCAGACAAGGTGGCACATCGCCTACCGCAATCATTCCCGTGAATATTCATTGCGTGGAACTCCTGATCCGTGAAAATCAACAGTCAACTTGCCGAAGAGACGCATCACTGTCTGTGGGAACTGCACACACACTCGTTCACCAGCACCGCTTGCACATTACAAGAACTCAACTGGGATCCCGCCACATCCCCTGTACAGTACTGACCTCACTCCAAGCCATTTCCCCCTGCCTGGATCATTAAAGGAGCTGCTGGGAGGCCAGCGTTTCAGACGTGAAGCAGGCAGTCCGATCATGGCTCCAGTCTACTGAGAAACATTTATGTTATCCAACCACTAGTGAAACACTTGTTAGTTCATTAGTGTAGCAGGAGATTATATAGAGAAATAAAGGGAGTTTTTACTCTCATAACTGTCTTCTGTTATTCTGCACAATCAAAAATCCCGGTTTGTCTTGAACACAAGACAAAGATACAGGTTGTGCAATATGTGTGTGTGTGTGTGTGTGTGTGTGTGTTGAGAGGGTG
>JAQMYJ010000040.1:23856558-23874758 GCA_030014305.1 Clarias laeviceps | reverse complement strand
CACACACACACACACACACACACACACACACACACACACACACACACACACACACACACACACACACACAGCTGTGTTCATATTTGTTTAAAGTTGTCCATTTACTTATCCAATTCTGTTAATCATTATTCAATATTACATTGCATTATTTACAAGGCTTGTTTGTTTGGCTTGTATGTATATATATATGTGTGTGTGTGTGTGTGTGTGTGTGTGTGTGTGTGCATGTGTGTGCGTGGGTGTGTGTGTGTCTATTCTATTTGACTACAGAAGCTTTCAGCTTTCAAGTTGAGTTGTTTTGTTGTCAGGCTGAGGTTAAATTCTGCTGGTGTGTGTATCTAATACACCGGATGGCACAATGCCCAGGTTTCTGTGTGGCACTCCACACTCTGATCATAGATAACCAACTCTTGCGCAATCGAGTCAGGACAAAGAAAAACACAAAAACACACTGAACTGCTGAAGAGAAAAGATTTTTCTTATGAAATGTTTAAGCTTGTAACCTAGTGGACTCAAAAAGTGCAACATAAATAAAAACATGTTGTAATGATGTTTAGAAGGGGGGAAAAATCATATAGGTGACTGATGACTTCTTCATAATATAACAGAGATGGTCCAATACATAAAACATAAAATATTATGATCCAAATCATTATTATAAATGACACCCATGCAGCATAGTGTTTCAGAAAGCATGCTTTGCATTGTTTGGCATGAGCGCCCTCTACTGGTTCTATTCAGATCAGTCTGAGAAAAAGGATTACAAAACAGGCTTTCTAATTAATGAGAGTTCACCTACAGCCACAAACAACAAAATATGACAAATATTAGAATTACTAATTACCCTAGAAATTCTTCTGAACAAAATTACTAGAGGATGTCTTCATTTTGTTAATTTGTTACTCATTACGAGTTCCCACAGACATTCATTAATTTGGGAAAGGGTAGAGAATAGACAAATTAAATGAGACTCCAATGAATAAAAGCTTGGATACAAATATAAATCTGAAATCGTCCAAATTTTATTTGTTCAAACCGTCCGCCAAGATGTCAGGTTTAATTCCCGCCTCGGGGTCTGTGTGCATGTAGTTTGATGTTCCCCCCTTGCTTGGTGGGTTTCCTTTGGATACTTCTGTTTCTTCCCACAGTCGTGCAGTCATCTATCTATCTATCTATCTATCTATCTATCTATCTATCTATCTATCTATCTATCTATCTATCTGTAAAAGCATTTATAATTCCATATGAGATGAGCCAGTGATCAGAGTGTACTATTAAATAAATGAGAATAGTAGACATTTGCTTGTTAGTAACTGACTGGTTTTTAACAGTCAAGATTAGGTCTTGTTTTTCGTTAAATAAATAAAAAATGCATTTAATGCATTAGCTGATTTAAATACCAGTTAAATAATAATAGGCAAAATTCATACAACTGTGGGGAACAGGATGATAACAACAGATTACAGAAACCGAATCCCTTTCAACACTCTGAAGAAAATCTAAAGCAAAAATAAAAACTAAAATCTTCAATGAAAATGTGAAATCAGGACACTTCTATAATTCTGAAAAATGAAAATTACCAAGCCTAATAATTAGAAAATTACAAACCGCTGTCTAGGATGAATTTTGAAAATAGAATGACCAAAAATTTTAAAAATCAAACAAAGAAGCCAAACAAGATGAAGCAATTGGAATAAGATTTTGAAAAGGAAAGTAAAAATGGCTTGTGGTTGCCACACATGAAAGAAACCAACTGACTTCACCAAGATAGTGCTACTGTAATTTAAAACCCTGTGTGTGTGTGTGTGTGTGTGTATGTGTGTGCGCGCGCGCAGAAAAAAAAACATATATATATTTTTTTATTATTTTTTTAAATACAGAAGAAATACAGAAGTAGGTCTTTGTCAAGTAGGTTTGGTTAATTGTTGAAAAGATATATATATTTCTACATTTTTGATAATGATAAGAAAATCATTATAGATGGTTAACTATACAGTTTATAGTAGATCAAGTCAATCTGTGTAAAAACAATGTATAAAACATGTTGTAATGATGTTTAGAACACTGGCTGGTCAAGGCTGATGGAAAACATGAGCAGATATGTATGGTTGTATTTGTACAACTAAAATTTAATGAAATTAATAATAAAAATAAAAATTAAATTGAGTTCCTTTGCAGAGAACCCAGAATACAACTGGGTCTTGGACATCTTCCATGCGGACATTGATCCAAACATTTTGCCCATCCCACATAGACCATAGAATCAAACTTTTGACATGGTCAGCTCAGTCCCCTGACCTACTGTATATCAGACTATGAAAAAAAATCCCTGTGGGATGAAAAGAAGAGAAAGTCCACAAGAGATGACCCTGGAAGAAGTGGAGAAATTCTGTATTGATGAGTGCTGTCAGATTTCTTGCTCTGGAATCTCATCAAACATTTGTCCATGACTGATCAGTCTAACTAGAGCTCCGAGAGTGCTGTGGCCTTCAGGGGCACGGAGAAGGACGAAGCTGCAAAAAGAATCTTAGATTAGCAGAGTGAGACTGAGAGTGAAATCTCAAGCCCTGTGTGTTTAAGGCTTGAGTAGGACAGAAAGCATTTCATAAATTAAACTGTATTATCAGTTATAAATTAAATACCAGTAAACAACTGGTAACAGGATCAAGGCTCATCTATGTCCCGTCTGATCCCACAGAAAAGCCAATGCAGCACAAATTGGTGAAAAAACGTTTATGGTGACTTTGATAGAAAGGGATCAGAACACCCAGTATATCACAGCCTGGTATGTATGAGGTTTAGTTGGCCAAGAGTTCATGGTTGTTAATCCAACCTCCAAATACCTCTAATGCCGCTAATGTGGTGCCAGACACCACTTTACACATTGAGAGGTCTTGTAGAGTCTTGAGGGGTTCAAGTGGTCCTGGTTTGACTTGAACCTTACAACATATACTGTAGGAGGCTGAAGTCAAAGCGGGAGTAAGAGGTTCAATCATTCTCCAAGCAGTATGTATAGTAATGGATAGTGGGGATAGTATTACAGTGTGTGTGTATAATCAACCTAAAATCCCACCTTATCATATGTGGTCTGAAAGCTTCATCGGTTTCTTGGCATGGAAGTGGCATCTAAATATCAACTGGTTTCAGCTTCAGTTAGATGGACTTTTCTCACAGACGTGATGTTCAGAACATCCTATTTCTCTGAAGCTTTGTGTAATACAGTTATGCTGAGTTAAAAGACTCAGATTTATAACAAAGACAGATGTGTTATGTGCCTGTCCAGTGATGCTGAGGCCAGTAGGGGGCAGTATTACTCTCTCTCACTATCTCTATCCCCCTTTGTGTGTGTGTGTGTGTGTGTGTGTGTGTGTGTGTGTGTTAAATTGTTACTGGAGCATTCAGCTCTGCTTCTACAAGGTTAGTGCATTGCTCTGTTGCAGTGCTCATCAATGCGCCTCATGAACCAGCTCCAAGAACCAGAGAATGTTTGATATGTACTCGTTCAGGGTTTAACATCAAAATAAACCGTATCAATTTAAAGCTCAACAATTCTATATAATAATTATTGTCAGTTATTTTAATAGCTGTGGGTTGATCAAACCAGAACTTGTGATTGATGAAATTTCTCGTGACTGAAGACATAAAATCGGTTAACATTTTCAAAAGATGATGTGATGAAACTCTTAGCTACAGTAAAACATTTGAATGGTGCAAACATTTTAAAGACGTCCGTGAAAGACAATCTCAGGAACCTTGAACCAGTCCCCATGAACATTCAGCTTGGGAACTCCTGATCCTTGATAATCTGATGATTTATAATCATTCACCAACACCACTTGCACATTACAGGAACTTGGGCTGGGAGTTATTGCCACATCCTCTATATATAGTACTGACGTCTCTCTAAGCCATTTCCATATGGTTGGTCCATTAAAAGAGTTCCTGGGAGGCCGGCGTTTCGAACTTGAAGCCAGCAGTCTGATCATGGCTTCAGTGTCCTCAGAAAACTTTCTACTGTGATGGTGTCCAAGCACTAGTGAAACACTGGGATAAGTGCATTAGTGTAGCAGGGGATTATATAGAGAAATAAAGGGAGTTTTCTGTCTTATAACTTAAAAAGTCCTGAAGAAGCTCAAATAAATAGTGATACTAGTGATCAAGTAAAAAACAGTTATACTTTTAATACAGCTATATGGTAACATTTCTGGTTGTGTGGATTAGAGGTTGTAAGTGTATTTTAATCATCATCAGGTTACAAAAGAAATAAAGCAAGGATCCTTTAAAACAGAGTAGAAAAACAGGGAGTGTGCATGTGTGAGCAAGAAGGAGAAGATGCCAGAGGTTTCAAGCCATCCCAGTCTCTACCTAAAGCTTAGGATCCTGTCAGGAGTGAGTGTGTGTCACACCCTTGTCTAACCCACACAATGGAGAACAACCTGAAGGAGAAAGAGAGAGAAAGAGAGAGAGGAGTAAAAAAAAAAACAACCCACATGGAAAGCACAGTGAAAGAAGAGATAAAGATAAACAGAACGATAAAGATCTGTGTGTGTGTGTATGTGTGTGTGTAAGAGATGAAGAAAGAAAGTGCATACATGCATGCATTAATTAAATGATGTTCTCTGACCGTCTCTTGTTTTTTTAATGAGCTAGACAAGATGATTTACCATTATGCATCATGCAGTAATTGTACATTAAATATTGAAAAGTAAAAAGTGATTATACTGTATTAATAGACAACAAACCAGAAATGATGTGGTGGTGTTGCTGTTGCTGTTTTTTTTTTTGTTGTTGTTAAAAGATACAAGTAGAAACATGTTCTCAAGTGACTTTGATGCAACTGAGGCTATAAAGTGGAAACACACACACACACACACACACACACACATTCTTATAGATAAGATATTGACAATTTTCTCTCGTAAAGCCAGTGACAAAAGCACATTAAGGACACTGAGTGGTTTAGAAATGTATAAATTTATCCAGTTACAACCTGAGCAAAATTGATCGCCAAGGGCTCATGGGTAGGTATAAACTTTACAAGCCTTGAAAGTGAGTGGCCGACAGGTATTGAGTCTTACACTGAGGACAAGTGGTTTTACATTAAAGAGGGAGTGGAAACTAAAATCCTAGCGTGTGTCAGTGGATCAGCTTGCTCCATGCCAACAGCATGAATGATAGGTTGACCTCCAGGTCCTGGGTTTGATTTCCGCGTCGGGTCTGAGTGGACAGAGTTTTCATGTTCTCCCTGTGCATGGTGGGTTTCCTCCAGGTTCTCCGGTTTTCTCCCACAGTCCAAAAACATGCAGATTAGGCTAACTGGTGTTTCCAAATTGCCCGTAGTGTGTGAATGTTAACGGTTGTACAAATAAGAATGAATACAATGGTCACCATAGGCCTCCACGTTCCCTAGTTGGACTACAGAGGTTCCAAGATGGATGGATAGATGGAATATATGATTTAAGAGATGCAACAGTCAGTTGGCCAATGACCCATTTTTCAGCTGGATCAGCCATGATTGATCAGCTTTGGACATAACAGATTCTGAACAAAGTGCACGAGCTTCTGGTAGTGGTAGCACAGAATCTCATTTTTATGCATTACATTATTAAAAATTTGCACACATTAAAAAGCCTCTGACTGGCTTTTTTTCTCCAAAATCTGGGACGACACGGGAGGCAGGCACAACTTTAGTTGAGCTCCAGCCTCAGGTTTACATAATCACATTTAACAAGAAAAATAACAACAGGTAACAGGTCTATCCCAGACTCACCACTTTTGCCCCATTAATAATGAAACCTTACACTTGTGTACTGCTGTCTTATTTTTTTCCATCTTCTGTCTTTTTGGCTATTTGGGGCTATTTGGGGGTATTTGGGTCTATAGTTCACACTTTCTCCACAGATGGAGAGGAAAATCATGAGTAAAAGAAATTGACTAAAAATGTGCTACTGATTCATTCGGCCCATGCTACAGACTAGCTTTTTCTTGACGCACAGAGACACACTGTATAATTACTTGGTATACATGCTTGAAAGTGTATTTGAATTGATTTTCCCCTCTGGTCCTCCAGAGAGATCGTTAGTGCCTGTTTGTACTATGGGTTATTGGTGGCAGTAAGGTTAGTGCAAAGCTTAATGAATCGTACAAATAAAACCACACATGCGTTCTCAAAGACCACAGTCTTGTTCATTATCATTTTGTCTTTTTTGGGGGTAGGTAGGGGATCATTGGGGGTGTTTGGCTTCATAGCTACGGTATTTATACGAAGAAAAAAAGGTGAGCAAGAGACATTTCCTACAAATTTGATTTGAAATATTGATTCTTCCAATGCATACTAGTGACTCAGTCATCCTTAATACACAGGGATACACGTTATAACCACTTAATATACATGTTTTAAAGTTAGTTTGAATCTATTTTCCATTCTGGTCCCCCAGAGACATTGTTTGTGCTGCTTTGGACTATTGGTTGTTGGTGTCAGTAAGGTTACTGCAAAACGTAATGGATTATGCAAATGAAACAACACATGCATTCCCAAAAATAAGACCCCAATTTAGTCTATTTTCCAAGTATAAAACTTTTTATGTGTCCAACCCAAGAGCATTATATGGAAAGAGCAATGGCTATTCGGCTGACAAAACCAGTAATACAAGTAAATTAAAGTGCTTATTAAATTGTAGTATTAGTATTAGTATTAGATCTTAATATTGTGTCTACAACCTATGTCGATGTTATAAACGTCTTCGCACAGCCCTAAAGTCATTTTTCATTTCCTCTCCTCCCAGTTCAGTGGCTTTCTGTCAGCTCCGGTGTGCTCATGCCCTCGAGCATGGTTGCTGTCAGAAGCTACGGCTGACAGCCACCTACAGCTACACTGTCAGGCACTGTTACAGAACACTGCCAGTCAATTGAGGTGAGAGAAAAGGGAAATTGTTTTGGATGTGCCAGTCTCACTGGACAGAATACAAATAGATAGAAGCTGTTCCTTTGCCTGGGTACTCTCCCTCGGTACGGGAAAGCATAAAAGAAAAAGAAATACTCTCTATATACTGAAAGAACTGTCACTTAAAGTTGAATAAGTCCTCAATTGCCTCTACTCGGCCTTGAATCAAGACTGTATTGTCAGTAATATCAAAAGCTTTGAGACAAACTGAATGGTTTGCACAGGTAACTCAATTGCGCATTCATCTTCACCATATACTTTATTGTGATAAGGGTCATGGTGGGTTGGGATCCCATGACTGCATATCCTTCTGTGTCTGGTGGAATTAATGCTGAGCTGGCGACTGACAGTTAGAGTGAACGTGGTTTTAAATTCTTACCGGTACTATGGAGCCAAAAGGAGAGGTGAATAAACCATGGAGGTTGCCGATAGTCCTAATAATTCCAGTTTTAAATATTAGACAAATGTCAAAATCCAGGATTAAACCCCAAGTAGCGTTAAATGGAAAGCTAGTGCATTATGTAAGGGGTACAATCCCTCGTTCCACACACCAAGCAGTAAAGTGGTAAAGTGCTCGCCCTATCATCAGGAGATCAGAGTTTTAGAGAGAGCTGATTGGCCGAGCTCTCTCAGAGAGGAGGGATGAGAGGTAGTTAGTGCTCCTACATTAATCACGGCTCTACAGCTAATCAGGGGCGTCTATGAGCTCACACAAGTGGAAGGAGCCGATAGCGCTGTCCTCCGAGTGTGTTACACTGCCCTTTACGGTGCGTGAGCGAGCAGTTCAAAAAGATGCGGTCGTCTGGCATCACATGGTTCGGAGGAAACACATGATAGTCTTCGGCCCTCCCGGCTGAGTGGTAGTAGTAGCCTTAATGTGGGAGCCCCCTAGTGAGGAATGAGGAAAATCTGGGAAAAAATCAACAAAAAAAAAAAAAAGAGATGGATTTGGGATTCAGCCTTGTGTTAGAAGCTAGTTAGCTTTGTAGCTTGTGTTAGCCGTGAACACAACAACATGGACGCATATCATACCAGCGTGTCAGGAAGGCGGGGTCACACAGCACTGTTGCTGCTACTGTGAAAGATTCACACTTCTGAAATAAACATAATTTAATATATATTGAAATAAAAACTGATACCATTAGAAAACATACAGTTTACTATTCAATTTACAAGATGGACTCCTAAATTTTGCTTGTCCACTTCTGGCAAAATGATGACGCATTGTTCATTTGTTCCCTACTGTAGGAGAATCTTAATTTACGTGCCTATGCAGTTCTCCTCACAGGACACTCCTAGCCAATAGGAACATTTTCAGGTGTAGTCCGGACTTCACTTCTGTCTTGTCTTTGGTTTGTTACTTGAGTGTGTTCACCTGTTTTAAATAAGTCTTTAGTTAGATTGTGTGTGAAACCTATTTGCTAATGTGTTCTTAGTGTTGCACAACTTATCATGTATTTAGTGCAACAGAATCAAGTCGTGTTTAGTGTTTTTAAAAGTGTTTCCTGGCTGTTTGTTTCTGAATATGAATTATTATTATATAAACATGGTTATTATTAATTAATTTGTCCTAATAAAGTATTTTTACACTGAGTTTACACCCTTGCCTCCGTCCTGTGACTTTACACACTAAATGGTAAAAGATGAAATAATGTAAGCCAGTAAACTTAATTCTTTCATAACTAACTGGATAACTAATGACTAATGGGTTTTAGAAAATTAACTGTAACAAAGTTAAAGTTAAAGTTGTGTAGCCAGTTAAAGCTGAATACAGTCCACTGATTTCTTTCAGGTCAGTATATTTAGCCTTGGCAAATTTTATTTTATTTTATTATATATTTTTTTAAGTCTAAAACCCCAAATCCCCAGGGTTTAACTAAGTCTTTCTAACCTTGAGCAGAACATCTGCACCGTCTGCACAGTGCTGCAGACTAACTGGGTCAGATGTAATTTCAGCACAGATTTTTATTCAAATTCGCTCTAATTATGTGAAAACTAAGGACTTACAGAAGACAAAAAATCCCAAGAGCTCTAACAAGTTCAAGTCTGGCAAGGAAAAAAGTTATGCAAGGTGCAAAAAAAACAAAACCAAATATGCAATTAGCTTAAGAAAAATGTGTTCTTATCCATACATAATCACAAATAGGAATTGTGTGTGTTTGTCTTTTTTCATGAAAGCCAGTACGAAAAAAATTATAATTAAACACCAGATCAGGACAGATGGCGGTGAAAAGGAAGATTGTGCTGCCTGAGGACAAACTTCATAAAATTCATATTTTCTCTTAGTGTGACCAAACATCGTCCTCACAGGTCTCAATATACAGGATAACCTCATAGACCTGTGTGTGTTTGCTGGAAGGCAATGACCTTGACATACATGCACTGCAAAGGTCTGACAGAGATATATACAGTATATATGTACATACTGTAGGCCTATATGGAAGCTGCCATCTTTATTTATAAATAAATGCTTTACAGAGCTACAGTTTCCCTTAGGAGAAACCAATAGAATTTACCAATAAAGTAGGTTAGGTTTTACATATTTTCCTTTATTATCTCAAGCAAGAAAAACTTATATGTTTAACATTATAAAATTTAATAAAGTCTGAAGGTTTGATTCTCCCTTATAATGAAAAAAAAGGATGCCCACCCTTTGCTGTAATACACACATAATCATGTTTCTTCACATTTGGTTTGACTGAAAAGGCCACAATAGAAACCCTGCTGCAGAAGCTTTTTCCCCCAGTTGGAATTGTCTAAATTGGGTGAGGTCATAGTTTTGCATGCAGTCATAACGGTGTTATATGAAGTATTTATTCTTACTTGTGTGCTGTAAATTTACAAGCATGCCACCTAGGCAGTTCTCAGCATGGACATGCACAAGGCAGGACTAACACTAACACTGCCCAAGCATCTGGCTCGTTTGAGCAAACATATCCACAGCAGTCTGAGGTGAGGGCGTATAAAATACCTGAACTGAGAGCCCAGTATGACAGCGCAACCAGAGTCCTTTAACAATCATTCACAGCCCAGCAGCATGCAAATGAAGATTGTTCATACTAATACAAGGAAATATACAAGGCCTTTAAAGTTTAAACTGTCCATGTTTAACATAGTTACTGTAAACTGGCAATCAGTATTATTGGAATGCTACTGAAATTTTAAACTTAATTTTTTATAGACTTACAATGACTGCATATATAGAGATATGAATTCTAATATAAACATCAAATCCGGACCTCGGGTCGAACAAAATTTTATTGACCAGACCTTTTTAAAATTTTGAGCATCCCTGATATATAGGAATAAAGGGGTGTTTATAAGTTTTTTACTCTCATATCGCTTTCTGTTATTCTCCACGATCAAAAGACCCAGATTGACTTGAAAGTACTGTACTTCTTAGATTACTATACAGTATACAATATCACATACAATTATTATTATTATTATATTTTACTGTCACATTTACACAATACGGTTTTTCAGGTTTAGAGCAACAGCCCCTCAAACAGCCTGCACACATCAATGGTCCTCATATATTAAGTATAAAAGTTTGCATATAGAACATATTGAAGAAAATAAAGATTTTGCTTATACATTAACAAAATAGGTTATGTTATAGCATTTACAGATTTTTCAAATCAGATAAAATGGAAACGGGGGTTACAGAAAAATGTGTTGTTTTTTGTATTTCCACAATACACACTTGACCTAATCTAATGTAAGGCATTCCAAGGTTATATATCAAGCTGAATATAGCAGTAGCTGTACTTTTCTGTGTCATTTTTTATGTCATTTAACATGTCGTGTGCAATACCCTACCAGGCTGAAAGATCACTTTATGATAATGCTGTGCCCCTTAAGATGCCACCTTAAGCCCTTTTATACTCAGCTGGTGTGAAAACTATCCAAGTATTAGTGCACTCCATCTCCTTGCTGCAGCGTCTGCCTGAGAACAATGATGCAGAACAGCTCGCTGGAGACCGAACGGAGCCGAGGATGGTTCTGCTGTGATGATTCTGCTGAGCTGCAGTGGGAGATTTGAGCCCAGCACTGCATGCTGTAATTATGCAGCACAACAGCTAATGGATGCCTGAAACCTGTGAACACATTCCATGTATATTTATTTTATTCATTCAGCAGATGCTTTTATCCAAAACCTCTTTAACCTGTAGCACATTATTCCTGACACCCATCATTATCATTATTAAGACACATTCTTAGCTTGAACACATGCAGCAACTTCATTGGAATCAATCATTTTTCACCTTTTGAACCTGAATGCCGAACAGCTTTGTTACTGAGGTGTTTATACACGCCATGGTTTCCTCCCAGTAAGCACAGAACATTTTTGCTTCAATGGACATGCACACAACACTAGGAATCCAGTGATGAATCCTGAGACCATCGTGACTGTGCTCACTTCACGTAACAAGTATAATGATACAGCGACATTACCAAGTTTCCTACAAGTGTGCTCAAATATAAAGTCTGAGAAAAGTATACCTATTCCTCTGACTGCTCACCAGGAAAGCACCTGGAAGAGCCACTGCCATGCCTGGGTCACTGAGCTGCCTTTTAATGTAACAAAAGATATTGGATATCTCATGTCCCTAAAAAGGCCTGCACTTATTCCTGCTTACCGTGGAAGAGATAGTTGTCTTGTTGATTCTACAAGAGGCGTTCCAGTTGAACTGGGACTTTTATGAGAGTTTTGAGAAACAAAAACTATCTTTATTTTTCTATTTAATCACCTGCTGTGTTTCACTAGTGCTTGGATATCACCAAGGTAGAAAGTTTTCTTTTAACTTACTGCAGATTAGCAATCTTCATTTCAGTTCACCTTCTGGAAATGCAGATGATTGTAAACGACTATACGTAGAATTCCCACTGACAGATGCGTCTTTTCTGGATAATTTATATTTACATTTAGGCATTTGGCAGACAATCTTATCCAGAGCGACTTACAAAAAGTGCATTGAAGTTGGATCACTGGATAGATACTTACACTGGGTTACTAACTAAGTGCCATCAGTCAAACACAACTGGGAAGAGGTGTTTTTTTTTAATTACTTCAAGTATTGAAGAAACAGATGCGTCTTGAGCCGTTGTTTAAAGATCGTCAAAGACTGTACGGATCAGACGTTCCACTCACTGAGCCACCTTCCACAGGATCATCGTTCATGGTTGTACAGACTTCTTTAAAATGTTTGTACCATTCAAATGTTTTACTGTGGGTAAGAGTCTCGTAACCGTACTGTGCTTAAAGTCTTCTGTAAATGTCAATTACTTTCATACGGTCATCCTTCTGCTCATCTGACAAGTCCCAGATTGACTTGTATACGAATCAACATTGTTCAGTGGACAGATTACCACTGTCTGAACCAGACAACACAGCCTCTGGTGTCTTCAGTAATAGACTGAGGATAATAATGAGCAACACTGTAGTGTCTGAGGCAATTCCTATACTGTAGCTTTCTATACCTTTTCCTACACCCTGTACACACTGCAGGACATCTACTCTAATATAATTTGAGAAGATAAACGATGCCTGAAAGTGCCCCGCCAAGATGAACTTATTATTGCACAAACATCTCATTTGCAAAGATCAATGATCGAAGAAGTGACAATATTAAAATTATCTCTGTAGAGGACAATTACTGGCTCAAATTCTGTGTGGCTTAGATATTTATTTTATATTAAAGGAATCAATGACTCATTAAAATGGGAAAAATCACCTTAGGGCAACACTTTTGGGATTATGTTTAATAAAAGAAAATCTATCCATTTTGGTCACGGAGTTCTTCAAGGAAATAAAAAACAGTTTAGAGGACCATCTATATTAATATGCTCAATTACTGATTAAGCCTACTTGTGAAGTCACAAAGTATGTGGTCTGAATTTTTCCTACAGTGCCTCATTATTAGTGTTCTACATACAGTAACATGTAGTCAGGTGTACAGTATATCCAGTCGATTTACTGTATTTGGTGGGAAAACCCTAAAATGTAGGTACTTATGAAAATATACTTCTTTATTTAAAAACCAAGTAACATTGTTAAAGGGGAACTATTTTGCAAAATGCAAAATGTGCACACACAATTTTAATTATGTGCATTGCCTGAGGCTTAAACAAGCGAATTAAAATTTCCAGATAATGTGATCTGTTACAAGAATATACCCTCCTCTAGTTTGTTAGTCAGCTCTGCACAACTATGTTGAGTTCTGCTGTTCTCTGGTGGCGCTCTCTGTGGATCAGCAGCAGCTCATCTACCTACACGCTGAAATGACACATTCTGAAGAGGAGTGAAAACAGAGAGAGTTTGAGGTATGACAAAAATGCATCATCACTGAATGGTGTTGATAAAGATCGTCCGTCATCCAGGTGAAGTTTTTTCAGATGATGATTTTGAGTCAGGTCAACTCGACTTCTTTCTGTTGGTTTGAAATGTTCAGACGGATGCAGCTACTTGGATGAGTGGTGAAATGTTTCAAAACCAGCAGAAGGAAGTCTAGTTGCCATCATGAGAAGTCTTCCAGGTGGAGACTTACAATGGATACAAGGCTGTGAAAAAGTATTTGCTGACTTATTGTTATATTTTCACACTTAAGTGATTGAGATCATCAAACAAATATTAATATTAAAGTTCTCCAAATTATATCTCGGGATACAGTGTTACCACCTGACTTCCGTTGATGGGAGAGAAATAACTAGGCCTGTATACTCAGATACCTTGATTTGTTGTGTTTTCAGATTAAGTTTGTCACTCACCCACTCATCGTCTGTATTGCTTTATCCTTTATTCAAAGCCAATCCATCATAGGGCACACATATATCCATTTTATCACATTTTTTGGGGAGGAACGCTCATTAGCCTACTTGCCATGTCTTTGCACTACGGGAGGAAACCCACCAAGTGACATGCAAACTCCATGCACACAGAGACAGGAATCAAACCTGGACCCTGGGGTGCAAGGCAACAGTGCTAACGACTGCACCACTGTCACATATTTTGTACAAAGATAACTTGCTTACAATGCTTGTTAAAAGTGCTATTATGCAAATGGTAATTAAGACACAGAGATATCTTCAAAAGCATCAAGATTATATTGCAAATGAGAAATAATCATCCTTTTATGGGACAAACCCAATTAAATGTTACAATTAAATTCTAAAATCATTTGCAAATATATCAACACCACCAGCCAGATGAAGCTGTTTATGAATGTAAACATGAGCAATAAATTATTTAATACTTCTTATTTAATTTCTTACAGCTGCACTCCTAGACATCCGCAGCTCTTTACTTTATTCCCGTACTCATTAGCACAATAATCAGTAATCAAACCGATATGACTGGGCCATTAGTTCAGAGGAAACAGACAATACAAATTCCAAAGTAATCCGTTTGTCTGTGCCATTTGTCAAGTGCAAGTGTGGTCCACACACGCACTCGCATCTCAGGCTTCATCGGAAGGAAGATTTTGTTCTGGTTCTTGTGAAAAATCCGTCATCTATCTGTAACTTCTCAGATAAACCAGGCGATGAGGCTGAAATTTCTCACGACACAGCGGGCACTCTGTCTGCAATCACCAAAAAAAAAAAAAATCCTTTTTTTATCCGTTCAGATAAATTTGCTCACCCAAATATTGTGTGGTCCCCCACTAATGGTGTCATGTTCTGAAGTGTGAGGTTAACACAATTACATGTAAATATTAAGCAATAAAAGCATCATCTGAGCTTCATCCTTTGATCTTACAGCTGAAATATACTCGACAGGCTGAGTTTAGAGAGGCAAACATGTTACCTTAGTGTTACACCATTCCGTAATACACTCCCAGCAGAACAGATGTCCGCAGGGGGTTGTTGTGGAGTGTCTCCGCTCCTCTAAACACAGGATACAGCGAGAAGCTCGAGAGGATGAAGTATTCTGTGGGCTAAGCAATGAAAGAAAAAGTTGCAATTGTGAAAAAAAAAAAAAAAAAAAAAGGAAAAATAAATAAATAAATAAATAAAATCAAGGTCATTTTATCATCTTCCACCAGTGTTACAAGCTAATTCATTACACTACTTTTCAGAAGAAGAAAAAAAAAAATAAATACTATGCAAATAATTACGCAAGTCATTCGTTTTATTCCATAAGGTTTATATTAATGCTGTCTTCTTGTTTTTATAGAAAAGAATGAAAAAGTTATTACTGGTGTAATTGATATTGCGATTTCTGTGAGAAGTATGAATATATGTGATGTACAAAATATTAAAAATTTGTAATTTTTAAAGTCATAGCATTTATGAAAGGAGTATCTAATGGCAATGCTTTTTTTTTTGTATTTAGTACAAATTTAACTCTTAGACGTATGGATATATGGTTAGTTCCCGGTTAGCCCCACTAGTTCTGATTAGTCATACACTTCTGAGCCTGCGCTGTTATCAGCATTATTTTTCTGGTTGGTAACGATAAGGAAAGCATTTTGTAAAAAAATAAAAATAATAAAAAAATAAAAATAAAAAATACAATTAAAATTGGTTGGCATTTTTCAAAATCAACTTCTTAAAATGCAAATAAAATCAACCGATCATCTCCTCCTTCTCTGACTTTTTATTAATATTTGCTGGTTTATTCCATGCATGCGTACATAGAAACGGTATATTCATATTATCTGACACCAATTTTACATAATTAATACACCTTCATTTTTATTGTTTCTTTTACTTTACCTTTTCCTCACTGCAATTCTTGCTTGTTGCTTACTTGTTGCATACTGTATTTAAGATTGTATTAAAAACCCCAAGTGACTCGCAATACTTTCGGGTCATTGTTTAACGGTGGCAAAATAATCCTCATAATTACAACTTACCAAAACTTACCTAAAAATACCTAAAACTGATAATGGGTTTTAGACTGGCAATGAGATTTAATGATTTTTATATATAAATGATGGGATGCGTGTCATTTTCTCTACTGCCAGGTCCTGTCTACACTGCTAGAGACCTGTGCCTTTTTTTTTCGCCATTTAGATATATTTAGATACAGTGGGGCAAAAACGTATTTAGTCAGCCACCAATTGTGCAAGTTCTCCCACTTAAAAAGATGAGAGAGGCTTGTAATCTTCATCATAGGTATACCTCAACTATGAGAGACAAAATAAGAAAAGAAATCCTGAAAATCACATTGTAGGATTTTTAAAGAATTTGTTTAAATATTTTGGTGGAAAATAAGTATTTGGTCACCTACAAACAAGCAAGATTTATGCCTCTTACAGACCTGTAACAACTTCTTTAAGAGGCTCCTCTGTCCTCCAATCGTTACCTATATTAATGGGATCTGTTATCAGTATAAAAGACACCTCAAAGACCTGCACCAGGCTGGGAAGACTGAATCTGCAATAGCTAAGCAGCTTGGTGAGAAATCAACTGTGGGAGCAATTATTAGAAAATGGAAGACATACAAGACCACTGATAATCTCCCTCGATCTGGGGCTCCGCGCAAGATCTCACTCCGTGGGGTCAAAAAGATCACAAGAACTGTGAGCAAAAATCCCAGAACCACCTGTGGCGACCTAGTGAATGACCTGCAGAGAGCTGTGACGAAAGTAACAAATGCTACATCAGTAACACACTGTGCCGCCAGGGACTCAAATCCCGCAGTGTCAGACGTGTCCCCCTGCTTAAGCCAGTACATGTCCAGGCCTGTCTGAAGTTAGAGAGTGCTAGAGAGCATTTGGATAATCCAGAAGAGAAGAATGTCATATGGTCAGATGAAACCAAAATAGAACTTTTTGGTAAAAACTCAACATCTTGAGTTTGGAGGAGAAAGAATGCTGAGTTGCATCCAAAGAACACCATACCTACTGTGAAGCATGGGGGTGGAAACATCATGCTTTGGGGCTGTTTTTCTGCAAAGGGATCAAAATGACTGACTGTGTAAAGGAAAGAATGAGTGAGGTCATGTATTGAGAGATTTTGTGTGAAAACCTCCTTCCATCAGCAAGGGCATTGAAGATTAAACATGGCTGGGTCTTTCAGCATGACAATAATCCCAAACACACCGCCCGGGCAACGAAGGAGTGGCTTCGTAAGAAGCATTTTAAGGTCCTGGAGGGGCCTAGCCCGTCTCCAAATCTCAACAACATAGAAAATCTTTGGAGGGAGTTGAAAGTCCGTGTTGCCCAGCGACAGACCCAAAACATCACTGCTCTAGAGGAGATCTGCATGGAGGAATGGGCCAAAATACCAGCAACAGTGTGTAAAAAAACCTTGTGAAGACTTACAGAAAACGTTTGACCTTTGTCATTGCCAAAAAAGGGTATATAACAAAGTATTAACATGAAATTTTGTTATTGACCAAATACTTATTTTCCACCATAATTTGCAAATAAATTCTTTAAAAATCCTATAAATGTGATTTTCTGGATTATTTTTTTCTTATTTTGTCTCTCATAGTTGAGTTATACCTATGATGAAAATTACAGGCCTCTCTTGTCTTTTTAAGTGGGAGAACTTGTACAATTGATGGCTGACTAAATACTTTTTTGCCCCACTGTACATCAGGTACTGACTAGGTTCGTGATTTGCCCTGCAGCTTACATATTCTGTGTATGTTTCTACTATGTTGTGTTTTGCCCTTTGAACATGAAACTGTGTGTAACTTGTCAATAATGGTTACCTCTCCTCTGCAGAGGTAAGTTTTGGTCTTGCTGTCCCGGGATGGGCTTTATGAGAGCCAGTTTCGTCATGGTGCATTTGCAAATGCACTTGACAATACTGTTCTTGCAGGAATTATTCGCTGACCTTCAGGTCTTAAAATAATAACTGACTTGTTGTTGCTGTTACTTATTTACATAATGCCATATGTGTTATTTCATAGTTTTGAAATCTCCAGAATAGTTTTAAAATGTAGACAATAAATTCACAAAACAAACAAACAAACATTGAATTAAAAGGTGTGGCCAAACTTTTGACTGATTCCGTGTACACACACTGAAACTGCTTTTTCAGTGGAGAAGTGAAATAGAGGGCATTTGAGGTATTAAAAAAATGCATTGTTTGCATGAGATATATGCCAACTTGATTAAAACAAACAAACAACAACAAAGAAAAAACTGAAATATGGGACCTTTAAATCTCAGGAGGTTTGCACATTGTTGGACACCAATATAAATTTGAGGTGTTTATTGTTTATCCTATACCTATAAATATCAACTAAAGCAAAAAAAAAAAAAAAAAAAAAAAAAAACTAAGATATTTAATTTTAGCT
>JAQMYJ010000040.1:23816259-23856458 GCA_030014305.1 Clarias laeviceps | reverse complement strand
TATAATATAAATAAATAAAATTATTTTATTTCATAAAATGAAATAAAAGAAGCAGTTCTTGTCTTACATTTATATTAGCTGCTAATATAACTCACCTCTCAATATATATTTGTATTAAATTGAATGTTGCTTCCTTTTGTGCGTTAACATTTGATATGGTGGCAGTGGTCCTACCTTGTGGGCAGATTCCTGTGCTGTGTCCACTCCTGCCTGGCACGCTGCCTCTGTCTCAGGTTGTTGAACTGCAGAGCGAGTGTGATGGCCAGTTGCACCAGTGACACACACCCTAAAATTCGGTAGCTGGTCCGGATGCCTTTCTCATCCATTGCCATGCCCTGTACTCGGAGCTGAAAAAGAGGCATAATCTGTAAGGTTCCTTCCAAAATCTCAACTGAGGGTTGTTCTGCTATTTGAAAATCACATTGTTGGGTATTTTGGTAGGCAGTAAATGTTTATCATGTTTAAAAGTTCTTTAATGGAATTTATCTGCCTGCATTAGAGGGTTCATTATCAAAAAAACTACCAAATGATTTCCCTAGCTGTATTGTGAACTTTGGGTAATAGTGCATGGTGTAAGGAGGAAATAAATAAAGAAGCTGCCTGACTATAAATCAGTTACTTATATTATTACCAGCGTAGAAGTGTAACTCACATAGCTGATGCCTGATGTCCTTTTGGCCAGGTGATAAAAAACACCATTGATGTAAAATAGAGCCACATGGACTCTGTGCAAGATTGTGATTCCTTGCTGTACCGCGAACACCACAGGCTTTAAAGATTTCCTCTGCTGGCTGTTCAGCATTCTGACCATCCTCTGGATCCATGCCTTAATATACGACATCGGGTTCCAGGTTAACACCATGTCTCGCTGGGCGTCCCGGGAATCCCATTCCTCAATCTCCAACTCATGTTCTAGACAGACCAGAAGTTTGTCCAGGAGATATGGGACAACGGTGTGAAGCAGAACAAGAGCCAGCCTGCGTGTCCGGGAAGGAATCCTGCGTTTGGTTGGGTCAACCTGGATAACGTCGACATATTCTTCACCTAATGTCTGATATCCTGCAATGACATGCTACGAGTTATTCCTGTAGGAGCTTCACAGTGAGGCTATTTTACAATACGGTGATGTGTTGTTACCTGAGATGGTGGTTAGGGCATAATAGGCAAGATCTGATAGGAGTTCCACTTCTTTCCTCCACTGCAGCCATAGTCTTGATCCTACATTAAAAGGAACATGCACAGTCTTAGATCACATGTTCCCAACTCTGGAGGATTTCTCTGCTTACAGTAGTTCAAGCAGGGAAACCTCTCTACTGTACAGGACAGGGAGATTTCAAGTGCACCTAGAGCTAAAAAAAAAACCCTCACACACTACCCACGACCCGCGTGTAACTCACCAGCAAGTGTTTGGAAAGCCTCGTTAGCGTGATTTCTAAGACTGCTTTGATAAAACTCGTCCTTCTGAGAGGAGCGGATGAGCTGCGGCTGGTTAGCTGGGACGAGCGGCATAATGAAGTCTGATAACCATGCTTTAATCAACAAATACCGTCTTTAGAGCCTACACAACAAATAAAAAAGACTTATTTAAATATCTAGGTAAGATAAGAGCTCTTTTTAAAACCTAGGTAAACATTGTAGACTACGGACATACACTGCACACCTTTCACTTCCGTGTTAATCACGTGACTTCAGGATCGCCTTTTTATTGGATGTTTAGACGCTCCATAACAACGCGCGCGGACTGTTAGGGTTGCCAGGTCTGGTTTTTTTACCCTCGCATTAGCATCGATTAAATGTTGGAAGTTTACATGCTTTTGGTGTTTAAGTACTGTATTTCTCCGTGAGACATGTTTGTAAATATTGCATGTAATAAGTAAGCAATCTGTTTATCATACAAAATAACAGGATGTCCAATGTGTTTTGTGCCTCAAGTCACCACCTGGACCACCTAAGCAAACAGGTAAGAGTTTTCCACTGGATAATTACTGCAGTGATTAATATGGGTCAGCTGGCAACAAGTTCCTGTATTTAACCCTGACTAATGCACTGAGTAGCTTCTCATTTCTTAAACAACCATGATAGAGGACATATCCTGTGGTCGTGGCAAAGATGTGGTACAGAAAAAGAAAACGACTAAGGAGATTGCTGAAACGACTAAACATGGGTTCCATCCATCATACAAAATACCAGGATCCATCCATCTAGGAACATCTTTAGTCCAACCATGGAGGGCAATGGTGACCATTGTGTTTTTTTCTTCTTTTTACGACCGTGGTAGGGCCTCTGGTCAACATTCACACGCAATCGGCAACTTAGGAATGCCAGTTAGCCTAATCTGCATGTCTTTGGACTGTGGGAGGAAACCAGAGCACCCAGAGTAAACCCACCAAGCACAAAAAGAACATGCAAACTCCACGCACACAGACCCCATGGTGGGAATTGATCCTGGATCCTGGAAGTGAAAGGTGACGGTGCTAACCACTAAGCCACAATACACTGTGAAAACGCATTTCTTAAAACCTGGAATGATAGTAATGAACCATCATCTTCGAGGAAGTAATGTGGTCAGAAAAACATCCTAAATGAGTGTGATGGAGTTCAATTAAATGCTTAGTGAAATCAAATCATTAAAAAAACAAAAACAAACAAAAATAACAGTATAACTCAAGGCTATGTTTAATATGCAAAGTACTGTAAGAGCATTTCCTCATGCACAATGCGACAACAACTCAAGGCAATTGGACTAAACAGCTGTGTAGCATTAATCACACCACCTATCAATGAGGCTAATCTGAAAAAAATAGTCCCAAATTGTTAAGGAACATAAAGAATGGCCAGTTCCAGAGTGATGGCAGCATCAAGGTAAGAAGAGAGGCAGATGATGTGATAATTCCTGGTGCCTACCGTACAAGCCTGTGGAGGCAGTGATATGATCTGGGATTGCTCCTGTTGGGCAGGTCTAGATTCAGCAACGTTATGGTGCTGAAAAAATGAGGTCAGCTGATGACCTGAGTATACTGAATGACCAGGGTTTTTTATTCCATCAATGGATTTCTTCTTAAATTATGGAATGGGCAATTCCCAAGATGACATTGCTAGGATTCATCGGGCTCAAATTGTGAAAAAGTGGCTCACAGAGCAGGAGACATCATGTGATCTTTCTTATTTTATTTCTTTTTTTATTTATAGGTTATAATATTATGGAATGTCTAAAAGATAAAAAAAATTTAAAAAGTGACGCAACCCTCCCATTCTATCTGTATCTGGGCTGCATCCAGTGGCTGGTTTGGGCACAGGGTGGGAATTAAACTTCTGCATGGAAGACGTGAAACCGATCACTGAGGCCCCAAAGCCCATTTTTGAGCATTTGAAACATTTCAAAGCAAAAATTTTAACTTCTATGTGTCTTCATTGTATTTATTTTGGACCTTTATGTGTCATATGAAATAAGATATATCCGGAAGAAATCTCAAAGCCTCATAAAATTCAATAAGCTAAACAAAATACAGCTTTACTAAGACATATAAGACATTGTAACATCCTTACAATAACTTTACCAGACCAACAATAAATCACAGCATGTCTTTAATCTATTCATTACACTTAGAATATTTGAAATGTCCACTATTCAGGTCCCTGTGAATGACTTATTACTGTAAAAACAATCAAGAATTAGAACAAGCACATTCCTATACATCATTCGTCACTGTAAAGTTGCCTGGAAGTACAAATTAGCACTCAAAAGTTGAGTTAAAACCTGTCCGGAGGGTCTGTTCGGATAGACCCTGGAGCTATCTAGCTTCAGTTCTTTCACTGCAGGCTCAGATTTTTTTCTTTCTTTTTTTTTTTCATTTCATCCACTTACCACTCACTTCTTACTCTTACACTTTTCATCTCCTACCCCCAAGCATAAGTGGCAGAACCGGTTTGTTCTCCTTCTTTCTCTCTCTCTTTTCAGATCCACCCGGAATCAAGAAGCACTATTAAAATTCATGCATAGATACTTTTGAAAAAATCCCTTTTCACATTGATGGTTAAAAATGCCTTCACATGACTTGTCTTCAGATTTTGACTATGCTGAGGCAAGTCTTGTTTGATTAAAGGCTTGTAGCGGCTTATTGGCTCTTTGTGGCAGCCGAGGAAGTGTGGCCAATGTTTACACATGAGGAGAGGCAGAGGTTTTTTTTCTTTAAACTGGAAGATACATGTGAGTTCTTGCAATGTGAGATTAAATGGTGTACAAGCAAGACAAGATGGATTCCTATTGATAGAAATTACAGGCATGATGAGGTATGGGTGCTTTTTAATCTTATTGTGTTTTTGGTTTTTGGTTTCATTTTGCATAGGATTATTATCGTGTGGGACAAATCCTACTTTATCTACAGGGCTTTTTATTCATTTTCAAACTTCAATAAAGTTATATTTAGCTGCAGTGCTTGCAAAGGGAGTAAAACTGGTTTGACACTTTATGAACTTGGGTAAGTCTATCATAACTTATTTCTTTCTTTGTTTTTTTTTATTTATGAGTTTCCACGCGAAGTGTAATTTTGTAGGTCAAGGAGCGTGTGGCAAAGTGAATCATTCTGTATCGTACATGATTCATTGTTAAAATTCGTTTTAATTAGAAGCAAAGTGCAAAGTCTTTCTTCGCACTTATTTGTTTGTATGACTGCAGTAAAATCAGAATGGTATAAAGAAGGACTTTGCCCTCTAAACTGACACTGTGAGCTTTGAAAAGACAGAAAACAAAACTTTAATGAATTTTTGATCCATTTCCCATTAGACTTCATTAGATTTATGGCGGTACAAACTGCTTGATCACAGCTTATCCTGATTTGAGTGCGTACTGTAAATCAGTGTTCTTTAGAAAGGCTGAAGAATCTGGTAGGAAAGTGTGTACATGCTGGATGACAAGTGGGTGTGAAATACTGGAGTCGGAAGCTTGACGGAGAGTCGGGTGAAAAGTGGAGATGTTATAATAACTGATTTGTTCGAAGTATTCTCCAGCCATCTCTCACACACACCGAATTTTTCAGTACATTTCCCATGTGCTCCTGTTCTCTGCACCCCACCCCATTGCCCGCCCCCTCTTGTGAAGACTCTTTTGCCTTTACTTGTCCGGTGTTGACACAGTTGTTACCCCATACGGCAACACCCACTGTGGACAAAGAACTTTCAGATGACATCAGTTTCCTTTACCTGAAACATGGAGCTGTACATTTCATAGGTATGAAACTCAAAAAGCACATTCAGTCTGAAAGGAGTGGAGTAGCCTGAGGAGTGTGTATGTATGTGTGTGTGTGTTTCACTATCACTACTCCACCTTCGCTCTGGGATTTACCGGCACCCGTCTCAGGAAGATTGCTTCTTGTGTCTCACTAAGGTAAAATAATACCCTATGATTTTAAAAAAAAATGTATCTTGAGACACTGTGAAGTGATGACATGAACACCAGGTGTATCTGTGAAGCTGGATGGCTGATTTCGTAGTTTGGGTTTCTGCTGTAAAGGCTTTACTGCTCTGAAACTCTATACTTCTTACCTGTGAGAGCAGAGAGAGAACAAGGGGAGCTTTCAGGTGAGCGATCTCACTGCGGATCAGAAGTTTTTTTTGTCTTTCGGTGTCTTCCATGCTGTCATGAATTCAACAGCGATCATTTCTGACAGGTACAGCACTTCGGGCCAAACTGTGAATCAGGCACCCATTTCAGAGAGGAACGGCACTTCGGGCCAAACTGTGAATCAGGCATCCATAAATTATTCGTTAACTCGTGTCTCTCGACATGAAACACCCCCCCGATTATGTTGTTAAAAATTTTTTACAGCATGTCCCATTGTTTATTTGGATTTTACTTAAATCCTCACCTGTTGGACCAGAGTGGGGTTTCTACGGACTCTCTTTTTGTGATCACGTAAAAAAAAAAAAGAAGAAAGAATCTAGCTCTGAATTAACCTACGCTTGAAATCTTCTTGCATTGTGAGGTGCAACATGAACCGGTCGGCTGAAGGGTAATGAAAAGACTTATTGTGTCGGGCAGCTCTGTGTGCCAAAGAGTGACTCGGAGTTCTAGATCTCCAGGTTGCCAGCTGGTGGCCCACAGTACTAATGCGTTGGCAACTCTCTGTGAATGAGATATTTCCTTAAATTGGAGGAATGTATTCGATATGCAAAATAACGAACCGGCACCTTTAAGTGTTCTCACGTATTGAGTAATCTCTTATCTCTATCTCTTATTAGAGCTCATGCATGGTGTGATCTTGGCACTGAACGGCAATGACATTGGGTGGTTGAGAAGTACTACTGTACGTGCTGTGAGCTGAATGAAACAAATTGTAGATGAGTAATATGATGTACATAAATAGCAGATATCATACAAACATAAGAGTAAATTAGGAATCCCGAAATGAGACATTGTGCCACTTCCAGTGAATCTAACAAAAATGATCTTTTTGATACTAATAGAAATATAGTAAAGGAAGGCATATTCAATTCTTGAATAACCACTGATTTTAATTATACATAATAAACATGAGTATAAAATTAAGGGTTATTTATTGTCCCCCTGGGCACTTTTCTCATGACTACTATTATAATAAGTGTTCTAAAAGAGTATTATGTGGTTGCCAGTTTATGGCAAGACTAATATATCCAAAAGGATATGCATTAATGAGATGTTCCCAGAGGTGTTTTAAAGGATTTTTCAAAACACTGTCATGAAAAATCATATCGTGTGATATTAGCTGAATTTGTAAGTATGAGGGGCATTTACTGTAAGTTAAACCGGGGCCAGGACTGAATGAAGGGGCAAATCTGACTAACATTTACAAAAAACTTCGAGTCCTCTATGGTGATGAGACTTACGTTCATGGTACGTCTGTACGATCCTGGTCGAGGTGACTCAGAGCCCACTGCAGGCATTTCTGTGAACATTCAGCCTGATTCTTGAAAATCCTCATATAACTTGTCGCCAACTTGCAGATGAGGCACATCTGTTTCTGGAAACTGTACACACAATCATTCACCAACACTACTTGTGCATTACAGAAACTCTTACAGTAAGTCTGAAACAGCGACTTACATTTTATCTCATTATACATCTGAGCAGTTGAGGGTTAAGGGCCTTGCTCAAGGGCCCCAAAAGTGGCAACTCGGTTTTACTGGGGCAGTTAAAGGAGTTCCTGGGAAGCCAGCGTTTCAGATGTGAAGCAGGCAGAACGATCATGGCATCTGCATACTGAAAATAACATTTTGATGTTATCCAAGCACTAGTGACACACTGGGATAAGCGCATTAGTGTAGCAGTGGATTATACAGAGAAATAAAGGGAGCTTTTACTCTCCATAACTGTGTTCTTCTATTCTGCACAATCAAAAGTCCCAGTTTGACTCGAACATCGCTCATAGTTAATCTGGGAATTTGTTTGTATTTAAATGTCCATATCATCTTTTGAGTCTGACCACCAGTGTAGATAAAGTCGTGTACAGTGTCTTCGGTCATATGGAAATTCCACGGTTAACTGCATGAGGATGAGGAATTCGATCCCAACTTTTGCATATTCGCTCAATCTACAGTACCAGCAGTGGATGAGTTAAACACACAAAAGGCTTTGGAAGATTTCATACAAAGACAATTGAGTGCAAGGGTCAAACAGGGATCATTGTGTTTTCATCTGGCCAGATCATCTTACCTCAAAACACAATGCTGTGCGATTTAACAATCTTCGTTTCACACTTTCTGCATAGATGGTTAAGGAATCTAGCAGCTTGTAAAAGATTAGTTTTCAATTTGTATTGTTTTTGTTCTGATCCGCTTCTTATTCTTATCTGCTTGTTTTCTTTACTGCTCAGTGGACCATTAAATGAGTTTTTTTGAAACAGCTTGTGTTTAGTGCATGCTTTAAATAATTAGCATGGTGTGAAAGCCTTCGAGTTGCAAATAGGATTTTTTCTTTTTTAATTGTGCAATATTAGTACATAATTCCTATCCTGTATTCTAGTCAGACATCAGACATATTTGTCATGCTTTTAACTTTAGGCCCCAAGTGTCTGTGTTGGGGGGAAGGTTAGGATTGTTGGTTTTTCTCTCTGGTGAGTATCCAGGTGTTGTGTTTGCTAACATGTCTCCTCATGTGGCCCTCAGGCCTAAACTTGTCCCATCACAACACTGTCCCATTGTTCGGCAGGGTGGCCGAGTTTATGTTTTGACTAAGCCATAACCTCCTGCTGTACGTCATTTGTTGTTTTATCTGATTAGATAGGACATTTATCAGTGAGGTGAAGTGTAACTTGATACAGGAGATGAGAATTTGCGTACTAGTTGAGCTGGTGCATTATTATTATTGTTATTGATTCACTAGCCAAACTGTGCCTGTTACATGTATGTATGTATATATGTATGTCTGCATGTATGTACTGTATGTGTGTGTATGGGGCTGAAGGTGGAGGTGAAGGTGGTAGGAGGACTGTGTGTGTGTCTTTCTCAGCTTTTCTCTCAAGACACTAAAATCCCCAACCTATGAAGAAGAGAGAAGGGTTCCATTAAACTGTCACTTACATATCAAATTTTACAATGCTCTGTGCACACTCTCTAATCTTCTCCGGGGATTGGAAAAGGAATTCCCTCAAAGACAGGGACAAGTGTGCTATTTAGGGAAGACAAACTACTATACACTACTGCACACTGTTATTCGGGTATGGACAATAAAAAAGAAAGTGCAACAGAAAATAATAATAATAGAGTTGTTTTTCTCAATGATCTGCCGATCAGTTCTTACACTGGCATAAAAAAAAATGAAATACGAAATTATTCTATTATTAAAGACGTTTAAATCTAAATCATAGACTGTATAATTGACAAACCCTCCATGATGTCACCCATAGGTTTTCTAAACAGTTGTTTTGAAGCTCATATAGGGAGCACTGGTCGCCATCTTGGCAGGAGTTGACTCCATCTAAACACTGGTTAATGTGTCTAACAAACAGACCTTGGCTGTTGGATCATGCCTAACTATGGCAGTTACCACAAGCTTAGCTTTAGCTTAGCTAAAATGCTATGGTGGCTAATGTTAACACCTGCAATGCAGCTGTCACTTAAATTGGCTAGGCCAGAATTATGCATAATGTTATGGCAAAATTCTATTTTAACGAATGAGTTAAATAATTATTCACCCCCTGTACAGTCATCATGAATAGAAAATCTAGCTATCAAGACCAGCTTGTGTTTGTATCTGGCTATAAACATGTTTAGAGTATATGAAGTTGGACATTTTAACATGGGTGTCTATGAGGATTGACTCACTTTTGAAGCCAGTGGTCTTTTCAGGAACTACACATTTTGGCATTTTTCAGAATCAGAGGTTGCTCCTTGGTCTCAACACCCTTGGAGCCCATCATCATCTGGCCACTGAGAGTCATATTAAATAGTCTAGTAAGTCTAATTTAAAAGGAATAAACGAATAAGAATAACCATAGGAATTTGTGTAAATTTGAAGATTCCGCATTTTACTGTTTCTTTAACATGTGTGCTGTTAATCCTTCAGTTGAAATACCACTCAGATAAGGCATTTGTTCAAACTCCTTCTGTTTCAGTCTTGTTAAAAAACATGCTGCTTCTGTGTCTATGTAAATGAGCTTCTGCCCAGCCACACCCCACCAGCAGTGCTGAGCAACACTTCAGGGTTCAGAGTCCCATCTGAATATGTAAAAATGACACAAAAAGTACATTTTCCATAAAAGGTTGCCTTTATCTTAGGTATAACTCCTTTAAACCTGGTGATGGTGATCAGTGAATCAATAAAAAAACGAGTAGAGCTCAGCATTTCAGGAGTAGGCATCTGATGGGATCAGGAGCCCGTAGGTGACCAGAACATGGGCCTAATGATGGTAGAAGTAGGAGCTTCTATTTTTCTCCATGACAAGAATAAAGTGTGGATGAAAACAGGTACTTGTAGACGCCAGGACAGAAGTACGACCTTTTAGGCTTAAACATGGATACCTGTAATTGGGATAGTGGGAAAAGGAGAGACAAAGTCTTTAATAGTGATGCCGGAAACACACCTGAGCCTCATTTGATCTGAAGTTCATTTCAAATAAACAGTTTTGTAAGTTTGATTGCTTTATGATTAACACATACAGTCCCTTGTATCACTTTTGAAGTGTTACCACCTGGAACTGAAATGTAATTAAATGGGATGATATGTTTCTTCGACCATTGTTCCCAAAAGCGATGGCTTAATCAAACAGCATCATAAAGTTTATTATATATGCCCCTAATCATGCATAATTTTATGGCTTAATGTAATTTTAACTGATGCGTTAAATCAAAATTCACCCCTGTACAGGTGTCATGAATAGGAAATCTAGCTAAGGAGATCTAAACTGTTTTTGGTACCAGACTGCAAACATTTATTTCTGTTGGGCATATTAAAAATTGGGCATTTTAATGTTGATGATCTTTGGGGATTTTTCTCACTTTTCCACTAGTGTTCATTTCAGGAACTACACATTTTGGCATCCACTTTGACCTCATTTTTGACCTCAACTGAAATCCACTTTGATCCACTTTGACCTCAACTGTAGGTTGCCCATCTGGGTAGCGTAGAGGTTACGTATGGATCAGAAGGTAATGGGTTTAAACCCCATCACAAGCAAGATACTACTGTTGGGCCAGTCAGCAAGGCCCTATACCCTTAAAGGGTATAATAAACCCTGAGTGGTTGCAGCATCATGTTGTAGACATGCTTTTTATCAGCATGCATGGGAAACTGGTTGAGGTCAAGATGGATAGAGCAGGGTAATTCTTGTCTCACGCGAGACTTAAATCTGGTGCAAAGATTCACTTTCCAACAGTGTATCAATCCTATCTAGAACTTGAATGTGTTGGAATAGCCCTATAACCTAGACTTCAGTTTAATTGAAAATCTGTTGCAAGAATTTAAGAGATGCTTGTCATTAAACAGTTTGCATGGCATCTTATATAGATTGAGACATTTTGCAACAAAGAAAAGACTGAAATAGCATGATACAGATGCATGAAGCTGCTAGAGACATATCCCAGATCCAAGGTTTGCACAAGTAATTTCAGCCAAATTACAGAGGTTCTACCTGATACTGACCTAGGGGATGAATCTTATGAAATGGAAAATATAGTTTTCTATTTGGTTAGTTATTTTTTTGTGTAACAAAAAAAAAAAACACTTCTATTTCAAGACAAAGTGCGTAAATCAAATCTCAAAAGTTCATTTCAGGGTGTACACGTAAAAGTGTTAAGCATGATATTGCATGTTCGTATTAATTATATGCCTACTGTAAATGTTGGTTGGCATTGATGATATTTAGGCAGCATATGTACAGATACATTTTCATGCTATTGTCAAAAACTAAACTACTTATATTTTTCTCAGGTGCCTTCTTACTCCAGCTTGTCCTAGCCTTGGCGATCTGCCTAGGAACTGAAATACAGTGGAAACAGCTGCGAAGGATTTCCAGATAACCTCGCCCTATAACTGTTATCAGCCCATCAATCCCAACCAGACATCCTGCTATCTCCAGACATTTAACCACTATAGGCTCCATAAGAACATCTGCTGAAAATCTGCTACCTATCAGCTCCAGTCAGACTAAGTGTCACTGGAGATTTCGGCAAGGTCCGTTCTGTGTACAGTGCAACAACTTATGGAGCTCTTGAGTTGACGGTTTCTGGTACTTGGCGATACCAGATCATATGTTATTTTGATGCATACTGTTTTCCGGCACCTGTGCCCTTAAACGTCCTGCTTCAAGGAGTGATTATTTCTACAAAAATGGATACAGACTCTCTTAATACATCCCTGCTGTCTGGAGGTCACAGCATGGGCACGGAATCTCCAAATCTATCGATGAAATCATGGGGCTTCACAAATGGCAGCGATTCTGGACGGAGCCAACACTGGAACTTCTTCTTGGCTGCAAACTTCATCGATGTTTGTAAGTGAATATGGCTAAGTGCTATTTCTGTTTTACATGGCAAAATTCCTGTCCTTTTGTTTGGTATAATAAAATCTAGTTGCTTAATGAGTTCTAAACTGTGCTTCGACCTCACGGCTTGTGGTTGGCATAATTTGAGGTCAGAGTTTAAAGGATTCAAAGGATTCAAACACTAGTGTTTACACAGTTGTGGTTGAAACCTGATTGTTGATCGTTGTAATGTCTCAGTACTCCATGATATTTACTTTAAAAGTCTGCTGTCTTTTTGAAGCCTACAGAGCCTGTACAGATACCTACACTCAAATTGTTCTATGTTTTCACAGATTTATTTTTTTTATGTTTATGACTCATGGATACTCATAATAAATGTAATGAAGATCTGTCTGGCTAATGTCACATTTAAACTCACAGCAATTACAGAGGGCAATTACTGTTAATGGTTTGTTGGCATTCTGTTACAAATGCTTGTCTGACAGGGTATCCTGGTTTTCAAAACGTGGTGTTTTGTGTGTGTGTGTGTGTTTGAGACTAGATGGATTCAGATCACATGCTCTTTACTGAAAGCAACTTCAATTCATGCATGAAGTTTCAGCAAACAAGAAAATGTCCAGTATATACTGTAGTATGGCGGCATGGTAGCTTATTGACGCTTTGCACCTCCAGGATCCGGGTCTGTGTGCATGTAGTTGGCATGGTCTGCCCGTGCTTGGTGGGTTTCTTAAGGGTTCTCTGGTTTCCTCCCACAGTCCAGAGACATGCTGATTAGGCCAACTGGCGTTCCCAAATTGCCCATAGCGTGTACTGTAAATGCGCATGTGAATGTTGATCGGTGGTTCTATCATTGTTCTCAACAAAATGGGAATAAATACAATGGACACCAACGTCCCTAGTTGGACTATTGAGGTTCCTAGATGCACGAATGGATATAGTAGAGTGGATTGTGGTAATTGAGCAGTTATTCAATCCCCTGGACTTTCTGGAAATGCATTAGTTATGGCACCACTACAAAGGCAAATTACTTGAACGGTTGTGTGCTTATGTTCTCTCATTGCACAGTTACAGTAAATAAGATTCCCTGAAGGTCATTTTGCTGATGTTGGATGATGAATGCTGGGTAAATTCCACTCGTTGAGACTTATTAAAAATGGCAGATTTTTAATAAACAGTAGAATGTTACCTTGAGAATCTGTGTGCCTTTATGGCAGCAATGCTGTATGTTCTTGCAATTCAAATACTGAGTCAATAAACATTCGACAGGTTTTCAATGCACTGCCCCAGAATACGTCCTGTGGTTTGAATAGTAGCCTAATGCTCAAGTAGTCTTTGCAGTCATAGTACCTTTAAAATAAATGTCAGAAAAGGAATGAATACAGCATGAAAAATGCTTGACAATAATAGCTAGTTAGGTGTAGCAATTATAATCTGTATTCAAGCAGCAATTGCAGGATCTGAGAAATAAGCATTTTATTCTCAGTTTAACAAAATCCTAGTACTACTGCAAGATATTTGTGGGGAAATAATCAAAACATGAGCTGTGCTGTCCTTCAATGCACAGATGCAGAAATACTAATAAAGTAATACTTTTATCACGGCGTGCACCAGTGATGGGCGTGCACCTCAATCTGTTGTTGCTCCTTGCTCACTCCGTAGGCTCACTAAGTAAGCACTAAGGGGCGGGCTCGGTGGAAACCGGCTCGGCTGGGGAATAATCATCATTAATAGACCTCAGGCTTTTCCCAGCACTATGAAAACAAGGCAGAGAGTGTAGCTTGAGGTCTGCAGAGCTACTGAGCAGAGTTGTCCGGTGGACCCCAAAAACGTGGAAGAGTGGCATGCGAGCAGGATGATGCAACAAGCCCCAGGGACTTCAAAGGCCGTAGAACTAATTGCAGCTGTTTGATCCTCGTGTTGAGGACGGCCGGGAAAAGACTGCTCGAGCTCCCGTGGCACAGCCTTAAGGATCCTGCCACCGAAGAGAGGAAAAGGTCACATTACGCTCCACATTAAGGCCGCACCCAAAGGAGAGCTGGGAGGGTCCGGTTGGCCAAGTCAGCAAGAAGAGTTGCTTCAGGAGCATGCAGGAGCCGCTGCCCACTCTGCCACTTGTGCCCGCAGGACCGTTGGGCACTGCCTCCAGACCTGCACATTCACTATTTTCCTCCCCCATTATTTTTAATAAAATTACCCCTTTTCCGTAAGATCTCGCCTCGTGTCGATGTTTGTGGTGCCACCCGTGTGTCAAACCCGTTACAATTATATTTAATATAATTATACAATAATAATAATTATCCACATTCTGTCCTTCCATTGGGAGCACAGCAAATGCACTTACTATATACCAGTAGAAAGGTGGTACCTTTGCTGCAAAAAAAGCAAGCCAAACCGAACGCTGGCTAAGTTGCACGTACATCCGCGGACCCATTCAAAACTCATTTGTGTCAGTGGAATGCCATGCAAAGCGAGTTTACATATTCTTTCGTAGCTTTTTGGCATTTTGTGCAAGATTTTGTAAGGATATAGCACCATGGGTCCCAAGATAAGGAGAAAAGGCAGTCACTTTCACTTCCGTTTTTTAAACCAAAAAAACTTTCCTTCGGCCGGTTCCAAGGAAGTGAGGTTTATTTATTTCTTATTTTATTTCATTTACATGTCTTGTTATTATATGCAAAAATAGGGTTATAGTGTTGGAAATTGGTAATATTAGTAATATTTTTGAGTGGCTGAAACGGATTATCTGCATTTACATTTTTTCATATGGGAAAATACGTTTTGCAATACAAAAGAGCTCGCCTCTGAAATGGATTCAGTCCGTGTGCCGAGGTACCAATGTATTTCTCAAAAGGGGGATTATAAGGGTCCCTAGGGGTCCTTACAGGTACTATAAGACTTGATTAAAATTTGTATTAAACATATAATCAAGCTTGTTTGTGTTTGAGGAAGACAGCTTAGCTCTTTAACCCTGACGTGGCATTTACGAAGCTAGCATGTCTACGAATTTAATTTGCTACTTTGGGAATTTGCTAATTCTCCTGACGACATGTGTAATATTGCATTTCAACTTATCTCCAATAAGGTTTTACCCACCAGAATCTCCACTTTCCAGAAAACATTTACAGGTTACAAGCATGGCTGCTGAAGATACAAAGGTATATACTGCAAAGTAACACTCAGTGTACACTTTCTATGTGTACGTGTAATTTTTTTATCTCATCTTTCTTCCTGGTTTTTGCATTTGCCACTTTGTTCTTGTGTTGCTGTTGGCTCATTGCCTGACCTCTTGCATGTTCCTGTTTATCTTTCCTCCATGTTGGAATTGTTTGCTATTTTTAAGTCATTCTAAACCGCGTTTGCATCCGTCTCCAACACCGTCTCATGACAGGCGAGAGCAATACAATATTGGTTCTGCTCAGAGTCAACTGTTTTTGAGCCCTGATCTACTGTATCCACTGACTTGATATTTTTTTGTTAATTAAAAAAAATCACATTGCACTGTTGACTTAGTAGTTTATTTTTAATAGGCGGCTGTGTTCATAAATTTGGTTTCATAACACTTTGTTCCTGCTCTATCTGAAACTCTTAATAATAGAATGAAATTGTATTGGAATATATCAATAATTTCTATTTACAGTATATCACCTGTATGCAGGAAAAAAAATACACTGACATGTACATACACATACTGTATGTATTCTTTAGTCCTTTGTTTGGGGATTTTTTTTCTCTGGTTTCCCCCAATTTCCACCTGTCTTAGGGCTACTACAAACCAGGAGGGCAAAAGCTAGCATGCTTCCTCTGAGGCATGTAAAGCCAGTGCCTGCATCCTTTTAAATTGCAACTGATGCAACATTAAGGGTGGTGTAACAGTCAATCCACCCACTTCTGCTTCCGCACTAGCCCATGATTGCTAATGCCCTGAGAGCATGGCCCATTTCGCTCCCTTGGACTCCTGGCCACAGAATGGGATTCATACCCATGATCTCCAGATGCACCACTTAGGAGCCTCATTAGTACATTCTAGTAGGGTTTATCACCACAGAAAGATCTTCTGACACCCGTTTAATCTCCCATCTGCTGCGCTGGCGGGCTTTTTCTGTTTGATTTCGAAGCCCTAATTGTATAACTTCAAACTTGCATTAATCTGACACACACACAGCATGGCTCAGCAGCTCTTGATCACGCGTGGCCAAAAGACAAGCTGTAGCTGTGTCTAAAACTACATGCTGCTGTCATATCTGCTGGATCATAATTACCAACGTGGTTTTATAGACTCTTCATAATTGACGTATTGGTCATTATTAATTTCTTAAAATGGAGCAACGGCTACACTACAAGTGTATGTTACTGTATGTCTTATAATTTCTACATAAATGCATGCCAAGACAAGAGTTCTGACTCCTTGTAAGGGCAGAATATACAGTATGTTTAACATTTACTCTTGTGTGTTTATTGTTAGTTTGAGTAGGTGGTAGATTATGAGCACATACTCATACTGTTAAAGTGTACAGTAGTAAGCATTTGTGAAAAGCACAGGCCTCATTCCTCTGTAGCAGCCAAGGGAGTAATTATAGCCCATCTGTTTGTTACACACTTGTAGAGACATTGCTGTTCGCAAGCAGCCCATGGCTGAATCCCAAATGGTTCCCTACTGGACTAGAAGTGCACTACGCTGGATATTAAAGTAACCGAAGCTGCTACATCTACTGTATGATGTAATGCACTAATATGCTGAGTCGGGCATCACCAGGGATTTGCTTACTTGAAATTTTTGGTATGGGTATGGGCAAGGTTGGGAAAAGGGCTATGATTGGTTTAGGGGAAGTCAGGTAAGGATCAGAAAATGGTAAACAGTTGTCTAGACGATCCATTTGGAGGCATCTGCGTGTTGAGCTGCTATTAACGGAACAGTTGGCTGTGGAGTTAATGTGATTTGCGAAGCTGTATCACACCTTTTAGTGCAGCTTTGCCCTCAGTAGACTGTGAGCCTACTGTACACCTCATCTGCTTTGTGAATTATACTTCCCGGGAATAAATATGATATTCTTTGACAGTTTGCACCATGCAAATAATCTCTTGATACTTTATTTAAAAAAAAAGTTCACAGTCCAAAGACATGCAGTTTATGCTAAGTGGCATTAAAATTGCCTGTAGTGCATGAGTGAATATGTGGGTGCTTGTGCTCGGCGATGGATTGGTACCCTGTTCAGGGTGTACCCCACCTCGTGCCCCGAGTTGCCTGGGATAGACTCCAGGCCTTCCAGGATACAGAATGAGTAAATGAGCTGTATGGCTTTTTAAATTGATGTAAATGAGGTTCAATCCATACATCAACTCAAAAACAACAAGGCCTATAAAAATTGTGAACTTGGACCTGATGTGTTCAGCAATAGAAAGATTTTAAATTTCTGATACAAACTGCCCATGAAAAAAACATAGCGTTAAAGTGATCTGTAGTTACAAATCATTTCAGAATGCTTTTTTTTTTAAAACTGATTAATCCAATTTATTCCCAGTAGAGGGCAGAATTTGTTTCATTTCTTGTACAGTGCAGTTTTTCACCATTATAATGACTAACAATTATAACATTAACATCATTCATTGTAGAGCATATGATGATATGATTAGATATTACATCAGAATTTCTTCAGGCATTAGTGTTGAGCAGAATCATTCTCAGTCAAGTGACTTAGTTGGAAATGTTTACGAGGCTGTTGGAAGCTTGCTGATGGCTTTATCTTTTTCATGCATTCCAATTACAATGTATTATATTTTCGTGTGTGTGTGTGTGTGTGTGTGTGTGGCTGATAGTGGAATGTGCTGTGAGACTGTACAGAATAAATTCTCCTGAGTTAGTACTGTAGGGTTCAGAAGATCATTAGATTACTTATTTAGAATAAACTATATTGTGTGTGTGTGTATAGCTGAGTAGTCCTAATATACCCCACACACTTTCAGTTACACTCTATTTTTTCTTTTCTGCAGTATTTTTTTTTCCTTCTTCAATATAAATAGGGCAGAAATCCTTATGGGAGGATCTGAAGCTTTAAAGCTATTAAAATATAGTATATCAATTCTGAGAACCCTTTTTTTTCCCTCCTCATAACAAAAAGAACAAATAGAGAATAATTTGCATGTCTTCCAGGGGATTTTGAAACCATTATACTCCACCTCATTCTTTCATCTCCCTGCACATCTGTTAGTTTCTGCTGAAATATCCTAACACCATTCGGTTTGGTTTTACTCTGGGAGCCTCTATGGAGCATCTGCCTCCAGAAATGCAATTTAAAAAAAAAAAATCTTTGACAGTTATTCATGCCCCTGGGAGAACTGAAACAACGTCTGTTCTAAGATTACATAGCTAATTTTTCTCCTCATCTAAAGTTAGCTTGCTTTATGTCCCAGAGAACTGGATATTTATCCAGATAAAGCTCATGTGCTGCTGGGCATTGTTGTGTAAAAATCGTATATTACGACACACTGACATGGCCTTGACCACCTCTTCTCCCCTGTAATATTTTATATAGTTCCATTTAGAGGTACAACTAACTTTCCAAGGGCAGAAGACGTCGCAAAATTGCGACAATGCATTTCTATCCAAGGGGATATACAATATTTTGCTCTTACCAATGTAGGAAAGCTATTTATTTCAGTAATAAGAAAACATACTCCACAGACTTATACCATTTAAAAAATATATATTTTTACATTTTCTTGATGCCTGTGTTTATATTTAAATTTTATTGTTTATTTTCATATCCTCACATTTCAGTCCTAAAGCTGTAAAAGGAGACAGAATCAGTTCTAAGGGGTGTTCGAGTCAAACCTAGACTCTGCACTTGATAACAGAACACAATTATGAGAGTAAAATCAAATTGTATTTCTCGACGGTATATAATCCCCTGCTATACTAATGCATCCAGTGTGCCTGCTTAAATGTCTTAAACCCTGGCCTCCTTGGAACTCCTTTAAAGGCTCAAAGATGTAAATGGTTTGGCGCGAGGTCAGGATGGATGCTGAATGTCGAAATAACTTTAATGTGCCTGAGTTGTTCATTGATGATCGTGTGCACAGTTCCCACAGACACATGCATCTCATCTGGAAGCTGGCACCAAATTATTCGTAAATTTTTATTCACAAAACCTTTCATCTCAGCATGTTGTTCCATGCTTGAATTAACAGGTTGCACGATCCCTTTTGCTTAACACACGATTCACATGCCGACACGTTCGCGCCACCACGCGTTAATAGGAGACATGTGTCACTTGCTAGCATGACCAACAGGATGCTCTAACAGATCTCCTCATCTGCTCAAGAGACAACAAGTCCTGCTTTGATTTGAACGCCCCTCGTAGATTATGAAATGAAAAGTTTCTGCTTCAAGCTGTTACACTCGGGTCTATTAGACAGAAATGTGCTTTTCCTCCTATCAAGAGTAATGGATTTAGGAATGTCGAATGCATTCTAAAGTGACTGGCTTTCATGCATTTGCACTTCATTTCCATCTTCACTGACACTAGCACGATGAAGTTTCTGTTATATTGTTTTTAGTGCTTATAGCTATTTTTTTGAAGGATTTCAGTCAAAGCAGCATCTGAATATTCATGTACCGGATAATTTGGAAGTAAAAGAAAATGGTTTAAACATAAAAATTTATTTAAGTTGCATAAAATATACGAATCAATTTGCGTGCATGTGTGGACTGAATAAAATATAAATGTATGAAAGCTGCAAAAAATCATAAAATAGGACGGATTTACATTTGTCATTGCTAAAACAGATTTGAGGTGAAATACTATAAGGTCAAAGTTGTAGTATTGAGTTTTATTGTAATTCGTAGGTCTTCATGCTATTTTCTAGACTGTGTGATAAAACGTTCAGTCCCACTGTCTCCATTCATCATCTCCACTGAACGTTCTAGAATGTTGACCCAAAACCTTTGTTTGTCAGAAATTCTAAAAAAAAAAAAAAAAAGAGGTTCAGGTTTCGTTTTTTCTGAAAGTAATACAAATAATGACTTTGAATAATAAAGGAGCACCTTCTGGCCAGATTATAAAATAAATAAACAATTATTATCAATTTTATCCTCTATGTTCTGATTTTCTCATTTAGATAAGAGACAGAACGTTATGTACCATATGACCACATCGGTTTAGAGCATCTCATAAAGCATCCACGGTAACGCTCTAATAAAAAAAGAAAAAAAAAAAATCAATATTGATATCAAGAGCTAGAAATGGAACTTGCTTGCTCATATTTCATACAGTACTTCCACATCAATATACTGTACATTTAGGCAAATTGTTCAATCTGTTGCACATAAATATGGTTTAGCAAGTACAAAACGTTCTGCGGTCCTTTATTATTATTTATTTATTTATTTTTTGTTAATTAATTATTTTTTTTCACAATTCCCACTTGTGATACATACAGTACTGCGCAGTGGTGGCTGACGTATTAACACAACATATGCCATGTATTATACTTCTCCCTGTTCACATAGGCGATTTCATCATTAGTTCTACTCTATCTGACTGAAGAGTTTAGCTAATTAGCTAAAAAACTATTGAAGACCTGGTTATGTGACAGTAAGTATTCTGTTTACCTACAGAAAACCCAGTAAAAAACTCTAGGACAAGAGTGAAGAAGGCAGTAGCAGTCAACACTGATGTCAACACTTTGTGTAACAAATTACATTTACTCCCGTTACTGAGTAAATCTGTACCTAATCTGTAATTTTATGTTTTGATTGAAATATTGTAATTTGCTACATTTTAAATCATATTTGTTACTGAGTAAAAAATAAATGAAGGAAAATGAAAAAGAATAAAAAATAATGCAACGAGAAGGGGAAAAAAACATTGCACCCTGGAGACCACTGCACCGATTGATTGATGGGCGTGGCTAAACTCACAAGAACGATGTACAGTAGACGGACAAAACAGATGCCAATGAAAGCTGAAAGCGAAATGCCGTCAAATTCTTATGAAGCAAATCCCTGCTCATATATTAGCAACCATTTCAATTTCAAGCACAAGAAAGGCAACAGTTTTATTATACAAAGGTGTTCCTCCAATTAAAAGCAACTAGTTTGAGATTTATATCCCCTTGTCTTTTTTTTAATTACACTAGAATCCCCCATCCCACCCCCGCTGTTAAAAAAAGTAACTTGGTAACTTTTACTCTAAGTAAATTTTTAATGAGCTACTTTTTACTTTTAGTTAAGTAGATTTTTATACTGGTACCTTTACTTGTACTTCAGTAAAATTTCACTGAAGTAACAGTACTTTTACTTGAGTACAAAATTGTATTACTTTTTCCACCTCTGATCATTCTGTTGTGGGCACATATCTGTGTGACCTGTTTTTTTTATGCACTGATGAGTGTTGGGAAATGGAAAGACCCAAATTGTTAGGTCTTATCAGTGAAAGCAGATGTCGCTGCAAATATCCTTGCTTAGTGCACTGCTTGTGGCCTCAGCAGGCTTTAATGTTGCATTTAGGTTCGTATCAGACAGCGTCATCAAGGCAACGCGAGCGACCATCAATGGAAATTCACGACTATTTCACTCTGAAACTGTAAGCGTCGACTGGTTATTCACCACAGAGATGCTAGTGCATGCTGAATTGAAGATGCTCCTCTTAAAGTTATTGGCTGTTTTGGCTCAATACCATGCTTTCGCAAAGATACTATGGCCTGTTGGGAGCATTTACCCCTCCCCCTCCCCAAGACTAAAGCGTGTTTTTAGCTGACTTACTCTATAGATGGCTTCTGTAATAGGATGATATTGACAGATTTATGATGTACTGTATATACCTTCTAAGCAATAAAGTAAATTACTGAGACACACACATCGTAAGAAATTTGCAGAATTGAGCAAAAAGACACATAAAATATTGTTCGTTCTTAATTCTTTCGATTTTGGTTATGCTTGCAGAAGGGTTTTGCTACCAGTGCTGTAATAAAGTGGTACATTTAGGGCTACACAAAGTTTGTACAATACAATACAATAAAAATGCATAATACACACTTAAAACGAACCTTTGAAAGAAATTTTTTTTTTTGCATGGGCATCTAAAGGGTGGTACTGTAGATTTTTGACCTGGTTAAAGATTGACTAAATGAATCAATGTGTGTGTTTACATTCTTGACCTCTGCCAATGGAGAGCATGAAGAAGGAGTGTTAACTGTTATAAGATTAAAATACTAAGATTGAAATGTCAATTCTGATTGGTCAGAAAGTACTGATTTATTTTCTATAACAACATCTCTGACAGTGGTGTCTACATTATACTTTCTATAATCAAATAATACAGGGATGTGTATACTGTAGTAACCAAGGGAGCAAGAATGGGTTGTGTTCACTATTTCTTCCTGTTAATTAAAGCAACACTGAGCAATAAAGATCATGTATGAGGAAGAGGGCAGATAGCTTAGATTGTGAGTTTGTTGCGTCACCGTGGTATGCAGCATGAGCAGCATCTTCAGAAATCTTATAAAAAGCACCTGTTACTGTATGTGCACCTTCTGCTTTACATGACGATGTATTAGAAGAAGCTCATTCGTTAGAGTGTTGAGTGATTGATCCCGCATTGTTGTTATAGAAAAGTAGTTAATAAACAACTTCTAATCAAACTGATTAAGAGCGTAACAACACCGTAGTATTGAAAATTAATATAAAATAAGAATAAAAGAGATTTACACAAATAAAATCAACTGAAGAAGAAATTTATACATCTGTCCATTAAAGCCATACTGTACGTATACTGTACATTTTTAAAAGCTTTTCTCAAAAAATATTGTTTTCAGTCTGAATTTCTGACCATTCACATGTAGATTGTTTTACATTTAGGCACTGAAATGAATTTTAAGGTACTGTGAACATTTGATATTGTCAACAGCGCCATGTCCAGAGGCTATAATAAATAAGGAGAATTACAGAATGTCACTTTCCGCTTTCTGCTTCTCCAGTTCAGGGTTGCAACAGTGGATACCTGGGTTTGCATATTTGATTTGGTACATTTTGGCCTGAATTTATCCTGCTTTGTGGCTGGATTGATTATAGAATGTCACAATTTCTCTTAAATAATATCGCCGTATCTATTATTGTTCTTTCAGTTGCTCTCAGGTTTTACACTGGATGCCCTTCCTGACAAAACCATTCCAGGGCACTAAAAATGACCTGCATGCAGTGGCCAGGTTTGGGCATTGAACCCATGCCTTCCACATACAGTAGCAGACAAGAAGACTACTGCTGAGCCACCAATGCCTGTACTGCTCTATATGTATATGTGTTTAAAGAAACTCAGATTTTACATTCTATTGTTTTGCACTATAGTCACAGGGCTAAAAAGACTAATTACACAGCCATCAGTCATACTGCGAATGATGCCATATTACAAGAGCGGGAGAGCTAATTAACAATAGACTGCAGCTATTTCACAGATCTGATCGCTATCATAATCAATGTTTCATTTTAAGTACTGCTGCTGTACAAGAACAAGGCATTTAACCCCCAACCGCTTTGCACAACTTAATCTGTTGATAAGAAATTGAATGGTAATGTGCCCTGCGGGAAACTGGGATATACAAAAAGAACTCATTTTTTTGAATGTTAAATGAGAGTTTTATGACCAGGCCTACAGGTGTCCAATTTTGAGTAAACACAATACTTTTTCAATTTGAAACATGCTTATATCGGGAGTCTAAGGGCGGCTGTTGAAATATGACTTAGCAAAGATTTAGTTATAGAACTGTTCAGCACTGAAGCAATACAGTACTCTTTACTGAAGTTTTATTATTATTTTTTTTTTGTGGTGCAGTGTTTCCATGGGCAATCAAGATGTCAATTCCTATGTGGATAAGGAATTATTTGATTAATGAAAGTGTTTTCCAAAAATGTTTTGCATGGCACACTTACAAATGAGACAATACAAATGAGTTTTAATTTAACACAAATGTTATTAAAGATCCAGATCTGAATTGATGCATGAGAAGCATAAGTAATTAGTTTTAACTGCTGCTGTAGAGAGACTTTAAAAAAATACTTTTAGAGGGTTGTATGACTGAAACTTGCTCTCTTAATTTGGAATTCCGAGTCGGACCCTCAGGACAGTTCAAAAGTGTCTGCTCACAGCATCAACGGTAAACGAAGCAGTACTTTAGAGCAGAAACTTTAGATCAATGGAAAAGTTAGCTTGTTAAATCTATCCAACTGATTGTACAGCTCTGAACATCATTATTTAATAAAAATCAATAAAACATAATAAGTGGTGTGAATTATGAATCACACTTATAGTGTATACTACTACAATATTTGTTACTCCTTTAACACCTCCTGTTGGAGTGGCAGTCCATGAAGGTATCCGCTCCAGGGATACATATTATATTTTATTTTGATGCCCAGCAATGAAGTAGTGTTTAATTCATGGATTATTCTCTCCTTCCAAGCCACTCACTGACTTCGCTTCAAACAGACGCTGAATCGCTCATTTGTCACAGAAAATAGAACTCGTGCAACGAATAAGGTCTGAAATGAATTTGTTTTGAACAAATTCGGTGGATATAATGTGATATTGTAAAGGATTATTATCAAGTAAGACTCATTTTATATGGAATTGAAGCACAGTTGGAGAGGTTTCGTCATCATTAAGCTAATAATAGCAACACAGGTCAGTCGAGCTCATACAGAATCTGCAAGTGTGAAATGAAAAACTGCATAGTGTACGTCTATGGATAATTTATATTTCACTGTCTTTAATAAAGACATCCGTATAGTAATATATTCAAACCCTTTAATCATCGTATTTCTGTATATTTCATATTCCACATTCTACGTGCATATCATTATTTGGGGAAAAGTTCGCTAATAGTCTTCCAGGTTAGCTGCAGTAGTTATACAGCATGCACATGTGGTTTCCTTCTTGTGGCAGCAGGTTATCAAGATCTAGGAAATGTTATTGGAAGGCATGCTGACTCAGCACACCTACAGTACAGTAAGTGGGCTTTTTTAGAGAGGGGTAATGACAGCTTATGTTACTCCTCCCAAGAGACAGTGATTTAGCTCCATTTGAGTTTGTTCCCTCCATTATTGTAAATGCTTCTCTCCTTTTTTTGCTGATGGAAAAAAAGCTTTTTCCAACATTTGCTAAGGTACTTTACTTATTATGTACTGAAAAGGCCTATCGACAGCACACCATGGTGATCATGAGGCTACAGGGATGGTGAGTGAGAAATATATGGAAGTTTTATTTCTCTCTCTCTCTCTTTATACACTTACACACGCACACACACCACTTTGCCAGACGCCACTTCAGTTCATACAAATTAACAAGTTGATAACAGAATGTGATAAGCCCCAATTTCTGACTTATCGCTAATTATTTTAGAAACTTCCGCAGTTTGCGCAAAGTACAACGCATAGTGGCCAGATGTTTTTGAGCAAAAGCCGACCTGTTACGATGGTTGCCGGTTGCTACAGTTCTTTCTGCCATGTAATCACTGAAGCAAAGATATAAACAGCGGCGGCCAGGAATGGTTTAAATGTGTTCAGTTAGTTTTTGGAGAATGTTGAAGCCAAGAAAAAAGACATTTACGCTACTGTTGCCCTCACTCCAGTGGTAGCAAATGATATTCATGCGCGGCTTATTGTCGTGATATGTTGTGAAAAAACAAATAATTGTGTGATTTGTGTATAAGTGATATGAGATGCACACGCTAGTCTTGGGAAGCTGTTGGTTAAAGAGTGCATACTTGTACTATGATAAAGAGCCATAACATGTTTTATTAAAATTCAACCAACATATTATTAATATTAAATTGCATACTTAAATAACCACAAACACAACTTTAATCTGATTTATCCCTTGTGGAAGATGGAGTTATCGCTTTTTCAAAATCAAACAAAATTTACACAACCCAAACAACTGTGATAAAACATTTTGCTATTTCTATGTTTCTTAACATCCTTCCGATTCAAAGAAATCATGCAGAAAATATTAATTAGAAATAAGAAGTTCTCATTTTGCTATTAAACAGTTGTTTTATTTACACAACTGTTCCAATGTTTCAGTGTTTCCACACAATTTCCAGTGTTTTATTTCTGTTTTTGTTTCATTTCTGCATTTATTCTCATTTTCATCCTTTTGGCTTATACATTGTATTTTATTAAAAAAAATTTCCGTTTTTTTTGCTTTATTTACGATTAGTCTTTTTTTTTTTCCAGTCATTTTGGGCGTTTTTTTTTTTTTTTTTTTAGATTTTCCGCTGTTAATAAATAAATTTGTTGTAGTCTGAAACTCGTGCTCTATATGGACTTACCACCGCTTACATGGTATTTTCTAAGTCATGTGACAGAATCTTAGGTATTTTTTATTTGTAACTGTAATTGACTTGCCTGAATATAAAGGTCACCATCTAAGTGGTCAGTGGTCAGTAAGTATGTTGCACCTAGTAAGCGCTCTTATCATATATACACATATTATTATGAAAACAATAAACTTCAATAGTTATCATAAACCTTACATGTCCACCATATACATGCTCTGCTTTGCATTTGTCAGAAGTGGCAGTCACTGCAGACATTTAATGAGCGAGGGCAAATATGAGCCAGGCAATGACCACGACTTCAAACCAGGCTGAATCGCGCTATCTAGGCCATCAGGGTACACATTGTTGTCGGCTGAACTGAATTCGTAACGCACTTTCTTTCCCTCGATCCAGCCCAGCATACCTGCATTGTGCTGCCATAATAGGGACGGCTGGCTTTTGTAGCTCGCTGAGGTCGGAGTGATTGGAGGAAAGGGGACAACACAGACGAGGTGCCTTTTGAAGTGCTGCTAAGCTGGCCACGGGAGAACAGCAAGGTCTCTCTGTCATTAAACCCTCAGCACAAAGTGCAGACAGTGATAAAGTAGATTTAGCACAGAACCATTACTGTAGTGCCAGACACCACTTCGACACAAATGTAGTGTCTCTTTTTTACACAATGAGCCCGCTCTTTAATAATTCATACGCACCAGTGCTGGACTATAGAAACTATGGAATCTTTTAAATGATTCAGGTGTGAAAAGTGAATGTTGAAATATGCTTTTACAAATGAATAAGTTATGTCTAACTGTAAATAATATGTATACAGGATTATATACAGTAGGTGATCCCAAAAAAAGCTTTATGCATTTAAGCATTAAAAAATATTAAACCATTTCAAGCATTTTGCTCAAACAGGTTTAAGCGTTTTTTTTTTTTTTTGTATACATATTTAGCAAATACTAAAAAAATGTTACCACTCAACATAAGACTCTAATTATTTACTAAATGTATTGTTTTTATTAATTATTTCAATCTAGTAGTAGATGTATTTGTAAGTCAAGATGAAAAATATGATTTAAAAAAAAAACAGAATGAAAGACTAATTTTATTTCTTCACATGATCTATTGAAAATCTGTAAATTTCCAATGTCAGATTAAACTGATTTGTGGGATATTACAAATATTTCTTATTGCTGAATATGTTTAGGTAACAGTAACAGAGTGAATAATGTAGAGCGAACATGTAAATACTAATATAATATAACCTCTATAATGAATGATGCATTTAACAGCATGTTTTAAGCATAATGTGAAAATAGATTGACATTTAAAATAAAAAACAATATTTATGAAGTACTTCAGCACTTAACCCTTTATAGGGCACTCACTGAAATAGTTGAAAATGTAAAAATTTCAAGCCTTTAAAAAATTTTTTTTTGCTTTTGTGTTTTTTAAATTTTTGTTTAAAATTTTTTCATTGTTTCATTTTTATGTTGCAAATCAAAGTCAGTAAAGTTACATTTACAGTGTATGGCTCCACACCCATCTAGTGTACTAATTAATCCAAAACCTGTACATATATACAAATATTATTATTATTATTATTATTATTATTTTCTTAAATAAAGTTAAAGGCACACTTATTAAAACAATAAAATGTGCAAAAATTAAAAAATACTTATTTTCTACAAATACGTTTTTTTTTTCTTACGGTATTGATATTGTAAAGTGGTTCTTCATCTGATTAAGGATTAAATGTGAAGGCAAAGTGTAGTTCAGGAGGCTTTAATGGGCAGCAATGGGCTAAAGTTGTAAAATGTAATGTGAAAACTCCCCATGTGTTGTATAGGATACAGGATGTATAGGATATGTGTTTAAACTGATTTTACCTTTACTCATCTCACTCATTCTTCTTGTATTTCAATCTTAAGCTAGTAAACGTTATACTTTCAGGCACTATTATTATTATTATTATTATTATTTGCAGGATCACCTGCAAGATTCAATACTTTGAACAAGATAAATGTCTTCATGTTATTCAGTCATTAAGTCAATAAGTCATCCATTGCTTATTTTAATCACTTCCTCCCTTAAATTATTCCTTCTTTCCAACACTGTGAATAAAACACCAGAACAGCTGTGTCGCACACTGGGCCAGCCTGGGCCATCCAGCTACACATTTATAAGAAGGATAAATAAATGATTTCCCCCTGTGTGCTGACTTCCAGAGATCAAGGCTAATCAAAGCTAATTTGCACGACGGCATGAATACAACACTGCATATAAACCAGCCGCTAGTGCCTCTAGCCTACATGAGCGTTCTAGATGCCTGGCCGTGACGATCTGGGTGCAGATTCATCTGACTCATAACCAAGTGGAAAATATCTGCAGATTTGTGCAACCCTGACCTCATTGCGCTGAATTTTAAAAGAGGCTCGAGATCAGGCTTCGAGAGAGGAGATGCAAGGAAAGCTGAGATAGCTTTGCCCACATGCATTAGAATTAATGGCAAGATGAGAAGACACGAGGAGTGTGAAGATATACCGGCCATGATGCATCACAATGGCATTAACTTTCACAATAAATACATTTTCAAAAATGAAAGAAAAATACTGCATGAATCACATCCATGTGGTAGGAAATGATATAATACGTACATAGAAATTTTCCTCAGCATGCTCTGAAGAGAAAATGGCCAAAATATAGAACGATTTAGATCCGTTCAGACCTTTTGTTTTAATGTGTATCTGCAGTAGAACACTGTGTAGAAGCCATGCTGTGAAAGATCACACCTTCCATTCTAATCGGGCAGAGCCACCAACCCACTGAGAAACACCTGGTTCAATTGGTGTCATTTCAACGATGCTTGACGATGTGGAGCAAGCTGAAACTGTCTGAAAGAACAGTTCAAAAAGTTTATCAGCCCCAGTGGACATGCAGACTTACCCCTCCCAGGTCATCTGTAGAAGTTCTTGAGATCTCAAGAGTCCTTAAAAAGTCTTTAGTCTGTCTTCTGGACTCTCGAAGACATCTGGAGTGTTAACATTTGTAGGGTGTTAAAGATGTTCCCCATTACGTCTCTAGTCTAAGCTCAACAGTTAAGAACTTTTCAGAAAGATCAAAACTGAGTTCAAATCCCAGCACTTCCAAACCATTCATGCTGGGCCCTTAACCATTAAATGCAATGAAATGGAAGTTGCTCTGGACAAGCGTGTCTGCCAAATGCCACAAATGTAGTCCTGAGGACATCCTATCTGCGCCTGCTGGGCAATTACAACATAAAATAAAGGAAACAGGATAGAAATGTTATTCCTCCCTCAAGGGCAATGACATTTCTCATAAAAATCACACAGCATCACAATAACCCACAATATACATAAAACCAGAGATTAACCAAGTCAGTATGTAAATACCTGAAAGGAATACACTGAAAAGATCTGATTAAACAAAATGAAAGAGGAAACAAAAGAATATTTTCTCCAAATGTGTTCTTAAGAGAGCTGTTTTTTATTCCTTTAAAAAAAATATATATATAAAAAAAACACTCTCCGTCTCCATCTCATCCATCGTCTCCCACTGTTTCTGCCTCGTTCACAGCATTTTTTTTCTGCAGATGTCCAAACTGCAAACGTGTAAAAATTGCGTGCGCTGTTCTTTAGGGTCACCTGGTGCATTCTGCAGCTCGAGGATGCAGGATCTCCAGCTCGGCTTATTTCTGCGGTCGCTATGGAAATAAGGTTGGGGTTCTAGTGTTGCATGACAAGCAGTTTAGCCTGGAAATGTGTCTGAAGTTCAGCAGCAACAGCATCAGCATGGAGTTTTGTGCTGGAGAGACACTGATGTTGAGGCATCTGCAAACAATAATCTACTGGTCATTGTGGTAATTGTGGTGCAGGCGTGATTAGGAGGCGTGAGAAGAGAGTGATTGCACAGCAGAGATACACCTGCACGTGTGGGTGATGGGAGACGGAGAGATGGAGAGAGAGAGAGAGAGAGAGAGGAAAAATCTCATCTGTTTAATTCAGTCTTCCTCACAGCCTGTTTTTGCTAATGAAAGCAAACTGCTGCATCCGCCTTTCTTTCTTCCAACATTTAATTTCCTTCTACTTTTATTTCCCTCTCTCACTTTGCTTTGCTTTTAATTTTTTTTCCTCCACAAAAATACTTTTAGCTTTATCCCCACACTGTATTGTATACTCCTTTTGAGTATCTGAATTATTCTGCATAGCTGTACGTCCTACCTGCTCTCTCTTTCTCTCTCTCTCCATACACACACACACTTATCCATACACACAGACACGTGCACACTCACTATCCCTCACCCCTTCCCCCTTCACAAGCACGCTACCATCATTTGGTTTCAGCTGCAGAAGAGCAGATAGGTGTCTCACACACGCTTGCACACACTCTCACAGATGCGCGCACACACTCTCTCTCTCTCCGCGACCAACTTACAGAAGACGCAGGAGCATGGAGCTGGGAGCGCTGCCAGAGAAACACAGTAGGCTTCTTTCTCTTGTGCACTAATTGCTTGCTTTGGCTGTGTGCGACATTGTGCTTGCCTCGGTATCACTTTTAGTTTTAATTGGCACTTTGTTTCTCGGATTCGCCGTAACCACGCGTCCCTGGTGGAGTTGTAGCTGTGGGCATCTCCAGTAAAGCGTATGCTTGGCACAGTTGTGCAATCACATGTTAGTTGTGCTTCGGCGTGCTGGTACTGTGCATTCCCATACAGGGCTTGTCCGTGATTCTGACTTCTCTTACCTTGGCATACTTTTCGTCTTCAATCCTTGACACTTGTTTTATCTTGAATTTTGTTGTCTTGTGCAATGTGCCTGGCGCAGACAGTTCAGGCATTGTAGACTTTTCTAATGAGCTTAGATGAGTTTACAGCAGGAAGAAGAGACATCTAGCCCAGAGCGATGCGACTAATAAGAATTTCAGAGGGAATCTATAGAGTAAGTCTTAATTAGACTTTGTTGGAAGAGGGAAAAAAAACCTTGGTGCGTTAATGCACACCAGATGCTGACACATTCGCTTGGGACTCTTAAAATTTATATATTTTTCAGTTTCCTTCTCTTTTTTTCCCCACTTAGCATGGAGTTATTGCAGATTGATGGTGATAATTTTGTATAGCCAAAGAAAGCTGAAAAAAGGCAGCTTCTGCCAATACTTCAATACTGTAATGTTTGTTGTTGTTGTTTTTATTTTTAGACTTGCTTCTGAGAAATAAGCTCTAATGCCAAATAATACACTGTTTCTCTAGAATTGTTTCTCTTTTTCTTTTTTAATCTTTCATCAAAAAACTGTTAGTGAGAATTGTTCAGTGATTATGCCAGAGCCAGAAGCAGCAACCGTTTCAGTGTTATTGCTTATGGGTTTTAAAAACTGCAAACTCTGCTGTAGATTTCTTTTTCTTCACATTTTCAATCCACTATTTAAGAAAAAAAAAAAAAAAAGCTAGATAACTACTACTGGATGCAAAAAAAAAGAGCTTTAGCTGGGATGCATAGAATTCAGCACCAGAGTGTGTGGATAGCTCCTCATGGTCACAAGGAAAAAAAGACTTTCCTTCTTTTTTTTTTCTGTCTGACTAGAAGTGTGTACTATGTGCAAACACCCATCACCTGAAGATTGGAAATAAAACATCGCCTGGCCTTTTTCCAATCTTTATCTGTCCAGTTTTAGCAAGCTTGTGCACTCTGTAGCCTCTGATTCGTGTTCTTGGCTGACAGAAGTGGAACCAGATTTGGTTTTGTGCTGTTTTATCCTGTCCACCTCATCAGTTTATGTGCCGTGTGTTAACATTCACCTAATCTCCTGTCCTAAACCTAAACAATTTCATGCATTGTTCTGCTGATCTAAATTAATAATGACATGAATGAGCAGGTGTCCCGGTGACTGTTAATATCATTCCGCTGAATTAATTCTCAGATTTTATTGCAGGCGAGGAAATCTTCCACACTGAATGTGATTCATGATCCGTTTTTATAAATGTAGAACGATTATTCAATTATTACTCATATGATTAGTTTAAGGTGTACAATAATATCTTGACTGTTTGTTTGATCCACTTTGTCAGCACCAACAAAACTGAGTTATTGAGATTTGGATTAAAACCCATTTAATTTATGCATGCTGTCGGATTTAGCTAATAACTCTAAGAACTTAAACAAAATAACCTGGATCATTTTCAGCTGTAATTTCACCTAATATAGCATTTAAAAGGAACTCAGGGCAATCTTAGTTATGCTTCGCAAACCCAAATTTGTGAACATCTGCCCTTAATTACTGAGGATTATACAGAACTATAGAGAGCATACAGAGCTGAAGGCTCATTGGAATATGAAAATGAAAAATAAATCTGCGCATCACAGAATAGCACTGCTTACAGATAGACAATTCATCTTGACTCAAAGTGCGAGTTAATTAAATGTTCTAATATTCTTATATTATATCCTGCATGTTACAGTTTTGGTTTTCTCATTGTGTCTTTCTGCATGAAAAAATGCTGTAGCTGGCACCTGAAAAAAAAAAAGAGGAAGAATATTTGCTTTAGGCTTTATACTTGGATGTGAGAAAACCACCAGGATAAAAGCAAGACTGTTTCTTCACCATGGGAAGCTCCTTCCAATATTTATGGTGTTTCAGGAGTCTTAAAGCACACAAAGATTCACCAGAATGACCAAAAACCTGTATCTTGCTTTAATAATATAAAAAAACATGCCTTTCTACATGTCTATGCAGAATCATGTGACTTTTTTTTTTTTTAACCTGTATCATACCATCATTTCTTTACATAAGTGTCTGTCAGCATGATATTGTTCTGAGTTTTCCAGTGGCAGAGTTATAAAGAGCTGCTCACTAGAAATGTTTTGCTGAAACATGTTACTATTGCCAGGAGGCTTTCCCAGTTAACGGTGGTGTCCAGATGTTCTCAGTTATCTGGAGTCATCTAACAACGGGCCACTGAGCTGCATCATCACGTCCACCATCTGGTCTGCTCTTGGACTCGGTTCAGATACTATGGCTGACTTGTAATTGTTTTTACTATAGTTCTCATTAAGCGTAGAGATCATCTATGTCATTTCGTTCAAATGTGAATGATCATTGTGCATTGCTGATTGGCAACGTAAAAACCAATAGGAAAAATAATCGACACGTACTGTAAGGAAGACAATTTCGATTCAAATGTCTAACAGATTGTATTATTTTTAAACAAGCATGGCTAATAGTTAAAATTAGGAGAATTTTATTTTTACTAATGTGTTATTGTTGTTGTTTTTTTCCCCCCAAAGCCCTTAGATCATAAATGTTCATTTCATTCATGATACACAACATTAAACTTGGACTTAAAAGGATTTTCTCTAAGCAGTTAATTCACGCAGAAACAAAGCTTAATCGTTGCTTGGAAAATAGGCCCTTAGATATGATCATTTAAAAGATTAACAAAGCACTAAAACTACACACAAGACGATCAGGAATATCTTGACAAGCATCTTGGTTTGCGCCTTTTCATTCTGTTGTTTTTTTTCCTCACATGCCTTAGGTGTCTAGCATATAATCCATATGCCTGATTAAAATAATAATTATGAAAAAAAGACACATAGTGTCAGAAAACCCAGCAATTAAAAGAGAATAAGATCCTCATTGTGAAGCTACATTAAAGTAAACGGGTCTCTCATCTTTTCATTTTTGTTTCTCAGAATATTGCAAAACAAATTAAGTGTGCGGTTTAGGGGTTTTCATAGACTCACTGTGCAAACTGCTAAATAATGACCTGTTCTAGGCGATATTTCTTCAGTTAAAAAGTAAAAACAAAACACCGAGATAGAGAGCAAAGTCGGAGCCCCGTGTAGCTTTCTCCGTTTTCCGAAGGCTGATGTTTATTCCTGTGCAAACCCAAGTAACTCTAAATGTTTCATGAGACCATTGGCATAGTCTGAGCTGTGGACATTTAAGATGGGTTTATCGTTTCTGGGTGGATGGCGGAATGATTTCCTAAACAGAATAAACTATCTTAGTGTCGACGTTGGAAATCGGCGCAGCACATTTGGATGGATAAACGTTAATAATACAAACTAACTGTGGTTATTTAATGGCGCCCCTCCATTATTTAACCGAAATGCTGGGTAGAATCCTTGGTGATGCCTCGTCATTCATTATTGCTAAGGTTTAGTGCCCAGAGTGCTGAACTGCAGAGCATTTTACAAATACTATTACTGTCTAATTACTGCAGCGAGTACTGTATGTGCAATTACTGTACCTCGCTCAAGATCACATACTCCTCCTGCTTCACTGCAGAGGCTTTGGCTAATTATCGTGACATCTCTGACAGTTTGAGGTTGCAGTTTAATTTTTGCTTTTAAAAATATTGTGACATGCTCGCACCTTCTGAAGGAGGTGAGAAAAAAAGCCTATTAACAGCCAGCACCTGTCTCTAATAACGGCTTTTAACCGTACGTATGCATTTTTAACCTTTTAGAATATAAAAATGTTGACGGTCATAACAATTGGCTTAATTATGTGTACTATGCTTTTCTCTTTATGTGCACATAACTGCCTTAATTCCTTGTGCCATGGATCAAACAAGGTTCTGGGAAATACTTTAGAGATTTTGGTGCGTATTGGCCTGACAGCATCATGCAATTGCTGCAGATTTCTCGGCTGCACATCCATAATGCGGATCTCCCACATCACTAAGGTGTTCTATTGGTTTGAGCTCCTGTGGTCATAAAGAGAGGGACAATACTCAGGTACCATGCTGTGGTATTTCAATGATGCTGAACTGATACTGAGGAGTCCAAAGTGTGCCAAGAAAATATCTCCTACACCATTAAATCACCACCAGCAGCCTGAATTGTTGATGCAAGGCAGGATGGATCAATGCTTTCATGATGTAGACACATGTTTATATAAATGCATTAATGTAAATGCATTAGTTGGAGTTGGTGCCATGCCATGTGATTGGCTGTTTAGAGATTTGCGTTAACGAAGAGTTAAACAGATGAAGTGGTTGTTGAGTGTATATTTGTTATTCATTCATCTCATGGTGAGAAATCTTCATGATCTTATGATCGAGACTGATGATAATAGGCGGAATGGTGGCTTAGTGGTTTTGCCTTGCACCTCCAGGGTCTGGGTTTGATTCCCGGCCAGGTTCGCTTCCTGCCTCTGTGTACATTGAGTTTGCTTGTTCTCTCCGTGCTTGATGGGTTTCTTCCGAGTACTCCGGTTTCCTCTTACATTCCAAAGACATGCAGATTAGGGTAATTGGTGTTACCAAATTGCCTGTAGTGTGAGGTGATGGTTTGGCACCCTGTAAAGGTGGACCTTGCCTCGTGCCCCAAGTCTCCTGGGATAGGCTCCAGGCCCCCTGCGGCCCTGAATACAGGATAAAGTGGTATAGACACTGAGTGAGTGAGTGAGTGAGTGAGTGAGTAAATGAGTGATGTACTGATAATACAGTGTATTCATACAGTATTTTGTTGGAATTAACTATTCTGTAACCATTGTGGTCCGATTCCATTTAGTCGGAAGCTGCCTAAGTAGGCAACAATATTGGGCAAATAATTGAGAATAATTGTACCATTCTGAAAGCAGATGAGTTTAAAGTTTGTGAAAAATAAATATTAGGTGTTCATCTATTTTAAAAGACTAAAATGGCAGACAACACACCTAAAATAGGTATGTAAATTATGGAAAAATGTGTTATTCAGAACAGTTTTTATAATGAAAAAAAAACATCAAGTGGTAAGAACCTTAAGCATAATAAATAATTAAGTCTAATAAACAGTTATTGTGATTTAAGGTTGTATTGCATTGCCTCTGTATGCACTTGAGAAGTTTAGTGTTCCACTTATCTGTATCTGATTTTAGATTTAAACCTGATGTAGATGTGGTCCAAAAGTAGAAATGCCAGCAGCATCAGTGTGAATTCTGACTCTGTCAATTCCTCAACCTCAGCTACATCCCTTAAGTTGATGACTGAGATGTCAAATCTCGCTCATGCAACTCTTTTTGTGAACTGCACCAGTTTCTGATATGCAGTCCTAATGCAGTCCTGAGCAGGCAGTTACTAAGGATGAATGAATACGATGCTGTAAATGCAATGTGCATTTAACTCCATAACTCCTCATGAATGTGTTCACAAGATGTTTTCATTGTGTCCAACAGAATCTCAGTCCAGGTACAAACCTCCATCGTCAACCAGTTGCCTTGAGAAACACTCGAGCATGCCGTCTATTTGTCCATAACATACACGGGTAAAAAAAAAAACGCCACACACAAAATCAATCATTTTGATAAGCATATGCAATGTCACAACATTTATCTCTGTCCAAAGTCACATTAAAGATTCTGAGTGGGGTTAATGTCTGGAGTCCGTGGTGGCCAATCCATGTGTTAACATGTTCTCATGCTCCCTGAACCACTCGCTCACAATTTGAGTCAAATTAATCCTGGCATTGTCATCTAGAAATTATGGCCGTGCCATCAGGGAAGAAAAAAAATCCAATTCTTGGTCATTCATATATTTAGATACTCAGCTAATTTCTTTGGGCACATAATGTTGCTGAACCTAGACCTGACCAACAGACGCAATCCTAGATCATAACACTGCCTCCACATGCTTGTACGGTAGCCACCAGGCATGACGGGTACATCACATTCGCCTCTCTTCTTACATATTAATCACTGCAGTAATTATCTATTGGAAAGCTTTTATTTATTTATTTGGATGGTGACTTTTTTTTTGGCAGGGTAGCATTTGACCCAGAATTTATTCTCACAACTTGTCTAATCAAACCAAGTGGTTTAGTAGCTTCACATTATACCATATATGCAAAACAAATCAAATTGCAATGATGGATGTTGTCTAGGAAACGGCCGCTACCATTGTGCCACCTCCATCACCTCTATTGACTGCGTTCACTCAAACTCATCGACTAATTAACACATTTTCCAACACGTGCACCACCAAGTTAGAATAAATGAATAATTAAAGTTTTGTCAGCCGAACTACCATCCACAGGGAGCGTTGTTCGACAGTGGCTCCGTTTAAGATTCTGCGCTCGTAACTTGAAGGTTAAGTTCAAGTCCCTGGAATGCCAGAGACACCCGTGTTGGGTTTTTAAGCAAAATCCTCATCTCATCTGTTCAGCATTGCTCCTTACCCAGAGATCACCACGGAGATCGTCTCTCTGCAGATGTCGAGGCAATCTATTTATTATTCCGGAGAGTTTTATGTCTGATGTTTGCTTTCATGTTGTGCTGTACAATCAGACAATGCCTGTATGGGAGATTTAATGGTTTAACGCATCTCTAAATTCCTCTGCTCAAATTCACCGTTCCCATTGCATTAGCTTCCTGGTGTACGTTTGCCCTGTATTAGCCAATTTGAAATAACCTTTATATTATATTACAGAATAAATCAAGGGCCATGAACTCAATTCGAGCTGGGGAGAAATAAGAAAATACCGTTCGGGCCACAACCTCATGATATTCAGCCAGAGGGGGGAAATGTGGCGGAAATGCAGAGCAAATGTAATGTAATAAAAATGCATCTCTATCTTCATGTCTTATTAGGAATATATATACCTGCACATTCATGTCATTATTCAAGCAGCCAATATGTGGCAGCAGCACAGTGCATATAGTTATACAGCTGAGGGTCAAGCGCTTTAGTTCATGCTCACATCCCACACCAGAATGTGTGGCGGTAAGTGATCTTGGCATGTGTGTTGGTATCGGGAGAGCTGAATTTTTCAGAAAGTGCTGATCTCCTTTAATTTTTATGCTTTACAATCTCAAAGAATGTCCATTGAGAGGCAGTTCTGGAGGCAGACACTTCCTGTTGATGAGGGAAAATGAGGAAAGGGTTTACAACACGAGGAAAAGTACTGTATTTTCAGGTTATTCTCAAATAGGGTGGCGCTGTGGCTTAGTGGTTGGTACTGTCGCTGTGCACCTCCAGTGTCCGGGTTCGATTCCCGCCTTGGGTCTGTGTGCATGGAGATTTCATGTTCTTCCTGAATTGATCTGCATTCATACTGTGTGTTAGGTGTTAGGTGGCAGGCAGTTCAGGATAACACTTGATGTTAATTGATGTTAATATGGAGTCCAGGTAGTTATTGGAGGTTCAGGTAGACTCGTAGGAAATTCCAGTCCTGAACTATCGAGCGACTGCAGCCAAGTCAAGTCCTCAGAGAAACCGCTGTCAACATCATCGAGGCCAGAACTGTCTTCATGGTAGAGTGAAACCATACCCAGACACCAGATGCATCCCAAAGGGACACACGTGACGAGATCTCCAACCAGAAGCGGTCATTGGAAAAACAAGTACAATAAGTACAATTGACTTAAAAAAGCAAAACAAATCTTCTTTAATCTACTATTTTAAAATTGTAAAAAAATATAGATACTCACCCTGAAAACATATATTCACAAAAAAAAAACACGTTTCACACAAAACCAGTGCATCCTGGGACAATATTCATAACTGTCACTTTTTTTCCCCATGTAATTTTAGCATACAGTAGTTGGGAAAATACGTGTGTATTTGTTGGAGGGTTTATTGTGACAGCATATTATTGTGGGTCACCTGTTTGATGATCCTTAAAACACTTAATGTAATTAAATTCAATTTCCAAGCAGTGCTCAGTGACCCCTGAAATTAAAACTTCATTGGCTTTCATTTCAACATCTGCAGTCTCTGTGACCAATTAAACGACTATAATATCTCTTCTTTTTTATTCCACAGTCATGGCCCCTAAACAAATCCACCTGTAATAAGGCTCGGAGGCAGCGATGTCCAGCTTCTTAATACGATACATGCCAATCAGTTCTCCTGTGCTGGACTTCTTAAGTGCATATTACAGCATGCAGTCCGACTAATCACGACTTATCAGCAATGAGCAAATTGTATTGGTGCTGATAGATGGCCACTTAAAGGAGCTATTGACAGGCAGTCTGCATTACACTGGTGGAAGCGGTCTAGTGCATTAATTCAACGGTCCATCCGGTTCCTAAAGAAGAAACTGTATAGACTACTGCAAGTACGTCAGTCTTCCGTGAAATACAGTACCATAGCCTCCAGTACTAAATAAAGCTATTGCATTTTTCATCTTAATCCACTTTTAAAATGTTGTTTCATACCATGATTGTTGATATGGATATATAAACTTTGAGTTTGCAAGTAACTATCAGGGTCCATGCCTCCAGGCCCAGTGTTTCTATGATATGATTTGAAATCCTAATCTAAAAAAAAAAAAAAAAACACTTACTAAGTCCATGAACATGAAGGCTGAAGATCTGTTTAGAAAGAGGACAAATGGCAGTGTAACATAGAGAACAGGCCGTGCTGATCAATCTTTTAGTAAAGTTGTGTGTAAATGTTTAGATAGGCAAAACTTGCAGTAACTAAAAATTCTCAACAGATTTACTGTACAAAAAAAAGTTTCAGTGATATACACTAGTGATTCATTTATATACTCATTTCTTCAACAAAGTGAACCTATAAATCATTCAAGCTTTAAAAAACATCTAACTTAATGCATGAACCAGTGAAAAACATGTATACAGTAGGTGGCAGATGATCAGGCCAGCGATTAGTATCCTGGTGAGAGGTTGGAGCAGACGAGAGGGGAAATGAGGTTGCTGCTATTTGATCACCCTGTGATTTTGCAAGTTCTCTTACTTAGAAATCATGAACGGGTCTACAATTTTCAGCATACTGTAGGTGCATTTCCACAGTGAGAGACAGAATCTAAAAAGAAAAATCACATTGTATGATTTTTTAACAATTTATTTGTGAATTACTGTGTCAAATAAGTATTTGATTTTTTGAGTCAAAAAATTTAATATTTGGTACAGAAGCCTTTGTTAACAATTACAGAGGTCAAACGGTTCCTGTAGTTCTTCACCAGGTTTGCA
>JAQMYJ010000040.1:23801086-23816159 GCA_030014305.1 Clarias laeviceps | reverse complement strand
AGTTCTACTTTGGTCTCATCTGACCACAGGACTTTCTCCCATGACTCCTCTGGATCATCCAGATGGTCCCTGGCAAATTTCAGACGGGCCTGGACATGGGCTGACTTAAGCAGGGGAACCTTCTATGCGATTTTAAAGCATGACGTCTTGAAACGATGGTGCCAGCTCTCTTCACGTGCATTGACCAGCTCCTATAATATATATATATTATTTTAATCACTTTGCAGCCTTTCACAGTAAAACATTTGTTTGTGTTATTCTAATTTAATCTATATACTTAAATGTAATTTAAAAAAGAGGGCGCGTCAAGATGTTTGTACTGTAGATTTTTTTTGTGCATTTTCAGGCATGTCCACTAAGCACTGTTTATCTCATCAACTCTACCAAAGCTGAAATGACAAAACAGTGTTGAAAGTGTACCTCATAAATACACTGTCTGTTCCATCTTCTAGTAATTGCATTAGGGAATGAAAACTGTCTCGTGAAGTGATTTAATCTTGTCAATGTGATCCGTTTATAAATTTGAACAAACCATCACCAATTATATGATTTGCTCTCTCAAGCCTTCATAGAACAAACTTTTTTTTTTTTCTGAACTAATGTTGATGAATGCCTCGTTCACTGGATAAATCCTATGAATTAATGTGTTTGTATCCAGTTTGATAAATAACGTGGGCAAAAATGAGTTAAAATTGGAGAAAGCCATAATAAATATCAAATACTATGGCATTCTGATACTCTCTCAATCCTCATATTCTCTTACTATCCATTAACGTTAGCAGCAGAAGTACTGTATCTCCGGTCAGTTTGTGTAGGTCATTGTAATTATTCATTCGTTCAAGCACAGGTGAACCCAGAGTGTTCGAAGCTTAATGAAAAGCCTATTTTTTTCCCCCTCCGAGCTCTGCGTCTTAATCTGTCTCTGCCCTTTCTGACCAGAGCAATGTCTCTTCAGTTCTCCTGCTTTGTACGCATGTGAACCTGCTTTTACTTTATTGAAAGGTCAAGGCCTGTGCTGCTCTTACAAAGGTCAGGAAGCCCTTTGAAGGTTGAAGCTTTGAGCGGAGATGAATGTGGCTTCCAGGAAACGAGGGACGAGCGTGTGCTGCTTGCAAATCTTTTGGGATGGTGAAGAAAAGGCAGGGGTAATGCAGAGGACTGTTTAAAAGCATGTACATAAAGTGATGCAAGAATGTTAGCTAAGTTGTTTTTAACCTTTTTTTTTTTTTTAATAACCATAGATATTGGGTTTTATCTGTGTAGAAAACTCTGACACCCTGCCAACGTTAGACCCTATTGCAAGGATCTGTTATGATTATGATTATGGTTATGATTATTAATAATAATTTGATCATCAGCCATTTCCTATCAACTAGCCATCTTATCGCTATATGATATCTACCAACTGGAGAGAAATGAAGTTGGTAGGAATTGACCAAATTAATAATAATAATAATAATAATAATAATAATATTGCACAGGGGTCTAGCATTGGCAAGGTGTCAGATTATTCCTGCTTACTCTGAAAAACACAAAGCCATCCAACTGCATCTTTTTAAATTGCTGCTCATGCTGCGGCACAGGGCAGCCTAACACAAGCTGAGGAAATCTGTCTTCAGACAGATGCATACAACCGTCTAGTCTCACTGTGATTGGAAATAGTAGGAAAGTATGCCAGACTTACCACCCTTTGGTTCTTTGGCCCCACAAATACCTGTGCCATTGTAGGGATTTAAACTGACCATCTCTTGCTATTAGTGCAAACGACTTTCTGTTACGCCTCTTGTGAGGAGCCTTGTCCAAAAATCTTCACCCTCAACTGCTCAGCTCAAATTTTCTCCTTCAAGTTGGCTAAAAAAAATGCCATATTGTAATTCTCATGTTCTGCCAAATGAGCAGCACTGGCTAGAACAAATGTTCTCAAAGAACAAAGCTGTTCTGCTCTTTTACGAAAGAATTCATCTATATTTGTAGCACCCACGCCATCTTATGTGGCATATAATGGATTATTTTAACAAAACCAACCATCATGAGTAAAAATACACAGAACAGTACGTAGTATATTCACCAAGCCTATCATCAAAATCATGTCAAGTGATTAGACAGAGTAGGTTTTGTGTATTTACGCTTGCTATACTGACCCTTCCTCAACAGCAGTGTCTGAGAATTGCATTCTCAATAATCAGAATTCCTTTAGAGAAAAAGCTGGAAGTAAACAGACTAAGGTTGAGACCACATTATATGACTTTAGACAGGAGTCTTTTGCATAGGAGTTAAAATTCCATCCTGTCCTAGTCTGTCCTAGTCTGTACCAGTCAGTTGCAGCCAGTTGGCGTAACAAGTTGGCCTGGATTTCTGTTAGTGTATAAGGGGTACAGACTCGAATCGTCTCGGAATCTGTGCGGAGAACAGACTGAGAACAGACTCCTCGGTCAGTAGCCAATGAACATGGAGGAGTCGGGATCATGGACAAGAAAATTCATATACTGTACTGTATATGTCATAACAGTTTTGTTTTGTGCGTTCACTTCAGCTCTGTTGCTGTGACAAGTTGTGTAGTCTATGATCTCTCATCTGGGGCAGACCTTAGTGTAAATGTATAATCTGCCTTTTATTTTTTTTGTCATCATAATAAAAAAAAAAATCTGTAAAAGCCAGTCAGTTTGTGTATGCTCCCAGAATCTTTCAGGATTGTGAAAGTTATGTAGTGTATCCTCAGCTTAAGCAAGCATTTTATGAAGGTGCAAATTACGAGGAAGAGTTATGGTCTGAGTTATGGCATAGTTTTCCGTCTCTTCTGTCACATGCTGGATATAATGTATTATGGGAAAAGGCTATAACTGAACATCAGTCAACTAGGCTTTCATGATATTACTGCAGACATATTTGGCCTTAGAAGTAAAAGAGAAAAAAAAAACTGCACTGGGGAAATTTTAGGACCTATTTGGTTTATTGCTGCAATGCAAAGAAGAACTTCTATTCTGTGACCAAAGCCAATTTAAATCTGAAGGGTAATATTGTCACATCAATAGCATGGAGCTTCAACGCTCGGCCGTTTTTTGAGCTCATCCAAACCTTCAGTGGGAATTGCATCAATCTCCTTTTATGGATTGTCAAGTCAAATGAATAACGTTACTAGAGGTTAAAAGATTCTAGTTGAAACGTGACCTACAGCATGATGCAGAGGTATATTTGAGTCTGACATTTGTACTAGTGAGAAGCTAATGCCTTGTTCCTTAAACCTGTGCAGTGCTGGAAGCTGGAATGGGGAAGAGCAGATCAAGACTGCATTTTAGAGGATTTCTTAGCCCTAGGAAATCCTCCTCGGGCTGAAACGGATTTTCGGCTCTACCTCCCCGAGGTTATGCTAATGCCTCCCCGAATAAGCGCTCTTCTTTTTGTAATGATAGAAATTTATCAGCCTCATCGCGAGCTCAATCTTCCATGTGTTGTGCTATTCATCACCTTGGGTTAGACCCAGATATTTCATTATAGTGTGACTGGCAGATTATGAGGTTTGAGTCAGAGCAGGGCCATAAATCATGCTTGCACAACAAAGGAATGTGTGTGTGTGTGTGTGTGTGTGGTTAGTAAACTTTAAACCTAAAAAACTGTATGTGTTTAAGAATTCCTTGTCCTTAAACATGTTCAAATAATAAGGTGTAAAGGCAACCAATTTATTATTTGTGACTATCCTTTGCCTTTTAAAGCTGCCGTAGTTCTATTTTGGCATCCTGTAGTGCGGTATTGTAAGGAAAATGAAGCAGTACATTGTTCCATTTTGAAGAAAGTGCCACACTTTTGCAGATCTGTTTGTTTTTCCTGTCCATATGGTAATCTAGTACTTTGTCTTAAATATACCAATCAGACATGTCATTAAAACCACCTACTGTAGTGTAGGCTTTGGGTTGTCAGCCTTGTGTCACCAGGGGGGTTTTTGGCCCCTTGGGGCGTGACTTCGCAGGGCCTCTGGGGGTGTAGTGTGGTGTCTGGCACCAGGACGTTGGCAACAGATCCTTTGGGTGCTGTGGGTTGCATGGTTACAGGCCTTTATGGATTGGGCTTGTTTGTTCGGTGCATCCCCTGGATGCTTAATCAGATTAGAATCTGGCAAGTTTGGAAGCCAGGTTGAAGGGAATGAACTTTGTGCCGGCTGGGCCCCATGCACAGCTGACTGTGATGTACTGGGTGTTCTGGTGCCTTTCTATTGTAGCCAGCATGTTTTGGTCAATTTGTGCTGCATTCGCTTTTCTGTGGGATCGAACAAGACAGGCCAGCTTTGGGTCTCTACGGGCCTTAGGTGCTCTTGATCCTGTTATGGTGATTCAGTTCACCTGCCAGGGGAGGAGCAATCTTTTCAACTGGTGGATGAGGGCCGATATTTGGTGCATAATGTCTATTTTCATATCATATTCCATAATTTAAGGATATAATAGTTCTCAAAATGTTCTTTTGTTAAAGATCTGGCTGCTCAGCAATACAAAACACACTCCTGGGTACTCCTCCTCACTTCCCACAAAGTGTTAAAGAAAAATAAAAATCCAGTGTAGTCTGGTGCATTTGACTGTAGAATTGGCTTCATCTAGTCTGCAATATTTTCACACTAACTGCTTTCTTTACCGTCTGCCTGAATCTGCTTACCATCTGCCTCACTGTTTTATCTCCTGCCCAACTAGTTGACAACTTGCCATGAGCGAAATAGAGAGGATGGAAGAAATTATGAACAAGTTAAATTGAAAAACAGAAATGATGAAACGCAAAATCAAACATTAAGCAGTGTTGAACAATCTCTCTCTCTCTCTCTCTCTGTCTCCTTCCTCCCCTACATGCTGTCATCTTAATGTATCATTAATAAAAGAGGGTCATGTCAGGAGAAGTCCTAGAGCAAGAAAAAAATAAGAAGGTGGGTGCTGTATAAATAGCGAACCTTACAGGTTGTCGCCCACAGTGTTATCCAAGGTAGAAATTTACTGTTGTATTATAATCTCTGGTATTGTGTTGGCAGAAAATCTGCAAAAATCCCACGATTACCTCCTACCAGCCTTGTTGATTGTCAGTCAGAGAGTAGGATTAGCATATTGAATGTGCGGATCTTTACCTGAATTTGCGTTTTTTTTTTGTACGGGTAACGCATAATGTTAATACTTAGGACAAATATGCGTTCCTTTGCATTTTCTGCACTTTCTTCCAGATATTTTGCTTTAATTTTTGTCAGCTTGCGATGGCCGTTGGTTAGCACTGTCCCCTTGCACCTCCAGGATCTGGGTTTGATTGCCTCATCGGGTCTGTGTGCATAGAGTTAGCATGTTCTCCCAGTGCTTAAGGAGTTACCTTTGGGTACTCTGGTTTAATCCTCAGTCCAAAGACATGTAGTGTAGGCCAATTGGTGTCCCAAATTGGCCGTAGTGTGTAGAAGGTTTGTGTGAATGTTGACTGGAGGTCCTACCACAATCATAAAAATGGGAATAAATACAATTGGTGGTCACCATTAGCCTCCATGGCCACCATGTTGGTCACAATTGGCTTCCATGGTCACTAGTTGGACTAAAGAGGTTCCTACAGTAGATAGATGGATGGATTGATGGATAGATAGATATCCGTTCATAATCATAATGCAGGAACTTTTTTCCAAAGTAAATGGACAGAACTATACTCTATATTACTATATGTTGGCTCAATCAGGAGATTTCCGTGAAAGACCGCAGGCACTGTCTTTTGAGAAAGGCTGCACCCAAATCACACTAACGACATGCCGCAGATAAAAAGCTGAGGGTGAAGAAAAATGCACGATTCCCTCAAAGCGCTCCTGGAAATGATGTGGCTTCGCTGCAATCTGGACCCATTTCTTGTTCATTCCCACGAGTGAGCCGTCATTCATCAAATAAACAGCAGTCTGACATCCAACAGTGAGTTAGCCTGCTACTTAATTAGCTTGGTAATTTAATGGAGATTATACATGCGCAGCTGGAAGATTCTCTAAGTGCGCAAAACTTGAGTTCAAGCATCACCCATGATGTTGTTGTTGTTGGATTTTTCTTTTCTTTTCTTTTCTTTTTTTGGGAGCTAAGAGAATCTTTGTACTGTGTAACTAACGAGCAGTGTGTGAATGTGAATGTGCTAGTCAGTGCATGCTTTGCCCACACGATTGTGTTATACTACAGTACTTTGGTTTTATGCAGGGTTCCACCCCAATTGCATTAAAATGACGTAGATAAAGCATACATATTTCAGCGAGCTGGATTTCATAAAGTCAAAATTTCATATTGGCCTTCATTTTGGTACAGGTGTGAAATATAAATACAGAAATGATTCAATTAAAGGTAAAACAGATTCAGTGCACCTTTCCATTAAAAAGTCTTTGGAACTGTACTGGAGGGATAAATGCCATGGACCGTTTTTGCAAAAAGTAATGATGGTGGTAGAAATGCTGTGTAACTCACTGTTCCAAAAATTCCCGAAGGTGTTCGTTAGGTGTCTGTGAAGGAATAACATTTACATCAATTTTATCCTTATTTACAGTGAACTCTCATGCCTTCATTTGTACAGCACAACAGAGGCAACGAAGTGTGACCTTTGTAAATTGTTTTGGTTACTTTCAACATTTAGTTGTATAAAATATAAGCGTACTACAAAATAACTTTGGCATTTACATCGATCAGCCATAGTGTTATAATTCAAATCATTATGACCATTATTGGTGCAGGTTCCCCTTGTGCCACCTGGGCGACACTGGCGTGCTGTTGTGTCTGGCACCAGGACAGTAGAGAAGCATTATTGTGATGCTGTGGATTGCGGGGTGGAGGCTCTTGTTTGTCCAGCACTGGGATATTTTGATACGCTTCTATCGAGGCTAGCAATGACCTTTTTAGGCGAGTTGTGCTGCATTGGTTTTTCTGTGGGATCAGACTGGACAGTTTGGCCTTTGGTCTCCACAGGCATAATTAAGCCTTGGGTTCCCATGATCCTGCCATCAGATTACTGGTATATAACTGGTAATCAATGTTAACGTGTTGGTTATTTGGTGTAATGTTATAGGTCAGTTAGTGTTAAGTGTTAATATAAGTATTTTGATCTGTCTTTCACTGGAAAATTTCACATGCTGTGTACAGGGTGGGACAAATCAAGATCCGCAAGTTAAAGCTCTTACTTTTGGTGGATTTTGTTGCCTTGAAACCTTATTGACTAGCTAATGCAATTACAGGGGTTGGACAATGAAACTGAAACACTGGCCAATTTAGTGTTGGAGGTTTCATGGCTAAATTGGACCAGCCTAGTGGCCAATCTTCACTGATTGCACATTCCACCAGTAAGAGCATAGTGTGAAGGTTTAATTAGCAGAGTAATAGCGCAATTTTGCTTAAAATATTGCAATGCACATAACATTATGGGTGACATACCAGAGTTCAAAAGAGGACAAATTGTTGGTGTGCATCTCGCTGGCGCATCTGTGACCAAGACAGCAAGTCTTCGTGATGTATCAAGAGCCACAGTATCCAGTCAGCAAACCACCAAGAAGGACGAACCACATCCAACAGGAGTAACTGTGGACGCAATAGGAAACTGTCTGAAAGGGATGTCCGGTTGCTAACCCAGATATGATCCAAAAAACATAAAACCACAGCTGCCCAACTCATTGGAGAATTAAATGTGCACCTCAACTCTCCTGTTTCCACCAAAACTGTTCGTCAGGAGCTCCACAGGGTCAATGTACATGGCCGGGCTGCTATAGCCAAACCTTTGGTCACTTGTGCCAACGCCAAACGTCGGTTTCAATAGTGCCAGCAGCGAAAATCTTGGGGTGTGGACAATGTGAAACATGTATTGTTCTCTGATGAGTCCACCTTCACTGTCTTTCCCACATTCCCTAGGCCCAATACTTGTGCTAGATGGGCGCGAACCATTCTGGAGGGCTATGTGCGCCACATGGTTCAAACATTGTATCCTGAAGGCGGTTCCGTGTATCAGGGTGATAATGCACCAATACAGAATGGTTTGATGAACATGAAAGTGAAGTTGAACATCTCCCATGGCCTGCACAGTCACCAGATCTAAATATTATTGAGCCACTTTGGGGTGTTTTGGAGGAGCGAGTCAGGAAACGATTTCCTCCATCTGCATCACGTAGTGACCTGGCCACATTTCTGCAAGAAGAATGGCTCAAAATCCCTCTGGCCACTGTGTAGGACTTGTATCTGTCATTCCCAAGATGAATTAATGCTGTATTGGCCGCAAATGGAGGCCCTACATTATACTAATGAATTACTGTGGTCTAAAACCAGGTGGTTCAGTTTCATTGTCCAAACCCTGTAAATAATGTACAGTACTGTATGGTTACTGATAGATTAATATTAATTATTATCCTCACTTTAAATACATATATTTAACTACAAACTGGTATGAATGTTATTTATCGCAGTTGACTTACAGTATCTGGTATTTTGTGCTGGAATTTTGGGATTCAGAACAAATAAATTGTCCTGTAGCTGCAGCATCCCACCAGTGATGTGTCCCAAATTGCAAATGTCAATAGGAAGTGTTTGTTTTGTCCTTATCTGCTGGGAAACTGAATGAAATGCTCAAGGATTAGACAAGAAATCTGCTTGCCTCAGGTGGTTGGACACCCAATTTATTCTTTCCTGTACACATTCTGCATTCAACCAGAGGATTGTAACTTTTGACCAGAAACACCTGAAGAAAACTATATTTTGTAGCTCTGATATACGTACATTGCAGCGCTTGTGCATACTTTCATGGTTTAAAATCGGGCACAAATCATAGAATGTCAATACAAACAAAACCATCATGAGCCAACCTGTCTCCTGTCACATGATGCAAATCTGTCTTAAAAAATGAAATAAAACGAGAAGGTTTTCCTTCTTATTGGCAAAAATAAGCAGGTGTTTTTTTTTTGTTTTTTTTTAAACTGCTCTCATTATGCTGATATCTTGTCTGAATATCCGGTGTATGTAGAACAAGCTGGCACTGAGACAGCACTCATGTCTCATCAGACCTTTATACAGTTTAGCGAATTTAGAGAGTGTGATTTCAGGCAATCATCGGCGAAGAGGATATAAAACAGGCTGATGCTGAGCGATTATTCACATGCCACTATGTGTTTCACGAGCCTAGTAAGCCATAAATGTGTAGTCAGGCTCCTTTCCAAAGTTAAGGTCTTCAAATGTGTACTTGTACAACACATTTCCTATATTAATAGCACACCAGAGCTTGTTTAGACCGTATTGTAGTAGATTTTTACAAGGAGGAACATATGGGTGTCCATATGTGAATAGACGCTCAGCTTGCTTTAAAGACATTATCTAACGATCCATGCTCTTCGCTCATACTGTACTACATTTTACTAAGGTATATGGTTGTGTTTGTGATGTAATCTGTAATTGCATCCCTGTGTGCTGTCCTGGTGTCATCACCTCTGCTTGTTCCAGCTCTTCTTAGTCTCTTCGTCTTCCTTCCAAACTTCCTCTGCTGTCCCCTGGATCATGATCCTATATACAGACTAACGCAATAAGGCCAGGAATAGCATCGACACTATGTTTATCCATATCAGAGATCATAGTCCCTCCACCGGATAGAAAACTGACGGAGAGAAAGAAAGACATGGGGAAGGGCGGAAAGACAAAGGACTACAGATCATGTGTCTGTCTTTAATTAGTTTCTGTAGATACAGTCAGTACCTGGCTCACGCTGGTACACTGTATTTGATCAGCCAAACACATGGCAGCAGGAAATTATACAGATACAGGTGAAGAGCTTCAGTTAATGTTTACATCAAGCGTTCAACTGTCCAGGTTGGCTGAGTATGTGCTCAGATTCCTGCTTGTGGATGACAGGATTGAAATCTGATGAGGCTGAGATGCTCAGGATGGTTACCCCTCCTGTAAGCTCGAACCCTCCGACCTCTCTCAGGAAAAAAGCATTTCCGTCTACATTCTGTGCAAACTCTGGAGAAGTGTATTGTGTGTACAAATCCCAGGATATCAGCAGTTTCCAAAATACTTTAACTAGTCTGTCTTTTAAACTGCAACTCCCTTAGCACTATGCCTTATCCTTCCTGGGTTTATCTAGCTCAAATAAATATCACATCTCATTGAAACCTGGCTGCGTTTTGAGACAAACACACCACCCTACCACTGTTAGATGCACTCTGTTAGGGAAAAGGTCTCTAGATTATAAAAGCGCTTTGTTCATGAGTCAATATGATTCACCGCAGTGCTTTAAGGTGTCATGGGAGCTAAATGCACTCTTCGCTCTTGAAGGTGTAAATCAAGGGCTGGGCTGTGAGTATCAGCAGTTCATCATCGACTGCTCTTTTCTTAGCCACGGTCTCTGTAGGACAAAAAAGAAAAGGAGTCATGGGGCTGTATTCAGAGTTGAGCTGTATGGGAAGTGAAGATTAGATCTCAAAATCTACCCAGAAGAGGCTAACATGGACTTGAGGCTTATTATACTTATTTACCTATAAACTAGACCACATTTGATGTGATGATTACCATTAAGACTATTCTTCTTCTTTGACTTTCGGCTGTTCCCTATTCATGAAGAAATATCTTGGCAGTATACTGTAGTACTATAGTATAGTCCTATTAGATGTCTGTTTCAATGCAATACGAGGGGAGTTCAAGTACGGAAATGGACTTGCACAAAAAGCAGACATACAGTATTTTGGTTGCATAAAAAGACTAAATTATTAATAAAGAATAATATTGAAAGGACGACAGGCGTTCAAGTCAAACAGGGACTTGAATGAAGGCGTAAAATTGATTGACATTTACAGAAAACTTCAAGCACAGTAGAGTGATGAGACCCTTAGCCACAGTATAACATCTAATTGATGCAAATGTTTTGAAGATGGGCTGTTTTGAAGATGGGATTTTGAAGATCGTCTGTGAATGACAATGACAGACCGAGGTAGCTCAGAGCCCACCACACTCAATCCTGTGAACATTGAGCGAGTCCTATGAACACCTGATTTTTTCATTTTTTTTTAAAACTGGCAGAAGAGACACATCTGTCTGTGGGAACTGGACACACAATCATTCAGACACACCATTTGCGTATTACAGGAACTCCACTGCTATATCCCCTGCCCAGTTCTGACCTCACTCCAAGACATTTACACATGTTTGGGCCATTAAAGGAGTTTCTGGGAGGCCAGGGTTTCAGAAGTGAAGCAGGTACAGTAGTCCTATCTTGGCTCCAGCGTACTGAGAAAACTCTAAGCACTGGGATGAGTGCAATAGTGCAGCATGGGATTATATAGAGAAATAAAAGCAGTTTTTAATCCTCATAACTGCGTTCTATTATTCTGCCGAATCAAAAGTCCCGGTTTGACTTGAATGCACTTCAAATCAGCTTTTCTTTTGTTTTGTTTTTTGTATTAAATGTATTTATCCTCATTTCACATCAGCTATTTATATTTGCTTAAAGGCAAGTGGTTGTGTTAAAAGGTGGTTGTCCAGGTCCTATTGAAAACTCCACTTTCAGTGAGAGTTTTACTCAAGCACTCATCTTGGCGGTTTGAACTAAACGCGGATGATTTGCATCACCTGAAGCTGCACCCATAGATTTTAAACAGCTCCACGTAACCTGTCTTTGATGATGCATAACAGTCCTATTTCGTAGCATAGCAGATCTGATATATTGTCATCACTGTATGATTTGGCCCCATGATAAGATGCCATGATAAGATGCATGCACACACAGTGTAGTTTTTATATGTGAATCAGAGGGAAAAGAAGAAGGGAGCGTGCTGTGGTGTGGGGTCCATGGAGAGGAGTAAGTTAGAGGGCTGCAAGCAAGAGACTCACCATGCTGGAGTAATTGTCTTTCACATCCTTTTTGTCTGGTACTGAATAAAATGCCAGCCAGAGTGATTTGGCCTGGCCTTCAGGAGCACACGCTGCTGCTGTTATTGTTGTTCTGGCATCACGACGTGTCATTTTTCATACTTTACATGAAAAGTACTTAGTACGTTTTGCTTCTAGTCAAACTAGCTTCGGCAATTCGACACATTTCATTCCCTGTCAGCGAAAAAGCCTTGCATTTGGCATGTTGTTGTACACAATCTATCCTTTATCGTACTTTGAGGAAGACAAGCGACTACTGCCCTTTCTATCTCTCTCTCTCTCTCTCTCGTGTGCGCTAAAATCCGGTGACAGCACACAACAGCAGCAAATTGCTTTTTCACACAGTTCAGCAAAAAAAATAAATCTTTATTAAATAAATCTTATAATTCTCCACATGATTTCTTTTTTTACTGCAGCCAGGGAGCTCTTAACTGTAAAATAAATTTCTTAGTACAGATTTATTTTGTGAACCCAGTAGAGCCATTCCAGTGTTCGACTCCTTATTCAAAGCTGTACAAAGGTGTTCAGGCTCTTTTTTTTTTTTTTTTTAGAAAGTTACACTATATAAAACCTTCTACTGAGAGGACAATTAATATATACTGTATACCATCTATATGTCGTCTTTGTTTGTTAAAAATGATTTTAAAAAAAGAACATCCTTCGGTTTAAATAAGAATTGAGGGCTTGTAGTCATGACATTAAGTTTGACTCATGTCTCCTTCTAAAAATAATTGCAGTGATGTGAAATTATATGAAACAATGTGTAATGCAGTCTATTGAATATTAAATAAAAGTAACAGTTCTACCCTGGGACAATAAGTGGTTAATAATGACTTAGCCAATGCATGCAGAGCATTAGGAATAAAATAATGAAATGAAATTATGAATAAAATGTCTTTTTTCACACCTGCTATGACAATCTCAACTCTATTCCCATTTGGAAGATTCAAATTGTAGTCATTATAGCATTGTAATTACTGTATGCCTGGAATTTAAATGCACATTGAATCCTTGTACAGATCAGCTTTCACCTTGTCACATTGGATTTGCATTGTTCAAGGCGAGAGTGCGTCTTTTCTTATGCAGAATCCCTGAGCGCGGGCTGCTGAGGAGAGAGCGCTGGTTAATCAGAATACATATTAACACTGCTGTGACACTCGGTCCGTATGTGAAGTGAACTCTGCGTCCACTTTACACATTCACATAATACACGTATTTATCTCTTGTGCTCACAATGTGGAACACACATATAGTATTCAGTGTGTTGAATGTGCATCGTTAAGTCATGGGAATGAGATAATTAAGCCATGATCATATTTAAGTAACGTGAAGGAATGAGATCAAGTCATGGTCATGATGTAGTAATGTACATATGTGAATGAGATTACCAAGCCATGGCCATGAATAAGGACAGCAAAGGAATTAGATAACCAAACCATAGCCACAGTAATGTGAAAGAATGAAATAACCAAGCTGTAGCCATCAGTTAGTAACTAGATAGAGACATAGCTGCGCTATTGCCATGACCAAGTAAAGCAAAAAATGAGATAACTTAGCCATTGCCATAATAATAAAGCAAAAGACCCAGATAAGTAAGTCATGACCTATATACCATACCTACAGTAGTCATGACCTAGTAAAGCAAAAGAACAAAATAACTAAGCCGTGACCATGAACGAGATTATAAAGTCAGGGCAAGTGTAAAAACGAGATAACTTAGCCATAACTATTAGACCTATTAGTGTGATAAAACTAGATAACTACAGTAAGACATGACCTAGTAATGTAAACCATCATGCATTATTTAGATATGGCTGCAGTAAACAATCTTGTTCCCCTGTGCTTCCAAATAATGGCCCTGCAATATATTTTTTTTATTCAACATCTGTAGAACTAAACTTATAAGCTCTCAAGGCTGTTCCAACATTCCCTTCACTTTTCTTACACAATCACAAGTGAGCTTTTTCAGTGTTATGTAATGCATCTGCTGCGGTGTACTGTATGTTTCAGAATCATTTCTCTGTTTATGTGCCAGGTAAAAAAGGGAGACCATAATCCTGGTCAGTTTCTTTGTGACAATGCATCACGGAAAACTGTAGATGACAGCAGGATAAACCGTGTCGAAAAGCAATGAGGCAAAAAGTGATAGATTTCAGCTGCAGTGGTTGGCGGTGCTTGTGTTGAACAGCATTAGTAACACTTTCTGTGAAGCCCATAAAACTGTTAGAAGGCATTATTAGCCATTTCTTAGTGACATACAGTAATTCTGTTGTAATTTTTGTGAAGAGACTTGCAATATATACTTTTTTATACGTTTATATAAGCAGAAGAAATAATAATCAAAAGCTTCAGTTTAAGTTCATATTAGCGCTGTCAATATTAACGTGGGATTAATCTAGAATTGTTAGCAAATTGCAATTTTTTTTAAACAAAAATGAATCGTATTGACCCTACAGGCCTCCCATAATCACAGCACGGTTACCTGGCTGCGTGTGATAATGGCACGTTTAACAGGAGATGACTGAGGAAACGTCACCAGGTTTGCTGAACACCAAGTTTCATTATAAAAAAGCTTCTAGGTGGAAGTTTAGGTCAAACCAAAATCGTGTGCTCAATCTTCCTTCAAGGGGAACTATTTTTACAAGAATACACTAAATGTAAGATGAGGGAGTGGTGGCTCAGGTGGCTCAGGTGGTTCATGCTCTAGGTTATTGATTTTCGGATATGAGGATCTGCGTTCGAGCTCCGCCGTCGGTGGATTGCCACACCCATACGACCCGGCCACATATTATAAAACTGCATACTGGACCTCCAAGTGGCGCAGTGGTAAAGTGCTCGCCCTATCATCCACAGATCGCGAGTTCGATTCCCGGGTGATGCTGTAACCTCTAGCATACGGAGGTCTAGAGAGAGCTGATTGACCAAGCTCTCTCAGAGGGGAGGGATGAGAGGTACTTCGTGCTCCCACATTAATCACGGCCAATCAGGAGCATCTGTGAGCTCATGCAAGCGGAAGGAGCGGATAGCGCTGTCCTCCGAGTGTGTTATGCCGCCCCTAACGGTGTGTGAGCGAGCAGTTTGGAAAAATGCGGTTGGCTGGCGTCACGTGGTTCGGAGGAAACACGTGATAGACTTCGGCCCTCCCGACTGAGTGGTAGTAGTAGCCTTAATGTGGGAGCCCCCTAGTGATGGGGAGGAATTGGACACGA
>JAQMYJ010000040.1:23784557-23799634 GCA_030014305.1 Clarias laeviceps | reverse complement strand
TTCAAGATTTATTTATTTCTGAATTTCCACATTTCTTCATTTATTTATTTTTGTGTCACATTTCTTTATTTATCTATGTTAGATTTTCCACATTTCTACATTTATTATTTCTGCATTTCCACATTTTTACATATATTTATTTCTGCATTTCCACATTTCTACATTTATTTCTTTGTCGCTGTATGCTGATAAGGTAGGCGGTCCCATACTTAGTCATAGGTGTAAACAAGCTCCTGTGAAAAAAAAATTTAAAGGGGGGAAAAAAGCAAAAACGACATCCATTTTCTAGTTATATTAGATAATTATTTACACTGATGTATTATTATTATAGACGGACATCTAATTGCTAAACAAATCCTAAAATCTAATCCTAAAAAATTATTCTATCAATCATTTCAAATAACTGGTCCACGAACACAACTGTCCTGCATAGCTCCATTCATCAACACTGGATTTCAGGTCATTGAATCAGTTTTACACCCTTTTACACTGGTGAGGTACTAACAAGATGTATGCTGTCCTTAATTGACTGAAAAATGCACACTGTGTGTGTGTGTGTGTGTGTGTGTGTGTGTGTGTGTGTGAGGGAGAGAGAGAGATAAAGAAAGAAAGGGAGAGAGAGGGAGAAAGAGTGGATTTACTGTAAATTGGCCCTAGTGTCACTGAGAATAAGCAATTACTGACAATACAGTGGTGCCTGACTACAGGAAGGCCATAGGGACTTTGACTAATCTCCAAGCAGTGTTTATGTGGCTTAAAGACCTGTTTCTGTGCTTCTGCTGTGAGATTTCTAAAAAAAAAATCTATTCATGCATACATTTAGATATAGCAAACCCAAATCTACTGTATTGCTTTAACACGAACAAAGGATGAGGATATTGACCAATAAATCAAATAAGACAATAAAAAGTGCCTGCAACAGACTACGGTGCTTGGATCTTTAAATTATTTATTCAAAATGTATATTTTTTTTATGTTTATTTAATAATTTTTTATTCTGAACTTGCAAGTGGTGAGGTTTGCTTTTAAAAACATAGATAACAAAGACCCCAGGGTGGGAATCGAACCTGCGACCCAGGAGGTGTGAGGCAACAGTAGCCAGTACAGTTACAGTAGCTAGTAGCTGTACTGCGGTGCGAGGCAACAGTAGCACGGTAGCTAACCACTAAGCTACCATGCCGCCTAGATACGTGGGTACAAAAAAAATTATTTTATATACAAAAAAAAAAACAAATTTAGTGTAAATTAGGCTAATTATGAAGGAAGCCATGGATAGCACATGCTTGCAGAGTGAGCAACTGAATTATTGTTCAACAACCTTTTATGTTGTATTCAAATAGCAAGTTCTGTGCAGTGATGATAAACATTTCAAGCTTAGTAAATCCAGCTTTTCAGCTTTTCTTGGAGTCATTTTGTTCTTGAACAGCATTACCAATCAAGTGAAATACCATAACTGCTACATTTATAAAGAAAAAGTTGAAATCTTTCAAAATTCTTTTACTACCATAAGTACTTAATCGCACAAGTTCCCTATTCTGTAATGAATACTGACAATATGCTTTGTTTAATTTCCCTTTATAGGCATTCGCAATTTGCACCATTTAAATAAGTATTACGGACAAAGAAACAGACGACGCACCACCAAGCTCTCCTCTGCTCTCGTCTTTCTCTACCTTTTCTATCTTCGCTCAGCAAATTCAGCCAGGCCTTAATTAAGCTTCTCTCTCTCAATTTCGCTTCACTTCTCTCGTTATTCTCGATAAGACCAGGGCCAGGTATTATATTCTACTGCAGTTTACTCTCGCAGCACTTGTCCTCAGAATGGAGTCAAGCGAGTGCACCAGCGAGAAGCCAGTTCTCCTGAAAAACGAGACTCGGCTCTTCATCTCGTGTTCGATTTCAGGCCTGAGATCACCTGCACTTAAACCGGGAGAGTGAAACCGTGCCTGGCTTCCACAAGACTTGAGTTCGGAGAAAGTCAACTCAGGCGAATATCCAGATAGAAGGCTAGGGCCATCAGTGTCCTTAAAGAGATATGCCACGGGTCTTATTTTCCACATGCACTTACTTCTCATGACCTTATTTACAGTTGCTTATTTACTTATTTACAGCAGTATTTATGTACTATTCCTGACCAAAAAAAAAAAAAAAGGTCCCTATTTCAGAAGGGTCAACTTATTAGCCTGTATCAAGTACCGAAACTAATTAAGGACATTTGAAATGGTTGCAGTTGGGTTAAGAACTGTCCAATGCATTAATTAAACCTGTTATGACTGTTATGAATGGTTAGTAAAGACGGAAGGTAAAAACTGACAGTAGCAATCATTGCTATGTTAATGGTGAAAGTAAGAGCATTTCCATACTTGCAATGTGATGAGAACTCACAGGATTGGGAGAAAACCACTTGTTAGTAAGACTAATCAGGAGAAGGAAACTTAAATTTGCTAGGGATCATAAAGATTGGGTTTGGGGAAATGGAAAAGTGTCATGTGGCCTAATGAGTTTAGATTGACCCTATTCCAGGATGATGGATATGTCAGGGTAAGAAAGGTAGTGATGCACATAAAATGAAGTCAGCTGACAACATGAACATGCCCTAAGTAGCAGCCTCACCACTAAAGGGCCTTTTGGCATTTTGGACTAGTGGGTCCTCCAATTCTTAAGTTGGTGCCCAGCATTCTCAATGATCAGGCCATTGTTAATATCAGACCTCAATATGATTGCTGCTCTGACACAAGACTGTTCTTCCCTTTTTGTCATGATCAAAAATTTGACCTGGTTAGTCCAGAATAACAAAATAAAGGCTTTTGTGCCAGATGTTGTGTACCTTTGTGTATGATTTTATTTGGTCGATTAGGCAGACGTTAATTGGTGTTCACTGTCAAAACACATTGACTCCAAATTCTTAGCTGTAGGTGTAATTAATGAAGTGGCCAGTGAATGTACGTATATTAAAACGAAGCATCAGCAAAAATGCTAAATCCTTAATAATGTAGCCCTTATTCCATATAACCTAATGATACAAACCCAATTTCAAGGGCAATAATTCACTGTTAGTCATGTAAGCACATGGTTTATTTCCTTCATTACTGTATGCATAATCAGCGGTTTCTGATGTAAAGTTCATGAAGACAAAAGAGCACCAGGAATGAGGAAAAAATAAATAAAATCCCAGGATTCAAAGCAGTATGCGCACTCTTTTCCTCATCCCACTTGTACTGTTTGTGTGTTATGAGAGCCAGAGAGAGAAAATGATCTTGAACATCCCCCTGAGTTTCAATTACTTTTCACCTCTGTTGGGGTTGGGAGTATTTTGCCCTGGGGGCAGGGGTGAGATCTTAATGGTAATGAGGCCCAGGAGCTGTTGGGTGAAAACACACACCATGTCAATGGGCAAAAATTCTATATGAAATATAGGAAAGCAAAAGGAATTCAGAATGTGTGCTCCGAATTACGTCAAGGAAATGCTAAGACTTCAGCCGTTTCTAATTTTAGCTTCCTTCCTTCCTTCCCCCGTTTTTTTTTTTTAACTAGATGTTCTGGATGTGCATGCGTGTAAATCCAGGATACCTGAAACACCCAGCTGAGGCAAAAATGCTGAAACAGCACCTCAGTGTTTTTGCGCTTCAGCTGTAGTAATTGCATCTTCCCACCAGTATAACCCACTTTAGATGTTCCTTTATGCCACCACATGCTTGCGTGTCAATAACTGCAATAATTAAAATTATGACCTGTTATGTGGGTGGAAACCAAATCACTAAGATGAAACAAATTAGAAGATTTTGAGATGGCTCATTATTGTAGTAATCACTAGTCTTTGTCCTTACAATTTTTTTGAAATTTTTATCATAGGAATTCATATTTTTAAGTATGGAATTTGAGATTCTTTTATGAGATCTCATAAAGTATCTACTGATCTGTTGGAATTTTCATCGTGGCTATAATACTAAAACTAGTTTGCTCTCAGAAACAATAAACACAATGATCTGTCCATACATCTTTACAAGTTTCAGTTTTCATAGTCTACTTGCCTTTTTTTGAGTACCCCATGCTGTGTCGCGCATTTCTTTGAGTTTCCTGAGGATTTGGCCGCCTTATACAGTAGGTGCATTATAGTAGTTTCTGTGTCTTCCATATACTTTGTTGATTGGTTCTGTTGAGTGACGCATATATAACCACGCCCACTTTGAGGGGAAAAAGCGCTATATTTGTCCAGTGTTGGATGGTGTGGCGTAATCTGGCACAAAACTGCTCGTATCAACACTTTTACTCAATGTTTTAATTTAATTTATGGTGCAGGTTGAACTTCAGACAAATACCAAAGGACTGGCAAAGTTTCATTCAATTCCGTCCAGCCAGTTTAGTGTGATGCTGTGACAAAATCGGCTAAACAGACATACAGACATACAGCCTTACAGATAGAAAGACTGGTTTCTGGTCCTCAGTGTATGAAACATAAAGATATCATTGAAAGAGTTAGTTCTGACTAATGTACAGACAAAAGCTTTCTTTTATTTATACAGTATAGATATAAACACCATCCATTTTGCAGGTAAAATTGCAGTTTGTCATGTTAAGAAGAAAATATTAATCTCTTTTTCCTCAGGACAATCAAATGGCAGCTTTAAACGTTACAGCTTTATTTAACATTCTCACAGTGGAGTCTCCTTCCCACATAAAACGTAGCACATATTTTACATTTGTTGTTGTGTAATGGACTACAGAAATGATATAGAATATTTTATCAAGTGCTTTAATATAAACCTGTGACTTGCCATGAAACCGAACTACTGTAAGAACCATGGTTTAAACTGTAATATGGTTTATGGCATCGTATTACTGTTTACTCTATATGCATTGATAACTGGGTACTGTGGAAGAACTTCTCTATTTATAAACTGTAGGGTGTTTATTCCAATCCTAAGACCTCCTTGCAATCAGTAGGTTGGATTTCTTGTCACTTGAGAATCTCTTCAAATAAAAGTGCCTAGTAAATAAGTAAGCAAAAATTCTAAGATTTTATCACGATATACTGTTTTAGAAGTAGGTTTAAATTCTCTGGATTGTATTTACTACTGAAATTCAAGACGGTACAGTTTGGTCATTTTTTTTTAGTAATTGAACAGTGTGTTGTTTTCCACAGTTAGGCAATGCTATCATTTTCACAGTTCCTGCTTCCTGTTTCTGCATGGTGTTAAAGGACATGGCATGTACAGGCAGCATATGGCATGTTCAGGCGAAATATAATAAATACATCACCTATCACCATGAACAAACAAAAAATACAGCATGTGTGAGTCGTAGAAGGAAAATAGGATGAAGTTAATGCATTCTAAGACCTCCATGTTGATCTGACAAAATTGCAAGGTAATTGTCACTATACATATAGCTATAACAGGTGACATATGGCATGCTTGGAAAAAATGTATTTAATTAAGCGATATCTTACGAGAGTGATTGGTGTATTGATGGAGCACAACCTTAAATGTGAAATTGCTTTTATACCACCAGATTATAATTTGTTTCTTTAGGGCACTGGTGGCTCAGTGGTAGGTGGTTCGCCTGTCATGTGGAAGGCCCAGGTTCGATTCCCAGCCAGTGCCCAAAAACCCCAGCCACTGGATGAAGTGCCAGTCCCAAGCCCGGATAAAATAAGAGGGTTGCCTCAAGAAGGACATTTGGCGTAAAACCTGTGCCAAGCTTGTATGTGCAGACCGGATGGTCAGCTGTAGCGTCCCCTTGCCGGCATCAACCGAAAGACCAGCATAATTTGTTTCTTTATTTAACCAGTTATTATATAACTGGTTAAACACTGGTTATAACACTATCACCATTAATAGAAAAACTAAATTTGCTGCATATGCATGTCAAAGAGGAACAAATCACTCATTTATCCGTTTGTGTTTGCTTCATTTAAAAAAATCTTTAAAAACACATAGTCTTAAAGAAATAGCATACATAAATTAACTGAGCATGGATGAAATAAAAACCATTTTGCAGGTGTGTGAAGGGTATGTATTGTATTTCTTTCATAACACTGGATTCCTAGTGTCTTTTGAGTGCTCCCTTCTGTATTATGTAAAGAGATGTATCTACTGAGTTGGGTTACGTAAGTTTTTCCCTAGAGAAGAATGGGCCACGCCATTGTGCGCACAGATCAGGTGCATGACAAATAGGATTAACTTTGTGGTGAATGTTGCCCTGGAGAAACTTCAACACGAATATCTTAATATTCATTATTTTATTAATGTTGGTGAACTCATCAGTTTGATGACTTATGTTGATTGCATATAAGGAAATCGCATTTCCTTTTGTTCTCGGTAGTATTTGATGTGTGTAATTCAGACTCAAATTGAGGTCAGTGCTCAACTCTGGGTCACTTTTGGGACATTCCGGTCTCAGAACTACAAAAAGAGTTTTGTTATGTAAGTAATAAAACACTTGCTGTTATAGGAGAATCAACAGTGATACTGAGATGAGGTGGAGTTTGTCTGACCATTATTAATGCATGAATTAATCCTTTAACATTCTCCTTAACATTTTTGGTAGAGCACATTCAAGTCATTATATGTTATTGATAAATGTTTTGAACTTAACCTGTTTAAGACCTCTCTACCGTTTGGTAGAGGTGCGCTATGTGTCTTTCAATATTACATTTTTTCAATTGCTTTGTAACATAGCATGAAAAGTAAAGTATGCTCAAAATATTTGTAGCATTGTTTTTTCCTAATTTGTTTTTATTTATTTACTTTCTATTTGTAAATATGTTGATATGTTCATCATGAAGCTACATCTCAACCATTTGGATGATGCCATACACTTGGGCCTGTAAAAATAAACATTGTTGTTATTATTGCCCCAAGCGGAAAAAATGCAGAAAAAAACCACATTATTTTTCTGCAGTTATATTTACAGTTAATCTTGTGAAATTTGTGCAGGTTAGTTCTTATGATCACTTACATTATAGCAGATATAAACAGTCATTTCCCTTAACAACCTCTCTTTATTCTTAGATAGGTGATTAGATAAAAGGGAAAGCACAATGTCTTCTATCAAAGCAGTGTTTACAGTGGAGACTTCTTCCAACTTCTTCCATGATTATTAAATAACCATCTCCTTGGAGACAATGCCAATATATTAATGATTTTTGATTGGCTATTTATTGGCCTTAATTATGTAACCGTCCACCCTTCATGTCTTTCAGCTCTGTATTATAACAGACAAGCCCTATAATATCCTATACTTATTGTTTAAGGCTTTTCTGAAAGGTAAAAAAGACAAACCCATCAGAAAGTAAGCAATTAAAATGGGTTTTAAACTAAATCCTATATTCTTTTCAGAAATTCACTGTCATAACAAAGTGGTCTCCGTGGTCTGTCAGTATCCCACTAGGCTTTGCTGAAAACTCGTAAAAAGTTTCATGTGTTTTATAGTTAGTGTCTGCCACTTTTGCCATCAATTTGGCCGTTTGGACCCATGCAACCCTGTGCCACATAAAAACTAACCCAGCCTCATTTTCTCTCAGCTATGAACTACAGTCTCACTTTTTTCATTTTATATGTATTTTTCTTTCCTTTCTCTCTCTGGATTTCATTCTTGCTGACCATTTATCATCCAGAAAACCCTATTAGGTAGAAAGAAGACAAGGTGGTGCCTCTATGTATTTCTCTCTCTATTTCTCATTGTCCCTGAAGATGTCCAGCACTGATTCTAACATCGAAGCAGTTGGGACCAGAAACAGCTGTCCAAATGGGTTTTTCCTCTATTCTTCTCCTGATAATTGTACCATGTGCTTATTGAGCTTGCAGCATGGTGGTATGCAGTGATGCTGCTATGGTACAAGACATTGTTACAGTACAGGTTGTTTTGTATTGAGTAGGATTCTGATCAGGTTTGATCTTGAAAGGGAATAAAATAGATGTTAGATGGTAAAACATTTTTATGTTATGTTATTTTCCTTCTTTACCCCATGACCTATTTACTGTACATACTGTATGTCACACTATACACACTTCACCACTTTGTTTCTCACACCACACTTATTTCATTACTTAATTTTATTACTTAATAGTATGTTTACTTACTGCATTGCTTAATTACTTATGTCGGTCCCTTACATATTTTTTTTACTTATCATGCTTCATTACTACTGCAATAAATTCACATCTTAATGAATTATTTCATTACTCAAGCCAAGATTTTCTTACTTCTTTGGTTACTCAGTAACATACTCTATTTAATCCAAACTTGACTACATCATTTCAACAGTCTACTGTTTTGCAATTTTACAATTTACTTACTTACTGTACTACATGCTAACACTATTATTTGCTTTTATACTCCATCATTTACTTCTTCATCCATTGCTTACTTCAAGCCTTAATTACCTGCTCTGTTTGGTATTCCTTTATTTACTTTTTAACTTAATTACATAGTTCCCAAAACCACAATTATTTACTCATTGCATTACTTATTCAATATAATTTTATACTTCATTACTTGCAATTACATGACCTTATGCTCTATCTTAGTTTACATAGTGCATAGGTTAATTTCAAACACCACTAAATCCACATTCCACCACTTTTTACTAAATGATTTTATTAATCCATTACATAATACTCAAACCATGGAAGTGCAAGGCGACAGTGATAACCACAAAGACACTGTGCCGCCACTTACTTATTCTGTCACATAAAAACATTATTTATTACCTGCTTACTTACAATTCCTCTGTTGCTTACAAAATAGGTTGATGGATTCACTCCATCAACCTATTCCATAACCACTGTATGTATCCTCCATGACCTATAAACTTAACGATCTACAGATTCACTCCTTTACTCACATACTTCATAAATTCCTTTCCTTTGATTGACCATGTTGATGCAATTAGTTTTAGATGCGCCTGTAGATTGGATTTAAACTGCACATAGAGAGGTGCTAGGCCCTTGTCAAGGCCCCTACTAAGATAGATAGCATACTTAGTAGATGCCAAATACATAAATAATTAAAATTCAGTGAAGCACTTCCAAAATCCTATTATTCACATTTTACAAAGAAACCCATTGAGAATGAAACGCATATGGCATCTGAGAGCGGCTGATTAAAACCTTTTAATGGTTGAATTCATATAAACAGATACATTCATCTCTAAAAGAGATAAGATGTTTAGAGTGAAATAAACCTGATCATTGATTTTCATTCTCTTCTTTCCCGGTTATTTCTTACAAATTCATTTTTCACATGACTCCCATAGACGCTATGCAGTGCAACAGATTCAAAAGAACGAATGATTCGGACCATAAGATATGAGAGGTGAGCTGCTCATTCTGTTTATCATAAGACATCCTTAGCAGCATTTTTATATTTTCATTACTGGAACTATAGCCAAAATTTGTGTATGTAGATGTGTTGGGGGGGGTGTTTATTGAAAATGTAACATTTTATTTTATTTCTGAACAAAAGTACATAATGAAATTACTCAAAAAAAGATTAGTTCATTTTGAGATTCAAAGAACCAAGTCACTAAAATCATTCAAACATCCCATCACTATTGCCATTAAATTGTTTAACTTTGGTTAAATGTTTCAGGTTCCACAAATAACTTATTTCTTCTGACAGAACTGATGTAACTGAATCAGATATGGTTTTTTTTTATGGTTTAGTTCTTCCCTTTTGTCGGCCTTGTTGACACCAGGATGGTAGGTGCTGTACTGTCTTCGGCCACAGTGAGTTAAGCTGCCCCGCCCCCTCTGTGCATGCGGTGGAACTGACCATGGTGCTGAATATGTGCTTGATTTTCCTCTGCTTGGTTGAGTGCGAGGGTGGCAGATAGTAAGAGACGCAACAAGGGATTTTTTAGGGATATCAGAGATAATATGTTTATGAGAATCTTGAGGATGCACTTAATGTCTCTCTAAGGCCATTGCAGGTACAGGTACTTTAAAGATCACCTGACCCTATGCTTGATTCATATATTTGATTACTGCCCTGATGAATGCCCTGGGTCTGGTTCTGGTGATCTCTCCTGTACCGAGAGATCACTGGGTGATGAAGTCATAAGAAAATACACATCCTCTATCTCTGTCTATAACCCCAACTTTTGGCCCTATTCAATACTGTATTGTATTTATTCTAATTTAGTTTACGGGCTTGATGATGGTAATCTGGCAGGATGTTAATAGGTTTATAGACAGTCTAGAGTGGATGAGCTCTAGTCCTGATGTCAAAAATGTTACATACACATTTTAATCACTAGTTGTCAGAACAGCGACATGACATCTTGAGCATCTAAATCAAATCAAACCCTGAGTATGATGTTAGGGTATATTGCAACTGAAACACTTTAAAAGAGGGAATCTCCAGCAGAGGTTCCTTGCTACAACGTTACTCCCCAACAGCATTGTTAATGTTGTCAGTTAAATCCTTGCCAGATGGAGGAACTCCAGACTGAGCTCTTACCACACACCAGCAACAAAACACCTGATTAATATGGGAACCCAGTAGTTGCAGAATGCTGTGCCAAAAAAAAAAAGCTGTTTTTTTCCCTCTCTGCTGGATCTTTGTTTAGCAGAAATGTCAAAATAGAAATTCAATTAGAGATTTATGAAGGACGGCTAACGCAGAAGGCGCATGCAATTAGACTGAAGGTCCTTTAGGGTCCAACAAAAAAAGGCAAGCTCAATTCATGTCATGATTGCTGGAGGGCCATCAGACATTGAGAAAATATCACATTTTCAAGAAGGAGAGATGATAGAAGTTGCTTTGCTACATAGCACGTTGAAACATGTGTCACTATGACATACAGCAGTGATGTGATACTAGCGTTCTACTCGTTCCATTTCCAAAATGCCTTTGTGCGTGCTCCGAATGTATGTGCCGTTGAATTCGCTTTCAGGAAACCTACTAGAGATAACGTTCTTGCTGATCTTTGTGTTACGGCATTGACTACATCTTTAATCACAATCCAATCTGTTCTGTCAGAACCCTGTCATTCACCTGGATTATCAGCTCCTTTCTTTCCTCTCACTGACACCTAACCTTCCTTTATCTGTGGCAGAACTGTCAAAGCCATGCAGATTCCCTGCAGAGCTAACTCCCAGACAGCTTCATCACAGACCAGAGTCTTGTACGATACGGCACAGAGGGGTTCCTAATAAATTTTAAAAAAAGAAGAGTACAGAAGAGAAAAGATCTTTTATGATGCTTTAGTATTTTTAAAATCTTTTTTATTTCATTTTTGATAAAGAAACCTTTAGGATCACAGTTGAGCAAAAGAATTATAGTTCTGAAAAACATTTGTTAATTACACGTCTTACTCACAGACAAATTGATGCATTATTCAGTCTCATTTTCTTTGTGTGTTGGTGCATGGAAGTGCCGAATGTGTGTGCGTGTGTGTATTTCAGAGCATTCAGTACAGGTTGTTCAGTTTGCTTCTTTTTTTTTGTAATCCAGTTTGTGCTATATATAACCCAGTTCCCAAATCTGCAAGCAATCCCACCCTTACAAAACGTAACCACCACTGCTTATTACCGTAATTAAATTCATATTGTAGCCTATAAACCTTGCATAACCTCATACACAGCTTTTTTTCACCCCTCTCTCTGTAAATTACATTCATAATCAGCACATGAAAATCTGGCTTTATTCAGGATGGCTCTCCTGCACTGTTCTTCTCATCTGTCTCCTCTGACCTACTTTCTTTCATCTGAAGGAGGTTCCCCGAGGCTGCTTCAGAACCACGGACAGTTCCAGAACCGTCGATCTCCTCCGTTACAGTTTGTTCTCCTCCCAGGTTTCCGAGCCGAACATCCGTCCATCCCACTCCGCTTCAGAACGAGGACTCGTGCTAGCGTGTCTCGCCAACTGGGAGCCTGCTTGTAGATTTCCAAATTTAAATCCTGTAGATGGACTCTGTGGCAGAAAAAGGTTCAGGGTGCTCATATCTAACCCATCCTTATTTCGATAAGACAAATCAGTAGTGATGGTTCTGAGATACATATGTTTTAATGGACAGTAATTAATCTCCCTGTTCCTCATTAAACTGATTTGGACCATCCAAAGTTAGTTTTTCGACATCGTTTTTATACCTGGCACTTCTTTAAAGTTTCATCGTCACAACGGCTGAAAGCTTTATTTTTTTTCGGAGGGAAGCTAATGCTCCGCATCCTGGTGTGTTTAGCGCACAATGAAGAGATACATTAACACATGTCAGAGTGTTTCTGCATATGGAAGTGCTTTTTTTGCAAATCCATTGAGCAGTTTTTCTCAAATCATGCACAGACACACACACACACTGGTGCACTTTACCAGATTCTTCCAGTTGCAGTGGCTCACCAATTTGCTCCCCTATAAGCAAGATAAGTCTGAATAAAACATGAGAGACAGCCCTTGTTAAGACTCACACAAATGTAGCCATGCTTTTTGTCCCCCCACCCTCTCTCTCTCTCTCTCTCTCTCTCTTGTTCTCTCTCTCTCTCCTCCCCTACTCATCTCTGCTCACTCTCAGTTCCCTCAGCTTCTCCCTTCCTCCCTTTACCTTGTTGTTAAAAAAAAAAAAAAAGTAAGCGGCCAATTGCGAATTGTGCACGTGAATGCAAAGCTTTCCCCAGAGTGTGGACCACATCATACAGAAAGACAGAGAGAAAGAGAAATAGAGCAAGAGCCTCCCAGACTGAGAAGCAAGATACGGAGAAAATCAGGAAGAACTATATAAGAGAGAAGGAGGGACAAAGCAGAAAGGTAGTAGTTGGTCTCAACCAGGTGGCTAAGCTTTGACATGACTCTCCGGCGCACCACACGGCCACTCGTCGGCTCATCTCGGAGATGCGCTCCTATTAAGGTGGCTCTGGAGTGCCATGCGCCTCCATCCCCCTCCCACTAGCACATGGAGAGCCCTCTTCCTGGAATATGGAGGATTTTAGCAATATTAGGAGTCTCAGCCAAGAGGAAGGTAAGCATCCTTGACAATTTACCAGTTTTATGGACACAACCCCAAGAGGAAAAGATAAAATAAAGAGAAAAGATAACATGGATTGTTGATTGTTCTTGAGTTCACGTGGGTAGATAATGCCTAGACATCCGCTCTTTAAACATTTCACTCTTTTCCTTAAGAAATATGATTTCTTTTTTTTTTGCTGCTTCTGGCATTGTTGTGCTTCTCTAATTCGTCTTCTTGTGTGATAGTTTTGTGTGCAAGAGGGCTATTCTGCGTACAGTGCGGAGGAGAAAGTATTGTCTTGGCTTTGTTTGCGGAGGGAAGCTTAGCACCATCCCACTCGGAGTGTGAGTGAGACAGGCTGCTCGTTAAAGTAGTTATTAAAGGAGTTTCCTATAGAATTAGGATGCACTGATGTGAAGTAGATTTAAATGAAGTGCTGGGATTAATGCAAGTAAAATATATTCTCATGCAAAGAAATTACTAGGAAATTGAAGTTTATACATGTAGTTTGTTGCACTTTTTTTGTTTTTTAGTTTTTTGTTACAGTGCTGGAAATCACAATTCACATTACCAAAACTATTTACTATTATCAAATTTACTACTAATTTGAATTTACTGACGATTTAAATTAAAATGTGGCAAAAAATTTAAGCAATAATAAAAATCTCTGGTTTTAATAGGAGTCGCTGTCTAAAATAAAAATAAGAACTGTATTTGAATACCTATACTCACTCACTCACTCACTTATTCACTCACTCATCGTCCATACTGCTTTATCCTGTGTACAGGGTCGGGGGGCCTGGAGCCTATCCCTGGAAACTTAGGGCACGAGGCGGGATACACCCTGGCCAGGATACCAATCCATCGCATGGCACACACACATACACACACTCACACTACGGGCAATTTGGGAACGTCAATTAGCCTAATCTGCATGACTGTGGGAGGAAACCGGAGTACCCGGAGGAAACCTACTATACCAAGCGCAAGGAAGAATCTCAAGACAACTACTGTATATTAAGTCTTTACCTTAAGAGTTTGTTCTATTGCACTTATCAAGAACAGATGATGAGACACTGCACTTGATGTGATGTGTAATCTCAACATGGTCTCAAAAAGATCTTAACTCCTACTAAAATCACTCACCATTAAATGATGTCACGCTTTTATAAAATTGTGAGAGAAAAAAATTAAAAACACCAGTTCAATCCATTTACAGCTATAGGCTTTGGTTGCTTAGAAACATAATGGTCATACTGTATATTACACTATAGTTAGAGCAATAGCTTAGGTTTAATGGTTTTATTGGTTTAAAACCTGGAATTTGAATGATGCAGTCATATGAAGAGGATTCTAAAACAGCTTTGCATGACAACTCAGACAATCACATTTTAAAAATTAAACGAGCCATTTTATAATAAGTCAGTTAGACTCTACTGAATAATTGAATAGTCAGTTTGAAAACAGTCCACCAGCACAACAGCAACACCATAAGAAATGGGAGACAATTGTGCATTTCAGAACATTGAGGGATGTTGAGGTTTTTTTTTTCCACCAATGATCCTTTCTCAGCACCTGACAGGATTACCCAGCATGCTGTTTTCATGTCTGGCATTACAGCTAGCATCAGCCAGTGAAGGCAAAATGGTATTGATTTGATGTTCTCATCCCTGTCTTTCAAGATAACTAAGTGCAGGTAAGGCAGCCCACTCATAAAGGAAATATGATGCTCGTGGCTGAGGATGCGGGTAGATTTATCTGAGATTCATCTATTGATTACTACAAGCTACTGGTTACCCCAGGCAAAAACAAATTCTGCAAGTTAAATAGGCCCTTAAGATTCAGCATAGGGGAAGACGTCGATACTGTACTTGATTTTTTTTTTTTCATGGGTTATGGTCATGGGTTTAAACTCATTTCTACAAATGCAGGATTTGATGGTTTCTTTCTGTATCTTTTTTTTTTATAAATGAATCTGATGAATGTTTCCTGATTGCCTGTCTGGATAGAATGTATTTCAATTATCTGCAGGGCTGATTTGCAGTTCAGGAGAACTTTATTGGCAATAGCAGAACTGAAACTGAAACAGTGCAAAAAGATAATTAACCACAGTTAATTATTGCAATGGCTA
>JAQMYJ010000040.1:23769840-23780417 GCA_030014305.1 Clarias laeviceps | reverse complement strand
GCGTAGTGTAAAAATTGTTCATGCTGTGATACTATACTGCTGTATATACCAACTAAATTAATTGTAATATCTCTTTTATTTTTAGTTTTTTAATTCAGTACAACAGCACTCGGATATAAAAACAATCAAAACATTTAGACATGGAAATGAAGTAAAATATTAAATAAATAGACATTAAACCTCACTTAACCTTAATTCAGGATTCCTCTTGGCACAGGCTACTTTAAAAATGTAACTGAAAGTGGCTCCCTTTTTTCTTCTTGCTACCATCCTTGCTGACAGTCTTGGGACACATGGTGCTATGTCTTCTCTAAATCTTGCACATAATGAAAAAAAAAAAAAAAAGAAACTCGCTTTACTTTCCACAAGTTTTGAACGATTCCCGGACATCCGCGCCACTTAGCCGGCTTTCGGTTCGGTCGCTCATGTGCAAAAAAGTGCTTTGAGACAAATTTCTTTTTGCTTTGAGACAAAATTTTAGTTCTTAAGGCAAAAATTCTTAAGGTGGGGCATTTAGTATGCCGTGGTACTAGTATGTAAATTGAAATGTCAAATTGGCTGTAATGTCCGACTTGCCTGAGAAAAATTAGTTGTGCAGTTGTGCTGTGCAGTTTTTCATGATTTTGAAACTTTTGCTACTTGCTAGCTGCTTTAGCCTTCTAGTGTTAGCATAAATTTGAAGAAGCACACTAAAAGCGTTGAACCTCTTGTTTTTTTCGTGTGCATTTCGAATAGAAACCATGTCTAAACTGTGTCCCGTTCCCTCAGAACCACTGCTGTAAGTGTCAGAACCTGACCCGTTAATGCTAATCTGGTGCTCTGAGGCAGCCTCTTCACTATGTTAAAACATACAAGTAGCTGTAATAGCTTTTGAGGGCTGAGGGCCTCTCTCTCTCTCTCTCTCTCTGGTATTTCATTAGCAAGACAGTGAAGGCAATTTGTCATGGACACTAAAGGTTAGTCACACCACATTCAGGATGCAACAGGATAACCTGAAGGAGTGAATTTAACCAGGGGATTATGCATCCAGACACGTAAACTCTGCCCTTCTGGAAATACTTTCGATGGCTTTTTGTAAGACTGTCTGGCTCTTAATTACCTCGTGTAGACGCTCTGTTTTCACAGGAACATTAAGAGCTCTTGTCTTTGGCTTAGGGTTCTACTTAATTCCAGTGTAACACGGTGCCTGGCTCAGGTATGTGAATTGCGGCGGGCGTGACTCATTAAGATCGACCTTCCTAGTGAGAACATCCAGTGCTTCATTCCATTCGTTTAGACACATCCACCATTTGTTTTCTAACCGAGAGACTCCGGCTTAAAAGATGTTCTTTTTCTCTCAGTCGTTCTTGTTCGTGCTTGCATTTGGCAGGGTATCGCGAACAGGAACGCTTTATTCTCGCAACTCAATGCAGAACATGTAGCTTCCGAATGTCCCGCCTGTGCTTTGTCAGCAAAAACGAGAGTGTTCTGCAAAGGGAAACCTGCGCTAGAATATTCCTAGCAGTACACCATGTTGCTGAAGATTGCTTTAAAAGTAACAGTACACCAAGGGTGGAGATACTTTTCGTAAAAAAATTACAAGGTGTAATTAGATTTAAAGCAGCTTTTTTTTTTCCTGGCAATTGGGAAGGTGTGAATGTAACAGGCAGCTCTAAATTAGGAATAAGATCACACTTAAGAGTGTGTTTATCTCATACTGTATATTCAATCATTTAGGCACGAAGACAAACTGTGAATGTAGATCTGTGTTTAAGTGAATATTACTGTCCAACACACACACACACACAGCCTCACTAATAACATACTGTACAAATCACAATGGATATTTGTTTCTCCGCTGTTTAGTTAGAATTCGAAAAAACAAATTATGAGTTATGAACAAGGAAGATTAATGAGGGAGATACGGCTCCTGTAAGTCTCTATGAAAGTGTGGGTGTGGGTGGGTGTGAGAGAGAGTATGCAGGCAAGCCTGGCTGCTGAGAGTTCTAGTGACAATGAGGCTTCTTCTGTGTGACATCCTGGTACATTTTGACAGTCCACACAGCTTCCTCATGTTCCTGTGTATCACACACACACACACACACACACACATACACACACAAGCAGGCACACTCACAGTTTTTCTGCCCCAGTGTTAAACTAACCCCTGCAGAGTCAGCGGACCCATGGGGTTAAATTAGATCAATTCACTCTCTTCAGGACTTTCATAAATACCAGGCATTTTGCTGTGCCCTGGTCACGCAGGGTCCAGGCAATACAAAGATGGTGCATTAGTCATCTTATTACACCGGGAGCATGTTTGTGTGACAGCCTGGACACAATAGCGAGTCAGTGTGCTAAAATGATTCATAGGCAGTGTTTTGTCTCAAGTTGTATGTAAGGTCTGGCATAGTACGCCCAGCATGGTGTCCCAAACCTTGCAGGAGTTTTTCAACTGGTTACATGGCAAACTAATTACTGACGCACTTTTAGACTCGTTCTGTGCTTTTGTATTGTACTGTGTATGGTTCTGCAGTGCCAAGAAGAATCTCCCTATAACTATGTGCTTTTTACTCATATACACATTTCCATGTCTATTTGGAGACAGGCCTACTAGGAACATGCCAAGAGGACCTGAAAACCACTAGAGGGTGTTTGACAAGAATAGCTTTAAACTGAAAGATGGGATCACTTGACCATTACCATCACAACTGTTTTTGTAATCCGTCCCTTTGTAAAACGCTAAAATCTAACTATCCACTTGTACGTAGAACAGCATACACACTATAGAACCATCACACGTACATGAAAGGTTTCGCCAAGAACAAACAAACGTCTTTGTCTTGTATGGTGTAGCTTCAAGATTTTCATTTAAGTCTTCCTACCTAAACCTTTTTCCAGCATGACAGTAGCTGTGCACAAAGCCGGATCCATAAAGATACAGTATGGTTTGCCAAAGTTGAGTGGCCTGCACACTACCTGAATCTCAACCCAAGTTAACACCATTGGGACAAATTAGAACACAAGCTTCACCCATCGTTTTGGAATGGTGTGTCTGCATCATTTTGCATTCTATTTAGTATTCTGTATGCCTATTTATAATTAATTATATTAGGATTTGCTAAAACCATTATTCAAAAACCTGGAACAAAAATATTCCTCTGAAAACTGAATGACAGGGTGTGACTCTCTCTCTCTCTCTCTCTCTCTCTGAATGAATGAATGTACTGTAAATATGTGCGTGCATGTGTTTGAAGATTGGGATTGGACTGATTGTTTCAAATGTTATTGAAGATGAATAACCAAGTGAATGAAGGATGGTACCTTTTGAAATTACGAGCTTATTGTTGGTATAGTATCTACTGTATTAAATACAAGCTCTCTTGTTGAACAGACCAAATAAAAGGTCACATCTCTGACACCTGTAGAACCGGCCTTACTGTCACATTGCTTCGATTTTTTGGGCCAGACCAAAAGTCGACTTGTCAGAGGTACATCGTTAGCTATATCAGAAATGTGTGTGCTCCCCTCCCACTGCAACCGTCCACATGGGGAAAGTGTAGCAGCAGGACTCCCAATCCTTTCCTCTGTGCCACCATCTGTTCTCTCAGCCTTCCGTTCACTCTGTACCGGAGGCTGCCCTCTCGGCACCGCTCCTGACGTCTATGAACCAACAGGAACCTTTGCTGTGAGCTCTCCCTCTGAGCGTGTGTATGTGTGAAATATTTGTGTGTGGTTGTGAATGTGTGTGTGTGGGGCTTGTTAGCATGTTTGCTTCAGAGCAAAATGCCATGTAGCTTGTAGTCTCTGACATGCAAGAAAAATCTATAATATACTGTGTATATATATATATACGATTTACAGTACTATATTTTTTGGCATTTGGTCTTTGTATACTACCACATCGAATTTGGAATGAAACATTCAATATGTGAGCGAAGTCAAGCTCTTCAGCTTTAATTCAAGTGGTTTGACAGAAGTGTGACATTAACCATTCAGGCACTACAGCCATTTTCATACACACCACCATTACAGGGGGCTCATAAATAATAGAACACATGGCCGACAAGCATGTTCAGATTTGGCTTGTTCTCTCATTACTCCATGACTATCAAGGATAAAGGGCCTGAAGGTGGTTCTGAGTGTATTTGGTAGCTGTTCACTCGAACTCTCCACATGAGGTCCAAAGTGGTGTCCAGGTAACTCAAGGAGACTTTCATTAGGATAAAATCCATCAGAGAGATACAGTAGCATAAACATTGGTAGTAGCCATTACAACTGTTTGGAACATTCGTAAAAAGAAGAAATCGGCAACAGCAAAAGGCCTGGAAGACCATGAAAACTATAGTGGATGATCTCAGCCCTCTAGAAGTAGAACTCTTTCATGTAGGCAAAATCAAGAACACTCTTAAGGAGGTAGGCGTGTCATTGTCAAAGTCTACAGACAAGAGACAGCTTTATGAAGTAAACAGGTGCAAATCACTGGTACAGTAACACTCAAGAACATCCAGGCTGCCAAAACACTTTGCCAGATTCTTTGGACTGATGAAACCAAAATTCATTCGTATGATGGGATTAAGTTATGGGAAAAGAGAAAGTATGGAGAAAAAAAAGAACTATTCATGATTTACAGCATACACATCATCTGTCAAACATGTTGGAGGCAGTGTTATGTCATATGCGTGTATGGCTGCCAATGAAACTGTCATAAACTGTGACAAAGGAGATTTTCAAATAGGATTCAAGAGGTGGGGTCAACAATGATGCAAATGCATGTGTTCTGATGGAGACTATACTGTACTACTGTTCTACCGTTGTGTGTGTAATTAGAATAACCTATGTCAGTTAATTAAAAAAAGTTATGCCCCTTTTGGCATTTTTTTTTTTTTTTTGTAAAAGCCTCATATATGATAACATGGTATAAAAAGTCTTTCCAAGTAACCCATCCAGATGATATTTTTTCATATCACCTTTAAATGGTAAGCAGTAAACAGTTAATTGGAATAAGTAATAAATATAATCAAGTAAAACATTACACATTTAACAAATAATAAATCTCACTAATTGACATAATGGAAAAACTGTGACTTTGTTCCACATAGTTTTATATTAACTGCATGTTTTTCTGAATGAAGAACTAACTCTGACTATGTTTAGTATACTGCAGGTTCCAGTACAGTACATAATAACCAGGCAAAAATATTTCATTTTTAAAAGCCTTTTTGAGGGCAGCGTAAACTCGGAGGTGTGAGTTAATTACGAATTAGCACTAATTACTAAATTCTTAGTACCTGACCTATCAGATGACCATGAACTTCTCACAGTATAACGTGCGTATGTGAGTTTGCCACTAAAGCTTTCAGTAGTGCATTGCACCCTTCCTGCAGCTTAGATTTTTTTTCCACATTTATCATTGATAAAAGTCAAGCACATGTTTGACAATGTAGCATTCATTGCACTCAGTGTCAAGTATTGATCCAAAAGATAAGCACAGCGTTTATTATAACACTGTGATTCAGTTTGAGAATGGAATATATGGCATCTTGTTTAAAGAGTATATTTCTTTTCAGCAACAACACTGACAAACTGCATTGTTATGTAATATAAATGAATTTATATTAATTAAGCCAGATGTGCTACTGGTGAACTTCCCCTGTCTTTATAAGCAGATGCTAACTACACATACAGGAGTAGCTCAAGAAGACAGTTGAAAATCGCACAATGCTGACACATTGTCAGAAATTTTAATTTTATAATAAGGTTACTGTCGAGAAATAAACAGCCTGTCAGACTGGACTCTGTAGAAAATGGCCAATTTGAGGGCATCAAGTGCAGCAGGAGATTTGCATCTGCATCTTATAGATCGTAGGCAGGGTGATACACTTATTTTTTATTACACAGGTAGCTATGATCGTATATTTTTATTGTGATGTTGGAATAATGATTGTTACATGTTGCATTTCCATAAAAAACATATGGTTTGGTCTTGAATTAATAAACATACTTGAAGAGTTTTCATTAATAAACATAAAATTATTAGTGTTGGTATAAAAGGAATTGAAAACTCTGGGACAATGTTGCATCACCCTGATCTCTCATTATCTTCCAATGTCAGCACATGCTGAAATGTATTATTCATCTTTTAGCTTCATCTTTACCTCTGTCTGTTACAAAGCACTGAGACTTGATGACTCCATCCAAAAATGCTAACTATAGCACCAGTGCATTAATAATTGTGGAATTTCCTTCAGAATCAATAAAGTATCCATCTATCCATCCATCCATCCATCCATCCATCCAGAGCTACTGCATGAGACATCCTGTATTAGATTTGTTCCTGTATATCTTTATTTGTTTCCCTACTTTTAACCCAGTTCATCAGGTACAGTGGGACCAAACTTTTGCCATACAAAATGTGTAACGGTCTCATCTTGGACCAGACACACACAGTTCCTAAATGCATCCAGTAAGAGCTCCCTATCTAGCACACTTTCAACTAAAGCGTGAACTATCAACCATGAAGTTTCAGTTTCAGAACCTCTGCGCACAGGCCACAGCTTCTCAAATGGAACATGAATTCCATGTCAACAGTCTCCCTTTAAAAACTGAAATCAAACTTTTATTTGCTTTTCAAATGTATTTTTTAGGGTTTCCTTTCAGCTTTCAGTCGTACCAGGTGGACAAAGAAAACATACTTTTGCTCCATTTAAGGAAACTGAATTATGAAAATCAAGGTTTTGATCTTACGAGTTGCGTTAAAGTCAAACTGGGAGTAATGGGAGTAAAAACTCTCCTTATTTCTCAATATAATCCCCTGCTCCTCTAAAGCACACTAGTGTTTCTCTAGTGCTTGGATACCATCAAGATAGAAAGTCTTCTCAGTACAATAGAGCCATGATCAGACTGCCTGCTTCACATCTTAATGGACCAAACATGTGGAAATGGCTTAGATCGAGGACATGATGGTACAGGGAATGTGCCAATACCTCCCCTATGAATGATTGTGTGTTCAGTTCTAACAGACAGATGCGTCTCTTCTGCAGCAAGTTATACGCTGATTTTCAAGGATCAGTCATTGCACTTGCTGAATGTTTACAGGAACGACTCCGTGGGCTCCATTCTGTTTTACTGTGGAGTCTCATCACTTTACTGCGCTTGAAGTCTTCTGTAAATGTCTATTGGTTTTACATCTTCATTCACCAGAGATTCCATTCCTGTAAAGGTTTAACTTGAATACCCCTCATATTTTCTTTATAATTATTTATTAATAATTAGCTTTTTATGCAACCAACAAACCATATGTCTGCTTTTTCTAAGCCCATTCCTGCAAAGCCAGCTGCAAAGGCATCATCCGATTTTCTTAGCAACTTAAATGCAACAATGAATTATCCGTACTGTTGGAATCCCTATAGTGAAGGTAGGTGAAGGAGTGAGCTACAGAAAAGCACACTCGACCTAAAGTTTCAAGCAATTTAATCACTGGACCATGCCGCTAGTTGAATCCCGAATGGCTCATTACTCCTTTATTGCTTTGGGTTGGGGTTGTCAAAGCTTTTGTAACCACAGACCCCTTTAACTGTAAAAGAAATTCCTTAGACTCCCTCAGTTCAGATTTATATCATCTATGTACTGTATAGGGCTGTATCACTTTTTTTCTGAACTTTTCACCTACAGAAGCTACTTGGTTCAATTATAGCCCGTTGGAATTAAACCCCACTCAATTCAAGGAACAACAATAAACAATCAATACGTGATAAATGCTGTAACAAACAAACAAAAACCGTCAATCCCTTATGGAACCCCACATTAAGAGCCTTTTTTTTAATAAATATTTTTAATAGACTTTTATTAGTAATGTACTGTACATGTCCAGTAGACAAACATTAAGGGTTAAGATATGTATCCAAATGAGAAATATTGAAAATTCACCCGTACAAACACAGAAGAAGCTTGTTATAATTTTTATGCCATTGGACATTAATAACAAAGAGTTTATATGTGTTTAACTCTGTCATGTATTCCAAGCTAGGTTTCTTTTGATTTTATTTCATTTATAAGGAATTCATCTCTTTATTGGTTACAATCATGGCAGATCTAGCTCACCTCCCTTTTATATTTCCCCCTAAAACCATAGAGGATCCAAATCTTTTATTGTAAAATTGAAAGTAGTTACCGAAGATGAATGAATGAACGATTTAATTAATGTTTGCGACCAAAACAATCCCTATGTGTTATTATTCTTAGTTTTAAAAAAAGCCCAGACTGCAGCACTCATTTCACACCACAGCAAAGATAATTTTCTCCAACAGCAGTAATTATTTTTGTACAAAGCCACCCACAAGTGCAGAACCTGAGTCAAGTGTTCACTCGTGGGTGGCTTTGTAGTTTCAGTCCAGTACACCAAGAAAATTGTATAACCGTCTTAGGATTTGTTTAGTCTTGTGCACACACAACACTCTGTTCTGCTGACAAAATGTTATACCTCATTTGAACCAACTTCTGTAGTTCAGTGGTTCAGCCTTACCCAACCTGTTGTTAATAAGGATACGACAGAAGAAACAATAACTAAATCTGGGCTCGGGTTAGATGTTTAGCATCAAACAGACGCACATCATTTGAAACTCATGCAAGATTTGAATATTTAATAGATAATAGCCACGTGCTGTGATCTAAATGCCAATTGCTACCACTTTTAGTGATTCAATCCTTGCTGAGTTTGGTGCCAGTGGGATTTGGCCCTTGCTTCATTTCCACCTAAAGAGAGCGATGCAGCAGGGATTTAATCCCTTAGTCTGTCCAGTCCAGCTCTCTTGCCTCCTTATCTGCACTTTCTGCTCAAATAGATCAGCTTCCAAAGCTTCAACTAGCTGAGCTGGAGCCTCTGTTGTAACTCATCATGACTGTTCAATAATCTTTGAGTGTCATTTATTATCTCTAGTATTCCCACATTGGATTTATAAGTGATACATACACTGAACATTAATGGAACATGGAAAGCAAGTAAATCGGTCTTTATTAAGGATCTATCAGCGAAACATCACTCACTCACTCATCGTCTATACCGCTTTATCCTGAACAGGGTCGCAGGGAGCCTGGAGCTCATCCCAGGAGATCTAGGGCACAAGGCTGCAGAATGGACTGTGGGATGAAACCGGAGTACCCAGAGGAAACCCACCAAGCACGGAGAGAACATGCAAACTCCATGCACACAGACCTGATGTGGGAATCGAACCCGGATCCAGGAGGTGTAAGGCGACAGTGCTAACCACTCAGTTATGTAAAATTCATGTTTTAGTAAGTTTTAAATGTACGGATGCATCTTGAGGGTCGATTCCTGTCTTGGAGTTTGCATGTTCTCCCTGTGCTTGCTGGATTTCCTCCAGAAACTCTGGTTTCCTCTCACAGTCCAAAGACATGCAGATTGTATTAAATGAAGCATTAAAAGACATATCTTGTGGGAGCTCTGAGACATATGTTAACTTCTTAAAGAAATAATATAAAAACCGACCTATTCGATTGTTAAGGTATATGAAGTATGTTTTACTTTTCCCTTAATACACACAATTCCACAATGCTTTTGTTGGCGCTTCCTTCTTGAAACGATTAGATGAAGTTCCGTTGGATTGGTTCTTGCAAATTATTAGTATATAACATTTGCTGCATAGTTTAGAAAAGGATATTACATTAGAGGGCTGTGTGACTGCGAACTAGAGATCAGCCGAAAATTCCTTGTTGATGTCCCATAAATCATTATTCTAGTTTGCAAAGCTGACCTGCTTGTTCACGACGTGCCGAGAACCTTTGATGAAACCGCTGTTTAATGTGAAGGGGAGAAGATTTGTGTTCAACATTAAGGAAATGTCAGGTGTTGTGTGAAATGTTTATTCATAATCATCATCAGTCTGGATGGACAGAGTGGAGCCTGGAGTAAGGGGGATAAAAATCCATTTCCGTGGCAGCGCGGCTCTAATGAACAAACTTTGCAAATTGATCTTCGTCTTAAATCATCTCCCCGGTATATGAAGTCCGTTTGGCTATTAAATTGATTTCCGCAATAAAACGAAGACAAATTTAGTTGAGAAATAATGAGAAAACTGGATGCTGTGCTCCAGAGCGCCGTGATTCTTTTTCGGCGGAATTAATTTAGGTTTTTTTTGCGAGCTGACAAGAAGACATCCAGTACTACACAAGCTATTTCTGGCATTGTTTCAATTAATGCCACCACCACCTCCTCCTCCTCCTCCTCCTTGCTAAGGCTTCTTTTCGCTGTTCCTCTCAGCGGTCTGTGGGGTGAGTCGCACTTACCTGCTCTCGCTTCAGCCAGATGTTGAGACTGATAGAAGGCATTGTGGCATAAGAAGCCCTCTCTGAGCCTTTTATCTGTGTCCTTTGTACACCAGCAGACAGGCTCCAGCTATGTCACATCTTTGATTTTTTTTTTCTTTTCTTTTTCAGAATTACTTAACTAGGAACAGAATCTTAGATCCTTAGTTTCCTTTGTATGTAGGAACCTCCAAAGCCTCTGTCATGAACTAACCCGAGATGACCAGAAAACGTAGCTTTAGCGGTTAGCCCTTTGTAGCGTGAATGGTAAACCC
>JAQMYJ010000040.1:23749494-23760591 GCA_030014305.1 Clarias laeviceps | reverse complement strand
TCCCCTTCATTGCGCCCCACCTGTCATGTCTGTATTCCCCACTAGTGGGGCGCGCCCCACACTTTGAGAACCATGGCTCTAAACAAAGGCACTACTTGGTCCCTAAATAGCACAGAAGCTTTCCATTTAATGATTTTGATGAATCAACCCCAGAACCTGGAAGTTAACTGATATTATTAAAGAGGAATAAGTGGAAATACAAAGAGAAACTTACGATATTTACAGGACTGTCCACAACTTCTATGTTTTATTCTTCTCACCGTTTGTCTACATAATACCACTAACAATTAAAAACTACTTTCACCCCTGTTAATGAAAATACATTTTTTGGACATTAACTGTCGGTCGCCAGCTCCTCCTAGTTAGTTTTGCCGGTCGTGGAAGCAAACTTGTGGACGGAGCAAAATAACTGGTTAAATAAACAAACACATCATAATCTTTTGATAATAAATGATGTTTGTGGAACTGTACTATATCACACTCGAGGTCATGCTGTATTGCTGAATATTAGTACAACTAGCTCTGATATCTACAGTACTTGGCCTGCACTGTCATGCCTACAACTGCTGATATTCAGCACAACAGCATGACCTTAAGTGTGATATTGTTTAAATATATGATATGTATATGTAATAAAATCTGAACCAAACATACTTAAACCTGAAACTTGAGTTATAGTTATTTTTACCTAATAGTAAATTCTAAGTACGTTCTTCGTGTTGGTCTCTCTAAGTATACGGAATACAATATTGATATACTGTATTGGAACAGTTTACTATAATATGCAACTAATATAATAATACTATATAAAACAATCAACAACAGTGGGGTGTAATGCTGTTACCACTCTGTAATTCATTACTTTCCAGTAACTAAACATCCCAAAATATAAATATAGCAATTTATATTTACATTTTATCAATGAATATTTTTTATATAATTACATTTATCTAGTGTTTTTTATTGTAAAGTTAATCCAAATAAGTTATTATTAAACCTATTTCTGGACATTTGTTTACAAATTTTTTAAACTTTAGATTTTATTATTCAATAGGGTCTCTTTTTGAAAAAAGAAAAATAGCAATTCTATCTGACAAATTAAAATTTTCAAACTTGGGGATTTCTAAAAATAAGTTTAAATAAAAAAAAAAGAAAGATTATTGTTTTTTATATCTTATAATAAGAAATGTTAGCTAAAGGATAACATGAAATGTTTATAGTTATTATATTATATTTTTTATAGTCTATAGTCTGTTATAGTTGTGTTAAGTATTGTGGAATGTCTGCAAAACAAAGTAATTCCTGTTATCACTTATATAAAAAGTATAAACAGTCATTTCCTCACCAGCTGCTCTTCTTTCTCTCTTGATGTTAAAAAAAAACTTAGTATGGATAATAAAATATAATCAAAAAATTCAAATTCAAAGTTTATTATTATACATACACAGTACGATATGCAGTGAAATGGTTATACAACCGCTTGTGACCTTACAGTCAAGATTATCAATAAGACAAAAATAAAAATAAGAATAAAATATAGAAAATTTTAGCTGCAGAAAAAATAGAAGAGCAAAATATAAAATATAGGATATAAAAAATATTTTTAAAAACTTAGCTGTATAAAACATAGACAATAATGGCTGTACAAATATTGAAAATATGGAAAAGTGTGCAAAATAAAGTGAAATAAAAATGTTCAGAAATGTCCAGGGTGAGTGCAAATGTCCAGGAATGTTCCAATGTATAATGTCCATAAATGTCTTTGGTGTGAACAATGTCCAATGTCCATAAAGTGCAAGGTAATGTTTTTATTCGAGTGGTGTTTTGGTTGAGAAACAGAAGATCAAACATACAGTATAACTCATAGAAAGACCAGACATACAGTATACAGTAACTCCTGGTGTAATGTGCTACTACAGAAATGATTCTGTGTTAGAACCGACACGAGGGTATAAAAGAGCGATTTTCCTTGCTGCCACAGCTGCCACGTTATGCTGTTACAGAAACTTAATCAACACCTTCCAACCATCATAATTACGAATTCAGTGCTGTGCTGTAATAAAATGTTACTCATCAACTGCCATGCGTTCGCTAATCATGGGCATTTTTCAAAGCAAGTGCAGTTCCCGAGTTCCCGCCAAGCACTGACTGCATGATTGGAGTGGCGCAGAGAATTGCTTAGTACTGATGATGGCTTTAAAACAACATGTAAAGATTCATGTCTAAGTGATGGAGCTCATGGTGAGGAAAAGCTCAGTGCACCGATTTCCAAAGCTGTCGGGAGAATTAATCAGCTCCTTAAGTTGCCTCAATAATTCATCAGCTTTAACCGGGAAGATTTCAGCCGCTTCAGTGAACTGAACCGTATCTTCTAGCTAACCTGTGTGCGAATTACAACAGGCGTTCAACTCAATCCGGGATTTCACTGTCTAGTGAAGGGCCATTAAAGGAGTTCCTGGTAGACCAATGTTTCAGCTGTCATATGCACACGGTCCAATCAAAACTGGATAAGTTCATCAGTGTAGCAGGGGATTATATAGAGAAATAAAATGCATGAAGTGGGGTTTGAAGAGTTATTCAGCCGGCAGTTGTGTGCATCTGACTATTCCTGTGTACATTGGAGCCTTCGAGGTCACTTACTCAACAGGATGTACAGTATGTTTTGATCTGAGCGTGACAGTGTGCTGAGCTCAATATCACGCTACACACCCCTTTATATCACACACACACACACACACACACTGTACCCTCACAGGATTCACCTCGTTAGGGTTCGGTATTCTGAATGACAGAATGTTCTGCGATGTGTTTCAGTCAGGATTATTGTAACTGAGCGTCACAGAAGCACCATCTGTGGACGCCGCTTGTCATTTAGAACAGGCAGCTTTCCGTTTTCAACTATAACTGAGGAAACAAACTCAGTTAGCACTCAGGCTGTGTGAGAGTGTAATGTGAGAGTGTAACACTCAGGTTTGGTGCCACAGCGTTTCACAGCATTACCACATCATAATCACACGTTCATGTTCATTTACACACCGCACTCACATCAGCTTGGTTCTCTGCTGTATTAGATTGGAGACTTCTTTTTCCATTCGTTTCCTTTATAAATAAGATATTTTCCTTTAATTCTCCATTCCATTCTTCCTTTCTTTATAAAGGACATATTCTTTCTTTCTTTCTTTCATTTTTTTTCTTTAAAAAAAAAAAAAAAAGATATTCTCTCCCCATTCTTCCTTCAATCCTTCCTCATTTTATGAAATAAATTTTCTTTCTTTTCCTTTCTTTTCCTTTCTTCCTTTCTCTCTTTTTTTATTTTATATTTTCCTTCCTTTAAAATGAGATATTTCCTTCTATTCTTCCCTCCATCTTTCCATTCTTTATAAAAGAAATATTCTTTATTTCACTTTCTTTCTTTCTTTCATTGGCAACATTCATTTATTTATTTATTAAGAAGACATTTTCTTTCTTTCTTTCTTTCCTTCTCCCTTCTTTCCTTCCTTTAAAATAAGATATTTCCTTCTATTCTTCCCTTCATCTTTCCATCCTTTATAAAAGACAAATTATTTATTTCACTGGATTCTTTTGTATATTTCTTTCTTTCTTTCTTTTGTTTCTTTCTTTTTGAAGAAGACATTTTCTTTCTTTTTTCTCCTTCCTCCATATTTTTTCTTTATAAATAAGATATTTTTCTTCTTTTTCTTATTCTTCCCTTCTTCCTTCCTTCCTTTATAAGAGATTATAAAAATATAAATTTTCTTTCTTTCTTTCTTTCTCTCTTTCTTTCTCTCTTTCTTTCTTTCTTTCATTTATTTACTCTCCTCAGCACCACCACTCACACCAGACTTGTCACATCCCCTGCTCTCTCTTGTTTGCAGTCTCCATTGACTTGATCCGGGAGGTGTGTGAGGGGAAGCAGTCAGAGATCTTCCAGCGATATGCAGACAGCAGCTTCGACCCCAATTGCTGCTTCAGCATCTACTATGGTGAGCACATGCAGTCGCTGGACTTGGTGTCAGGTACAGGCGAGGAGGCACGCACCTGGATTACTGGTCTTAAGTACCTTATGGCGGGCATCAGCGATGAGGACAGCCTGGCCAAACGTCAGCGCACACGTGACCAATATCCTTCCTTATGAACAGCTTGAGCAGCATCACTGCTGCAATATGATGGGCTCGTTATTTAATTTATATATATATTTTATATTTAATAGTAAATAGATTTTGTTTAATTAAGTTGAAAAAATTATACCTATTCCTCACTATGCTTAATTTAGAAATGCTTATTTGTAAAATAATTGGTCATTTTATAAGATACTACTACCATATACTGTTGGTGCCATACTATAGCTGTTGTTTATTGTAAACAAAAGTCGCACAAAATATGCTACATTTTGCGATGTATACTCAGTTTAAACAGCATTTCACTTCATACTTCAGACTCTTGTCTTGTAGAAGATCCAAGCATGTATGAAAATCAAATTAGTTATACAACTATTACAGGAGAGCTACTCCTGTAGACACACAATAAAATGTGCATTAGTCGTACAGTATAGCCAATCAGCACAGTATGGATAACAGGACATCTTCAGGACCCTACAAAACCACTGGGTATGATATAAATCAGTCGGGGACATCTTCATCTTCTGTGGTGTATTGTAGTATATACATTTTATGTTTGCGATGTTCATCTCCTTAACTGCCTGTATCACATGGCTGAAGCAGACGTTCACAGAAGCTGACAAGAACGGAGATGGCAGCCTGAGCATCAGCGAGGTTCTGCAGCTCCTGCATAAGCTCAATGTCAATTTGCCCAGGCAGAAAGTAAAGCAGATGTTCAAGGTAAAGCAAATCTATGCAAGAACGAGTCGTGTCTGTTTGTGTGTCTGTAAATTTTGATTTTGTAAATCAAAATTTACAAAAATGCTGTGTAGAGTGAAATATTAAAATGATATTGCTGCTAATCCATGTCTGTAAAAATGCTTTAAACTTTATAACAATTTACAGGCAATTTGCATTTTCACACCACAACACGTTTGCATTAATTCAGTTACTTCAAACACCTTAATTTACTCTATTCACCCAAAGCTTGTATTAAATTCCCTCAAGATGTCTTACTGTTGAAGGTTTTTTAATCATACTTAAGAAGGTTGGGTGTTCAAATAACCACACTGCAAAACCACCTTGACTGGGTCCTTGAGCAAGAAATCTAATATTCAGGATATTACAGTCCTTTATCATAATGATGTTTTACAGATGTTTCATGTAAATTTAACAGGTTGGCAGGAAATTACGGTTTTGTACATTGCATGCCAATTTATACATATAATCTAACTATTTGTATTACATATCTGATGTACCTTTATACAGGGTGGGTGAACATGAACTAGGCATTATTTAATGGCTATGGAGCTTGTAGCAGCACCCCATGGTGCACCACCCCATTTTGCTAGTACTGTGCATGCGTTGCTAGACCAGCATTTCACAGGACATTGGCTAGGACGACGCAGACCTCATGAATGGCTTCCAAGAAGTCCAGATCTCACGCCATGTGATTTTTTCCTGTGGGGGCTATGGAAAGGAGGAGGTGTACAGGACAAAGCCTCGCACATTGGACGATTTGGAGGCACGAGTTCAAGAGGTTCTCAGCAAGATCCCAAACCACTTCCTTCAGAAGACCCATCCCCAGCTGTTTAAGAGACCTGTTGACTCCATCGGTGCCTACGTTGAAATTTGCTTTCATTTTCCTATGTAATAAAGTACATCTACAATTTGTTTTCATAAATTTGTATTAGAAATATGCACGTTATTACCAATTTTTAAAGCCTAGTTACATTTCACCCACCCTGTAGGTCAAATGCCTGGTCAGCCGGAAAAAGCTTGTCTGCGCTGGTATTTCTGTTTTTCCATGGTGTCCTGCTGTTACCAAAAGCTATTTTCCAGTGTGTGTGTGCATGTGTGTGCGCACACACAGTACAGTACATGGTTGAAATCTCACCTCAGTCGTTTGTAGGTCGCTAAGCTTCACAGTCCATCAGGACCCACCCCATCTGCTGTAAATGAACACAGATGGCCATCATTGTAAGACAGAATAAAGCACACCAATCTGGCCTTGTGAGTGTGTATGTGAGACAGAGAGAGAAATAAGATTTAGCCTTGGTTCTACAGTCTCTTTTAATCGAAGTTCCCTGCTACTTCTACACAAGCCTGAACAGTTTATATTTCATTTTCTCAGAATAAAGCAAGATGATGCTGGATGTTTTATCTTGTACCTACACTGTCCAAAGATTCCTGAATGCTAAAAGGTCATTGCTTCGTCCTAGTGGATTAAGTCGTATCCCAACTATGAAAGTTTTACATTAAGGAAGAAAAGCAGAGATGCACTTAGCGTACTTAACTTCGAGCTATCCATCTCAGCAATCAGTGAATATCTCAACAATACATTATGGTCTAACTAACACTTTTGATTACTGCTTGCTAAAGAACCATTCTTCTGTAATCTGATTTAGAAAACCTCTTTTCAAGAACATTTCTCTAGGACGAGTGTGATTGATGGAAAAAAAAGTCAAACAAGAATTAGTGTGAATGTTTCCCTCCTGCTCTGGTGTTCAGAGTGTTGATGACCTGTTTTCACACTCTGATGCTCATCATGTTCTCATGCCCTTGTTCTCCCTCTCTGAGCTTGGGTTTTCTTCCGATGACTTGGCAAGATTCAAAACATGAAGTAAAATCCCATACTTTTCATCATTGTTTGTAAAAAATGAAGGTCAAAGCATGTTTTAGCACCTTTAATCATAGCACTTTTGCTTTTGAACATCCCCCCCCCCACACACACACACAAGGCATAGCGGCTGGTTCTTAATTAGATGTTAATAAAGACTTAAAATATCAATTTTAAAATAACAATTATCAATTACAATTATATGCCATTAATCAATGAAACAGTCAGCTCTTAGGGATAAAATTAGCCGAGTTCAGTGTTTTAATTGAATGAATTACGAATTGCCACGCCATCTGTTTAGCAGCAAACTATTTACTCGCAATGTATTTGCTTTGAAATTAAGTTTGGAAATATAGATATGTAATTAATGTAACTTAATGAAAATGTACTGTATTAACTTTTGCAAGTTGGAAAGCTGATATTTCTTCCTTCCTCTAATGAGAAAGCAGATTTTTGCCATTTGCTGGTAATGGCTTGATTCGAGTGTGTTAAGTGAAGTGCTCATGAGTAAATTATACATGTGCAGTTCATGTAATGGATGTCTCGTGTAGCCTTCCTCCATCTGGATTTTTACGGTATTAAATATACAAATCCTAACAGCAAAATTCAACTCAAATGAATATTATCAAAACTTATTTCCACCCAGTTAACAGTTATAAATGAATCATCGTTGAGCGATGTCTGATACAGAAGGTATGTTTCCCACCTTCAGCACACACTGAAGAGCTGATATCATTAACCAGGTGTGCCAAGTTTTAGCAAAATTTCCAGTCCAACTACATCCCACACAAAATACCTTAACCGAGCCGTACAAATTCAGGCACTGGAAAAATGAAGCACATTTTAGACATTACATGGGAAACAAGATGACTGTGGTGCACATTTGTGATGTACAGAGATGATCCACTCCATAAACCCTCTTCAAAGAAGAGCTTCTGTACATCATGAGCACACTTCAGACATTTCCTCAAACATATACTTAGTGTTTAACTTGGTTTGCAGATATTTAACAGACTTAATTCTGATTGTAACAAGATCTGGGTGGCCCAATGGACTTGTTGCGGTTCCAATTTTTGACCACTTGGCGCAATAATAACTCTGTATAACTAGAAATCCGAGTTAACGGGACATCTTTGTTTCATCAAACCAGGTATTAAATCACATTTTGAGTGATTTACGCATATTTTCAGATTCCTGGATCAATAAGCTCCATTTTTATATATCCATAGTTTATTACTGTATAATGTCCGGTTGCTATATGACATCTGGAGCAAACAGCATGGATAGTGTTCATTAAAGTGTTTTAAAACAAGTTTTTGGGTTAGAGATAAACTTTATCAATGCTTTTAAATAATCAAGAAGATAAAACATGTATCAACTGATTTTGGCTGAAATTGGAAATTTGATACATTTCACACACTGTGACTTGATATGATGGGTCACATATTGTGTATTTTTGTGCATTCTGCATCATTTCTTGTAGGAAGCAGACACAGATGATCACCAGGGCACTTTGGACTTTGATGAGTTCTGCTCCTTTTACAAGATGATGTCGACCCGGCGAGACCTGTACCTGCTGATGCTCACCTACAGCAACCATAAAGACCACCTGGATGCAGACGACCTGACACGCTTCCTTGAAAATGAGCAAAAGGTGACACATTATGGGTTATCAGCTTTGGAAAATGTACTTTCAGGAGAGGCAAACATGTGGATAGCATTGAAGTGTAGAAGGAGAACTAGAAGGTCTTCGTATTTCCAGAGTTTTCCCTCTACTGTGAAGCTCTTTGGCCTTTTTCCCCAAACGCAGCCGTGACTCTTGAGTGCTGATGGCTCAGAAGGTGTTTTTTAAAATGAGATTTTTTTATTCCCTGCCTTGCTTTCTTGTTCTCTGGCTTACTCACACACAAAAACCCAAAGATCCACTATGTTACAGCAGCCACACACTGTAAACTCGTCCAACATATTTTTATTATTATTTAGTCTTTTGCATAGGCTCGATATTGTCCCGACTATTTACTGAAAGTGTAGACTCTTGAAACATTTTCCTCAAACATCACTTGGCGCATCCTGAAAAGTGACTTTTCCTATTCCTTAATGCATAAAATACATACAACCATTCCCTTTGTCCAATTAGATTTATTCATCTTTAAATTCCATGTATTGGTGTCAGAGAAACTGGATTTCTTTCCATCAAATCAGAAGGGGCTTTTGCATATCATCCCCTTGGAATTATAAGGTTCTAAACTCAATATCTCAAAACTGCTCAGAATGCACAATGCAGAACTTTATAATTCCCAGAGGAGTTCCAATTTCAGTCAAACCCTGGCACAGTTTTCACCTTGCTGCAGTGTGTTTAGGCAGAAGCGAACACAGCATTCACACCACTGAGACGAGTCTGAGAAGCTGAGCCGTTTCCTAATTCCAAAGGATAGTTTTATTTGCAGTGAGAAACAGTTCATCCCTGAATGAACACAAAAAATCCAGAAATGATTGCAAGTTGCAGAATTTTTATGTAGTTTATGAAGTTTTTTCTATCTCTGTAGTACTGTTTTTTCCCCTTTAATTATGTGCCTTGGGAGAACTAAACCAAAACCTAGCAAACACTAGACTCGGCAATGGAATAATGCATGTGAAAGCAGACAGACCGGGTGGTTATGTGTCTCTGTGTGCATGGAGTTTGTATGTTCTCCCCGTGCTTGGTGGGTTTCCTCCAGGTACTCTAGTTTTCTCCCACAGTCCAAAGACATGCAGATTATGCTAGTTGGCATTCCCAAATTGCCCGTAGTGTGTGAATGAATGTGTGTCCGATGGATTGGCACCTCGCCCAGGGCGTACCCTGCTTTGTGCCCTACGTTTCCTGGGATACTCTCCAGCCCCCCGCAACCCTGTATACAGGGTTAAGCGGTACAGATGATGAGTGAGGGAGTGAGGGAGTGAGTGAATGAGTTAGATTAGTAGCTCCAAGCAAGTAATACACACATAGACACACACACAATCTGTTTAGAGTTCAATTTTATTTGATACATACAAGTCCCAATCTCAATGCATAAGTATTTAGACGTAGGCTATAATAGATTAAAAGTATTGTTTAAACATCATATACTGTAGGGAATTTCTATAGGTTTTGTGTGGCATTTCTTCAAACCTTCCCAGACATCAACATCAGTTAGTTTTAGTCCCCATTCTGACTCAGTATTTTGGTCAACTGGCCTTTTTTGAAACGAATGGAGAATTAAATTTGCCAAATCCTATCTGAGGCCACCAGCTTGCAAACAACACACAGTGTTTCAGTAAATTAACACTCATCCTTGCTGTGTTCGACATGGCCAGATGCTGACGGGATGGAATGGAAATCTGACTAATACAACCAATTTAAGGCCCAGCTGCTGGCCTGACCAATCTGATTCCAGAGCCATTTGCATGTGATGGTGTTTCTCAGTAGGATTAGGTGCATTCAGCTTTTTTTGTTTTTCACACTTTGTTCAGATGAAGCACAAACTAACAGTTGTATAGGGTGATTATGTCCTCTGTATGTCTTTCATGTACTGTATTTCAGATGTCAAATGTCACAAAAGAGCATTGCCTTGAAATCATCACCAAGTTTGAACCTTGTCCTGAAAACCAGCAGCAGGAGGTTCTGGGAATCGACGGTAAGATGAGATCTGTTTCCTTCTTAGAGAATATTTTAATAACTTTGATAAACATAAAGTTGGTTAAAGATGAGAGTGAGCTATTCAATAAGTCCAAATTGAATTTAGGTTTTTAAATTAGGCTGCTGTAACCTAAACTGCCTCGTCCGGTCCAGCGCTAAATTAAAAACTTTATTTGGCAAATCCCCTAGTCTGCAGTGAGGGGTTTGTAAATGATAAAGTCTTACTTTTCTAAATGTGATTTAATTGAAAACTTCATCGACTTAGTCCTCTTGGACCTAACATCTACCTACCCTCCATACCGTAGTGTTTTCAGGTTCCCCAAAGATCGTCATAATCAGATGCAGTAGATAATATACGGTGAATAATGTACAATCTGTAATTTATCAGCCTTCTCTGAGGTTAAAATGTTGATGCAAGAAATGGAAAAAAGTGCATGCAGTTATTCTGCAGCTTAATAGATACATTATCTGTTTAATCTGAATAAATTGTTCAGATTAAACAGATAATGTGTTCTAAATAGAAGAAAAGTTGTGCTATTTGTGGGTTTCTTCTGCAGCTCCACCAAGTAACAGCCTGAAATATAAAAGATTATTTATTATTATTTTTAAAATTATTATTAAAGTGCTCCTATTATGCCATTTTAAAGGTTGCTTTACGAGTCTCTTAAAACAGGTTTACATGTATGCAAGGTCAAAAAACACTTTAGTTTTCTCCAAAAATAGAT
>JAQMYJ010000040.1:23720702-23741685 GCA_030014305.1 Clarias laeviceps | reverse complement strand
GTAGCAACATGGGCAAAACCAAAGAGCTGTCAAAAGACACAAGAGACAAAATTGTAGACCTTCACAAAGCTGGAAAGAGCTACGGGGCAATTGCTAGAAAATGGAAGAGACTAAAGATGACTGTCAATGTCCCTCAGACTGGGGCCCCATGAGGAGAGATCTTCCATGAGAGATCTATCAATGAGGCTAAGAATGGTGAAGAATCAGCCCAGAACTACACGGGAGGAGCAGGTCAATGCCGTGAAGAGAGCTGGGACCATAGTTTCCAAGGCTACTATCAGTAATACACTAAGACGTCATGCTTTAAAATCGCACAGAAGGTTCCCCTGCTTAAGTCAGCCCATGTCCAGGCCCGTCTGAAGTTTGCCAGGGACCATCTTGATGATCCAGAGGAGTCATGGGAGAAAGTCCTGTGGTCAGATGAGACCAAAATAGAACTTTTTGGTCTCATCATGTCAAGTCAAAACATGATCAGAACTGTCAGATATCTCTATCTATACTCTTTGTTTCTTTCTCTCTCTCTTTCTCTGTCCCTCCCTCACACTCATACACACTCATACACACACATGAAGCCATGATCAGATTACCTGCTTCATGTCTGATACACTGGCCTCCCAGGAACTCTGGCCTGACAGGATTCTCCTTCAGTGACCCAAATATGTGTCAATGGCTTGGAGCGAGGTCAGGACTGTAGGATGGATGTGGCAATAACTCCCAACCAAGTTCCTGTAATGTGCAAGTGGTGTTCGTGAATGATTCCCACAAACAGCTCTGAGCCACCGTGGCCATCTTTAATATGTTTGCACCATTCAAATGTTCTCCTGCAGCTAAGAGTCTCATCACAGTGCTGTCCTTGAAGTCCTCTATAAATGTCAATCAGTCAATGACCAGAAGGTTCATCCCAAGTCCTGGTTTGACTTGAACGACCCTCATCCTTAATTGCACAATTAATGACTTTTTTTAATAGCTTTTTGAGCATGTACTGTATATTTAAGGGACTTTGTATAAGCGAAGACGTCTTTAAGGCTTAGACCTCAAAAGCTGGATCATAATGCATGATGCAGTGGCTTTGCATGTCCAGATCCATAATTCTTTGCTATTTTTAGGGTCCTATTACTCAACACTAAAAAAAAGCCATACACTTATAATTGTTGCAAAGTGAAATGATTTAGGCTTTATTACCCTTTTTAATACCGTTAATGCTCCAGAATGTTTAGTTTGATGTTCTATTTTGACATACAGTGTTTACAGTGTTGTACTTTCAGTCTAAAGCTTTGTTGATCCTAATCTCTTTGAACTGTTGTTTTTTATTATGTCAGTCAATTGGAACGCTCGTTTCATGTAGCTTGTTGCAGTACAGACTGGAAACAGTACCGTCTTCATACATGCGCGTCATTTTATTTAAAGAAATATCACTTCAGTGCTTCTACTTTTGTCTCTATTTTCAATTATTTTTGAAACACAGCTCAAAGTGAACTGTCTGGCGCGGAGCCCTCTTTCCTCATTTTTCCCCCCTTCACTGCTTCTCACAGTTCTGAGCTGAATCACACACTTATATGATAAATATTTCAAAAGGAAACACTACTCCTCCTGACAGCTGAGAGAATCTTTTCTGAAGTGTCAGAAAGACGTGCGAAAAAAATTAAATAAATGCTGCAGGTACCAATTGCATTGTTTTCCGTTTCCGTGTGTTTTTCTGCATTGAAATTGAGTTATTGCTTTTTAGTTTTATAGACAGTATACAATAAGTAGGAACTTGGAGAAAAGAAATCTGCTCCATTTTTTTTTATTATAGTTTACAGTTAATATGTTTTCAGCATGTATAATGTAGACGTTTTGGCCGCACAAGGTTTGTCTGCACTTTTGGAGGAAGCACTTTAGTGTCTATAGGCTGTGACTCTTTCTGTGTTTTGTGAATCACAACGTGTAGAGCTCTAGGAATTTGGACAGGTGGTGCTGTTTGGGTGGGGAAAAAAAGAAAAAGCACCCAAGCAAAACAGACAGCGAATGCTGCACATGATTCTATTTGTGCAGCGATATTTGTGCACACTTGTTCTAAAAGTAGCAGCTCGCAGAAACAGGTCGCTCGTCAGCCGAGTCTGCCACCGAGGCCAATTCAGCTGTAAATCTGCCAGCTTGGAGAACATCTCAGAGGGGATTCTTATATTCATTCATACATAAATTCACTGCCAAGTTGTCAAGGAAATAACTAATCTTCCGCCAGATCGGATCTTCTCAGGCTGCTGAATACAATTAATATTCAAATAATATTGAATATGCCAGGTCTGTTCAGTTAGAGGAACGATTTTCTATCTACTGCATAAGCCAGTGAGAAAACAAATATGATTGCAGGGGACCCGGAGCCCTTTCCAGGAACACTGGGTATGAAGTGGGAAATCATTGTGGCACATGTATTCACACTTTCGTTCACACTTATGGCCAATTTGGAGTATCTCATCCACCTTCCTGCATGCTTTTTGACAGTGGGAGTAAACAAGCGACTCAGGACAAAATGCAAAAGAAATGTAATTTTTAAGGACAATAAACTATATAAATGCTTATACGGACTAAACTCTTACTTGTAAATGAAACAGTCCAGTGCAATAAACAGTACAATGCTGTGCATCAAAAAAGCACACAGAGAAAAAAAAGAGGGGAAATGAAAGACACAGAGAAAAGGACCAGAAAAGATCAGTGTACATGGAGTTTGCATGTTCTCCCCGTGCTTGGTGGGTTTCCTCCGGGTAATCCGGTTTCCCTCCAATACAATCCAAAGATATGCAGATCAGGCCAACTGGCGTTTAAAAATTGGCCGTGGTGTGTGTGAGTGCGTGTCCAGGCTTGTACCCTGTGATAGATTGGCACCTTGCTCATGGTGCACCCACCTTTTGTGCCAAGTCCCCTGGCATAGGCTCCAGGCCTCTCGTGACCCAATACAGAATAAGTGGTAGTAATAATGGCATGTTCTTTATATAGTTTGTAAAGGGCTGATTCACACACGTCACATCAATAACGTGAAATCCATAATTGTGCAGAAAACCTGTACTTTCTTATAAAGGTAATTTTGATTATAAAGATAATTATATCTGATCATTTTGATTCATACATTTTTATGACTCATTTCATAATAATTTCAATAATTTTCTCTTGATCCTGTAAATCTGCTTTTTGACAATAACTATTGTTAAAAGCACTATGCAAATTAAATTTTTTCATAAAAACATCCATCATTTTGATAAAATGTTATATATTTTGGGATGTAAATGATAATACTGTAAACATTGTAGTTCACCCACATGATACCAAATGGTACACCTACAGTATAATGTTGAAACCACCCACATACTGTATTCTAGGTAGCACTGAATCTTTGACATGAACTAATTAGTTAATATACTGTACCGTTTTTATATACTGTACAAGTGCAAAATCCAGAGTAGATGCCAACAGAACCTGTAAAAAAAGTTATTATTAACATAATGCACACTCAATATCTACACTAAAAGGCTTTAATCAGTGTTATGCTATGGTTTACACTTTTTGGAGTCTCTAGCCATGCTTGTGTAATTATTCTTCATAAATTACATGCAACATGCCTAGTATTTAAAAAAATAAATGTTCCATTCAAGCATATTCATTGTCTGTATGACCAAAATGGATGCTTTTGGTCTTATTGACTACGGCACACATAACCAAAAGTAGTTCTAATGATAATGCAGATCAACAAGTACATTATTTTGCTTTTCCCATTGTGAAGGATAGCAAAAGAGATTTTACTTATGTGTCGGTAAATTTGCCAAGAAAATATTGTTATTTAAAAAGGAATTTTATTACGATTGCTCTTCCTTTTGCACAAGATTGCCACTCTTGACGCAACAAAAAATAAATTGTCCTATTGTTACAGCTGTCTTAATTTTTTATAGAGCCATCTTTGCTTATTTTTATAAAGGGGTTCCAATAATTCTAGATGGAGCTGTATGTTGTTTTCTTTAAACCGCCACTCGGCACAGGCAGAGTGTGAACGTAATCTGTCATTTCTCTCTCTGTGTTTATAATCTAGACATCCATGAATAGGAAGCAGGTGGAGAACGTTGCAAAGAAAAAGCTGGATAGCCTGATGAAAGAGTCGAAGATCCGTGACCGAGAAGACCCGGACAGCTTCACGATAGCAGCGCTGCCTCCCTCCGGAAAGCGTGATGAAAAGCCCACAATGAAGGTGAAAGAGTTTAGGCTTTTATTTCCCTGCTCTTCATTCTGCTTTTCCGTTCAGGGTGTTTGTGCTTCCCTAATTCATTGAGCACCTCTAAATCTTCAAGCTTCATAAAAATGACACGTCCTGCTGAATAGATGATTACAGAAAATAGCCTTCCTGCCTAAACAAGGAATGAGTCTTTTGTTTTCTCCTCAGGGAATTTACTGACCCCCAGCCAATATGCCTTGGCCCCTCTCCAGCAGATCTGTAGCCATCTTGCTCTGCCTGAGGAGATAATTACTGCATTAGCTCAAACGTGTTATAGTGGGACTAACAATCCAACATTCACAAGTGGCTCACACAGTTTGCTCTACATTCATTTACAGTCATGTTAAGATGCAGAGGTAATTCACAAGGATGTACCATAACATTTTAATATGAGTGTAAAAAGGAACTAAAGACATCTCAGACTATGGGGGATGTTCAGGTCAAACCTGAAATTTTCTGTGGTTGGAGGTGTATAACCGTTTGACATTTACAGAATACTTCGAGCATAGTACAGTGATGAGATAATAATCCGTAAATGACGATCTCGCCCGAGGTGGCGAGTGGTTTCTGTGAACATTAAGCATGTGGAATGCCTAATCCTTGAAAAAAACTTTATAACCATACAATTATTCATGAACAAAACTTGCACATTACATGAACTCAGTTGGGAGTTACTGCCACATCCCACGTAAAATCCTGACCTCACTCCTTATTTAAGTTATTTCCACATATTTGGGCCATTATAGGAGTTCCTGGGAGGCCAGCGTTCCATCATGGCTCAGGTGTACTGAGAAAACTTTCTGCCTTGATGGTATCCAAGCACTAGTGAAACGCTAGGAAAAGTGTGTTAGTGTAGAGGGATTATATAGATAAATTAAGGGAGTTTTTACTCTCATAACTCTTTCGTGTTATATTGCACAATCAAAAGTCCTGGTTTGACTTGAACACCTGTCGTATAGCTGACATTAAAAATACCACTCGGGGATAACTTTCTGGATTGCATAAGTGATTCAAAGTGTCAGAAATACTATGAAATGGCCTATATTGGTGTATATTAAATTATTAAAATAAAAGAATTAATAAAATTGTTTATTCATATTATATCACTAAACACTCATGTGCGTTATTAGCAAGGGCAATAGTGCCACTATGGCAACACCCTTCCACTCACATGCTCCATTAGTCACAGCACAACTCACCATTAGCTAATACTCTGCTAATATAGAGCGCATGCAAATGATTGTGAAATTATCATTTTTTTCTTTTCCTAACCCGTTTATTCTAAGCTGCTTACAATTGAAAATCATAAATTTAAGGGCTTTGCTCAAGGACCGAGCAGCTGTAGCTTGGCTGTGCTGGGATTTCACCTCAATCAGTAGCACAAATCCTTAACCAGTGAGGCACGACTGTCTTTCTGCTCAAATTAAGTCTACTCAAATTACAAAGAAAAAAAAAATTATATGCAAATGTAACAAATTGAGTGCAAAAAAAGTGTGCTGTGTCAACCTACAGAAAGACAGGTACACTCACACACACTGGCTACTTTTATTGGGACACACATAACGTAAACCTTCTAAATTGTGCAAGTAATCATTTAGCCAGTCATGTAGCATCAGAACAATGTAGAACGTTATTTTGATACTGGACCAGAGCTTTAGTTATTGTTCTGAACAAACATCAATACAGTAATTCTCCGACATACGAACGAGTTCTGTTCCGCGAGCTTGTTCATAAGTACAGTTTGTTCGTAAGTCCAACAAACATTGTCTAGGTACTAGTATACTAACACAATCTGCTTTGCACAGTATAAAACTAACATGTTCCATTATCTTGTACTTGTTCTTTAGAATCATACTGATGGTTGAATGATTCATTTCCAAAGAACAAGCATCTTGCCATCTTTTCATCTCTCAGCATTATCTCAATTATTTTCACTTTTGTCTCTATTGTTATTGCTTACCATTTCTTAGCAGTACCAGGCACATTGCCACTCCTTTTACGCTTGCTTCCGGTAATCCTGGAATACTGGGGCACGCATGTGGCAATGTATGCTGGACATGTGATCTGAGCATCTCAGAATGGATTACACACAGACCTCGAGGTGGATGGGCTATGAGTGCTGGAATCTGTAGCTACTGTATAGTCGGTATGAAAAGAAAAATCATGGGGTGACGGATAATCGCCACCCTGGAGATATATCCATCATTTCTGTGACAGTCACTTAGTCGGGTCGGGTTGCCACCTCGACACCTGATTGTATCTGAGCACTTGGGAACAAGGAGCTTGTTCGAGGGTAGCAGTCCAGTGGCATTGGGGCGCGACCTGGGAACTTCCTGATCAGCATTCCAACACCATAACCACTGAGCTACCCCAGTCCCGCAAAATGGGCATGGGCTTACCAAAACTGGACAGTTAATGTTAAAATCAATGTATCTGTTTAAACCAGTTATACATGACATCCTGCACAACATTTTGTGTAAAAGGCATACCACTAGAAATATACTATACACTTCTATAGATATTTAATTATAACTATAGCCCAAGTAGCAAAACAGTTCCTACTGTAGATCCTAAAATAAAAAAATTCATACAATTTCATGGTTTCTTGCAACTTTTGTGCCCCATAGGCTGGTTTTTGGTCTAGATACTGTGTAATAACACGGATCTGAAGCAACACAAGCTTAGAGTGACCTCAAAATGTAATTTTCAGCACAGTCAGTAAGCAGAAAGGGTGAACATACTGATTTATTGAACACATCCTTCTCTGCAGCTGTAGCCGTACATTTCTGTGGATCTGGTTTAAGCTCTTGGTTATGCCTCTCTCATTCATAAATCTCTAACTTAATAACTTATTAATGTCAAACTTTAGTAAGAAAACACTTAATCAATCCTCTAATCAGTCCAATCGTGTATCTTCGCTAACTGTGAGTGATGGTGTGTGGTTTACTAAATGACTTCCCATCCCTCAGGTTAATGAGTCAGTCTTATTTGGGTTGTTGAGTTTTCCCAACACAGTGGCAGATTAAATCTGGAGTTTCCTGAGCACTGAGGCCACCTTCAGGCTGAAAGGTTTAGTACCAGATTTTCAAAATGTAATCTCAAGATTATCTGCTTTGTTCCAAAGCCTTATTGTATGATAGATTCTACAAAACATCACATGTGCACTTCCATTTTCTTTACTTAACTTTTATAAAAATCAACTTGGCCATGTTATACCAAAAATGCAACATGACCTGTTTTGTCATATTTTTATGCAAAAATTGGATTTAAATGGCAACCACATTGTATATTATTTATGTAAAACTGAGCTAATTATTTATTTCATATATGTTGTAAAGAGATAACGCAGTATATTATTTACATGATACTGAGCTGATGGTGTATTTTATGTGTGTCATAAAGGGATAATACACTGTAATTTATTTGCATATTAATAACGAGGAAATGGATTATGTTTATCATAAAGAGATAAGGCATTTTGTTTTATTTATGTAATACTGAAGTAGTATTTATTGTATGTGTTTCATAAATAGATAATACACTTATTTTGTGAAGGCTCAACTGATGGTTTATTTAGCATAGATGTGTTATAAAGAATTACCAGAATACACACTGTAGTACTGATTGTTTATGATAATGTAAGTCACAAGGTTTCATCATCTTGTCTCTGCCCTGTTTTCAGGGGAAGGGAGACGAGACCACAGACACAGGAGACGAGTCCAGCCCCAGCACCAATAAACGTCCGACCAGGTCTTTCATGGGCAGTTTCTCCAGACGAAAGGTCAGTTTAGGTTTACAGATGAACACTTTTTCACATTTTTTTTCGCTGATGAAAAGGATTTACCAGTTCGTTCTTTGTTTTGTAGAAGAAGACAAGCAAAATCAAAAAGACGTCCAGTTTTGAGGACACAGACACAGACCAGGAGAGCTCCAGCAGTGCATCGAAAGCCCCATTACATCACAGCAGGTAGGTCTGAAATCCTTTCTAGTGTCTACACACCTGTCTGTGTGCATTCTAACAGTCTATTGATTTTTTTGCTGTGATTTTTTTTTCCCCTCAGAAGGAAGAAAACGATGAAGTTGTCCAGGGCTCTGTCTGATTTGGTGAAATACACTAAGTCTGTGGCCATGCAGGATCTTGAAACACAAGGTACACAAGACAGGAATACATTGCACTTTAAGAAGAGGTTTTTATTCTGCTGTAGTGGCTTATTTTGTCTTTACAGTGTTTTGATATGGCACACATCATATTTGATATTCTAATGTACCGTACATACACATACACTGTTCAGTCACTATTTGGCTTTCATAAGCAAATACCTAAAAGCTTACAATTGGATTTTTCCTGCAGTCATGAATATGTTTGAGCTGGCAATAATTATTTTAAACCTAACTGATGCAGTGGGTAGCTTTTCATTTCTTAAATGAAGATCCTGGGGGACACATCCTGTAGTTGTATATGTCAATATATATGTCAAGCAAAGAAAACAACTAAGGAGATTGTTGAAATTACTGGAAATGGGTTTTAAAAAAATTCAGTTTTGTAGGGACATAAAGACTGGATATTAGACAAAAAGGTACTGGTCCTATTCTAGTATGTGTCAGGATAAGAAGGGAAGCACATGAAGAAAGGCATCCTTCATGCATTGAGTGGCATAGACATACAGTATTTCAGGATGATAATGCCAAGATTCATCAGCTTTAACATATGAAAGTGTGGTCCTGGAAGCATGAGGAATCATGTTCACACATTAAAAAGTCTTTGGGATGTCCTGGGAGTCACCAGTACATGATCTTGGCCCAAAAGTTATTGCAACTTTGGATAGAAAATGATTTTGTAGCATTGCATAAGGTTGTTGAGACAGTGCTATGGTGAATGCATGCTCTAATTAAAGCTAAAAGCTTATGATTATGATGACTGACACACATGCTACTATTTTGCTTAGTTTTCCTGGAATTGTCTTCTATGTGATGGAAAATGCATTGATACTTTGTCGTGTTGTGGTGTCAGGAGGCAGCAGCTGGTTGGTATCATCTCTAAGCGAGACCAAGGCTCACCAGCTGATACAGCAGAAGCCAGGACATTTTGTGCACTTCAACCAGCGGCAACTGTCGCGAATTTATCCCTCTTCCTACCGTGTGGACTCAAGCAACTTTAACCCGCAGCCGTTCTGGAACATTGGATGCCACCTGGGTATGCATGCAAGTAGGCCAGGGTCAAAGCTGAGGTTTGGATAAAGACTAGAAAAAAACTGCAAGATAACTGTTGTGTACGAATGGATGTAAATAAACATTAAAGTAGCTGTATTCAAATGCACCGTAAAGTACATTGCAGTATATTTAGCTAATAAAATCGGCAGAAATACTATATATACACATAAGATTTTTTTTTAATAACAGCATTGACTTACAAATAAAAGTGAACAAAGGACATTTTTAAAGGCCACCAATTTAAAATGTTATGTAATCTGATCACATTCACAACAGTTGAATCACATAACTCAGCATGACTCATTGAATCATGTAACTCAGCTAATAATTTTCTAGAATAATTTCCCCTCAGCTCATATACACTAATTGTGTACTTCCGAGCAATGTTCCAATTACCCTGTCTCAGGATGCTGAGCTGCCTAATCATCTCCAAAATTAAACTCCATGCTACTGTATAGTATGATGTCCTCATGGAGCCTCTATTCATATCTACTTCTCTTAAATGATAATCAGGATTAGATGCAGTGTAGAGATTTACTGTCTCTGTATCAGCTGGCGGTATCTATATCAACAGCAATAATCCTCAATTACTGTTGGGCTGGAGGCATTTAAAGGACAACCATGATTTGAGACATGTGCATGTTTAACCAAGCTAAGGACCGAGACACACCTAAGGAGGAGAATGCATTGCATCCACAATGGGATTGCATTTATTAATCAAACCTGCCTACAGCTAAATACCAATTTGTTGTCAAAGTATAGTTCATAAGAACGTTGGATCAAATATTTTGTTTGTCCCAATTTGGGCATAAATTGTATGATGTAGTTGCATATTGTTTAATATAGTTCCTGTCTATGCTGTTCCTATGTTAATATACTGGTTGTAACCTACTGTGTACATTTTGGCTACAACAGTGCCCCCTGGTGGACATTTTAGTATAATTTAAAACTAACCAACTAACTAACTAAATACGTAACTAACTAAAAGCACTTCCTTAATGACCCTGTCTATACAATGACGTCCATAAATATTTGGACATTAACAGTTTGTTATTTTATTTGTCTACAACAGTAAATACAGGACTTAAAGTATGTATAAGCTATAAAAACCAAGACAACTGCTAGAAAGATTTGGCTGCAGATCATCAGGGAAGAACGTGTCTGGTGGTATCTATGGGTTCTAGGCTTTAGATTTGCAACCTTTTTTAAAAAAATTTTACTGTTGTATACAGATGAAGTAAAAAAGTACTTTATCAATGTACAAATGGTATGAATCTGACTGTACTATATTATAAAACAGTCTGACACTTTTTAAAATTTAATTTTAGCATTGTAAAACTTTTTGCTTTTTGCTAGGCTTTTGCTCAGCATTTGTTGAGCAGATAATACAATGAAGAAAAATCCTAAAAAACATTAAAATAGAATAACATAATGCAAAGTGCATGCTATTGTGATGACTGCCTTTAACGTGTGTGTGTGTGTGTGTAGTGGCACTGAACTACCAGTCCGAGGGCCGAGTCCTACAGTTGAACAGAGCCAAGTTCTACAACAATGGCAACTGTGGCTACGTTCTTAAGCCAGAGTGCATGTGTGACGGTGAGGTTGTGTGTTTCCACTATGATTTGACATTATCGGGTGTTATGGGTACATTTTTTCCTTAAAAAGTAGCTGCATCAAGATCAAGCCCTTTGATAATTGTATATTTTCCAATGGAACATCATACTGCAGAAAATATTGGTCATGCAATAATCAGAATAGTTTGTCATAAAAGTGTTTATACAGTGCACCCCTTCATGGAATATTGCATAATGATTGCATAAAAAGAAAAAGAAAAACCCTTCATTATGTTCTTGTAACCAGTTTTCTAATTGCAGGCTCTTTTAATCCAATGTTGGAGGACCCACTCCCAGGACAGATGAGGAAACAGCTGGTGGTAAAGATTATTAGTGGCCAGCAGTTGCCCAAACCCAAAGACTCCATGCTTGGAGACCGAGGCGAGGTGAAGACTACACCAAAAATCAGACTTTTTGTCCATGTCCTCATTTTTACTGTCTATTTTACCTTCCATTTTATTCTATCTTTTTTACATTTTTACTTAACTTTGTATTTTTTTTTACTTTATAATTATAACTGGGTTTTTTTTCATAAGTCACTTTTTAAAACAAAATTTTTTCTTCTTTTTTTTTTTTGTTAAATGACTTTGTGTTTTTCAGATCATTGACCCTTTTGTGGAAGTGGAGATCATTGGCTTGCCAATAGATTGCTGTAAGGAGCAAACCAGAGTAGTGGATGATAACGGTAAGTGAAAGTCAACAGACATATAAATCAGCTCATTGTTTTTTTTTTTTTTATGGGTTTTAAATTTATTTTAAAAATTTCCAAAGTGGTAAATTGTGGTAGGGTTATAGTGAAGTTGGTTGAAATGTAACATGTAAATTAATTTTGTCTGAGCAATGCAGAAAAACTATGTATCAATGAGTTCTGTCTTCTTTCTCTTCTGTCTCAGGGTTCAACCCCATGTGGGAGGAGACCCTGGTTTTCACTGTCCACTTGCCAGAAATCACACTGGTGCGCTTCCTGGTTTGGGATCATGACCCCATTGGCCAGGACTTCATTGGTCAGAGGACCATCGCCTTTAACAGCATGATGCCAGGTATCTTCATTAATTTCTTTACACAGTATTTTTTTGCTCGTATCAGATCTGGAGTGCTTGATTCAAGTCATAATTTTCTGATTTTGATACACAGGTTATCGCCACGTGTATTTAGAAGGGATGGAGGAGGCATCCATTTTTGTTCATGTGGCAGTGAATGACATCACTGGTAAGGTAGGTACTTACAGGGAAATGCCGGAACTTGTGGTTGTAGTTCTGCTTGTGAGAGAGACTAGTGTTGGGTTTGTAAACTTATTTCATGACTAGTGCCTTTTTTCTTTCTCTTTGTTCTTTTTCTTTTTCCGGTGTTCAGATTGCATTTGTGTTATAATGCATGGGTCCCTTGACTTTTTAATCTTTCAGAAAAAAATTCTTTATTTTAGACGTAAAAATTTGTTTTAAAATACAGTTACAGCCATGGGTTTTACAGCCAAAAGTTTTGAGAATGATACAAATATTAATTTTCACATAGTCTGCTGCTTCAGTCTTTTTAGATCTTTTTAGCAGATGTTACAACGGTATACTGAAGTATAATTACAAGCATTTCATAAGTGTCAAAGGATTTAATTGACAATAACATTACATTTATGCACAGAGTCAATATTTGCAGTGTTGACTCTCCTTTTTCAAGACCTTGGCAATTCATCCTGGCATGCTGTCAATCAACCTCTGGCCAAGATCGTGACTGATAGCAGCCCATTCTTGCATAATCAATGCGGGACTTGACCACAAGTTCTCAATGGGATTAAGGTCTGCAGAGTTTTCTGGCCATGGACCTAATATTTCGATTTTGTGCTCTCCGAGCCACTTCGAGTTATCATTTTTGCCTTATGGCAAGGTGCTCCATCATGCTGGAAAAGGCATTGTTTGTCACAAAACTGTTCTTGGAAGGTTGGGAGAAGTTGCTCTCCGATACTTATGAAAGGCTTGTAATTATATTTCAGTATGCTATCTGTACATCTGACAAAAAGATCTAAAAACACTGAAGCAGCAGACTTTGGGAAAATTGATACCTGTGTTATTCTCCATACCTTTGGCCACGGCTGTACAGCTACGCAACAACAAAAACATGCATTTTTGCTGTTGAAAAATGTATGTACATTTCAATTTAGTATTTTAAGTTAAAACACTTTCTCAATGAGGTTGTTAATCATGTTTTATAAATTTTATAAAGTTTCAGGTTTTTTTCGGAATACAGATGTTTGTCTATACAGTACATAGTTCTCTCTCTCTCCCTCTTTTTTTGATCTTTGTATGGTATTTCTCCTTCCTCTCTTTCTTTCTTTCTCCTTCTCTCTCACACACTCCTCTTTCTTTCTCTTTTTCTCTCTTTGTGCTTTCAGTGCAACAACCTTAGCCCAAAAGCTGTCTTTAAAGGCAGGAAATTGTTAGGAGCCCTGATGCTGTCGCTCAAACTTTCAGGTGTAGTGAGATGCAATCAGCACCTTGCATGTGCCCCATGACCCCTCCCTCCCTCCTGCCCCACCTTCCCCCCCTCGCGAGCGAGCGACCGAGCCTGTGCTAGCATTCAGCCTTGCCAACTCATGAAAAAAATGAGTTGTGACATAACTGTGACTGCCTTTACCTCGCCGGCATTCTCATTCGACCCCTAAGCAGATCCAATGTCACCATCCACTGCTGCAGGCACTTTTGGGGTGGGGGTGGGGGGGTGGGGGGTTGCATCAGGCACTGCATTCCAGGCATGACAGAGTCTCCTCTTATTTCACTTAACTAAGGAAATTCTCAAACTGCAATAGGCTCTGAAATGCCCCGTGAGCATTATCTGGGAATTTCATCTGACAAAGGGTATGGCCATGTTGTTCCCATATACTGTAGCTGTAGACTTAGAAAGGACATTGGACCATGCTTATTCACTCCCAGTTTGTTGTTTTCTTGTGACAATGAAGAGCCTGAGGTTTCCAGGTACAGTTTATGATCATTTGTTTTGCTAGATGAGAATTGGGTTATCAGTACTGTGTCAGATGTTCAGATAGCATAGAGAAATAGAATTATTGTTGTTACGCCTTACCAAATTCATATTTCATTGTGCAAATGAGTAACATTTTATGCAATTTTATACCTTAAGTCAACTGTTATATTACAATACAAGGATGATTTGTAATTGTTCTCTTTGACACTTGTGTACACTGATGTGTCTTTAAGCAGCATTTGTAGATAACATTCACGACATATTAAACACATTTCACGTGGATCTACTTTGACATGTTTCATGAAATGAAACTGGGTTCATTGCTTTGAGGAAGGTACAGTAGAGCACAGGGAATATACAGTACTCGTACAGTTCCATGCAATTTCACATATTAATAATAAATAAAGTGTTTTGCGCAAGCTTAAATAATAACATAATATTTTGCTTCAACTTAAATAAATCACTTTTTTTTTTGGTGTGGATCAGAGCTTAAAACCCAGTGTCATTTGTAAATTAATGTCCTCATTACATTTACACATGAACCGTGCATCTTCATTTCACTAGAGCTTGTTCTGTGTTCACATTCAGTTGAAAGAGTATCACATAATACGACTGTGTATCATGTTTTAAGAGGCATTTACATCTGTCTTATGTTTGGTGTCTGTGCTAACTCACAGTTGTGAAGTGTAAAATAAAAAGAGCTAAAAGAATTCAAATGCAAAATGGATGGATGAGTTAAAGGAAAAGAAGAGATGATGCAAACTAGAACCTAGCTTTAACCCTTTATATCTAACATTGTTAATGTTGTAGATGCTATATATTGATAAAGGTTATGTTTCTTTTAATAAACTGATGGAAGTGGTTAATGATTTAGGTGTTTCAACTAGTTTATATTTCACTGGCATTTGACTTGATATGTTTTTTTTTTTTTTGCGCCTTTGTACATTCAGGAACCTTCATTTAAAACTTAGATTGTTTTATCTTGAATGCATCAAAGTTAATATAACTTAATAAATTGTCTATTTTGAGATTTTTGAAGAAAGAAATGGTTTAGTGTAATAAGTACAATTATGTAACATGACTCAAACACTTCAGATGTTACCAACGTTTCAGAATTGCACAAAAATATTGCCTGCTTATTTTTTCCCCCTTCTTTTTAGTTTTACACAAAAAGCCTTCTCGAGATGTATTATTCCCCTCAGTTTCATGAGATTCATGATATTCTTTCCATTGTTTTTTTGTAGGCACGGCCAGCCAGCGGCATAAAAGGGCTGTTTCACAGAAATCCAAAGCAGGCTTCTCTGGACAGCCATGCTGCTGCATTGCACAGCCGTAAACCCGCATTTGGAGCCCACCTGCTTCGCCGCACGGCCAGCGCGCCCACCAAGGGCCAGCCCAAAGTCAAGCGTGGCTTTCCTGAGATCTCCATTGACACCAAAGACTGTAGCTCAGAGGGAGCAAGCTCAGAGCGTGAGTCTGAGGAGGGCCCAGCTGCCCATCCCAACGGGGACACGGCAGCATCAGCGCGACCGTGGGAGCATGGCACAAATGGGCAGCTCCACCCAGATGATGGTACAGGTAAGATCAAGTTTGTCAATCCTGATCCTATGGCCAAACCATTGCATAATAGGAGGGGCATGAGTGAACCCCTAAGAAGAGCCGACAGGCTAAAGTTGCTGGATTTATTGGAGAAGCAGGATGTTTTCACCTGTGTCACAGTCAACAGCACTGGCCGGATAGGAATGACATCCAGTTGCATGAAGTGCATCATTGGGACAAAGGAGAGTCCAGACCTTGAGAAGAAAATAGTGACCAACCTTAAGCAGGGAAGATCGGCTCCTGTTCCAGCGAGGGTATTTTGTTCACCCAAAGTTATACGTAAGGTCTCCCCAGAACCAGGCCCAAGACCTAAAGTCCTAGCCTTAACAAAGCAGCCAGAGCAACCCCAATCGAAACCTGAGCCTGAAGTCCAGTTCTTCAAACCTATACCAATGCCAAGGGTCCAATCAAAAGCTAGACAGACACTGTTTTTTTCAGACAGCCATGCATCCGGGAATGGCTACGCCAGGAAGGCAATACCCCACGGACACCTTCAGTCACCTGAAGGTCCAGTTCCCTTAACATTAGATAGCAAAACTGACTTGAATGGGCAGCATTTTACACCAGCGAATTATGGCAGCAACCATAGGGACTGCCTTTCAAAAAGCAATTGGAGCAGCTGTAGTAGTCTGGAAAGTTTGGAACTGCTTCCCATAATTCCAACACAGGCAATGGACAAGCATAAGCGGGTTGTAGGGACTCTACAGCGGGAGATGAACACTTTGTTTGCCCAGAAAATGGAAGAAATTCGCAGTAAATCACCATTGTTCTTCACTGGTAAGGCCATGGTAGTTCCCTAAAATAAACTAGTTGATCTCAAGGCTGTAGTGGATCCCCTAGATTCCAGATGACTACCATGAACAGCTTCAGATTAAGCACATTTATGGATAACAGACATGAACAATCCAATCCAGTTTGTACCATGTGCAATGTTTTTTGCAAAGATTATCAATATTAGTGTACCTGTAGTGAAAATATCATTAGAATAATGGATGTAACTTAAAAAAGTGAAATTTGGTAGTAGCACTTTTAATGTGATAAGAATTTAACATAACTGAGATGGAATTCTGTTTAGCCTATGGGGGAAGAATTACTGTATTCACTCTGCTTTGCAATACATTTGAGAACTTGCCAATGAAATGCAAACAGAAAGATTTGCTTCCTCATCTCTACTCCATAAGTGTAGCAAACTTAGTACAGTAGACCTACTTAGTAGTAGTATCAAGATTAGTAGATTTAGATGCATCTTATAATCTTTTACACAAATGTCATATTTTATTTTGCATCAAATTATGATTTGTAAAGTGTTTTGTTTTATCATGTTATGCCATTGGGAACATTTTACCAATGAGAGTTGCTTTATTCACATTACACAATGTGTTTAATTAAATAAAATCATCGACATTAGTAGAGTTACAAGAGAGTAGGTTGCTTATGTAAGTGAGTTAATCTTGCCCTTCTTTTTAACTGAGTGGTCTTGGTCTTGAGTCTGCAAACTTGTAATATGACTTCTTTCTATTCAATTTACTTCCTTCACTATGGATTCAATAGCTTAAAAGTGCTCAAAAAGTTTCCTCCTCGGTTAGGTGCTCTTCTGTATATATTGATGATTCCGACTTTTTTAGGGTTCTCATGCTTTTTACTAAACTGCCTATTTGTTCCTTCCTTCTTGCATGCTATCTTTCCTTAGTGCAAAACTGAGGGGCTGATCAAAGTCAGGTAAAATCACCTACCACATGTACAGTATGTGTTTCCACTGCTAGGTTATGTCTTTTGTCTTTTTCTACTATGGACAATACAGAAATTGCTTTCGGGGGAAAAAAAAATCAGCTTAATAAATGAAATGTTCTTATACAGTACATGAATCCCACATGACTGCATGATGATCTGAGATGGAGAGGTGTATTTTTTTTATTTGCCAGCTTGTCATTGTGCATATGTTGCATCAATATCAGTCAAATACAGGTGCATCTCAGTAAATTAGAATATCATCGAAAAGTTGATTTTTTTTTTTCAGTAATTCAATTGAAAAAGTGAAACTCGTATATTATATAAATTCATTGCATAGAGATTGATATATTTCAAGTGTGTATTTCTTTTAATTTTGATTATTATGGCTTATACTGTAGCTGATGAACCCTTTGCATTAATTACTTTAGCAATGAGGCACGGCATGGAGACAATCAGTCTGTGGAACTGCTGAGCTGTTATGGAAGCCCAAGTTGCTCTAATAGCGGCTTTCAGCTCGTCGGCTTCGTTGGGTCTGGTGTCTCGCATCTTTCTTTTCACAATTCCCACAGATTCTCTATTTGAGTATCAAGATTATTAGATCTAGATGCATCTTGTAATCTTTTACTCAAATGTCATATTTTATTTTGCATCAAATTATGATTTGTAAAGTGTTATGTTTTATCATGTTATGCCATTGGGAACATTTTACCAATGAGATACTTGCTTTATTCACATTACACAATGTGTTACACAGTTGGGTCGGGCGAGTTTGCTGGCCAATCAAGCACTGGGATACCATGGTCCTTAAACCAGGTATTAGTACTTTTGGCAGTGTGGGCAGGTGCCAAGTCCTGCTGAAAAATGAAATTGAGCTGGTCAGAAGAGGGAAGCATGTAGTGCTGTAAAACTTCCTGGTAGACGTCTGCACTGATCTCGGACCTGATAAAACACAGTGGAACAACACCAGTAGATGACATGGCTCCCAAAATCACCACTGACTGTTCAAACCTTAAACTGGACTTCAAGCAGCTTGGATTCTGTGTCTCTTCTCTCTTCCTTCAGACTCTGGGACCTTGATTTCCAAATTAAATGCAAAATTTAATCTCATCTGAAAAGAGGACATTGGACCACTGAGCAACAGTTTAGTCCTTTTTGTCCTTAGCCCAGGAAAGACACCTCTGACATTGTCACTGGTTCAAGAGTGGTTTGACACAAGAAATGTGACAGTTGTAGCCCATATCCTGGATACATCTGTGCCTGATGACTCCAGTTGCAGTCCACTCCTTGTGAATCTTTCCCAACTTCTTAAATGGGCTTTGTTTTACAATCCTCTCAAGGCTGCAGTTAGCAATGACCTTTTGTTTCTTACCCTCCAGGTGCAGGCTGTCAATGATCATCTTCTGGACAACTGTCAAGTCAGCAGTCTTGCCCATGATTGTGTAGCCTACCGAACCAAACTAAGAGATCATTTAAAGGATCAGTAAACCTTTGCAGGTGTTTTGGGTTAATTAGCTGATTAGAGTGTGACACCATTGGAGTATGTCTGAGACACTAATTTCTGGGTTTTCATTAGCTGTAAGCCATAATCATCAAAATTCAAAAGAATTAAACACTTAAAATATATCAGTCTGTGTGTAATGAAACTATATAATATATGAGTTTCACTTTTTGAATTAAATTACTGGAAATAAATCAACTTTTCGGTGATATTCTAATTTATTGAGATGCACCTGTACAAGTGCAAATTAGCCCTGTGCTACATACAGGCATGCTGCATGTTTGCTACACATCTATGTATATGACATTGTCATCTGTCTTTGTTCTTTTTTCCCTGCCTTAATGTGAACTGTGTTAGAGATTTAGTAGAAACCGAACATCTGTTATGCAAAATCTTTAATGCATATTGATGAGATTTTGTTTGCTTATCCTTTTAGATCATTCCACAGTGCAGAGACCCATTCCTTATCTGCATGTCTTGGAATCCATTGTGGAAGAATATCAGCAGAAATCCCCCTTGACATCCATAACTCATACCTCAGAACATTCCCCCAGTGATGTGCTTTGTTTGTCTCCACCATCCATAGCAATAACAACTTCTAAGGAAGACAACCATAGCCCTGTCAAGACAAATGAGGAAAAGATACCTATTCCTAATCAGTGTCCAATCCCAAATGTCAGTAGTGGGGACGATCATATCAGTACTTCCCTGTCCATGAATTACCTTGACATTGGGAGCAATAAACCCCTTGCACAAGAGCCGACAGTAAGTGAAGGGATGAGTTTTGGTAGAAATGTTTTACCAGATGCAACTGTAAAGATTGGACAAACTTTAGAGACAAACACTGTAACTGAGCTGGCTACATTCAAGAGTTCCCAGAATGTTCCAGGTAAAAAGACTTTATTTGACAAGGACATAGAGCGAAGGTTGTATCCTGGGGCTAGGACACCAATTCGAAGGACCAAAAGTGATGGCCAGGTACGGGCAGTGTGCTCTGTTGGTGAGCAGTCAACAGTGCCTCAGGTCTCCATCAATGCAACCATCAATGACCGCCTCTGGTCCAAGCTTGACCCAAACACCCACCGTGACAGTGTGTCATCCTCATCTAGCATTTCCTCAAATGACACTGTGATTGACCTCTCTCTGCCCAACCTGGCCAGAAAGAGTTTGACCTGTCTCCGAGCTGCTCAGGACTGTCATGAAGGTGAGGATTCAGTAGTCAACTGGAGTTGCTCATCTCAGTCATCCACTACTTCTAGCATGCTTTGTGTCAGCAAGAGCAAATCCAATCCCAACTTGCGGGATGGTCAGATGTGTGAGCCAGTGGACGAACTTCTCCCAAGGCAACTGGGCAGTGAGCATGATAACAAGCGTCTTATGCAACGGCGTCACACCTGGAACAGGCTGTATATAGAAGGCTTAAAGCAGTCATCATCTGCTTCTAGCAAGCGAGCCCCAACTCCTGCACCAAAAGACATAAATAATTCTGGCTCCAAATCTAAGAGTTTGGGTGACCTCACATCTGAGGACATTGTGTGCAACTTTGATAGCAAGTATCGCAGCATCAGCCGTAGTTTTGTGGTCAGGCCTAGCCGCCAACAGAGGTCCCCAAGGAAGCCCCAGGATGACCTGATGGAGCGGCTAAAGAAACTCACTGATGTAGAACCGCTGACAAGCAGCGATTTTACATCCCACCTGCATGATTCAGAGGCTGAGGAAAAGGAGGAGGTGCAAGAGGAGGCACCACCACTGAGAAGAAGCTCATCACGCAGCCAGAGTCGGGTCCGCTATATTGCCAACCGCGCCAGGCAGGCCCAGGAGAGGCAGCGGCTGCAAAACCTTCTTATGGGATCCAACAGCCCCATTGAAGAGCGTGGAATCCCAGAGGGAGCCTGCAGCATTACACGCAGCCCCTGTGCAAGCCTGGATCTGCTGAGTCAGCTTCCTCCAGGACCACCCCAACAGACCCCTCATAACCTAGATAATGATGTTTTTTTTATGCTCCGCCTCTAAGGAAGTAAGGCTGGACAGAAAGTCTGCAGAATTAAAAAAAATTATAATAATAAAAAATAACATATATATATATATATATATATATATATATATATATATCTATATAGA
>JAQMYJ010000040.1:23702671-23720396 GCA_030014305.1 Clarias laeviceps | reverse complement strand
AGTTTGCATGTTCTCCCCGTGCTTGGTGGGTTTCCTCCGGGTACTCCGGTTTCCTCCCACAGTCCAAAGATATGCAGCTTTGGCTAATTGACGTTCCCAAATTGCCCGTAGTGTGTGACTGTGTGTATGTGTGTGTGCCCTGCTAAATGAGACACTGGAATATCAGATATGAAGTCTGTTTCATGCACTACTGTTGGTGTAGGCGAATTTGTTACCAACAGTTTGGCTAAAGCTGCTAACAAGATGGTCATACATCTGATCCAACAATGAGCATGAAAGAGGTAGATTGTAAGGTTTCTGCACCTATAGAGAGGGATACTGCAATTTTTTATAACATGTTTATTGTAAATGAAAAGTTTTTCGGTGCAAAGTCACACTAAAACCCTTGTCAGTGTATTGTCCTGAAAGCACTCATTACTTTTAAACACTGGAATGTCAAACAGAAATCCAACATTCTCAAGCTAATATCGGTCTTGCATCTTGTCTTGTTTTCTTTTTTTTTGTTAAAAGGCCTGCTGTAGCAATAGAGGATTACATGTTGATCTGTATGAAATATTACTTCTTTCGCTTTAAATCAAATTACATGTTTAATGTACTCATTGAAATACCAATGCATCTTGTTGTTGTTTATAGTGGTAAAAAAGGTTTTGTTTGTTTGTTTGTTTTTACAACAAATGCATGGATTGTATTTGCAACAGTAATTTATTATTTCCTGTATTTTCTTTTTTTTTTGTGCTCCTTTTTTAAAAAAAAATTTGCATTAGGCAAAATGACAACCGCCTTTCCTCCTTTATCTACTTTCAGCTTTGTTTAAAATAAAAAAAAAATATATATATATATATATATATATTATTATTTTAGTTCATTTGGCACAATGCAGTTTTTGCCATTTGACTTAAACTTTTGATATTTCAGTCTATGTACTGTAAAAAGTATTATCAGCAGATTTATACTGAAATTGGCTCTTTTTTTGCATTACAGTGATATTGCAATATTTTTAGTGTTTCTCAGTTAAGGTTTGACATTTTCCACCACTCAGCATGTGCACTGGTCTACAGTACATATCAGTCAGTGTTTAAGAATTATGGAATCACATTGAATATGAGTACTGTCCAGTTATTGAACGGCACGAAAGAATGGTGAAAGAGCACATCTCTCACTTTGTACTGTCATGTTTGCACTGTCATGTCAGCTAACTTTGCAGGAGTCTGGAAGAATTTTTAGTAAAAGCATATGTACATACAGATTGTGTGGGTCTGTTTTTTCTTCATAAACTTGTGATAACCTACTCTGTGCTTCACAGTCCTGTGTGTTAAAATGCAAATGAACACAAGTAAAAATGAACGATTCTTCTTTTAATTCTAGATTTAAATACAATTAAAAATGCAATTCCTTTTGTGCTTACTATTGTCAGGTGATTACCAAATATATACTTTATTGTGTTCTTCTCTTTCTGTTCTGTTGCTTGATTTAACAAAAAGGTCAGAAACTCCTATTCAAGAAGTGTCACCCTCGCAGCACTATTATGTACTCTTTTAAGTGGCCCCCTTTTTCTCAATGCTCACACTGCACAACCTCTCCAATCTTTCACAGAGAGCGCCCATTGGGAAAAATGTCGCTTCCCACTTGGTGGCTCATCACATCTCCGACCCAAACCGAAATAAAAGTTCCTCTGTTTCAATCTTTTCAACATTCCAACTGCTGGGATCAACCCAAAGTGCACACAGTCATGCCCTGTGTTGTTGTGGGTATTAACTCATTGCTTTGTACCCCTATGCCTCTTCATGCATGATACCCATAAAATCCTAAAGGATTCGTCTCCGCTTATGACTGGCACATGAGACAAAAGCACAGGAATGCCTGGGACTGCAGTTGCTTTGGTGACGGTTTCTAATGGGACGTGAGAGACCGGGGCCCTTCTGAGCTCCCCAAAACTGCCCTGGGACTCGCACGGCTCACTGAGTGACAGAGATTGTACACTCTTGTCACTCATACAAAAGTCTACTTCTTTAGCATTCAGGAGGTGTTGCAACTCTGGCCTTTCGATTCGTATTTATCACAGTGATTTTTGTTTCTGCCTCCAGGGTCTATCACGAAGCCAACTCGGGTTTTAGGGAGAATTGTTGCAGAGTCGCTTGCTTTGCACAATGTTGTGTATTTAGCTTATGTTCTATATAAATCAACACTGTTTCTGACCCAGTGTAAATAGTAGTTTAGAAATGTATTTCTCATGAACAACACCCTGTATATTGTAACCAGACAAATATATAGCACTGGTAAGGTATGGTGTAATACAGCCATAATCCTACGATCTTAAAAGTTATTAATCTTATTAATCGTAGACCATCAAAAGTACTTTTTGCCTTTTTAGCAGAATTCATATTATGGCTCAACAGCTGTTTCTTTATAAATCTTTGCAGCCAAATTTTTTTTTTTTTTTTACATATGTCTTAAACATTCTCATAAGATCATGGGAAGTTTTTCCTGGAATCCAACTTCTTACTCGTCCATGTTCCACCTCCCCTGTACACAAATCATTATCGTGGTCTCCGTCCCTCACCCCTTTCCCTCCACTTTCTAGAACGTCCCACTCTTTCCCATTGGCTATTATCTAATCTTGGGGTATTTGTTCATGGTTTATATTTTGGGATGTGTGATGTGCTGGACACAGACAGCAGCTGTTTGTAAGGCAGTGGTAAGTATAATGTTTTTTTTTATTTTATTTTGTTTTTGGTTTGGATGTTATGCCTGCCTTTCATCTTGTGTTTATTAAGTTCTTTAGTAGAACAGACTAAACCGTGAAATGTAAAAATAACTATTTTAGAAATCATGGGTTGTTGTGGATTTTCTTTACAGAGGCAATTAGTGCGTTCGTTTTTTTTTGTTTGTTTGTTTTTTGTTTGTTTTTATATCAGAGTTGCAAATAAATTGTTACATGGTTTTGTTTCAGTACTATGGCATCTCTGGGACTTCTCTGGCTTCTTGTAGCAGTGGTTCACATCTGCACTGCAGGTAACTTTATGTTACAATCAAATCACACACTTCATTTTAACGTAACTTCGTACACTAACTTCATCACAATCATTGGATTTGCCATCTCAAAGGATTGCAAATGCATACATTTGCAATAAGGAGCCATTGCTATTTAATGACAGATTGCTATAGATATACACTAGATGTTCTAGTTATTAGATGTAAAAAAAAAAAAGAAGTGTGTTTTGGTGTATTTTTCTTTATCATGAATGTTTAAAAAGAACACATACTTGCACATGAATAGAGGTGAGTAAGAAATCTTACAGTAAGAACTACTCCAGCGGAGGTGGCATTAGATCAATACTGACTTTACTCCATTCCCTTTCTTCAGCTTGCTTTCCTCTAGTGAGTCTTCCAGCAGGATGCAGGAAGGGCCAATTCTAGTCCTGACATCTTATTGACTCTGTCAATGGTCACAGCAGCCTTCTGGCGCTTTGTCTGTGTGTCCCATTGCTCTGAGCGATTTGCATTTAAAATAGTAGAAAGAGCCTGCCATGGTCAACAAAGACTGTGAGCAATCAATTAGCCCCCTCTAACCAAGCAGTCAGTGATGCAGGACAAGGCCATGACACATCTGTGGCTCTGACGGCATGTTGGCTTTTCATATTTTGTAGTGGGGAAAAGATTATGTGATTGACGGACTCCTGTAGGGATTTCCATCCCAGTGGAACTGCCTCAGTTACATGTACATGACATTTTTAGGATGAACATGCTGAAAAAAAAATGACACTTTTGACACTTAATTTGTAAATGTGTCAGTTCCCAGCCTCAAAGAAGAATATACAAATAAGGTTCCCTTATTTCCAACATATGGTTTTCTCAGCAAGAGTCTTAACAACATTTTGAGTGAAAAAAGTATTCATTAAAGTTTACTTTTGTGTTTAATTCTTTTGACTTATTATTGCATTACGGATTAGTAATCCCTAGCTCCTTTTTACTACAGAAATATCATATTTCTCTATAATCATAGCTTTATAAAGTCATTAGGTGCATTTTGCATTTCAACTTTAGTAATAGCCACGGCATGGTATTGGTGCTAAACCCAGGTGAAAAAAAAAAGTGAATTTCTAGATAAGATCATACTGTATAACACCATTTTTCATAATAATTAATACTTCTAATCTCCTGATCCAAGCTTAATTTTTTTTGTAAACATGCATACTCATTTATATTTTTATCAGATAAAAAGAAACACATTTGCTAAATACAATTTCATACCCTTTCATGTAGTGTTCGTAACTTTTTTTACGAATTTTTTTTTTTTTATCTTAATTGTCTTTCAGATGAAACCCGGCCAATTTTTTGATTTCACATGAAAAGAAATAAACTTTTCATAACAAAATGAAAATAAGTGTAAATAAAATAAAGTGTATTGTTCTAAAATGCAAACTGGTTAAGATATTGCAACATGAATTTAACATGGTTACGGACACTACAGATTTTTAGCTTTTTATGCTTTTACCAATTTAAGCAGCAATTTTTTACAGGTTATATGATTCCAGACATTTACACCAATTTTAGTGTCAATACTCATAATAAATATAAATATTTAGCATTTTAAATTATTATTGTTTAACGTGAGACAGTGTAATGCTAAAAAATTTGAATTTTTGGGGCACATATAAAATCATCTCTCCAAAATCTTGAAATTTTAAGAGAAGCAAGATTGGTCACTTCCATGTTGCATTAACTTCAAAAGTAGCTTGTTTGGCACACACATTTTTTGTAGTATATGTATAACAAAAAAATTAATAAAATCTGCAACGATACTGTTTTGGCCGTAAGCATGACAGCTAGTTTGAGACCTCATACAAACACATACAGAGTCTTATTTTTAAGGTGCTTTTTTCCCAAACAATTAGTACTAAATCTAGGAAGAACTACTTAGACAGAAGTTAGACTAAGAGTATGCAATGGGAGGGCACTTTCCCAGCACTTGGGGCGTCTCTTTCTCAGGGGTTGGAACACTCAGGAGTTTGGACTCTGTATCTGCTCCACCACAGGAGGTACCATAGGCTGCACAACAACAACCCGCTGTTTATCTCCCTCTGTGTCCTTCTTAGCAGTCTATTCCCTTAAAGGACGATTAGTGGCCGTGAAGCTTGGGACCACACGAAAGGGGGCGGCAGAACAACAGGAACATTGTCCTTGTCTAGTAAATTTGGGAATATTTGCCTCGATGTGAAAAGCAGTACAAAGTACGGCACAGCATGGTGAAACGCTTCATTAACTGCCAAGAATGTCTTGCAAGAGTTCAAGTTCAGACTAAGACAAAGAGTGTTTTTTCCCCCTCTTCTTCTTTCTTTCTTTGGTCCTTAACCAATTTAACATATTTATAATACCCGTGTAGAAATACTGTTTATCTTGTTCTTAATTAAATATTAAATAACTTTTTTAATGATTAAGAATATAGCATTTTAAAATAGAATTAATTTAGTTGAATGCATACCTCAAATGAAGAACGAATTAATCCAAACTTTACAGATACAACTTTTCAACTTGTACTTGATTTCTTATACTTCAACCAAATTGTATATTCAACTCTCTCATAAAGTTTATTTAAAAAATATGTTTAATCTGACAGAAACTTTCATTTCAAGCTCACAAGTTACATATTTATTTTATAATTGTAACATACAATTATAATACATAACGTGATATAGAAGTAAATATGTTATTACGCCTTTTAATCACCAGAACCACAGCCACTAAAGGTGACCTCCATCAAGGTAGGCAATAAGCACTAAACAGAACAGTTTTATAATTTAGATTTGGATGTCTGTTTTTAAAAAGTATGTGAATATTTATCTTAATAACCACCAGTTCTTACTTTCTTCATTAGCAAGAACCTTACACAATGTCAAAAGGCTCAGAGTTTGAGGGCTTCTGCATGGACTTGCTGTCTGCACTTGCAAAGAAACTTGGCTTCAAGTACAATGTTAACCTGGTGAAAGATGGAAAATACGGGATCAAGGACGAGCGTGGTAACTGGTTTGGGATGATTGGAGAGGTTGTGAGAGGGGTGAGCACAAATTAAAACCTACGATTTAAAAGAATACATGTTTTTTATTTTAGAACATACATCCTTTAGCATATCCTAAAGCCTGGTGCAATTTGTCAAAAATAAAACTTATTTAGTCTACTTCATTTTGGAATTATTATATGTCTCTAAAAGGATATATGGTTGGTTTATGTAAATAATGATTATCTATTGCAAAAGCTAAAGATGTTTACTAGAACAACCAAATTAGTTAACTTAGGTAGGTAACTACAGAGTCAAGACAAAAAAATTCATATGAAAAATAGTACGAAGAAAAATAGTATGATGTATATTATATTAATATAATATTAATAATATATAATATACATATATAATGTATATCAATAAATGATTTTTTTTCATGTTTGGCAGTTAGGAAAGTCTACAAATATAATGAAATAAGAATTTTGTTATTCCAAGTAATAATTCTAACACAATTCAACATAATCTTGCAGAAACATATGTCCAGCATTTTTAGATATTAAGCCCATATTAACTAACATTTGATTAAAAACTTCACATACTTCTGCCAGCAATTTATTTATTTTATTTTATTCTTTTTTTTTTTTTTTGGCATTTATGGCTGTTGTGCTTGATACCATATATATTCACAATGATTCACCCTATAATATTTGTTAGCAGTAAATAATCCAATGTGGAATGCCAAAAGTTGCATGTTTTGAACTTTTTGTATATAGCTTTTTCCTTATAAAAGTGCACATAGTGTTTGCACTAAAAATAATGTATCTTAAATTATTTTACATTAATGCAAGGACATTGATCTTGATGGTTGGTCTCAAGAAGAGACAAGAAGAGAACAATCAGAAAAATGTTGACTTTTATGTCTGAGAGTGTCTGTGTCCCTGTTAGCCCACAGCAACCAACCCAATGATAATCCATTTCTATGCTGACACCATTAGAAATGTCGAAAATAACTTTATAGTACATGTCTTTTGTTCAAGTAAGTATGTATGTGCATATATTTTCATTAGGAAGCAGATCTGGCCATGGCTCCACTTACCCTCACTGCCACTCGGGAGGAAGCTGTGGATATGACCAAACCATTCATGCAGACAGGACTTAGTTTTATCATGAGCAAAGACATTGCATCAGATGATTCACAGTACCTCAGCTTTTTTAACCTTTTCTCCAGTGAGATGTGGATCAGCCTGCTGGTTGCTTACTTGCTTACCTCCTTCTGTCTCTTTTTGGTGGCTCGGTAAGACACTCATCTTCAATCAGATCATCGAATAGAGCACATTATTAAAATAAGAATTAAACGTGTTACTAAGGACAGTAGAATGTAGTATGACTGGGAATGCATGAATTGTGTGTGGTGTGTTTTATAAAGAATTAGCCCGTCTGAATGGAGCCAGCCTCAGAGGGAGGAAAATCAATTTACCATCGCACACAGCTTCTGGTACACTGTAGGAGCTTTAACACTTCAAGGTGGACAATAACTTCTACTATTACAGTATATACTAAAAAACATTAATGTCTTGTCATTTTAAATATATCTAAGCAAACAATTCCACTTAAGAGACGTTTAAATCTTTTGTTAGGTGCTGGTCCACACCCCAAGTCCTTCTCAGGACGGGTGATAACTGCCATCTGGTGGTTATTTTCATTAGTTGTCTTGGCCTGCTATTTTGCCAACCTCAGTTCTTGGTTGCAAATGGATAACAAGCAGCTCTCAATTCAAAGCTTTGAAGACCTGGCAAACCAAAATGTAATTGATTATGGGACAATTAAGGGCTCCTCCTCACATGCTTTCTTTAAGGTAAGGCAGATTGGCCAGCATCCATGCTTCCATGCATCAGATTCTACTATGGTACATTTAAGTGTACCACAAGTATACACATAAGTATAATTACAAGCATTTCATAAGTGTTAAAGGCTTACTGACAATTACATTAAGTTTATGCAAGAGTCAATATTTTTGCCCTGGCCCAGCATGTCAATAAAATTCTGACTGATGGCAGCCCATGTAGAGTAGGTAGGGCCCATGTATAATCAAAGCTTGGAGTTTGGAATTTACAGTTTTTTGTTTGTCCACCCGTTTCCTAAAAGTTTGTCTGTAGAAGAAAATGTGAGTACTATCATCAGTCCTGTGTCAAGCACCAGGCCATAATTCAAAAGTGACAACCAAATGGCTCGGGGAACCAACATCGAAAGTTTGGGTCCATGGCCAGGAAACTCTCCAGACCTTAATCCCATTGAGAACTTGTGGTCGATCCTCAAGTGGTGGGTGGACAAACAAAACCCCACAAATTCTGATTTGCTCCAAGCATTGATTATACAAGAATGGGCTGCAATCAGTCAGGATGTGACCCAGAAGTTGGCCCAGATTGACAGCATGCCAGGACAAACTGCAGAGGTTGTGAATCATATGAAAATAAATGTTGTGACATCATATAAGTTTGCCATAACATTGCCACAGTGACTGTGTGCCATAATCAGACCTAAAGGCAGTCCAGTTAAATATTAGTTTGGGTCCTTTTACTAGCAAGTGTATTTGATGCTTACATCTCACGCTACCACAAATTAATGGGATTCACTCTGATATGCTATTTCATTGTCCAAGTAGAACTCCAACAATCCTACCTACCGACACATTAATGAAAACATGGAAAGAAAACAGTCCTTTTCCCTTACAATGGAAGAAGGCATCAGCTTGGCTCTGGAGGGAAAGTATGCCTTCATTGGGGAGTCTGTGTCTCTGGATTTGGCTGCGGCACATTACTGCAACCTAACGCGCTGTCCTGAGATCATCGGCATGAGAGGCTACAGCATTGCAGTTCCTTTGGGTTAGTGCACATCAAACCAACATTTAACACCATCAGTCCCATGTTGCTCTTAGGTCAAAACCTTCTGTAGTTTATCCAGGTCAGGTGGACCAGTGGTGCCAGTTTCAGGAGCACTATCCATCTGTTGTAGAAAACCATGCCAAATATCGTCCACTCTTGGAGCAATTTAGCATAACCAGTCCATGTACTGGCATGCTTTTGGGTAGTGGGAGGAAACCTGACAACTTAGAGGAAACATATTCAAAAAAAGTACACTTTGAGAGCATGCACAGAATCTGACACAGAACTTGAACAGTGTTGTGAAAAGAAATTATAGCTACTTTTGCAACATAAAGATTCAAAATAAACTTTGTGATCGTGTTATGCAACTATATTCTAATCAGAGACATTAAGCCTTTTTGACAGATGAATTATATGCTCAGTGGGATTTGTCCCTTAATATTCTATTTACAGTTTCATCTCAGTCATATTCTTGTACTGTGTGTGTGTGTGTGTGTGTGTGTGTGTGTTCCAAGGCTCTCCCCTTCTAAAAAACCTGAGTGTGGCCATTCTCCAGCTGAGTGAGTCTGGAGTACTGGATTATATGCGTAATAAATGGTGGGCGAGCAGCTGTGTGGCAGAAAATGCACAGGCCTCATCACTGAAGCCAAGCAGCCTGAAAGGTGTCTTCCTGCTTTTGGCTCTCGGCTTAGGGCTGGGACTCGTTCTTGCCCTTATGGAGTTGACTGCCAAATCACGCAACATTGCTAATCTACAGCAGGTGAGTGGGTTAAGATAGATATAACATTAACATTTTGTGGTGCAATTTGGCCATAAAAATACATTACCTAAAACTATTTGTACACTGTACAATTTCTACAATGTGGGACCAAACATGATAAACACCATTTTGTGCTTTCACTCAATCTGGCAAATTATTTTCTCTGTTTGCTGTGGCACACACACAGCAAATTCTTTTTTTGTTTTTTATGATTTTCAAATCTTTGTCATTAAAAAGGTTTTGGGAACAACAAACCCGAATTTTGTTTCCTTGTTTGCAGGCAGTATGACACATTACAAAAAGTAAGCACAGCTGATTGATGATTTGTTATATTTTGATTGATATTTTAATATAATTCAAACTATAAACCAAAATATCACTAATCCTATATTGCCTATTTAGATTGCCACAAACAAAACTACAGGCTGATGTGTTGGCTGACAATTTTGCCAAACTAAATAGGTGGATTCATAGTGTTTTGCAAAATAATAATAAAAATTTAAAAAATCACATTGTGAAACACATTGTGAAAAATATTTTTTTTAGTGAAACAAAAAGTTGTTTTTCTCAAAACTGTCAGAAATTATTTAGCTCATTATGCAGTAAACCCATGATATCTACCATGTTTTTATAATATTGGACGCATTCATCTAAATATTCTAAGCTGAACTTCCAGGTTGCGCAAACTCCTTTTAGCATACAGTTATGTATCATTAGAGTATAATACAGTAGCAATACATTAGATGTTTTTTCTGTATATGAGTAAAAGGGTATGATATTATCTAAATTCTTTGTTGTTTCATTAAATCCTCCAATATGTCCAGGTACAATTCTTATTACTTTCTGTGTAACCGTTCCTGCCACTTTCAGGTCTTCCTGCAACTCTTTTCAAGTGACAGCTGGCTTCTTTCTTACCTTGCTTGTTATTATTGTTCTGAATATATTTACTCAGTAGATATTAGCCGTACATACAGCATGTACGCCATTAAATAGGAAAATTAAAAAGTCTCTGAAAACCTTTTTATTTTAAGCTTTATTTGTGTTGTTATTGGTTTCAGAAATCCTGTTGTTCCGTCTTGACTAATGAACTCGGCCAGCGGTTTGGAAAAAAGGAGGAGACTCAGGCAGAAACCACTGACAAATGCAAAGCTTAAAACCACTCACTATTATTAGGAGAACATTTCCGCTCATGCAATCATCTTTTTTTCCCCAAACATAAGATTCTTGCTTTCAATTTAGGAATCATTTGTTTTAACGGATTATGAAATTCACTGCTATTTGTATTTTTATGTTTATTAACTGGTTTTAGATTATAAAAGTTACACTCCATTTAGTCATTCATTCATGCATGCAAAGAGGCAGAGTAACTTCTATTTACAGGTTCTAGTTGTGTGAGTTAAGTTTGTTTTGTCATATATGCCATCTGAAACAATAACATTTGATTTAGAATTTATTAGAAGTGAGAAAAGTGAAGGTATTGAATATAAGAATATTTCATGACTTGTTATTGCTTTTATACTATAAATGATGTAATAAATGGCTAATTAAAATAAACATTACAATTTCTTATGTATGTTTTATTGGGAGAAACAAAAATGTGTGACATTTTTAAAAAAAGATGGGGGGAAAAAGACTTTTTTAGATCGATGAAACATAGGAAATTCCTATGTCTACTATTCCTATAGGAAAGTCTCCATGCAGCATCGCTATATTGGAAATACTTAAAATACTTGGAAATACATTCTAACCCACTTATTATCCATCTATTTACTACTTATTACTTATTCCTATTAGTTTCATTCTGGATTCTTGCTTTAAGATATATATGCTTTAAGAATGATAACTGAATCTTAAGTTGAGACTATTAAATTTAATCAGAATTTGATTGAAACATTTCGGATTTCTAGAATTTTTAGATTAGAGTTGCTTTCCTCCTGGTACTCTGGTTTCCTTCCACAGACATGCAGATTAAGTTATTTGGCATTTCCAAATTACATTTGGCATGTCCAGGGTGTACACTTATGCTCCAATACTCTTCTACAAAAATACAGTACAAGTGCACTTTCAATTTCATTCACAGATATTTAAAATGCCAAATTAGACAAATAGAGACTCATCTGATAATGGCATTTTTTATTATAGGTAGTTATTCTTATGAAGGGTTTCATGAGCACGCAGAATTTCATAAGCACAAATGTTTTAAGAAAACACGGAACATCCGTGTGAACTGAGTTTGACCCTTGTGGTAATTTTTTTTTTTTTTTTGACAAAAGAACATAAGACATTTGAAAATCAGATCCACATGTGCACGTTTCAATCCAGTAAGGGAAGTAGGGTTTTGACACAGTAATACTTTGTGCATATCTTTAGGGCTCCAAGTGTTCGTATTTGTGTCTGTATTTGCATTTAAACCCAAAATGAGTTTGGTCTCTACTTTACTGCTGCTAAATCTTCCTAGCAGCCTCTACTCTTCTGACAAATCTTAACACTAGATCTTAACACTTGCTCACATTGCAATTTTCCTTCCTTCAAGTCACAAGAGAATTACAGAAAAAAAAAAAAGAGTATGGTGTTGTAGGATAGGGCCTGGCTTGCAGCCAGTTATTCAATACATCCCAGCGGTGTACTACAGTACAGCTGCATGACAGCTCCAGAGTCTTTGGTTCGAACCTGTGCTTTGGGTTAATGTCTCTTTGGAGATTTGTATGTTTTCCACATGTTCTTTCCCATGATTTCCTCCAACATATCAATGTCATGAAGTGAAATAAATATTGCTCCTTGGCGGGAAGGTGAGTATGGTGCACTGTGATGGATGGATGTTCTATGCAGGGTTGCCAGGATAATTTTCAAAATTTAAAAGCACTCACAATCGTATAGGACATCTTTGTATGTTGTAGTATTGGAATTTCCCCTCCACTGGAACCAGGGACCCACACATCACACTGCCCCTGTGCACAAAGCAAGCACTATGAAGATATGGATTTCCAGGTTTTGTTAAAAAAAAAATAATAATAAAAAAGGCTCAAGTGGGGTGCAAAGAGCCGTGACCACAACCCCATTGAATGCCATAAGGATTGAAATGTATCATTGACTGCCGTGGTCAGTGATACAGGCCTTCTCATCTGACATTGCTGTCTGATCTCATTAATATATGGTCACACAGCCACATATTCAAATCTGATGCAAAGTGTTCCCAGAAGAGTCGATGTTATTATAACAGCAAAGAGACTAAAACTGGTGTTGGAAGTTTAGAAAGCATGTATAAGAGTGGCATCCACAAATTTTTGGTTTGCCACTAGCCCCACACTTCTGGTGTGCTTACTCACCCCCCCCCACCTCCCCCAACCATCCTAGTATGTTGAATGACTATTATAATGACATAATAACACATATGACCGATATAGGATAATAAAAATACAGCTCATTAGTTTGTCTGACATTCAGTTGGTTTCTTCTATATAGTACTATATATATTATGAAGAAAATGAGTTATTCCAAAAATATGTTGGCAAACCTAATTGATCATAACATATTTTAATTATTTTAATATTATAATTTAAGAAATGTCTGTCTTTTTCGTTTGATTACATTCTTTTACTGAATGTGACATAACAACATACAGATAAAATGCCCAACTCAAAATAAGTACTAGTGAAAAAGATACAAGGACACAATAAAGAAGATTGAAATAAATTGAAGTATATTTGCAGTTGAATTGACAGACTATGTACTGAACAACAATTAGTGCGTGACTGGATCCTAACGGCCTAATAAGCTATCTTTGAGCCAGAAGGAGTGTTCAGTGATGCATCAGAAGTGTTCGCTAGAGGAGACTGGGGAGAACAGGGTGAGAGAGACTGGACTCTTGCTCTGCATTTCTATGAGCAGTAGAGCAAAATCTGTGCTGGTATATTTATTGCATTTTTTTATGAAGTTCTTGCTAGTTGTAGAGGTGTTTTAAAGGTCCCGTGTGCTCAGATTACTAAACCACACTCTGATGCACCCAGTCAGGCCTTGCGCACTGTGGAAGGTTGACCACTGTGATGAACACAAAGTCTCCACTGATATTCAGGATGCTGCTTGTGTTTAGGGACCACAACAGAGTCTGAGAACCGACTGCCCAGGAGACACATCAAGGAAAACATGCAAACCCCATGTACACACTGGCAGGAGTCGAACCCTCCATCCTGGTGGTTGAAGGGAACAGTACACCCTACAATACTATATTCCAACATTATATTTATATATAAATAAAAGAAAGTTTTTGTCTGTACATTTGTCAGAATTTGCTCTTTTAATACGAACTTTATCGCCTATACGCTTTATCCTGTATACAGGGTTGCAGGGAGCCTGGAGCCTATCCCAGGAGACTTAGGGCAAGGGGTGGCGTACACCATGGACAGGGTGCCAATCCATTGGAGTACTTGGGTTTCTGCACCATAAGTGAAATCTGAATGTCGAGTAAAAACGATGTTATGAACAGTTATGTGGCAGATTTAATAATCTACTTTTAAAAAAAGCTACAAATAAGCTACTTGCTCAATGTAAACACACACCTGCACCAATAGATAGTAATTAGAAAATCTAAACTGAATGTTTTTACTGGGATTATAAAAATAATATCAAAAATTATGAAATAACAGCACTGAAGTGGTATAAGTGAATTCTTATGCGCTGAAGTCGTTTTTTCCCCCCCGATCCACTTTCTCAATGTCTCATCTATGATTTACTCTCCAGGAATTCTATTTGACTGTTGATGAAAGAAGTACAGCTTAATGTAAACAAGATGTAAGATACTCAACCTTACCAAATTCAACCTGAAATATCATCATCATCATCATCATCATCATCATTATTATTATTATTAGGGCCCAAGCACTATAACATCAGCCCTATGTCGTCATAGTTTGCAAAGGGCCTTATTGTTTTTCTAAGGATTATTAGGGCCCAAGCACTATGACATCAGCCCTAAGTCGTTATAGTATATGAAGGGCACTATTGCCCGGGGCCCTCACACGAGATTTTGTTGCATAGCTTATACACACTTACACATATGCATGTGAAACCCGGTATACATTTAGAGCTGATTGAGCTGAACAACTTTCACATTGCATGTCATGGGCTCAACTCGACAGGAGGTCATTTATTTTGGGTCGTTTGCAAAATGCTCTCAAAGTATTTTCATAAAAAATTAAAGACCCGAAACACCCTATGAGTTCTTCACTGATGATGTGTCCAAGTAGCACCAGAAGGTGTATTTAAATTCTAAATTCATACACTCTTCCTAGGGAATTTATATGATCGCCACCAAACCGGGCCTATGTGATCTCAAGACATTGCAAAATTGTAAAGGAATTTTTGATATCTCAAACAGGTGATGTCGCCTTAAACTTATGCTGGTGGTTAAAGTGTTAACTTTCTGTGTGACATTATATTCAGTGACATCATATTGAGTGACATCATAGTGTGATGCTTTTTGGATGTCTTAATATAAAATTCCCCCATTCTACACACTCACACATCACAAATGTTAACACACACACTCACACGCACACAAAAACATGTCACATGTCTCTCTCTCTCTCACACACACACACACACACACACACTAACTGACATGTCATGTTTAAAGTCCAGATAAAATATATTTTTAAAATATCGATGTATTTGAGGAAATGTACAGCAGTTACAGATACAATAATACCAGTTATTTCACGACAAACGGAACTCACTAGGTTCTACTTATTGATAAATACCGCCATCTAGCGATCACATGTGGTACATTTTTTTTTATTAAAAACGCCAGGAACTGACTGAGTGAATCTGTCTGCAACTGCAGTGCCTACAAGTACTTAAGGCATAAAAAGCCATATAAAATACGAATGCTGCTTTGTACAAACCGTAAAAGGAAATCAGTCGAATGCAGTGGCGTATCTAGCTATTAAAAAGATCAGGGGATAAGTGCAGTTTGCCTGGAGTTTGTTTTATTTTACTTTTTGTTGTGAGAACTTCAGCATCAGTGGGATGGAGAGGATGTACACTAGAGGGCAGCAGAGATCCAGGAGGACAGAAACAACAGCTTACTGCCTGTTTTCAAAATAAACTCTGGAAAGTATCATATCAGATGTAAAACCTCTGTGCTTTTAAGGGATTCTTGAATTGTTTTCATAGTTTGACTGCTTGTGACTTTTTTTTAAAGCACTTAGTGAGTAGCTTAGTGTCTGAGGACATATCCTGCGCTCGTGCCAAAGATGTTACTCTGTTCCAGAAGCGTTAAAATATTGTTCTGCATCAAGCAAAGAAAACAACTAAGTAGGTTGATGAAACTACTAAACTTGGGTTAAGAGCACCTTTTTAAGACCTGGAAGGATAATGGTGAACTAATGTCTTTGAGGAAGAAGTGTGGTAAGAAAAATATCCAGATTCAGTGTGATGGGAGATCACTTATATGTTTAGTGAAATTAAATAGTTACTCACACAAAAATAGGACTCAAAGCTATGTTTAATAGTGAAATTAAGAGCATTTCCAAATGCTCAATTCAAAGAAAACACAAGGGACCGGGACTTAATACCTGTATAGCCTTATGAAAAACACTCATCAGAGAAGCTTTAATTTACTATAGAGCATGAAAAAAGGACTGTGGAGCAGAAAAAAACTTACGAGTCCCAATTTACCCTGTTCCAGAGTGATGAGCGCATCAGGGTAAGAAGACTGGGAGATGAAGTGATGCACCCATCATGCCTAGTGACAAGTCTGTGGGGGAAGTGTTATGATCTGGTGCTGCTTCTGTTGGTCACGTCAATGTTCTGTAAGGTTATGTGCCAAAAAAAATGAGGTCAACTGACTACCTGAATTTACTGAATAAGCACATTTTTCCATCAATTTATTTTAGTTTTTGACTCTGATGGTACAAACATTTTCCAAGATAACAATGCCAGAATTTATCAGACTCAAATTGTGAAAGACAAAAAGACAAAAAAAAAAAAAAAAAGGTTCAGGAAATAAGATATCATGTTCACACATGAACTTTAACCCCACTGAGAATCATTGGGATGTGCTGGAAAAGGCTTCAGAGATCTTGGATCTTGGAGAGAAAGTAAGTAAGCTCTGGACTGAAATGAATGTTGTGACATTGCATGAGCTCATGAAAACAATGTCTTGGCCATAATCAAAGCTTAAGGCAGGTCAATGACATTTCAGAGTGTGCCAGTTTTTATTTTTTTTATTTTTTACTTTTGGCCAAGCAGTGTATTATGCAGTTGTTAAAAAAAAAACTGAAAGAGAACAGTCACTAATAACACCAAAGCAGCAAGCCTTAGTAAGGGGAAAACACAACAAATCTCATACTGTATATAAGCCTTTACCCCTCACAGTCTGCAATATATTGTATATATTGTATAATAATGTATATTGCATGAACCTTTACCCTCACACAGTGTGGAACAATGACTAATTCTATGCAATTTTTTTACATGTATTTTTGAGAATTGCATTCAACAATTTATTTCCATTTTTATATATATCATTCATTGTGAACTCTAATAATTCTATATTGTAATTTAATTATAATTCTGTTAAAAACTTCTGATAAAAAATAAAAATAAAAATCACATGATTGTAGCAGGTCTCAGTATTAGGCAAATACAACATATACAGTATATTTTTCTGTGCCATTATTTATTTAAACAAAAAAATTAAGCCAAAACTCCTCTTCCACAGGATTTAAGAGGGTGCTGCACATCAATCTGGAAACTTTTATAAAACCATTTACAAACAATTTGGAGTTTAACATTCTGCAATGAGAAAGATTATTCACATGTGCAATGCATTCAAGACTTGTGCCAATCATCCCAGGAGTGGACACCCAGCACATTCACCCCAAAGTCAGACAGAACATGGAAGAATAGCTAAGGTTCACAAAACTGCATCTGAGCAAATCACAAGGCTCCTAGAACATCAGTGGCGATTTCTTTAAGACTGCAAGGGAAGCTCAGCTTCCCCTATAACGTCACAAAATTAATGGTCAAATTATGTACTATTGTATTAACATTTTATTGACTAAAAATGCGTTAGAAAACGTTCAT
>JAQMYJ010000040.1:23664352-23689743 GCA_030014305.1 Clarias laeviceps | reverse complement strand
AGTAAAGATGCGGAAATTGAAAGCATGCATTTCATTTGGCTATATAGTGTGATTAAGTGTGTGTTTTTCGCGAGCTGCGGGGGCGGGGCGGAGGATTGCGATCCAGGCTCAGCATCGTGATGTCTATCGGCCATCGGCGATGGACGATGGCATCATCTATCGACCCAACCCTACCTCACACCCGTACAAATGAGAACATTATATACACATTCAGTTTATAATAATGTTAAATTAATAAATGGTATTAAACGGCAGGAAAGGACGAGTAGGCAGAAACGTGTTTTCCACAGCCGAGGCTGATCAGGGTTTGCCACACAATCAGGAATGATTAACCACCTTAACCATTCGGTCCTGTTTATTCTTAGGCAACTCCCCAACATGGTGTGTACTCCCGGGAGGAGGAGCTCCTTCGCGAGAGGAAGCGTCTCGGTGTGTTTGGCATCACATCCTACGACTACCATGCGCAAAGCGGCCTTTTCCTTTTCCAAGCTAGTAACAGCCTTTTCTATTGTCACGATGGTGGACATAATGGCTTCATTGTGAGTCAATATGATTATTTTCTCTTCCAATTTTTAACAGAAATAAAAAAAAAATCATGATGTTACAGTGTAACATTTGTTCTACTGTCTTAAAAAATGGTGTCCTGTTCAGCAGTCGGCACCCATGAAGCCAGTAGAGATTAAGACCCTGTGCTCAGGGATTCGAATGGACCCCAAGATCTGCCCTGGTGACCCCAGTTTCATTGCGTTCATCAACAACAATGACCTGTGGGTGACTAATATTGAAACCAGAGAGGAACGAAGACTGACTTTTTGCCATAAAGGTGACATTTTGCACAGCACATAGTCCCATTTAATAATCTAAATGTGACAGGGATGAGCATCGTGCAAATGAATTTGCTAAAGGAAAGAGTGTTCCTACTTCATGATTATCATATATCTATAATCATTTTGTGTGTTCTCATGAATTGCTTTATTGTATTTTGGTGCAGGCTTAAATAATGTAAAGGATGACCCAAAGTCAGCTGGGGTCGCGACCTTTGTGATTCAGGAGGAGTTTGATCGTTTTACTGGTTACTGGTGGTGTCCAGCTGTCTCTGAAGGTTTGTTCAATAACTCACTTTCACAAAGATGTTTTAAGAAAGAGCAGGTGTTCTTTATTCATTCAGTCTCATTTTTAAAAAAAAAAGGGTAAACGTGTTGTCTTCCTGAAAGCCTTTTCAGTTATTAAAGTTAGCATGCTCTCTCTTAACTCGGTTTAGATGCAGATGGGTGTAAAACAATGCAGCTGCTGTACGAGGAGGTGGATGAGTCTGAGGTAGAGATCATACATGTACCCTCCCCAGCTCTGGAGGAACGCAAAGCAGATGTCTATAGATACCCCCGCACTGGTAAGTCTACCATTCTTACACCTGAAAATAATAGAGAGGAATGCAGATTGTTTATCACGATCAACAGTATGATTTATATTAGGTTCAATTCCAGTGCCAAATTGCCCCCCCCCCCACACACACACACACACACACACACTGAAACTTATGAGATGTTTTCAGGTAATGTAATGTATTCATGGCAGATCTTTGAGCACTAGTTTTATGATCTTGTGAGATTCTTTATCAGATTTTGAATATCCCTGGGTTTCCTGGATAACAGTTGTACACTGCACAAAATTTTTAAGTGAGACAATCTGTAGCAATTGGCACATTACAATATATACTCAGATCAGCCATAACATTAACATTGATTATTAATTATACAGCAGTAAACAGGTGACGGGATCATGGGCACTCAAGTCTCACTTATGCCCATAGGGACCAAAGACTAGCCCGTATGGTCCGATCCCACAGAAAAGCCAGTGCAGCACAAATTAGCAAAACAAAAATGAAGATCAATGAAGGCCATGGTAGAAAGGCACCAGAGGCAAAGAGGCAATTGAGAGGTCATGCTTGTCAACAAATGGGGCCAGAACTGCCCAGGTGGCACAAAGGAACCTACACAATACTGGGCATAATGTTTTGTGTTGCAATCCTATGGCTGATCGGTGTGTGTATGTGTTTGTGTGTATCTCTAATGACTTTTTGTATTCAATAACTTGTCCATCTGCATTTACTGTCTTGTTTTAACTAATTTGAACTTGTACTATTATAAGGTACTGATTTTATAATTTTTTTTCTTTCGATTTTAGGGAGTAAAAACCCTCAGATCAGTTTAAAACTGGTAGAGATTCGAACTGATGCAAATGGTGAGGTAAGTATCCAGCACCCTTATTTGTCAACTTAAACATCTCATTTGTCCCTCGTGTGCATGCATAATCTTGTGTGCTTGAATGTTTTGACACTCCATATCATCTGGAACAAGCAGTACTGTATATGATCTATGGGGATATTTAAAGAAAAGTGATTGCCATTCAAACAGAGAATTATTAAACCTATTTCCGTTTGGTTCTCAGATTGTGACCGCACAAAACAAGGAGCTCGTGCTGCCTTTCAATACACTCTTTCCTGGGGCTGAGTACATTGCACGGGCTGGTTGGACAAAGGATGGCAAATAGTATGTTGCAAACACAACATTTTTCATGTATTAAAACTAATTTGAACCTGGCCAGTGTGGCATTCTTTTCTTTCTCTGTTTTGACATATGAACTGAATCGTGATTTGTGTCATGGCAGCGCATGGGCAGTGTTGTTGGATCGCAGTCAGCAGAAGCTCCAGCTGGTTTTACTGCCTCCAGCTCTGTTTCTGTCTGTGAACTCAGAAGACCCACAGTGGGAGGAGCATGTGGCAGCCATACCTGAAGGAGTACAACCCCTTGTCATTTACGAGGAGGTGACGGATATATGGATCAATGTAAGCACCGTTATGTTTAAGTGGTAATATGGGAGGTTTTTGTTTCACTAATGCTGAACATGAAGAATTTAATAGTTTATTTGGGAAACACTGTTACTTTTGTACAATGTGGCATACTGTATGTGTTACTGCACAAGTAAGTAAGTTGAAGAGATCATTTCAAGTTTATTTGTGGATGCACCACTTTTTCTCCACGTCTGGACAGAGCGATGTCGTAGCTAGTAAAGCAAGCCGTCACAGGGCTAAAAACAGACAACACTTTTATATGGCTTTCATTTTTTCTAGACTTCGCTATAAAATAAAATGATGTAATTTGCTTGATTAAATCGTATTTTAATGAGCATATCAAATTCATTGGTGTTTTTCCCCCTTATAATTTTTTGGACAGTCATACTCTACTCTACTTGGTTCTTTGGGGTTTTTTGCCATAGGATCACTTTCACTTTAGTTAATAAAATCAACCAGATCAACTGTCATGTGGTGATATCAAGAATCTTATCCACAAGATCCTTTCAACACACTTGGTCCTATTTTTTCTTTTCTTTTGACTTTACAGTATACAATTATAGAAGAGTAATGATTTGTAATCACATAATCTTGTGTCATCAAGGAAGTCTTTATTATCACAGTATTTTTCCATTGTCTATAGGATTTGTGTAAAGGCACTTTGTGACAAATAAAATGCCATAGAATATTCACTGACTGTATTTCAGTACAGTCTGTTTAAGGAACGATGTTTCTGACGATGCATCTGCCAAGATGGCATTTTTAGGTTTTGTAGTGTTGACTTGGATGCTAAAGACATTACCAGATGTAAGAACATTCTATGAGCGACAGCTGTTAAGCATATAAGTCACAGAAGATGTTTTGGAAAAAGAAAACAGACAGGAACTTGCCGTGATGCCACAGTGTTGTAGTTACTGTCTGGCTCTGTACATGGTATCTGTCCTGCCTGCAAATACACTTTTTTCTTTTTCTTTATTAAAAACAGGTCCACGATATATTCTATCCTTTCGTTCAAACAAGTAACGATGAGATCACTTTCCTGTGGGTGAACGAGTCGAAAACAGGATTTTGCCATCTGTACAAAATAACAAGCCTTCTCCAGCCGGGGTGCCACCAGTGGAATAGAGACTATTGTCCCGCTGAAGGTAAAATTTACAACCACACTCTCATGCACATTTTTTATTTATTTATTTTTATTATTTAGCTATAACACCAAATGCATTTTCCCCCTAGATGATTTCAAATGTCAAATAAAAGAAGAGGTCACTGTAACCAGTGGAGAGTGGGAGGTTCTTGCCAGACATGGGTCAAAGGTCAGTTGCATGGCCTCAAATGCTATAGCTATATTTGACCTACTACATGATAAATTGTTTTATTTGCTCCTGCTTTAATGTCTTTTAGATCTGGGTAAATGAAGAGACAAAGTTGGTGTACTTCCAAGGCACCAAAGACACACCACTGGAACATCATTTATACGTAGTAAGCTACGAATCTCCGGGAGACATTGTCCGACTGACCAAGCCAGGCTTCTCACACAGTTGTTCTGTTAGCCAGGTAAGTTTAACCTGAATAAGCAGTCAGTGTCGCTGTGCAACAAGTGAATTGTGTATTAATCTGCTATGTTTTTAGCTAGTAATTGTTGTTGGTCTTTCGGCTGCTCCCGACAAGGGATCGCCATAGCGGAATATCCAGTCCGCACTACAACTTGGCACAAGTTTTTCACGCCGGATGCCCTTCCTGACGCAACCCTCCCATTTTATCCGGGCTTGGGACCGGCACTCCATCCAGTGGCTGGGGTTTGGGCACTGGCTGGGAATCGAACCCGGGCCTTCCGCATGGCAGGCGAAACACCTACCACTGAGCCACCAGTGCCCCATGTTTTTAGCTAGTAATACCACAGGCATATTAAGGTGGTGTAGTGGCTAACACCTATACCTCGAGTCCCGCCTCGGGTCTCTGTGCGTGGAGATTGCATGTTCTCCCTATGCTTGGTGGGTTTCTTCTGGGTACTCCAGAGTCCAAAAACATACTGAGTAGGGTAACTGGTGTTTCCAACTTCCCTGTAGTGTGTCTGTGTGTGCACCGCTTCCCACGTCCCTGTGCCGGATAAGCACTATAGAGAGTAACTGAATGAGTGAGTGATGTTGGATCTGCCAATCTTTATGAATTTTGTATAGAAATCTTCAAAATTCTGAAGATATGAATTCTGTCAAAATCAACATCATTTGACATTGAAGATGGATGAAAAAAAAAGCATACAAGCTGAATATTTTCTGCTTCAGTAGTATGTTGTTTGTGTATATATCTAAGGTATAAATGTAGCCTTAGTTATCTTCAAACAGGCCCACCCTTTTGTTTTTGGATTCATGCTGTTGACTCAAACACAGATTCTCAGTATAGATTCTAGTCAGCTGCTCAATCTGTGATAAGATTCCATTCATCATCACTTACTTCAATTAGTCATTTGGAAGCTAGATGCCTTAAAATCCTCCATAAATATGAATGACTTTCCACATAATTAATTTTTACCACCTCCTTGTTTTTTTGTTTGTTTTATTTTTATTGCAGAATTTTGACATGTTCATCAGCCACTATAGCAATGTGAGCACCCCTCCCTGTGTTCATGTCTACAAGATGGTTGGTTCAGACAGCGACCCTTTACACAAAGAGCCTGAGTTTTGGGCCAGCATGATGGAGGCAGCAGGTACAGTGGACAGGGAAGAAAAGAGTAAAATGTGTTGCAATAAATTGTGTTTTTGTTTAGTTTTGTTTTACTTTAAAATCCTTTTCAGCTGCATTAATACAGATCAGCATTAGCAGACTGTACTTGTTCTTTATTTTAGATGTTTTTTTCTTTATTATTTTTCCAGGGTGCCCAGCAGATTACGTTCCACCCGAGATATTTAGTTTCCCTGCAAAGTCTGGTTTTGAGCTCTACGGAATGTTGTACAAACCACACAACTTGAAGCCTGGCAAAAAACACCCAGCAATCCTTTTTGTGTATGGTGGCCCTCAGGTTGGTTTGATATTATGCAATCTTTAAACCGGCAGGTTGTTTTGTTTTGTTTTTTCCCCTGAACCTGGAGCAGTGATGTAATTTCAAAAAAGATTTGTCATGCCTTAGCTGTTGACAGTTTTTCATAAAACAGCAACCTGAAACATTTTTTTCTGGACTAGAAATGGCCTCCACTCTGCTCATTTTTTCCATTTCACTTTGCCACATTACAACCTGCTTTTTTAGGACCATTAGAATTACTGTTTATAATTCAGACACAAGATTATACAATGATCCTGATGTATGGGGAAAATGTTTTTTTGTCATTCTCAGGTGCAGTTAGTGAACAACTCCTACAAGGGGGTGAAGTATTTGCGTCTCAACACTTTAGCATCTCTAGGTTATGCGGTGGTTGTTATTGATGGAAGAGGCTCATGCCAGAGGGGATTGAAATTTGAGGGTGCTTTAAAAAACAAAATGGTACGTATGAATCTCTTAAAGGGAAATCTGAAGACAAACTCTCATGTATTTAACTATAAATGTTAATTTAAACGTTTGTTGGCGGTATCATCCAGCGCATCCATCAAGTCAGCGCAGCACTGAGGGAATTAAAAACTCACTCCTTTGGTTTTCAGGGCCAGGTGGAGATTGAGGACCAGGTGGAGGGTCTTCAGTATGTAGCTGACAAGTACAAATTTATAGATTTAAGTCGTGTGGCAATTCACGGCTGGTCTTACGGAGGATTCCTGTCCCTTATGGGCCTCATTCTCCGGCCTAATGTGTTCAAGGTGAGTGCCATGTCACTGTGTTATTATTAAAGCCATACATCAGTCAGATGTATTGGATGCTATTAGTAAACCTTTAAGGTGCGATTATTATTATTTTTTTTAAATTTTTCCACCTGATTTTATTTTATTACATCCAACTCTTTTACGAAGCATAAAATGTCAATAAAGGAGTTAGGATTATGAGTTCACTTGTAAGCTTAAAAAGGAGTGTTCTTCCTTTAGGTGGCCATAGCTGGAGCTCCAGTGACGGTGTGGATGGCGTATGACACCGGATACACAGAGCGCTACATGGACGTCCCCGAAAACAACCAGCAGGGCTATGAAGCAGGCTCTGTGGCTCTGCATGTGAATAAGCTTCCAAATGAGTGAGTCCTGACAATGAAAGCAGCACTTCACCCCTGCAGTTTTAAAAATAAACAAGGATCTACAGCAGATACAAATATATATATATATTTTCAAACATGAGACATTCCCAAGGAAACTGTTATCTATTCCCTTCTACATGCATGAGCTCACAGACTCATGCATGTAGCCAAGATGTAGACAACTGCCTAGTGTTACTGTGATTTTTAATGCCATTAGTAGTATAGTATAATATGTATTATTAAAGTAAAAAAAAAAACACTTTTACTTCCACACCCAGGAATTTTAATTGCTTTTATTCATGGTTTATTTCCTTTTAACAGGCCAAACCGATTACTAATCTTACACGGATTCCTTGACGAGAACGTGCACTTTTTCCACACCAACTTCCTGGTGTCTCAGCTTATCCGTGCAGGGAAGCCATATCAATTACAGGTTTGCTCACTTCATTTCAGTTCTTTCACTTATTGCATGTCATATCTTTTTGCAAAAGCTGAAAAGTAAATCTTGCTCCGAGGTAAATGTTTTGTTCTGAAACATTTTAGCTTTTAAATTATCTTGCGTTTATGGTAGTAGTACTTGCTGTTTCAATAACAGGTTTACATTATAATTATAGTCCTTGTTCAAATACACTCTTGTTTCTGTAGTAAAACACACACACACAGGGGCTTCAAATTAGATAATATTTATCAATACATACATTATTTAAATCAAATGCATCAATATGATAAGGTTTTCTTAGTGTTTGTCAGAGCTTTGTAACAGTCAAACATGATGTTGCCCAAAAAAAAAAGTATTAGAGGAGAATTGTGCTGCTACTGAAAAATTTTGAACTTTTTGTGTTTATGATTTGTACTTGGCAAATTAATGACTTGTTTACTAGGTAAGCTCCTCCGTACACTTCAACTTATCCAGAATTCATCATCATACATCACATTACCCCCACCCTCCAAAAACTCCATAAGTTTTCCTCCTCACCTTTTAAGGACTCCATAATTTTGCTCCTCCTTATCAATTAGAACTCGTACAGTTTTACACCTCTCGCAAGCTTCACTCTTTCTCAAGACCTCTCCTTTACACCTCCTGCCTGCTTGATCACCACAGGCTCTAGAGCCTTTAACCGCACTGCTCCTCGTCTATGAAACACACTTTCAGAAAGCATTCATGATATACTGTACACTCTCCAATCACATTCACATCATGTCTTAAAACCCATTTACACAGAAACATTTCTCCTATATGATGTAAGGCTGCATTCAAATCTTCATACCAGATTATCTGTTTTTAGGCAATACTATGTCAGCTTGTTTTATTAGTTGTACTGTAATTTAATATGTGATGTTACTCATTTGTTCCCTAGATAAATAAAATGCATTATTATTATTATTATTACCAGAAGCAATGTTCAGTATGTGAAACCCATTGTATCCTGCATCAAACTCATTGTTCAAAATTCCACTGTAACTGTTGCCTTCCTCAGATCTATCCCAATGAGAGGCACAGCATCCGCTGCCCAGAGTCTGGTGAGCACTACGAGATCATGCTGCTACACTTCCTCCAGCAACACCTCTGATGAGAACTGCAGTTTGCTGGGACATTCTCCAGTCTCCTCCCGCTTCCACTCGACTAATCACAGTCCACCACCTTCGAATCGCTATAAAATAATACCTGAGGGTGGAACTTTTGTAAAAAGATTTCCCCCCCCCCCCTCTAAATTTTCATTGATCCATTTTCCTTCTGGAAACTCTTTCCCAAGAACATTATTATTTTCCCCCAAATTTGAGCATGTCAGCAGTTTTAGCAGATTTGAAGACACCATTTGAGGGCAAGGGGTGACATCATCCCGTCAACAAAAGGAACCGTGTAGCTCATGAACATCGCAGCAACTTTTTTAAAAATCATTATTTTCCTTTTTTGCCACATTTAGGTAATAAATTTTTCCTCCTTTCAGTCCTGTTCTAAAAATTGAAGAAGTTGCCAACCGTTTTTTTATTATTATTATTATTTCATTCCTAGTGGCCTAACAGACTTTTTTTTTTTTCCCCGTCACATACGGAGAAACCTCTTATCGCCTGGTTAACACATCATTTTAACTTAAAGCTCTTCTGTTGTACAAATACACTTGTGGTTATGTGCAACCTGGGGTATGACGTGGCTCTTGCGTAAAAAGACACCTCACATTACTACCTGCGATTCGTATTTTAAGTGTGTATTATTAAAGGAACATATTTTTTATGAAGTGTTGTGATTATGTACAACCTCATTAAATAGCAGCGTTCCAGTCGTGTTTTTATCCAGGTGCCCGATTAGACAGTCACTTCATAGTGTTTGCTACTTGTACTGATGCACGCATACAATCATTTCTAAATCTGAGGACACAAACTGTTTTGAGGAATGCAGAAAAAAATTATGCAAAGTCAAGTTTGCTAGTACACAGACATGCAAGAAGTAAATTATGTATGTACTGTTTGTTTCCGTCTTTTGGAATTGAACTTTTTAGATCTTTGAGCATGCCTAGACGTGAAAAAATGGCAGAAAATTGTGATATATATATAGTACAAAAGTGGCCAGATACCAGTTGTCAGAGAAAGATAGCTAGGAATCTTGAAATATTCCTTTCTACTGTTAACAGAACTATAGTTCAATTAAAGAAAAGTATGATGGTGTTCAAGTGAACCTGGAACTTTTGACAGAATTTAATTGCAGGATAACACAGTTCTGAGAGTAAAAACTAACTTTATTTCTTTATATAATCCTCTGCTACACTAATTCACTTATCCCAGTGTTTCACTAGTGCTTTGATACCATCTGACTATCTGCGTCACATCTGAAACAATGGCATCCCAGGAACTCCTTTAATGGCCCAAACATGTGGAAATGGCTTGGAGTGAGGTCAGGATTATACAGGAGATATAGCAACTACTCTTCATCTGTAATGTGAAAATGGTGTTTTTGAATGATTTATTGTGTACAGTTTCCACAGAGAGATGCGTCTCTGGCAACAAATTATGTGCCGATTTTCAAGGCTCAGGAAAAGTTAACGACTACAGCTGTAGCTAAACCTTACTTGGGCAAAATATACAAAATTTGGTGCAAACATTACCATAAAACTATGAATGTCTATTTCTTGCATGTCTGTCCTTTTACAGAAAACAGAAGGTCACCCTTATATAATAAACTTTATTCTCATATTTTAAAGTGGCTGAGTATCCCAAGGCACAAAATTAAACATAAAAATAGCAATGGTATATTACAGTGAAAGGGAGCAGTGCTGGGTTAGGCACAAATCAGGAACATGAAACAATTAGTATTAAAAAATTAACATTGAGTACATTGTTGCATAGGAATATGAACTTATAGTACGGTGATACTATAATATGCTATAAGCAGCGAAAATTTTTACTGTAAACAAGAGAAATGTGGAAAATCAAGCATGGTCCATCTGTCCCATGCACAAGGTTATATTATTATCGAAATACCCTAAAGAGTTATGTCAATTTGTCTTTGGTACAACCTTTAACATAAAAACATAAATGTACAGTATCTTTTACTGCTGTCAACATCCAGATGAACTGTTAGCTAAATTAGACTCGAGTGTAGTTTGAGTAAATAGTACACAACACTTTTTCAAGCAAAGGTTACCAACTTTTCTACATCCCACATCTCCCCCATATCCATGTGCATGTTCACCTCTAGGTGGTGCAAACTAGCCAAGAGAACTGACGATTATCTCTGCTCCTAGATTATGATTTGATCACCTGGAAACCAGTCGTAACTCTACAGTTCCTGCAATGCTCAAATGTGTATTTTAAGCATATTTTTCTTTGGCCATGATTGGCTATAATTTAGCTAAATAGTCTGGTGTTAGTGTTGATATGGGGTCTGTGTGCCCTAAATTAATCTATACGGCAAACATAATACCAGTTGGGTATAAAACCCCTCATTCACCAAGACATTTTCCTTTCTTCAGCTTGCATCTGTTACTACAAATTGTCTGGAGAAAAAATATATATTTACTAGCACGAAGTCCAAGAAAAGAATTTGCATTAGAAACCACCCTTACTTGGTCTTTACAGTTCAGTTGTAAATACAAAGTTTGGTGTGGTCCAGCAATTTTGTGCTCATCGGAAAGAAACATTGCACCAGATCAAGTAAGTCTACAGACGTTATTTTCTAACCAGGCAGTTTCATCATAAGAAATCATATAACACTCTGCGTTACTCAAATGAATGTGATGTGATCTCACTTGAACTCAGATTTAAAGATACAGTCTGCTGTGAGCTCTAAATGGACAATGGCCATATGCTCTGTCTACACAAATGTAAGCTCTCTGGCCTGTAATCCATGTGAGAACCTGATGAACCCCAAATCATTCACTGATGGTCTTAGTAAAGACATTCTTTGCTCCTCAAATCAGTGACTCACATCTTTAAAATGAGCTACTGGAGTCTACTTGATTGTCCTCTTTGCACAAGGCTAAAATCCACAGGTGCCTTTCATATGCAATAAAACAAAAAAATATAGTAACTAACATCATTCATTTAATGACATAACACTGAGTGTAAATGGAATATCTGAAACAAACATTATTTCATATAAACCTTTAACGTGAGCCATGTTAGTTTTCAGTAAAGGTAGTTAATGCTGCTTATATGTACTTCTTGCCAGTAGTCCCTCACTCAGAGGGCCAAGTCTTTCTAGGACTGGATGGACTCCGAGGACTTGCTCTGGGGGACACCTAAAACATAAAAACAAGATATATAACTAATTCCACGCAACACAAGAACCTAATTAGAAGCTAATACTTTCAAGCAGTATTTTGAGGTGTTTGTCTGAGCAACTGTACATACGGCCTTGAGTCTGGATTTGCAAAATAAAGTCAAGATTAGGTTGGATTTAAAATGCCTGGTTGAATTAAGGATTGCAAATGTCATCTCTAATAAATAAGCAGCCCATTAACCAGTCTAATTAACTATACAGTGAGTGCCAGGTACAGCAGGTTTGCAAGGAAGGTTTGCAGATACCCAACAATAAACATAACTACAAATAGATTAAAAATGGTTGCATTATATTATATTAATTAAAATAATTGTAATTAAGGTCTAAATACTGGGGTGTAAGGAATAAAATGCTTCAAGTTGTGCTGCTGCTGCAAAAATAATCAGCCTCACAGTGGCAAGTGTTCCTGAAAAGTCCACTTTTTGTTAGGCCACACCACACCACCGCACTGTGAAATATTTTCCTATAACAAATTGTGTTCAATTAAGGAATTGAACACAATGTGTTCAATTCCTTAACTGTTGAACAGATCATTTTAAGAACAGATACATTTTCCAGTCCTTCACCGACTGTGAAGTTTGTCATTTGGATCGCAACTACGATGTAAGTAATGCGGGCCAAACTCAACAATCCTCATTTCCTGCAAAAATGCATTCCAAATTCAGAGACTCATATGATGCCTCTGCAGTCCCACTGAGTTTGTATCTTTAGAAAACCAATCTTTAGGTATCTTAAGGTGTATTTAGTAAAAATGTTACTCTTTCATTGGAAGTAACCATGTGACTATGTGCATTTTTGCCCAGAATAAGGGGTTGTAGAATTTGGCTTCAGTTACTTATGTTATACTTGCGTTCTGGTTGACAGTCTTCACGGGTCATATGCAGAGCAGGTGCATTTATGACAACCAAGACCTACCACACCACCCCATTGTGGATTATTTTCCTAGAACAGCGTGTCCCAATATGTTCAATTCCTTAACTATTGAACAGTCCATTTTAAGAACAGATAGATTACCCTTAAATGCATAGTTCTTCTATGCAACCCAATTTTGATTTATGACAGACTTCAAAACCTTGAACTATGCCTTTAAGGGTAATCTACTGTGCATCCGGAAAGTATTCACTGCGCATCACTTTTTCCACATTTTGTTATGCCACAGCCTTATTCTAAAATGGATTGTTGAGTTTGGCTCGCATTACTTACGTTGTAGTTGCGATCCAAATGACAAACTTTACAGTTGGTGTGCAGAACAGGAATATTTATAACAACCGAGACCTATTGTACCGTACTTCGGGGTATAAAAAAAAAAAAAATGAGCTATGCCTTTAAAGTGTCCATTGTACAATCATGAAATTTGAGACATGAGTAAAACGTGATCATGTGCAGGTGTGATGGACTACTTACATCAGCTTGAGCTTTAGAGTAGTTCATGTGGGCATAAAGTAACACTGCAATGTCATTGTGGGATGCCTCCAGGGCAATAGACAGGGCATTGCTGCCATCCTAAAATCAAGAAGCAAGAAAGATTTAATTTCTTTTAATGTGCTCAAAATGTATAAACAGAAATCAACTACTAAACATATATTTTACACTACACTGCTGCTCCTGAACACAAACTTCAATGTAAGCCTGATTTCAATAAACAAATAAGACTTGAGCACTTGTAGTACAGTCGTCCTGCACAGCAAGCAGTGCACTCACATTGTCTACAATAGCAATGTCGCATCCAGGCTGCTCAAGCAGAAGAGATACGATCTCGGCACGCCCGTGCTCGCTGGCACACATGAGGGCTGTCGAGCCCTCGTCATCCTGTATGTTCACGTTGGCACCGCACTCGAGTAGTGCTCGCACCATCTCCTGCCTTCCGTGGCTCACTGCCAGCATAAGCGCAGTCTGACCAGCCTAGACAAAGCCAAGCCACAAAAGATGTAGCACAAAAAAAAAAAAAAAAAAAAAACGTAGCTTGTGTGAGTGATAAGCAGTGGATCTTATTTGGATAGTGATAAGAGGTTTTAAGCAACAGTAAGGAGGAGATGGACTTTAAACAAGCCTTGAGTAGAGACTCACCTGGCTTGCCTTGGCATTGACATTCCCCAGACTGAATAGCTTCTTGACTACCAGAAAATCTTTCTCTTCTTTCACTGCTGATAATGCTGCTAGCATCACAGCAGTATATCCTGCCTTGTTCTGTTTATCCACACTGCATACACCTAGAAAACACATAATATAAAAATTAACTAATAAAAAAACTTCCACTAATCAAGAACTATGTTGTGTTCAAAAACACAAGAACCTGTGTCAAGTAGGAGTCCCACTATTGTGAAGTTGGAATGGGAAACACTGTAATGCAAAGCTGTGTTTCCATTGCCGTCGGTCATGTTGACTATGTGCCGCACCAGGCCAGGAGAAACCTCGGAGAAAGCCATTAGGTAGTTGGAAACTCGGGACGGTTGTGCCGTCTTAGCGCTGGACACTCTGAACCATTCCAGCTGCACAGTGTGGGTGCTGGAGAGCTGCAAGAGTGACATCACTTCTTTAATATTTAGATACTTTGAAACAGAAACCAAGTGGTATTTCTATGTAACTGTATAGACAGTTGGCCTACCAGTTCTTTACTTTGTGGTGCTTTGGCATCGTCATTCAGGTGGTTCTTTAAAATCAGGCAAGCCTCGCGCATTTTTGAACTCAGTTCAAACCTGCAAGAAAGTGCCTGGCATGTTTACAGCGAAGATAACAAGGAAAGCATTTTGAGCATTCACTCGTGTTAGATGTGGATTACAGAATAAAACCGAAGAACACAAGAGGGTCCTTATCTAACTCCACAGGCCTGAACAGATAGCTTTCAATTCTATCACACATTAGTTACAGGAACAGCATGGTGTTCCAAGGGCAACATTTTTGGGTCGCTGCTTATCCACTTATAAAATGTAAGAGGTGCACAGTAAAAATAGCTCTTTATAACTAGGGAAAATATTTAGCTCTAGCTGTACGACTTATAAATCAGATTTAAACATAAGCGGTATGGCTTATGGCAGGCGTTGCTTTCCTCTTGCTTTCATTTGATCAGATCTACTGTAACTTTTAAAATATATATTCAAATTAAGTGATTTTTTTTCCTCTCTCTTTTTTTATTTATACTAACACATTAGCAAAACGAAAGAAAGCTAAAAGAAAACTTCCATAATTCTTATGATTGTGTAAAGCTGCTTTGCGACAATGACAATTGTTAAAAGCGCTATACAAATAAAATTGAATTGAAATTGAATTGAAATTAAAAGACGTTCCAACCTGTTAAACAAATTGGCAGGGTTAAATAGGTTGCATCACTAACTGGTAAGTCACATTTATATGTTACATTCTTAACCAAAATAATTATCTATAAAGAACCTACTTTTCCTTCAGTACTTCAGCCTGGTCCTTAACATCGTCTTTTATAGCTGCTACATTTTCATCACTATCACTGTCTTCCAAATTAATGTTCCTTTCTTCGTCAGAGGTTTCCACTAGAGCTGCTCCCTCTTCCTCACTGCTGTCTGAGCCCCCGCCAGCCTCACTTTCATCAGAGGAGCTGCCATCATTCTCCTCCTCTTCCTCCTCGCTAGATGTTGACTCGTACCTAAACCGAATAGCAAATTATACAAGAAATTTTTATCCAGTTGTAGGTAGTGTAAACACCTTCATGCTAACTAATAGCACATCAACTCACCCTCCATTAAGAATTCCTACAAATTTTAAGCTTTTCTTGCCACCGCTGCAAGCAGTACTCGAGCCACTCCCATCCTTTCTCTTCATGATGGATTTCAGGGGGCCGGTAGCTTTCATTGAAAACATTGAATTCAAATCATCCGTCTCTCATAAATCAGCCACTTGACACAAGATGCTTTGCTTATACTCACCATCAGCAGAGATGGACTGTTCCTGATCATCTTTTTTGTCAGCGTTTAAAATATCTTCCCACTGAATGCCTGTGTCGACCTGGATTACGGCCATCTTTTCATCTGATGATTCCACAAAGTCCGTTTGAATGCTTTGATCCATTTTTATTGCTGGAAAGTCAGCACTGGAAACCCCAACCCCAACAGAGGTTTTGGAACAAGGTTCAGTTTCCACTAGCACATCAACTGTCTCTGGTTTAACAAGTGTCTCTCTTTCTAACATTATCTTTGACGTTCTTGCCATCTCCAGAGCCTTTAGCTCCTCGAGGTCCTGATTGGCCTGGGATAACCTTCTCTCAAGGAGATGGACAGACTCTTGCTGACACTTAATGGTTTCTTGAAGGTTTTCTATTTCTTGTTCGGTCTCACTTGACAACCCAAGTAACGATTCCATTACCCAGACCGCCACTTCTTTTGTTGAGATCTCGGCCTGAACAACTTCATCACAGACAGGCACTGGCTCAGTTTCCATGCCTCTGTGACAGACATCCACAGCAGCTTCTACAGCTGCATCTTTCACATCCGGAACAATTTTAAATGGAAGGTCATTACCTACAGCTATAGATCGTTTCTCCATCACCACCACATTTTCACCAGACCTCTTGTCCTGACTTGTACGGCTAGGTTCTAAAGATGATGACAAGGGTGCAGGTTCTACCAGAGCACAGTTTTTTGCATTAACCAGAGCAGTAACTTCTTCTGTTTTCTTTTGAAGGGCTATGAGCAACCTATCCTTTTCATCACGCAGCATGGACACTTCTCTTTCAAGTGCTGGTACCCCCTTAACTTTTTCTTCCATCTCCCTGAGCTGTCTAAGGGCGAAAGCCATCTGTTCTCGTACTGTCTGTAGCTGCCCAGGGGGAAATGAAGACGTTCCAGAGATGGAGGCTGGGGTGCTCCTTCCAGAATTCTGAGGACTAAATCTGGTCCAGCCAGCAATAGAGGGATTCTGCACAACTGGGGAGATCTGTAATATGTGACTATCTGTAGCGATCTGGGAAGGCACTGAAATGCTTCTATTTGATCCCAATCCTTTCACACTTTCCTTTGGAAGGTCTGAAAGAGGAGAGCTTAAACCATTTGGGCAAAGACTCTGCTCTTGCTGTAGGCGACGACTTGTCTCTAGTAACGTTCTCTCCACCCTGGGGTTACGTGGTGGTGGGGGAGGTGGCATTTTTGAACAAGATGTTAGTGTGGGACTGATCGTCAAAGATGGTGACAGTGATTGTGACCTGCTGGCTGAAGTAACATGGCCTCGAGGAACAGCTTGGGGAAGAGACCGACCATCTTCGCTGGTTGTTGATGCCAGTGATTCAGTAGAAGTCCAGCCACTGGTGCGACCCCCAACACTCCTCTGAGAGACTCTGTCACTACGCGATCCTCTCCGAGGGCTCATGTTTGTGCGTCGCAAAGTCTGACCACTCTCTATTTCTTCCACATATTTAAGGAAATCAAGGTCCAGCTGGAATCCATACGGAGTCTGTACGGAATAGGATGCACCATGATCCATTTCTTCTTGAGTCGCGCAATGAAAAGGGGAACCCAGATCTGGGGGAAAATCAGGTTCGCTATTACTTTTGTGATACACGACCAAGCAGGAGTTAACAAGAAAGCCCTCATTTTACTTATAGATATCTGAAATGATTACTAATAAAGGTTTAATAAAGGTCTAATAAAAGTTGCTAGCCTTCTCAAGCTTAGCTATACCAGCTATTTCAATGTGCTTTTACTCAAGTAAAAGCTACATGGCTGGCTGGCAGTGGTTGAGCAACAGTTAATGAATGGCAGTAAATAAACACTGCCATTATTGAGTTAATACTGTAACCCTACTTAGTCCCTACGTTTTTTTTTGTTTTTTTTTTCCAGTGAAGGCTATAAACCCAGAACAAGGCTTTAGTATTGAACAATAAGCTGTAAAATAAAGCCTGGGTTTTATATATATATATATATATATATATATATATATATATATAATTATTATTATTTTTTCACTAAGCATTTAAGTGATCTTGCACCACTCTCATTCAGGTTGTTTTTCCGATCACATTTCTTTCTCAAAGTTGAAGGTTCACCTCTATCCATCAGGTACTAGTTATACAGTTTCCTTAGTTAAATCCAGGTGGTGAATAGACAGTGTATATAATATTAATATAATAAGATGCATTTATATTGACAATATCCCATGGTATTAGTTGTATCATTAAATATCTTCTAAATATCCCTAAAAAGGCATGTTTTAACACAAACCTCCTCATTAACATGTGATTTTTCATTGTGGGTCATTGTTGTCAAATTGAGTCTTGTCTGTTATTCTCGTGAAATGTGCATGAACAAGATTGAACGGTGTCTGCTTAATAAACAGCTAATGTTTTTGTTTTAATCAGGGTTTGAGAATACCCACACCTCGGACAATGAAAAACATGCTGACCTTTATTTTTAAGTATTGATGTTTATATTCTTGTAATACTATATGCAGATTATTGACTTATCACTCCCCCATGAACATACAAGAAGACCATCATATAGGCTCTGATCCTGCTAATAATCCTGTCTTGTATCTGTACTTCTTTTTGGGTGCCCACCATGCAGAACAAAATACAACTCCACCATTTTGCTTGTCATAACAATATATTGACAACTGTCCAAATACTGGTCTGATGTTTCTGAGGTCAATGTTAGTTAATTATGATTTTATCATATTATCTTTACATTTTCTTTGCCAGACAGGAAAAAGGCAGGACAAATTCAGTGACTCTGCTTACCAAAAATGTAAACATTTAGTTTTTTCCTTTCTAAGACATCATTTGTCTTGACTAAAAACCTAGTTATTTAGCCAAGCATTTTTGTAAATAGATTTGGCTTAAGTAAAGGAGCAGATCTGGGGGACTCATGGATGTAGAGTATTATGGTGAACTGGTATGTTTAGATGCTGTCTTCCCCACTCTCATTGATCACTTAGGTTTGTTGATGGTGAAGTGATTGGTCGCTTTACATCTTAAGGAGCCCTCATGTCTGTGTTTCCTTCTGGCTCACCCTTTTAGTCATAGTTAGTGTGTGGTCTGCCTGGGATGCGTGTGGTGACTGGGAATGGTTCCACTTTACCACGAAGACACTCCTGGCCTCGGCTGATGCTGACAGCTGTTTTCTGAGGAAGTGTGACTGATAGTTCAGGACTGGAATTTCCTACAGTCTACCTGAGCCTCCAATAACGAACTGGAGTCATTATTAACTTAACCACATCACAATGTTTCTTCCTATTGCCATCTCAGGGAGTTTTTCCTTGCCACTGTCGCTGTTGCCCTCTGCTTGCTCATCAGGGACAATCTTATCATTTTGATTCGTTCACATTCACATTTCATACAAACTACCATAATTCTTTTGATTGTGTGCGCTATACAAATAAAATTGAATTGAATTGAATTGCATTAAAATTTACTCAAAACCAAGAGGGGTTTTCAACTAAGATAACTGTAATTACTATATTTTTACTTCAGTGTGTGGATTGAAAAGAACTGGAGTCAATAATGAGAGAAAACATTGGGAGAATGTAGCCTGGAGCAGCCTATCCCAGGGAAGTAAACAAGGCAGGATTCTCCCAGCCCATGATAGGGCACAAGAAAACACACACACTTACAATAAAGCCACTCAAGCAGCACCAAATGTCTTTGGAAACCAAAGAAACCCACCACGCACAGGGATAACTCCACACACACACACACACCAGCCACAGTTCCACTTAGGAAAATGTGTAAAATGTCAAAATATAATCTTCTCTTCCTGCCAAAAACTGATTTATGAAGACATATAAAGAAACTGGGGCGTCACGGAGGTGTAGTGGTTAGCACTGTCGCCTTGCACCTCCAGGGTTCGGGTTCGATTCCCAGCCAGGCTCGATTCCAGTCTCTTTGTGCATGGAGTTTGCATGTTCTCCCCATGCTTGGTGGGTTTCCTTCAGGCACTTCGGTTTCCTCCCACAGTCCAAAGACATGTAGGTTAGGCTAACTGGCATTCCCAAAGTGTCTGTAGTGTGTGAATGAGCATGTGTTTATGTGTGTGTGCCCTGCGATGGATTGGCAACCTGTCCAGGATGTAGCCCGATTTGTGCCCTAAGCCTCCTGGGATAGGCTCCAGGTCCCCGCGACCCTGAATACAGGCTAAAGCGGTATAGACGATGAGTCAGTGAGTATAAAGAAACTGAATGCTGTTTTCTCACTCTACTTTTATTTGCAAATAGTGAGTTCAACATGTGGATTGTAAAAAATTTGGATCGAGTTGTTTACCAAAGGGGCGGCACGATGGTGTAGTGGTTAGCACTGTCACCTTGCACCTCCAGGGTCCGGGTTCGATTTCCGGCCAGACTCGATTCCCGTCTCTTTGAGTTTGCATGTTCTCCCTGTGCTTGGTGGGTTTCCTCTGGGTACTCTAGTAATGTATGAATGTGTGTGTGTGCTCTGCGATGGATTGACACCCCCTCCCGAATACAGGATAAAGCGATATAGACGATGAGTGATGAGTGAGTGAGAGAGGGTGTTTACCAAAGGATAAACTCTTGTAAGGGCCTTGCCAAAAAAATTTCTTGCCAATATAAAGGATCGAGCAAAAGGATGAGTCACGTGACAAATGGAAACGGCAGATGAAAAGTACGAACTGGAAAAAACCTGCCAGCATTCTGCCGGCCAAGAATATTATACTGAATATAATACGAAATGAAATGAAACGATGATTTATCATTCCTGTAGCACTGGCATGTGTTAAATCTTACACCGACATTGTTAAACACCGGCCCTCCCCCGGGGAATTTTAATCACGTATTATTAGCATTCAACACTCGGCGTGCTGCGAGAAAGCGGGACTCTGTGTGTGTGTGTGTGTGTGTGTGTGAAAAGGCTGATGTCTGCTGGAGTGTGAAGGCATGTGGAAGAGTACTTTTTTTCGACTTGCAGTGCTACGGTAAGGGAATCTAATTTGCTTTCACGGATCGGATTCACACTGGACTATAGCATCTGTAGGTTTGTCGTATTTTTTGTTGTTGTTTATTGTTTATTGATCATTTAAAAGTGAACTGATCGTCGGTGTGTTTGTTGTTGGATCTGGTTACATTATTTCATTAGTCGCTTTCATTTAAAACCACTTTTATGTGAAAGTGAAATAAAAGCGTTACTCTGTAGTCACACTAGTCCACAGACCAGCTCAACCAGTTAAGTGGACGATGGAGGGAGAGACACAGCGCCCTAAAAGTACACACTGCTGGCTTGATCCGGCTGGGCAGAGAATCAAAGACATCTGCAGCACTCTGGTGTCACTTGCTCTATCCGTTCCATTCCCAGCTTCAGAAAGTAAAAGTCTTGCTACATATTTGTTCTATCTATTAACTAAACCAGCTGAGTCCAATTAGCACAACTCTTCATCCAGATAGGCTTAAGCTAATTATTGAAATCACCTCTTTAGTGTTTTTAGAGGACTATAATGCAGTGGCATATGCTGTCTCATTGTACAGTGGTGACCAAAAGTATTAAGTCAAAAAAGCTCATTCACTCATCGTCTATACCGCTTTATCCTGTAATCCAGGAGATTTAGGGCACGAGGCACCCTGGACAGGGTGCCAATCCACCGCAGGGTACATACATACATGCTCAGTCACACACTACAGACAATGTGGGAAAGCCAGTACACATGTCTTTTTGGACTGTGGGAGGAAACCCACCAAGCACAGGGAGAACATACAAACTCCATACACATAGACCCGAGGTAGGAAGCGAACCCAGACCCTGGAGGTGCAAGGTGACAGTACTAACTACTAAGCCACCATGGGATCCAAGCTAAGACAAATCACATAAATAAAAATAAGGAATATTAAAACAAATGAGTACTTTAAAAGTTTATGTAAAGGGTCAATCATGTTAAGTCACGTTGTTAATTCCTGATGACATCAAATGTGAATTTGTATTCCGTGAATAGAATGTCATTGTTCACTTAAAAAAAAAAAAAAAGGCAGGAGCTTGTCATCACATTGCAGAAGGTGGCTTTAACTGTCAGAAATAAGGTACAATCTATATAAATAAAAGAGAGATTTTAATGGTCAGAACACGCTCTTTCAACGATATCTTTATGATTTCATACACTGGAGGACCTGAAACCAGTCTCAATCTCTGTCTGCATGTCTGTTCAGCCAGATTTTATCACAGCATTATGAAAAACTGTCTTAAAAGAATTTTTATTGAACTCTGCCAGTCTTTTGGTCTTTGCTTAAAGCTAAACCTGCGCCATGACTGAAATAAAAATGTTATGAAATGTTATGAGCAGTTTTGTGCCAGATTATTAACTGCAAGTTTTGACAGCGTACTGCATACAATTTGTGGGCATGTTTTAAATCAACTGCTGAACAGAATTTATTGAAATTTTTGCAGTACTTGGATGTTTTGGAAAATTAACCTGCACCATAAGTGAAATCAAAATGTTGAGTAAAAGCAATGCTATGAACAGTTATCTGCCGAATTTAATAATAGGCTACTTGCTCAATATAAACAAACACCTGCACCAATAGATATTGATTAGGAAAACTAAATTGAATTACATTTTTACCTCTGAAATAGCAGCTCTGAAGTGCTGGAGTCTGTTTAAGACAAATCTTTATCTTTACCTGGTCTCATTTTTCAATTACTCATCTTTGATTCACTCTTCGATTACCGAACAGGAAGTGTTCTTGGCTGATGACGAAAGAAGTACAACTTTGCGTAAACAAGGCGTAAGATACTCAACCTTACAAAATTTTATTTCTTATAATAAGTTAGGCAGAGAGTTCTGCTGTGCAGAAATTTAGGCAGACTTGTACATGGGCTTCAACCTGAAATAATTTCAGGTTGAAATAAACTGATTTCATTAAAGCACTTATACTGGTGTATAAATGGTGTATAATTTCCTTTTCCTTTTTGGACTTTAGGAGAGAACTTTGTGGTTTCTGAATTTAGTGATGTATGATGGTACTGGATCTAGAGTTATCAATAAGGGAATGATTTTTAATAACTGTAAATATTTGAATAAACTGTGTGTATTACAGCTGAATACTCTTCCCAGTAAATTTGTATGATTCCTGTTAGCAGTGGAGAAATGTAAATCTGTTGGTTTGATTACTTATATCTGCACCCAGATTTGAATCTAAATATAGAATATGGAGTAAATCAGGGTTGTAGGTTTCTTGCATAGAAATGACCACTGCGACAAGGCTAGGGCAACGAGTTCTCCTTTGTAGCTTCATGGTAAAGTACCTTTTCACTGAAACGTTTTCACGGAAGACTGATTAAAGTTCTCAAACAGGAAATGCATGATTTCTGATTGTGCAATTTTTTTTAACACTTACAGCATGCGGATATCTATATTTGCCTTTACTGTTTATTCATATTGTAATGGACACTGATTGTTGCTGTATGCATGGCATTTTAAGGCAGGGGTAGCTCAGTGGTTAAGGTGTCGGACTACTGATCAGAAGGCCTCCGGTTCAAATCCCAGCACCAACAAATAGCTACTGTTGGGCCCTTGAGCAATGTCCTTAACCTTCACCTGCTCATGTGTGTAATGAGAGAAATGGAAGTTGCTCTGGATAAGGGAGTCTGTCAAATGCAATGTACTATATGGTTGTTTCAGACCACTGACATACAGTTTTTTGTCACACACTGATTAGTACTGCTACAGTATAGTTCAAGTGTCTGGATGTTTGAGATGTTAACACTGATTAGCTGTGATGGACTAGAACTGAAACTTAACTGTTCATCAAAGATTCAAGAGCAGGTTTGGACAACTATGTCCATGTGCTGTAGACTGTGGTCAGGATGTGGATCCAGCAAATGTTTAATTTTAGTTGCATGAATCAAACCCTGTACTGAACACTGAACTATACTGTAGCAGTAGTAATTGTTTATCTGATGGGAGATCATCAACAACTGGAAGAGTTTTCACAGATATTCATAGTTTTTATCATTTCATTTACCAATTGTGTTGTAATTACTGAAGTGGTGCCTTGTTAAAAATAGAAGTCAGCACACAAGTTGCAACAGAAAATCTTTACCCTGTGTCTGAACTCGATGTTGAAATACTGTTTCCTTGGATTTTTCACCTGTGGAACACATTCCACATTTTAACTATGTAACATTCTTGTTACATAGTTAAAGATGCCATAACTGGTATTATGGCTCCATCATGTTGAGACTGGAATTGTGCCAGATTCTTTCGCTTCCTTAATCAAGTAAATTATCAGAACATAGTATGCGATTACCGTGTCCTGGGCAGGAGAGTTGGCATCCATCCATGCTCACCAGGTGGGAAGGGACAGGAATGTTTCAGATGATAGAAAACCACACATTTTTTCTGTATGTCACGAAGGTCAATACAGATATCTTATCTATGCATTGTTTGCAGTGCCAGTCAGGAATGGTAATGTGAAGTGCCAGTGCAAAACAAAACACAGATGCTTCAAATTGATGTCATATTTATAGCAATGAATGAATCACAAATGTTTGTGTTATCACCGTTCTGTTGTGTTAACTGCTTATCTGGACCAAATTCCCAATTTGATGACATGTGTACAGTATAGTCCCTTGTAGGAGTATTTAGATGTCATGGCCGCTGTAGAATTTGGGATCCTATTTGCAGGTTCATTTAAAAGATGTACGTCATAAGACTCTTAAAGGATCTAAGTTTGTATCACTGTGTTAGGACAGTGGAGTTGAAACAGATACTGTACTTTTGGACCCGGGGCCCGTATTTTGTTTAAAGTAGAGTGCAAGAATTTGCATAGATGTTGCAAGAATCCATAACTAAAAGTAGTTACTCAACTCGATGTTGAAATACTGTGTTTTTATTGCCTATCTGTGAAATGCATTCCACATTTTAAACCACTTGTAACATGGTTAAAGATGTCATAACTGGTAATATAACACCATCTATACCAGTAGACTGGAATTATGCCAGATTATTCATTTTTACTTCCTTGATCAAGTAAATTATCTGAATATACGGTAGTATGTGAGTTTGGCAGTAAAAACAACCCTTAGGTGGAACATGTCTGGTCATATGAGTCTTTTCAGTCATTTTTCCTGTTCATTTGTCAACTACAGGCATGTAGAAAAACAATAATTTTCAGTAAATAAGCACAATCAAATTCAGTAATGCTGAACTCTTCGTTTTCACTTTCCCTCCAGTCATTCCAGATTTATTGTGCTTTGTTTCTCCTACTTCTTTTTTTTACTCCTTTTCCTTTTTGTCTCTTACAGTGCGTTATTGTTTTTTTTCCCCCTTTATCATGTCTGTCTGTCATCATATTTGAGGTGAGAGGAGAAACTTGAGCACTTTTTAGAACAGTCCATGACATGTGTACAGTGCATGTGAAAAGCTGTAGATAAAAGTTAACTCTCTAAATCTCTGTCCTTGTTTGAGGAGGCCAAGTGTATTTGTTTAAAAGAAGTCATGCCCAGTTGCCTTTAATTGTGGACTTGGTAAGCGCAGAACTGCACGATTGTTGAAGGGATTATTGTACGTATTTATATTCGACTTCTAGTCTAGCCATTATTGCTTTGTGCCTTGTGTATTCCAGTGTCAAGACTGTAATGGAATGTACACTACCGTTCAAAAGTTTGGGGTCACTTGCAAATTTCTTTGTTTTTGTTTAGTGATTTATTTTCTACATT
>JAQMYJ010000040.1:23634824-23661079 GCA_030014305.1 Clarias laeviceps | reverse complement strand
TGTGTGTGTGTGTGTGTGTGTGTGTGTGTGTGTGTGAAGCCGAATGGGGGTGGGATGGGGGAGATGAATAGGCGAGATTGTGTGTAACGACAATATAACAACAGACTGAAACAGAGAGGGAGAGAGAAAATGGATTTTTAACCTCTCTAATGAATTTCTTTTGCTTAACACGCGTGTTATAAGAAACAGTACATGCGCGCTGTACACACATGCTTACAAACACAAAATGAATGTTTTACGCGCACACACACGTGGTCACAATGTTATAGTAAACAGTACACGCGTGCACGGATGTTGATCATACCAGTGAGAGACGCGCACTAAGACCCAGCAGGGGAGACGATTACCCACAATTCCACAGTGCAAGAGAGAGAAAAAACATTGGCTCAGTTGTGATCACGTGACGCTCGACATTAAAACAAGAAGCATATGCATACATGATACTCAGTACTCGTAGCCTAGACTTGTAAACCGCGTTACTCGCAATCTGAGGTTCCACTGTAATTAACAGATCCTTCTCTGAAGTTTTAATTATCAAAAGTTTTTTTTTAATCTATGTGGTCTTTATCACCGCCTTTAAAATAACATGTAGGTTTTTTGCTTTTGCACTAATCCACACTGCTTTAATATATATATATATATATATATATATATATATATATATTCTGTTAGCAGATGAAATAACTAATTCATCACAGCTTGCTGAGTTCTTTCACCTTTTCCTAATAAACACTACACTTTACACTTTTTGCTTGTTTCAGAGGACCAGAACTCCAATTAACAGCACTGGAAAGAGTCAGTCATGGAACCCCCCCACCCACACAGTCAGGAAAAAAAAAAAAAACAGACGAGATGTAAAGGAAGGGGGGGAAGCATTTTATGCAGGCAGGTCTGTTTTTGGAGAGCCCTAGGCACATTCCAGCACTACTTCCCTCTCACATCCTGCTAATGTGACCAGGCTTCGACTTGTAACTTGTGCACAGACAGAGCGTAGGTGCCTGTAAAAAATAATACAGAAAAAGATGAATGGGCAAACGCTATTAAGCCTTTGGAGGTGGAGAGAAGTAAGATGACTGCACTGTAAATAATCCGAATAATTCAAAACCGTACCTTCTCTTATGCATCAATGCAGAATTATGCTTTGTTACTTAAGCAAACCTAGGTTCGTGACCTCCCTTGATGCTCTAGATCTGTAGTCAGTCATGCTTGACTACGCTACCCAGTGTCAGCTTGTTTCCTGAACTATCAGCTTGCCGAACACCCAATCTCGCTATCTTTGAGGAGACGTCTCACAGTGTTTACAAAGCCTGGTGATAAGTGCCTAATTACAGGGAAGAAAAAGGGAGAGAGAGAGAGAGAAAAAAAAAATTATAAAATAAATCACATTCCTCACAGCCCCCCCATTTAACGTCACATGAGGGTGGAAGTTTCACACAAAAAAAAAAAAAAAGCCTTCCACGCCTCAAACTAACTAATCAAGTGATTTATTTAATGTTAAGAAATGTTAGTTTTGACATATATGAATAAAGTAATCACTCTAGAAAAACTACGGGTATCTGTGCTTCACAGGTCGCTGCAGATGATGCTGACCATTGTAAAAACCCACCATTTTGAAATCAGGCTCTGCCCGTGACGTCACTCCATTACACATATTCGGCTTATTGGTTCATTGTGAGTCATGTTTTCAAAACATGACCTCATGGTCCTCCCTCCCATTTCCCCTAGAGGGATGTTGTCAATCGGGCAGTACGGGTTGGGGCATGTATCAAACGTAACAGCTTAAAGTACTTAAACAATGACTGACCACAACCGGTCTTAATCTGTGCTGTTGTACAAAGCCCAGAAACACAAGGATGGACATTTTATGGTATTATACACTCCATTTCAACCTTTCTCAACAACAAATCTGCAGTTTCCTGACGGGAAGTGGGTTTGATAATGCCCCTGGGACGCCCCCCATTGTCTTAAAAGCTGTTACGGACAAGCAACTGATCACTGGACCACAAGATGTTTCCTTTAAACCACAGAGAGATATATAAACAAGGAAACAAAGCACACAAATCACAGTTGCATGCCGTCACAAACCCAGCATCAGCTGATTTTCCGTAAAAAACACTGTATTTAATTACATTTTTACCACAGAGTATCCGAGTAATCCGAGAGCGTGGGTTAATTTTCCGTAACAGCACGGTTTATATTAATGCCTCCCGTTTACTTTCATTGTATGGCACAGAATGCAACTACATAACCTATTTATAAATCTTTATTATTTTTCGATTAATAAATCACATTAATAAATCACACAAACATAGCAGTCGATTTCCCAACACATATTTCTCACAAGCCTGACAATCAAAAAGCAATGCCTTCAAGCATGTAGTCTTCATACAACGTCTTAAAAAAACCTTAATTTTCTATCCAACACAGCACAAGGACACATTGAACAGCATATAATGAACCATTATGCTCCTTCCTTGACAAACATTCTGAAGTCTCCTTGTTCTGCCTTCCAGTTCATCTACAAAAAGAACTGGAAGCAGTACAGAAGATTAGGATGAAGAAAAAACTTCAGAATTCCTTGGAAAAGTCATACTTTATTATATTCCTCAGTCAATAAACACTTCGCACACAGAGATAAGCTTTAAGCGCCGACATGAAATTATGCACAAGTAGAATTCCTAAGTTATAAATGGTGGCATTAATAGAGAAAAGTGTTCAAGAGTTAGAAGTATACAGAATGCCACAGAGGCATAACGCTAATGTACGTGAAGTAAAAATGCACATAAACAGCACAATCACATGCCAAGATCCTCAGCAAGGTTAACCAAAGTAGGACTCGGAGAAGGAGAACATTCACTTTTGGGAGTGAGCATGCCATTAGATTGTAAAGCCATACCGTACCATCCAGTACTTTAAACAGATAAATAGGACTGATCTGAAGCACTACATAACATACTAACATAGCTGTTTATTGATTAAAAAAAAAATTTGATATTTAAATTAGCCGTAGAGAATTTGGTGGGATCGCATTAAGGGTCTGGTAAATTCTATCTTAAAATATTGCACATCTTATATCTTAAAATATTGCTGATTTTGTTGGGATAATGCTCTACCGGACATGTTCAAATGCAATTTCTTTTTTATTGGACACAAATTTCTGCTTTAAAAGTGTCTCACACCAACATTTCGACTGCCTGTTGTGGAGAATTCCATTAAGCACATTCTGTTGAGCGTCATCATAATGCAAGGTCGGTAAATTCAGAGCAAGACCTGTAGACATAACAGTAACATACCAGGTGGCTGGGATTATTCTAGTTGTCTGGGAAACCAGTTGTAAATCAGTAAGTAAGCAATAAGAGTTATCGATTGTCAATTAACAGGAGAATAACAACCCTTTTGTTTTTTTCTTGCACTTAACAATGTGTAAGTTATTAGTGAAAAGAAAAAGTAACCACTGTTCATCAAACTAGCAGTTACATTCAAACTCACATCTGGACACATGGATACAAAACCTTATTTTGTTTCTTACATTGTTTCAACTGATTCATTGCTTTTTGCATTTTGCATCAATTACAGCCACACTCCTTTATTCTTCCAGCACCTCATTCAGAAATTTGAGGGAGGCCACGTGAGACTACGTGACTCTTTATCCACCTTGGAGCCGCACCAGCTCGGTGTTCAAGATAAAAAGTAGCTCATAAAAGCTTATAAATAAACCTGACCTATGCAAGTTCTAAAATTAATAATACTTTAACTCTTACATGCACAAACAGTATATACACATACACACAGTTTTTCTACATTTAGTTGTTTTTAAAATACAAAGTTTTTGAGAAGAGACAAGTTCATTTAGAGTTATCAGCCTCAAAAATAACCAATTAACAGCACCTCAGGTTAGAGCCATTATGAAGGCTTTATAGAGCATAAGTAGCAGATACATCTCAATATCAACTATTCAATGGAGATTATTGCATATTTTGGATACCGTTCAGCATTGTTTTACAAATACAGGAAAGACCATGGAATTAGAAGGTGTATGCAAACTTGCAATTGGTAATGTATATATAAAAATAAAAATAAAAAAGGGACTTGCAAAGGAAATATATATATATATTATTTTCAGCAGTTTGGACACAAGTGCCTTTAACTTGGCTTCCCTGAAGTGTTTTATTAAATTTTTCCATTTATTTTACTCTGTAGATCTTGGTTCACTGTTCACTCCATGTTTAAATTAGATGCCTATGGCAGGGAACTTGTGCGTATCTTATACGACACATAAATAAGTATATGACCTATAAATAAGGGATGAGTGAGTGGGAACATGTTTCCCTTTGGCTGACTGATTATCTGCATTCATTCCACAGCTTTCCATTTTTGCACATTACAACACCCCGTTGCTGATTATTTCACTTTAACAGTACAACAGTGAGTTATTTCTCACTTATTACGTATGTAATATACTTAAATTAGATAAGTACTACAATTGGAATTGACACATACAGTATATGCAGTATTATCTCCGTGTATTATAAATCCATGCTACGACACGCATCACGATACGGGCTTTGTGAAATGTCATCGACCTGAGATTATACTGAGAAATAGAATATTCCATTTTTAATACATTTTACTTTGTAATAATGACATATTGAATGCAAAAATACTACATCATATTGTAAGAATATCGCATTATGGATATCCTTCTGTATCATGGATGTAATTCTTCATAACCTTACTAATACAAAAACACTGTGGTTAATTGTGCCTTCAAAGACTGAGAAACAAATTAATGTCATCACTGATCGTACTGCTGTCTGACATCCACCTGAAAAGTAAACAGGCAATCAGGACTATACACCAGGTTTTAGGGCGTGATTAAGCCAGTCACAGGGGAAGCTGAAGTGCACATAAAAATGTCAAGTTATAGTAACGGCTTAGTGTGTAAGCAGAGGCAGAGCTCATAATAAATATTAAAAGTGAAATTCAAAGAATCAAAATTTCTTTCACCAGTGTTTTGTTCACAAATATTTAGCTGACTCTGTTGCTTTCTGTGTAATTGATTACATTAGAATAGGCGTCAATTAATTGACAAATATGATCTTGAGAAAAAAACTAACAATCCATTCTTTTATATGATCCATTTATTTTACAAGTCGCTATTCTAATTATTTAACTATAATGACAGATACAGTACTTTGAAATCTTGCTGTCAGTTACATTGAAACGAACCACATTTAAAGGAAGGGGGTATTTGCTATTTTAGTCCTTTTCCATATCCTGATATGTTACACCATCTAAGGAGTTCATCAGTTAAAATGGACAAATTCCGTCCATTGTCTTCCCCTTGTTAGTTCCTCGATAACATCAAGTGACCCGGTGGTACAACGAAAGTCAAGCAAATTCACATTTCAAAAATATGCAGAAATGATCAGTTATCAAATATGCTACAAGTGACGACAATAAGTGAGCAAGTTATGCAAGTGTCCACTTATATTTCTGACTTATGATTACATCTAAATATTCCAACACCAAAAATGGGGGCAGGATAGGAAAGGTTTAGGGTTCCAAAAAAAATGATAAGTTCTGCACTAGAATATTACAAATTACATAGAGAACTTTTTGTTCACTTAACTCTCATGTTACATTAAAATATTACAAAGTGAACTTTGTTGACTGTTTAGTCCATTTGCTCGTTGTCAGGATTCAGTCTCTTAACCTTCTGATCTGTAGTATAATGCCTTTACTGCACAGTAGCCTTGAACTGAAAAGACTAGTCTACTTTCAGGAGCAACCATTCTGTACAAATATCACAAGTATTTTTGCTTTTTCCCAATTTCTTGGTCTTGTGAGTGGTGCTCTTTGTAATATTGTGCTACCAGAAACCACAGAATGCACCCGATGACACGTCAGACAACAGAATTTAAACATGCTTTTAGACTTAACTGTCTGTGGGCACAAACCAGACACATACAATTCTAGAGTTACGGCTCTAAAACCTAGCATTACAGCTGTGAATCTTGAACTCAATGAATTGTAAAGTGTTTTTGGAATGACTAATCATTTTAAAGGACTGAAATAAGAATAAAAATTTAAAAATAAAAAAAAAAGACAAAAACTGCCCCCCTCACCCATTCTGCAGCTGTTTTAAACATGGCTCATTTTAAATGATATAGTACGACAGGCTAATACGGTTTTCATAAAAACGCAATCACAGCAGTTAATACGCACACATTAATAGGCTTAAACATAACTCCCATGTCTCCTACCCTTGCTATTTCCCCCTGCAAGCTTTTCTGACATAAGGTGGATGTTTGATGGGGGCAAAATCAGAATAAACATTTCCTTGTTTTACAAACCTGTACAACACATATTTCTTAGTTTCACTAATATGCAGACACTGTTTGAGTAATGTACTTCATCAGAAAGCTGAAGGAAAATGTGTCTGATAGATAAGTTAATACCAAGACGTAAAAAATACAAACATTTAACTATGGGTAGAGCATGGGTAAAAATAATTGTCCAAATGCCCAATATTTCACAATTACTTTTACCATCAGTAAACATAGAAATTATTACTGCAACAAAATAAAAATAAAAAGTGTCTCCTGTAAAAGACGGGAGGTACTCAGCCTGCTAAAGCAAGGAGGAAATATAGAAGACATGGGAGTATACCTTGTTCCATGTACAAAGAGGCACACATTTCACTGACACTAATCAAGGTTACATAGCTACAAAATCAATAAAAGCAGTGTGTTCGCATGAGCCCATGAGAATATCTGCAAAAGTAAAAAGAGTCAGCAAAGTCTATTTATTTCTTGTCTGAGATGTCAGGTGTCCAACACTGCATGAATGTGTTAATGACCTGATTACTTGAATCGTGTGCATGTGTGTTTAGGCTTGCTCTCACTGTCACTGTGCCTTTTGAGGCTGAAGTGATTTATGAGCCTTGCTGCTCCAGGTTACATGTATTACTAGGTAGGATTTTGTTCTTTTTTTCTTGTAAGACAGAATCAACAAACAGCTTCAGAATTACTGCGTGAATACCATCATTGAGGTCCAACACTCACTTCGTCTGCTTGGTTTGTCAGTGGCTCTTGTGGTTTAGTAGGTAAAAAAAAAAAAAAAAAAGTGGAATCTCTTCTTGCATCAACTGTTGTCCTGGACATTTGAGTATGTTCCTTGCCCCAACACACCCACTTTAACACAGGAAGTGCTGTTAATAAGCAGATTAGTTGGAGGGGACCACTAAAATGAGTAGTCTTGTGAGCCAGTGGTCCAGACTGTCATTTACTAGCCTACACATGGAAGCCACTTTGCTTAAAAGTAGCTGGCATGTTGGTGTAGTAGGTTAGAGAGGCCACCTTACAGCTCCATGGATCGGTCCCGTCTGTGCATGTTGTCCACATGGGGTTCCTTTACCTCCCAAAAACATAGCAACAGGCGGATAATTGCACACATAGGTGCTATGTGTGCACACAGTACACTGCAATCGCCTGGCGTCCCACCCAGTGGTGACATTGTGCTTAATGCTTTGGAATACTCATCACAATGTTGTAAGTTTAAATCCCAGGCCTGCCTTAGTTATTCCCTTGAGCAAGATCCTTAACCTTCTACCCCTCGCAAGATCTCCTGTCTTCAATGCAGGTTGTAAATCACTTCATCGGCCAAATGCAAATGGAGATGTAATTAACTTGCTGCAATTGAACCCTTGGGGACCTGAGATGACGGATCCGTCCTCCCCTGCCGAGGGGAAACGCAGGAGAAGGGCAGTGAACCAAGAAGGAACCATAAATAGAATCACAGGACATGAGCCATGTGAAAGATCACTGTTTTAATTTTTCCTACTTCCAGTCAACATGTTAATCCTATTCATACAGATACTCGGCTTCTTTGTGTGACGAAATAATGCACCGCGTTCATCATTTGCTGTGCCAAATGCACAGGTTTGAAACAGCTCATAATAAGTCAGTGTCCATTGTCTTATCCGGAGGAATGTCTCTCTCTCTCGCTCTCTCTCTTTGTTTTTAAGCTGTTTTCATGTTTTCCACAATGTGAGAAGACACTCTTGGAGTGTACAAGCTGACAGTAAATTATGGCGTGGTGTCTGTGCAATGCCTCAGTGACTTTTCTTATTTAATGTGTATTAAATGAAATGTCACGAGGGCGGGTCTCGTGTCTCGCGCACTAATATAACAATGTCTCGAGACGTCCTTGTTTACTCACAACAACGACAACAATAAAATAATATGATTAAATAAATTATTTTAGTTTTCTACCATTTACTGGTTATAAATAAACAAACAAAACAAACAACAAAACAAACAAATCTGTAGTCATTCAGTTATTAAACCATTTTACACCGTATTAATCTGAGAGTGTTCGGCTCGCTTTAGACTGTACGAGACTTATTTTTGGAGTTTTTAAGTCCCGGGCAACTTGATAAGGTTTCCCTCCCTGTACGTGAGGAGGTGGCGGGACATTTTCTATTCCCCCGTTAGTTGTCGAGAGGCCGAACCTAGAATAAAATACGTCGACCCATCTATTTCTTTAAAACGTATTTATCAACCGGAATGACAAACAATTCTCATTAGAATAACACGTAGGTGATACATGCTCGTGCTCTCGGGCGGGTAAATGTTCCTGAAGTTAGCGACCAGCTAGCACTCCGTCTGGTACAACTCTGAAAGGAATATTTAAATAATAATAATAATAATAATAATCTTACCCACGGCGTGAGTCGTGTCTCGTCGTTTAAAACCAGAATAATTGTGCGTTTCTAGCTCTTTCCAGACGAAAATTAGGCGTACAAGTGGGTTTGTGTTGATTGTGGGCTTCTGATAGACGGAAAGAAGATCCAATCGGGTGGAGCTGAAGCGCTGGAGCAGGGAGTGGGATTGTGGCGGTGCGTCCCACCGCATACAGGCGGAGTTGTGGCGATATATCGCTCACAGCCCACACATCGACGATACCTATTCACCGATACATTGATATTGATGTTTTGACTGATGTTTCAAGGCTAGAAAATGTACCATACTGAATAAAAAAAACATATCTTAAAAGTAAAAAAAATACAAATAAATGTAGGCTACTAACAATTTTTATTTACATCGAATGTAAATTTTAGTCAATATCATTAGCATTCAGGGTTCAATTAATGTCAATGTTAGTACTCACCTGGTCCAAGTAATTTTACCTACTGAGACTAGCCGAAAAAAAATTTTGGTTGGAAATTACTGTTCGATGTGACAGCCAAGGAAACAAATTTATTTAATTTTCTAATTAGGACCAGTGGTGGCTCAATCGATGAAGGCTGTGGATTATTGGGTTATTGATCGGAAGGTTGGGCGTGCAAACTCCAGGACCACTAGGGTTCCACTGTTGAGCCCTTGAGCAAGGCTCTTAACCCTATCTATTCCAGGGGTACTGTATCCTGGCTGACCATGTGCTCTGACTCCAGCTTCCTAACTGGGATACAAGATATATATATATAAAAAAAATTCACTGTGCTGTAAGGTACATGTGACAAATATTTAAGTAATTAATTATATTCTGTTGTTCTACTTAAATAAATTACACATTTTTATTAATTTATTACTTAAATATATAAATATAAACTTATTACATTATTTATATATTTAATTCATTTCTATTTTAGTTCTATTTTATTTTGTACATTTGTAATATAATACACAAATTTGTCATTTGTATATTCCAACCTAGATTTTTTCTTTTTTTATTATTCTTTATTGAAATTTTTATCTTCAGTTTAATTGTCTTCTCCAGTGTTTTTTTTTATTGTTTCTATTGTTTTTATTCTTTTTTTATTGTTTCAATTCTTTTCAATCTTTCCATTTTCCATCATATCAACGATACTTTTTGTGCTGATACATTGATATCAATGTTTTAACTGATGTTTCAAAGCTAGGGAAAAAAACCATACTATTTTTTTATTCATTTGCTATAGTGAATAAAAAACATATCTACTAAGTAAAAAAAATAATAAAACAACAAATATGTGTAGCCTACTAGCACGATTTTTATTTAGACCGAATGTGGTAGTTTAGTCAATATTATTAGTATTTATGGTTCAATGTTAATGTTGAATTACAGTTCAATGTTGTGGGCAAGAAAAAAAAATCTATTTCTTAAAATTAATTTATTTAATTTGAAATTAATTAAATAAAATTGATATTTTATATAATAATAATAATAATAATAATAATAATATAATTATTTAATAATTTAATATTATTTATTCTGTTTATTAATGTTTTTAATTAGTTAATTTATTAATACATTATATATTTTTATTTCATTTCTATTTTAATTCTATTTTATTATGTAACTTTTGTAAATGTGTATATTCCAACCTACTTTTTTAACATTTTTTATTTCATTTTATTCTTTATTGCATATTCTATATTAAGTTTAATTGTATTCTCTATTGCATTTCTTTCATTGTAGTGAAATCTTTCTATTCTATTCTATCTTTTCATTTTAGGACACGGATAGTCGTATAAGCATTTTAAAGCATATCATACTGTGTATGGTTGTGTATATGACAAATAAAATTTTTATTTTAATTACTGAAGCTTGAGTGGAAATGACACCAATAGAAAAATCCCGAAACACCTTTTTCAATTGGAAATGCTTATACCTCCAAGATATTTTCCCCCATTTGTCTGGAAGTGGTAAGATAGAGGTCATCATGATAACTGATTGCCCTTGGTCCTAACTGCTCAAGTGTCAGTGGTTAGGTAAAAGTTTAAAAACAATAGTATTGTGTGATAGTGTTAGTTTTCTACCTTCCATTGAAACCCAGCAATTTTCTTGTCTGCCAAATTGAAGGAGAATAATTTCCAAACAAAAATGCTTGTTGATGTTTGGTAAGATAATTAGTCTTGAGCCCCTCTGATTTATCCATATTAAATTAAATCATGTAGAATAAATTAAAGAAATTGGAACAAATGTTTTACTGCAACAGACTGCAAACTGTCAAAAGATGCAATTAAATCGGTTGTTTATGTACCAACCTCAGTAGCAACCTCATTTCCCCTCTCATCTGTTCCAACCACTCAGCATTCAGCATCACCAGTATACTAATCATTGGCCTGGTCATCTGTCATCATTTGCACCCATTTCTCACTCGTTCATGCCTGGGTTCATAAAGTTCAATGTTTGGCTTAACAAACAAAAACATTCCTCTGAACCTAGTCAAGTACATGGACTGGATTGAAAATGAGAGCCAATTCTCGCTAACAATGTGAACCAAAAACTCCTCCAGAAAGCCTGGAAAACTATACCTCAATACTCCATTAAAAATACAAAAAAAAAAACAATACCACAAGCCCGATCCATTGATACGGGGCAGGATGGATCCATGCTTTCATGCTCTTTACACCAAATTCTGACCCTACCATCCAAATGTCACAACAGAAATCCAGTCTCATCAGACCAGGCAACAGTATTCAACATTTTCTAGCCTCAGTTTTGTGCACTTGGTGGCACCCGGTGTGGTCTTCTTCTGCTGCAGCCCATCTGTTTCAAGGATCGACATCTTGTGTATTTAAAGATGCTCTTTGGCAAACCTTGCTTGTAATGAGATCTTATTTGAATTTCTGTTGCTTTTGTATCAACTTGAACCAGTCTGACCATTCTCCTCTGCCCTCTGGTATCAACAAAGCTTTTTTTTTGCCCTGAGAACTGCCACTTACTGGATATTTTCTTGTTTTTAAACCATTCTCTGTAAACGCTAGGGATTGTTGTGCATAAAAAAAGATTCACAGTAGATCAGCAGTTTGGGGAAATACTCAGACCAGCCCATCTGGCACCAACAACCATGCCACGTTCAAAGCAAGTTACGTCACCGTTCTTTGTGCCATCGTGTCAGTTTGTTAATCAGACCAAAGTGAGTAAACAAAATCAAAACTCTGTGAAAACTCTTCCCATTTTGAGCTACAGTCTTTAGCCTTTAGTTAGTCTCTGGTCAAATAAATAGCCTTCAGCTAAATGCTTTGCATAAATGCAGGTTATTGGATAAATCATAATAGAGAATATTGCTACAGAAGCCAAACTGGCTCTGCTTTAGTAATTTGTTTAGGCACTGGTGTTGGCCTGCAAGGGCATTGGGGGCTCAGTGGTAGGTTTCTTGCCTGCAATGCAGAAAGCCTGGGTTTGATTTTCAGCCACTGGATACAGTCCCGTTACCAAGCCCAGATAAAATGGAGGGTTGTGTCAGGAAGGGCATCCAAAGTAAAATCTGGTTCCAAGTTGTTGTGTGGATCAGATGAAAGCAGCTGAAAGACTTGGGTTTGGTCTGCTAGAGAAAAAAAAAACCTTTGATTGTGCTGTGACTTCATTGGAGCACATTTCCAAGAAATTCCAAAGCTTAAAAATAGTGCCATGTAAATCTGAACACTGTGAGAGATAAGGAAAATCTGGCAGAAATAATTTTCCTTATCTCATGTAGAATAGAAATGTTGGTGTGCTTGGTTTTGTAGACTCAATGAACAAAACTTCTAATGATGGCATAAATATAATTAGATATAATGCTATTTCTCTGCAAAACAAGTAATATATGACTAACTGAAAGTAAACAAAAGTTTATAAGTAGGCCAATGCTGTCCTTATTCTTATATGCACAACAGTTTACTGTTAAGTTGATAAAAATGAGCCAAATATAAAAACAACGCATTCCTGTAAAAAAAAAAAAAAAAAGTAAGTACCTACCTTCCCACTAACAAGCCTGGTACAGCCAATTTGCACGTGGAGCGATAGGTGGCGACAAACTCGTCAGCGCGTTGAGGCACGAAGAAGAAATTCTACTTCCTCTCCCTGCTTTGTGAGCGAACTAAATCCCCGAAAGCGTTCGTAACTGATTACAGATCAGTTGCAACGGAACACGTATTGCAGTTAGGCTTGGTTCCTAAAAGCAGAACTGATCCCGGAACAGCATCAGTGTAGAACATATCTTTTTCACCTTGACATCAGCTATGGCGACGGCGACGACGATTATTCAGAGATTAAGGAACTTTTTAGCGGGGGTGAGCGGTCAAAACCAGATATATGTTTTTTTTTTAAAATATATATACAGTAATAGTTAGAACCGCCTACAAGTTTTAAATCCGAGCACATTTTGTGCTAGAAGTTATAACCTAGGGCATATTTATATATATGTGTTGTTGTTGCTACTGATATAGTGCTACTAATAATACATTAGTGTGTCCTGGTGGTTAAAAAACTTCCAGAAGGTAGGACATGAGTAAAATTAAGGATGTCACTGCCTAATCATGGATGAAGTATGTAGGGTGACTGTTCATTGTTTGCAGGGCAGTGTGGAACAGCCAGGTAACAGTTAACAGTCTAGCCCACATTTAGTACAACTTATGCCCCAGGTATTGAACTGCAGCCACACAGAATGACAATATGCAACAAGAGCAATTTTAAAAGTAATTACCTTTTAACTACCATAAAATCTAAAGGATATCTAATTATATTTATTTGTACCCAGGGATCAACATATACTGTATATTTAGTTCAGCTCCTCAACCCAGATTTATTCTATAATCATGATTCTTTTTGTATGCAGTAACTATCAGACTTTATTCCTGGACTTCCGGTCAATAGAACGCCGTAGATTTATGCTTTCTTTTGAGTTAATGAACAGTGAATAATTGTAATAAATGTAGGTCTTGATTATGGTGACATAGTGGTTGGTTAGCACTGTCGCCTTGCACCTCCAGTGTCCGAGTTCAATTCCTGCCTCGGGGTCTGTGTGCAAGGAGTTTGCAAGTGCTTGGTGGGTTTCCCCCCACAGTCCAAAGACATGCTGATTAGGTTAATTGGCATTCTCAAATTGTCTGTATTGTGTGAATGTGAGTGTGTGTATGTGCCCTGGGATGGATTGGCATCCTGTCCAGGGTGTACCCTGCCTCGTGCCCCAAGTCTCCTCGGATAGGCTCCCTCCTGCAGAATATCTCATTTATATGTTGGTGCAAAGCGAATTGCTGTGTAATATAAATGTTACTGTCTTGGCTTGATATCTGGTAATACTGAGATTTGCACAAAATTCTTAAGAACACTACAACAACTGTACAGATTACAGATGAGTAATAGACCTCTCAGTGATGTCAAATCAAAGCTTGCACCAAGCCTCTAAATAAATGATTTGTAAGCTTAATCGTGTTTCTTTTTTTCTGATTGCTCTCTCAACAGCGGAATCTTCAAACAACGCTTCAGCTGCGTTATGAAGAAATTGCAAAAAGGTCAGTTACCCTCTGCATGTTTGCTTTTCACCCAATTGCCTTTTTAAATCTGGGACAATCCCAGGGCTAGACCCAGACTGACCCAACTTTACTTTGCTCCATGCTGCCATCTAGTGACTGACATGTAACATAGCAACTGAGTGCACCTCGAGAATAGAGTGTAATCAAATAAACTATGCCTCTTCAATCTGGGCTGCAATCCATCTTTCCTGTAGATTTGAGTGTTTTCCCTGCTTCCAACACATCTAATCAGCTAATTAACATCCCTCCCTGAGTAAATGCAGGACTGTTAGAGCAAAGCAAACACTCAAATATGCAGGACTTCTTGAATAATGGCAATTGACACTCATATTAGGGTTTTTCTTTTAATACATGTTGTTTTAGGACATTTGTTAAGCTTTGTTATATCTCTGCTCATGTGGAAAATAATCTTTTAAGGAAAAAAAATATTAATGTAGGTCAAAATGTAAAATGTTATGAGGAAAACTATAAAGCTGTGCAAGTGGTTATATATGTTCTACATATTACTTGAGTTTATTAATATTTCACATTGTTTTGACTCCAGGACTCAACCTCCCCCTAAACTTCCTGTTGGGCCCAGCCATAAGTTTGCCAACAACTACTACCTTACCAGAGATGGAAGACGAGAGTCTGTTCCACCCACTGTGATAATGTCGTCTCAGAAGGCTCTGGCAGCTGGCAGGTAAGCTAGATATTTCTGCTGGACACGAATAGTCTCATAATTGCATACAAACGTGGCACGGAGGCATAGTGGTTAGCACTGTTGCCTTGCACCTCCAGGGTGTTTGCATGTTCTTCCCGTGGTTGGTGGGTTTCCTCCAGGTACTCTGGTTTCCTCCCATAGTCCAGAGACAAGCAGATTAGGCTAATTGTCATTCTCAAATTGTCCATAGTGTGTGAAGGACCTTGTGAGTTTGTGTGCCCCGTCCAGGGTGTACGTCGATCCATGCCCAGAGCTTCCTGGGATGGGCTCCAGGTTTCCTGCAACTCTGTACAGGATAAGTGGTATAGATGAAGAATCAATTAATTAATACTTAACTAATTAACTAATGTACAGGTTCTTCATTCATTGTCATTACTAAGGCTTTTTTTATTTTAATGTAGTTTAATAAATAATTGCACTAAAATACTGTTTCTCTACATTATAAAATAGCGATACTTCTGGTTTATATTTTTCCAAATTCCTTAATGGCCATGCGGTGGATAAAACACCTACAGTAAACACTTCTGTTACACAACACAACACTGTCAGAAGTGAAGACTTTACTTCCTTAGAGCCACAGGGTCAATAGTGTGTTCTAGGACTGTTTGCCTATTTATGAAGTCACTAGATTAACTTTAATTTCCTTTTCTAGATTAGAAGTGATCTAATTTATTATTTTACAGCTTGGCTATTGAGGTTAAGATGTTCTTAACACTCTGAGTCAGAAACATGACGGTTATCCCATCCTTTTGTGTCTTCCTGAGTGGGTTGTTGAATATTCAAATACTTTAACCAAGTTACATTTGTATATATTCTTTTATAATCCCCACTTGAACCAGTCAGGAAGAGCTTTTGTCTCTCATATGCATAAGGAAATTCACCGCAAGGCTGTGCAAGGAATGCTGAACAGTGTGCTAGCATGCAAGTGTCATATCTAAATTAGTGCTCTGTCATATTATGTTAAATGTTTTTTGTTTATTTTTATGTCTTCACAGTGAAGCTTCAGCGCAAACCAAGCGTCCGGTCCTGCCTGGTCCTGTGCTGAAAGAGCTCCCATTGTCCACCGATCAACCATACCTCTGAAATGTGTCTCCCACAGTGTGATCATGAAATATTGTATAATATACTATAATATTGTTTCACGAATAACCTGAGTGTATGTACTAAATTAAATACTTACCAAAACTTTGTGTATATACATCCACAAGTTTCATATTTAATTTTTTTGTCTTTATTACATTTGTTTAAAAGTAGAACCAGCAGGTCATACATAATCAGAATACACACATATGCAGTTGGATTTATGGTATAGCATGATTCACAACTTTTATTAGTCATCAGTTATTATCAGTTATTTTCTTTAAATTTAAGACAGGTAGTCATACACAAAAGCACATATTTCTGTCAGCACCAGCATTCGAGGAGTTTTTAATTTCAACACTATATTTGATAGCGCAGTATGGTAAGGTTTGGAGGTGCTGATTGGAAGGTCAGTGTTTCAAGCCCCAGCTCCAATAAACTACTGCTGTTGGGCTCTTGAGCAAGGCCCTTGACACGACTTGCTCCAGCGATGTCATATCTTGGCTGACCCTGTGCTTTGACCTCACGTTCTTAACAAGCTGGATATGTGAAAAAAGAATTTCACTGTGCGTAATGAATATATGACAAATAAAAGTCTAAATTAAACCCATCTTAAAAGACATCTTAGCAAATTTCTGATTGCTTTTTTTGCATATTTGTCTCGTTTAAATGATTCGTATAATCACACAAATTACACAAAGATAACCTGAGTAAATACAAAATGAAGTTTTTAAATGATGATTTAATTTGTTAAGGGGGGAAAAAAAACTGGCCATATGTGCCTATCCCAATGTGAAAAAGTAATTGCCCAAAAACATAATGACTTCTTGTGCCACCCTTGGCAGCAACTACTGCAATCAAGCATTGCAATAACTGGCAATCATATTGCATTTTCATATCGCGATAGAGAAATCTTGGTCCACTCTTTACAAAATCGTTTTAATTTAGCCACATTTTAGACCTCAGTTTAAGGTCCTTCCACAGCATTTCAATTGTAAATTTTTTTTTTGCATTATAATCCAAGTGCTCTTGAGCTTGAGGTCACAAACTGATTGCCGGACATTCTCCTTCAGGATTTTCTGAATTTTCTGGATTTCCTTATTATGGACGACAATTATGGAAGTCCAGACCATCACACTACCATATTTGACTGTTGGTTGATCTTTTTATAAAACGCTGTTTGTCTTTTTGATTCATACACATTCCATACAAACTTAAATAATTCTTTTGATTGTGTAAAACTGCATTGCGACAATGTCAATTGTTAAAAGCGCTACACAAATAAAATTGAATTGAATTGAATTGAATTGTTAGTTTCACCCCAGAAACAGGACTTACACTTTCCAAAAAGTTAAAATTTTGTCTTATCAGTCTACAGAATATTTCCCCAAAAGTCTTGAGGATAATCAAGATGTTTTTTTTTGGCAAATGTGAGATGAGCCTTTGTGTTCATTTTGATCAGCAATGGCTTTCGCCTTGGAACACTCCCATGGATGCCATTTTGCCCAGTCTTTTTCTTATTGTTGAATTATGAACACTGATCTTAACTGAGTGAGACTTGAAGCTGTTTAGATGTTGTTCTGGCTTCTTTTATAATCTCTGTGAAGAGTCAGTGTTGTGCACGTGGAGTAAATTTGGAAAGGTTCTTCACTATTCCAAGTTTTGTTGATCATGGCTCCCCTGTGGTTCACTGGAGTCCCAAAGCCTTAGAAATGGCTTTGTAACCCCATCCAGCCTGATATGTCAATTACTTTGTTTCACATCTGTTCTTTTACATCGTGTGGCTTTTTTTTTTTTTTTTTTTTTTTAGATCTTTTAACATGCTTCACTTTGTCAGACAGGTTCTTATGATTCAACAGGTCTGACAATAGTCAGGATTGGATGTGGCAAGTGACATTAAACTCAGCTTAAAAACTAGAGTTGGTATTTACGCAGGTTATCTTTGTGTATTATTGAAATCTTATTTTCATGATCTGAATCATTTAAGCATGACAAATATGCAAAAAAAAAGAAAAGAAAATGGATATACTGTATGTACACTTACATTTAGTCGTTTGGCAGACACTCTTATCCAGAGTGACTTACAAAAGTTTTCGTCATTGGAATCGATCCTTACACAGGTTACTCATTTTAAGTACCATCAGTCAAACACTGTTGTGTTTGGAGATTGGAGTAGTAGACTCGACTGTATAGATATTTAGAGGAAGTTCATTCCACCACCTAGGAGCCAGAACAGAAAACAGTCTATATGCATGTTCTTCCTCGATCCCTGAGATATGTATAGTGCAGTGCGGGTAAAGCTTTGAGGTAAATTGGTGCTGGGCTGTTTTTAGCTTTGAAGCGAAAGGAGCACAACCAACAGGGATGACGGTCTTAAGGGGATCACCAAGCAAAACCAATTCAAGAACTTAGACAAGCTTCTCAAGGAGTGCAGTGAGGCTGGAGTCAGTGCATCAAGTAATGCATACCACTAAAAGATTCAGTGGAATTACGCAGTACTGGAAAGAGGGAAATGCAGCTCCATGCCAAAACGCACATTCAAAACCAGTCCCGATAGAATTTCCGCAAGAGAACTTCATGTCTTCTTAAACAACACTTCCACTCCTTTTTAACTGCTTCTAAGTTGTTCTGAATTGCCTCTGAACCATCCGTTGTGTTTCCATCTTTCATTACTAGTTAATGTGAACATGAGCTTCCTCTAAAACGGTGCAGCTGATTGATATCTAGTGCTGACAAACTTTATGGAAATGCAGATTTCCTTTTCCAGCAGGACTTAGCACCTGCACACAGAGCCAAAACTTCCAATAACTGGTTTGCTAACCATGATATTAACTTTCTTGATTGGCCAGACAACTCGCCTACACTGAAACCCCATAGAGGATCTATGAGCTGTTATCAAAAGAAAGACGAAAGACAACTGACCCAACAATACAGACAAGCAGGAGGCTGCTATCAAAGCAACCTTTTTTACTTGACAAGATGTCAGTTTTTTTCAGCTTTGTCTACAATACCTTACAAAAGTATTTATATTATATTTAACTTTTTGTCACGTTAAAACTACAAATGTAAATATTTTTTATCGGAATAGACCAACACAAAGTGGCACATACTTGTGAAGTGGAAATAAAATGATAAATGTTTTACAAATAAATATTTGTGATATAGTGGTGTGCATTTGTATTCAGCTCCCCCTGAGTCAATACTTTGTAGAACCACCTTTCGCTGCAATTACAGCTGCAAATCTTTTGGGTTGTGTCTCTAGCAGCTTTGCATATCTAGAGAGTGACATTTTTGCCCGTTCTTTTTTTCAATATAGCTAATGCTGTCAGATTGGATGAAGAGCATCTGTAAACAGCATGATGCTGCCATGTTTTACAGTGAGGATGGTGTGTTCAGGGTGATGTGCAGTGTTACTGTAGTTCCAATTGGCCCAACTAGTTAAATTTTTTCTTAGGTCTCATCTGACCAGAGCACCTTCTTCTACAGGTTGGCCGTGTCCCTCAAATGTCTTGTCACAAACTGCAAACGGGACTTCTTATGGTTTTCTTTAAACAATGGCTTTCTTCTCGCCACTCTTCCATAAAGGGCCAGACTTGTGGGGAGGGCACGACTAATAGGTCCTGCAGCTCCTCCTCATCTTGGCTGCTTAATGCACCCCTTTGCCCTTTGTCAGTTCAGGTGGATGGTCATGTCTTGGTAAGATTTCTGTTGTGCCATGCTTTTTTCATTTTTGCAGGATGGATTGAACAGTGCTCTGTGAGATGTTCAAAGCTTGGGATGTTTTTTTTTCATAACCTAACCCTGCTTTAAACTCTACAACTCTATCCCTTCCCTGTCTGTTGTGTTACTTGAGCTTCATGATTCCGTTTGTTCACTAATGTTCCCTAACAAACCTCTGAGGGCTTCACAGGACAGCTGTATTTATACTGAGATTAAATTACACACAGGAGGACTCTATTTACTAATTAGGTGACTTCTAAAGACAATTGGTCCCACTGGATTTTAGTTAGGGGTATCAGAGAAAAGGGGCTGAATACAAATTCACACCACCCTTTTCAGATTTTTATTTGTAAAACACAAAATCCCGATAAAAGACATTTCTGTCTGTGGCTGTAACGTGACAAAATGTGGAAAAGTTCAAGGTGTATGAATACCTTTGCTTGGCACCATATATGTAATAGTACAAATCATAATATATGATTACATTATTATGAATTATGACATTTTATATATAATTGTTCAAGTTTATCCATATCAAAAAGCATACAACCTTAAGTGGAAAAAACAAACAAAACATAAGTTGATTGATATTCTTCATACTACAGTATTTAGGAAACTCTCTTGCAAATTATTTGTATTCTTTTTTTTTTAGCTGATTTGTGTTAAAATCATTTGAATTGGTTAATATTTAAAACACAATTATTTCTACTTTAAATACTTGAAAATGAAAAACTTAAAAGGTTGATCTACATTTGAAAAAGTTAAATATTGCTTCATATTACATCAAACTCAGGCAGTTTTACTTGAGATTGGAATTTGAACTATTTTTAAAGAAAAAAAGGAATATAGAAAGGAAAACAACAGAGTAGCCAGGAATATTTGAAACAAATCTGATGAAAATAGATTCCTATATCTGTATAATCTTTACCACTCATGTTTAATCTTGGAACAGTATTAGCCAGAGAAATAAGAATTGTCATGCTGTTCTACAGAAGGATAGTAATTACAAGGTAGTGTGATTTTATACCCATCCAGAAGTTAAGAGTTTTCCAATTATAGCATATCCTGAAAATTACATTAACACATTACTGTATCAAAGATTATCAAGGATTCCAGAGTTAACTTGTTAATGGACTAGATCTTCATCCACTTATGTTGTTGTCTTTCGGCTGTTCCCGTCGAGGGGTCACCACGGCGGACCATCCGATCCATAAACAGGTTTTACGCCATGTGCAGAGGTTTTATGCCGGATGCCCTTCCTGACGCAACCCTCCCTCCCATTATATCCGAGCTTGGGACCGGCACTGCATCCAGTGGCTGGGGTTTGGGCATTGGGTGGGAATAGAACCCAGACTTTTTTTTTTTAACATGCTCCCTCACTAGCTTTCCTTTTCACTTTCTCTGGAAGTTAACGAGCTCCCTCTTTACAGAAGACGTAAAGATTTTCTCTGATTATTACACAACACTGACAGCTGGGATTCCTTTCCAAAAATGTTCAATGAACCTCTCTTTACAAAAAAACTTACAATATCAATAAATACACATTTTTTAAAGAGTTAATTGGCTATATAGTGGTTATTACAATTATGATGATAATGGTTTTAACACAAACCTTGGAGCCTGAATGACTGTTAGAATTCAGGCTTTTTTTAGTGGTAATTTGTTTTCAGATGCTGTATAACATGATAGTAAAGAGATAATTGTAAAATTGATCCATATTTGAAATATGGTAATTACTAACAGTACTAACAGTTAGCGGTACAGTTACAGTGCAGTCAATAATTACAGTGATTAGCATAACTACACTGAGGTTCTACTTGCTCTTGGGTAAGCTTTTATTAGTCGCTTAGCAGTTCTCTGTGACAGATGATAAAATTCCAAAATAAAGCAGTTATATGGTAAGTTCAGATTTGGTTCTACATGGTCTGAATAAACGGCTTACACTTTTATGGCTTTTATGAGAAACCCATATCCAGGTGTTCAGGGTACTCCCACACTCAAGAAGTCAGCTTTAAGTTGAAGTAGCTGATATGTCCAGTAGTATATTGGCTGACCCATGTCAGATGTCTCCCAAGTGGAGGTGTATGCAAATCAACACTTGTGTCTAAAATGCAAACGAGGTAATGCTGTCACACGATCAAACAGCCGCAAGGCAAGGGAGGAAAGAAACCATCTATGCATAAATGACCTTACCAGTACTGTATGTTGTCAAGTTTCTTCGAAGTGTTTGGTCAGTACATCTGGAAGGCAGCATATGCAAAATGACATTTGCCTTCAAAATGCAAAGTGGATTATGTAAAGTTGGTCGAAATAATCTTCCAGCTTCTGTCAAATTGTCTCATTATATTGATGGACATTCCTCGCAAAGAACATCACAATGTTGCGTTGTGTGTTCTTAGGCTGCCTCTTGAATTTTGCCTTTTACTTCTTCGTCAACCATGAATGCAAGGCAGATGAGTTTAACTTACCAGGGCACTATAAGCTTGGGGGAATTTTTCATGTGCATTCAACCAGTGACGCTGTGGTCCCAAGTTCTCCTATGGCTCTAGAATGCTACACGTGAGTACAAATGCTTTCTTTGGTTTGTGTGGCTGTCTCCCATTAGAGAAAACAGAAGCAGCAGTAAAATTGATGTGGTCTTTAGTTTAACTTATATTCCTTTATTTTATATCCTGTAACCTTCCACAGGCAGCCATTCACAATGTCAGGTTATCAGATGTTTCAAGTGATGCGGTTTGCTGTGGAGCAGATTAACAACTCCACCAATATCCTACCTAACATCACTCTTGGATATGAGATCTTTGACTTTTGCTTAAAAACTCAGGGTTTTTCTTCCATCCTTGAATATATCTCAGACAGTGGACGAATGAATATGTCAGCCAAAGAAATAAAGCATAATATTATTGGTCTTGTGGGTGCATACGCAAGCTCAGAATCTATTTCTGTTGCACCATTGTTCATGATGGACCTCATTCCAATGGTATGTATTCAGAAATAAAATATGATTGGGATAAACATAAATATGTAAAGTATATCAAATTTTTTTTTTTTTTGTATTTCAGATTAGTTATGCATCTTCCAGCTACGATCTAAGCAATAAGTGGTTATATCCCAGTTTTCTAAGAACTGTCCCAACCAACCAAGATCTAATCATGGTCATAATCGAGCTCATTTTGGAATTTGAATGGAACTGGGTAGCCTTCATTAGCAGCGATGATGCATACAGTCAGAACGGCCTCAAATTATTTCGTGAAAACATCAAAGACCTCAGCATCTGCCTGGCCTTTTTCTATGAACTTACGTCAGCCACCAATTATTCAGATGTACTAAACACGATAGGTTCACTCAGCATCAATGTGATCATAGTTTTCACGCAGGAACCGCCTGCCGCAGAATTTATTAAAACGGCCATTGATATCAATATAAGGGACAAAGTATGGATAGCGGGTGATACATGGTCCATGGACGAAACAATTATCAGTTACCCGGGCATTGAGCAGATTGGCACTATTTTCGGTGTTACGGCAACAACTCTGAATTTACCAGGATTTGATGAATTTGTCTACCAAACACGGAACAGGGGTGAAAGCAATACCTGTGTGATTTGTAATGATGGAGAGACGTGCAATCAGGTTTGTGAAAACTGCACAAGTCTGGATGCAGAGGACATTATAAGCCAAAGCCCTACATACTCATTCTCTATCCAGGCTGCTGTGTACGCCTTCGCCTATGCGCTCAATCAAGCACTCAATTGTACCCAGGCAGGGTGTGCTCCACCTCAGTACATTCCTCCTTATGTCGTAAGTCATTATGGAAATACTCACTCATAATTACCTACCTAATTGTTTAACCATGTCAAGTAATGCAATTTGACAAGTAAGCTGGTTCTTATCATTTAAATTGTATCATGGTTATTATGTTTTTTTAATATATATTCTTATGCTAACTTTATATACTGTATATATAAAATGTATGAAAGCTTGTAGACACCTGACCATCAGACACACTTGAGCTTTTCGAACCACTCATAGCTTATTATTTCCTCCTTCACTGTTAGAATAAGATCCACTCCTCTAGGAAGGAATGTGGCTATGGGGATTCAGCCACAAGAGCATTAGTGAGGTCGGGCACTTGTGTTAGGTAAGGACGCCTCGTCTTGTCTCGCCTCGTCAGGATTCCAGTTCAATGTTTAGGGGCATTGAAGTGAGAAACTCATAAAATGAGGATTTCCCCATTGCGTCTGGTTCCTCTCAAGGTTTCTTGTAATCTCAGGGAGTTTTTCCTTGCCACTGTTGCCCCTGACTTGCTCATCAGGGACAACTAATAATTATAATTTTTGCATATTTCCTCACACTTTTATAACTCATTTCCAGAATTTTTTGATTCTGTAAAATTGCTTTGCCATAGTGACAATTATTAAAAGTGCTATATAAATACAACTGAATGAATTAAAGTGGGTGGCACAGTGGTGTAGTGGTTAGCACTGTTGCCTTGCACCTCAAGAGTCCGGGTTCGATTCCCAACCAGGCTCGATTCCCGTCTCTGTGTGCATGGAGTTTGCATGTTCTCCCCATGTTTGGTGGGTTTCCTCCGGATACTCCGGTTTCCACTCATAGTCCAAAGACATGCAGATTAGACTATTGGCACCCTGTCCAGGGTATACCCTGACTCGTGTCCTAAATCTCCTGGGATAGGCTCCAGGCTCCCCTGCAACACTGAATATAGGATGAAGCGGTATAGACCATGAGTGAGTGAGAGTGAGTCAGTGAATTGAAGTGAAAGTCAGAGCTCTAACTAGCTTTGATAAACCATGTTTTCACTGGAGCTGGCTTTGTGCACAGGAGCCTTGTCATCCTGTTAATCCTAGTTCCAGTAAAGGGAAATTGTTATGCATTTGCAAATTTGCGGCAACAGTTTTAGAAGATACACTTTCGATTGTGATGGTTTGGTGTCCACAAACATTTGTCCATATAGTAAGATCTTCCAAGTTAATATTCTAAATGGATCAAGGGTTGCTCTTTGTTTTTTTTTTCAGCTTCTGCGTTACCTGAGAAAGTTGAGCTTCACATTACAGAACCAACAAATTCAATTTAATCAAAATGGAGATCCACCAGCCAGTCTTGCAGTAGTACTCTGGAGGCCAAAAGAAACTCCACTGTTTGCTATTGCTGCTACATATGAATCACAACCGACTATTCGGTTTACTATGAATAGCGGGGCTGTTCCCTGGTCTAAAAATGGAACAGTAAGTCATTGATTTATTTATAAGGTGCAGCTGTAGTTATAGGGAGTGCATTATTTTCCTGATGTGCATCTGGTGCAATCATGCAAATGAGTAAAAATAACCACGATATTCCCCCCAGGTGCCGTATTCTAATTGTTCTATTCAATGTGACAGTGGTTATAAAAAACGGCAAACTTCGATACATGTATGCTGTTTTCAGTGCGAGATGTGTCAGGCCCAGACATACGTCAACATCTCAGGTAAGCTTTTTACAAGCATGTGTTTTTAAAATTTCTTTAATTAAAGTTAGGGATTAAACAACTATGTTGTTATGTAACACCAATTTATAGTCAGAGGATTTTTTTTTAGGACAGAGGATTTTAGTTTGGTAATAACTAGTTTGTTAATAACATTACAAGGTGCATTTTTTGTCTGAAATTAATTATTTATAGGCAATTATCTATAATCTATAATATCAAATAATCTAAGTTACAGTATATTAAGACCCTACTTTTCTGAGTTCCATTAACAAAGTAAGTTTTAATCACTGGCAAATTGTTAATTAATATTCAGTTATTTGTCACATGTATCCTACAGAACAGTGAAATGATATTTTCCCCCCATATACCAGTTAGGAAGCTGGGGTCAGATTGCAGGATCAGTAAGCATACAGCACTACTGGAGTAGATAGGGTTAAGGGCCTTGCTCAAGGGCTCAACAGTGCAACTTGGGGGTGCTGGGGCTTGGACCCCTGACCTTCTGATCAGTAACCCAGTAACCCACAGCCTTATTAAATTATTGTGGTATAAGAGAAATAAAACACTATACACTGTGCTGTAATTGGAAATATGTAATTACTAGGTTAGTAATGGTAACTCTGCTTCAAATTGGGCAGCATGACACCACCCTGTCATTGATTATTTTCCTATAAAATGTCGCATTGTGTTATATTTAACAAAAGTAAACTATACAATATTGTTTGTCATTATTATAAATAAAACTGCATTAAACCTATTTTGGCTGACAAATGGAATTATGTCTTTTTGTTTCAGCGGATGCTTACACGTGTACTCCCTGTGAAGAAGGTTACTGGTCTGATGAGAAGAGCACAATTTGCAAAAAGCGCACTATTGTCTATCTTCAGCTCTCTGAGCCTCTGTGCATGATATTCTTGGTTTGCGCTGTGGCCTTCATTGTTATCTCCATTGGACTCATAATCCTTTTTGGCATCAACTACAACACT
>JAQMYJ010000040.1:23596247-23621227 GCA_030014305.1 Clarias laeviceps | reverse complement strand
GTAGCCCAGCTATCCAGTTCATATGGAATTATTTTCAGTTTCTACATGCCGAAAGCATATATCATTGTTTTCCAACCACAAAAGAACACCCAGGCATATTTCCAGTCAAGAATCCAGACATATACACAGACTATTAGCAGAATGTAGACATATAGAAATTACGTATAACCAAATATCCATTGAATTCTATAGATTTTTTTTTTTGCTAACTATCGTCAAGAAAGAAAGCATCTGCATGTATAATTTTTTTTAATTCTAAATCCTTTATATTCTTTAAAGTTAAATGAGACTCTTGCATGTTTATGGAGCTAATCACATGCACTTTATTTAAAAAATAACCACATGGAAATATAGTTCATGAGCATCAATAAATAAATCTTGTTTCTGATCTGCTAATACGGCTCTGCAAATATTGCTATAGCATTTTGTTTTTTCTTGTTTGTTGCACTGTGTTAATAATTCATTATTTTAAAATAGACATGTATTAAACAAAAATAAAGTTGCAAATGTTATTTCCTCCATTGATGTCTTAATTATAGTAGAGAATCTCACATAGGTTTTCAATTTCTGGAGATTTGGTGACTGCAATGTCACAACATATGGTTTTAATATCAATGTTATATTCAGCAAACCAGTGAGTTCAGTGAGCCCTTGTGCCCTGTAGATGGGGACATTGCCATCCTGCAAGAAATAGTATAAATATTATTTTACTGGTCTCAGATATAGTACATGTTCATTCCTATATTACACACCTTACAACTTCACCTGTATGTCTTTGCACCTCCAAAGTCTCAAATGTGTGTTTGTCTTTGAATATGCAACTCTACTGTAATACTCCTTTACATGTACTTGTTTATAACCTCAATCTTATCACATCCTGCCTTGACATACACATTTGATCTTCATGTTCTTTTACATACAGTATCACCCTTTACTGACATTGAAGGTACACTTCAAAATATTTCCCTGATGGTTTTCTGTCTGGTCCCATTGTTCCTACTGAAATGATGCCAATTTTTCTGACTGAAGTGCCCATCATCCAGTTACTTGGCATTTCATCATACATGCCACAAAGCATAATAGAATGTTAATCAGTTGATGTTACAATGTAGTACATCTGTCAAGCAAGATGACAATTTTCAATCCACTAATTTCTTTAGGGTTTTACTGAGTTCACATTACAGAGATTTTTTTTATGAATCTTATTTTGTATTATGATTATAAACCATTATGGATATTATTATGGTTATTTTGTAATTCTAGAACTTATGCTTCACACATACATACTTTACTAACACATACTTTACTAAAATAATACTTTGGAACTGGATGTGTAATGATGCATGTAGTGGTTTACTCAAATTCACATATGTAAAGTGGATACTTCCCCTCATTCTTTTTGACATTTAAAACACATCTTTGTCATGAAATGTTTCATCCAGCAAGATGCACTGGCTTACCATTTACGTTGTCCTTTTGGATTGGAGTAATCTGTTCTTTCTCAAAGTCAGCTCCTCAGCATCTGAATTTAGCTTGCAGGGAGATTACTTGTTGGGTGGATTATTTACCTTAAATCAAGTTTATCCAGCAGTACCTCAGTCCTACCCAGTGGCTCTTGAGTGTGACAGGTAACTAATGTGTTTGTTCCAGTAATGTGGTTATAACATGAAAATATATAAGTGTTATATACTGTAATATTTATTTTTTATAAAATGTTAAATATATACTAAGTTCATTTAATGTACAATATATCCTATATCACCTATAATAATAATAATAATAATAATAATAATAATAATAATAATAATTATAATCATCATCGTCATAATAATAATAATAATAATAATAATAATAATAATAATAATAATAATCATCATCATCATCATCATAATGTTATAATTATAATTATCCATTATATTGTTGTGGAATAGCAGGATTACACAAGGATATATAAGGATAAATTGTCCACATGCAAGCCTTGTATCCATTTTTGTAATTAGTGCTTTGGACTAAATCAGTTTAAGAAGTGACAAAGGATTTTACTGCTAATTACATTATAGAAATTTTCTTTTCATACATACAGAGACATTATTATTTCCTTATCTCAAGTTTTAAGAATTCCTTTTACATTTCTCCTGTTCCTTTCCTCTAGATATAGCTTTGATGAGTCAGCTTATCAGATGTTCGAGATGATGAGGTTTACAGTGGAAGAGATTAACAACTCTTCCACCCTCTTACCTAACGTCTCACTTGGCTATGAGATCTTTGACCACTGTTCGGGTATGCAGAATTTTCCCTCAGTGCTCAGTTTTATCTCTGAGAATGGATCGTTTCCAGTTCTGAGATATTTAAACAAATATATACCTAAAATAATTGCTGTGACAGGGCCATATGAAAGCACTAGTACGATTACAGTGGCACCTTTATTTATGCTGGGTCTTGTTCCAATGGTAAGGAAATTTTTACTATTCTTTTATCTGACTTTTAATTGAAAACTGATTTGACTAAAATTGCTGTGTCTTTACCTTTTTCATTCTTTTTATTTATAGGTCAATTATGGAGCATCAACTTATAGTTTGAGTAATAAAAAACTGTACCCTTCTTTTTTAAGAACAGTGCCTAACAACAAACATTTGATTGATATTATTATTCACATTATTAAATGGTTTGGATGGAACTGGGTTGCTTTTATTGGGAGTAAGGATGACTACAGCCAAGATGGCCTGAATTTTTTTGTCCAGTATGCCAAAGGAAATAATATCTGTTTGGGCTATCAGGATTTACTTAATCAATCCTCTGACTACATTTCCACACTGAGTACAATTGAAAAACACAACATTAGAGTAATAGTGGTTTTTTCATCCAATGAAGTAGCAACAAACGTAATCAGAGCAGCTATAAAGAGTAACATCAGGAATAAAGTTTGGATTGCTGGTGAGGGATGGTCATTGAATAAGCAGTTACCGAATGAACCAGGAATACAAAACATTGGGGACATTTTCGGCATTACAGAAACGCTAATATCTTTTCCTGGATTTAAGACGTTTCTCGACAACAGACTGAGTAGCAGCAATGATAAATACATGAAAGGTGGTGAAATGTATCTTTCACATCCAGAAGAATTAATGTGCAACCAAGAGTGTTTTAACTGCTCCCTTTTGAGTTCAGAGGAAATTTTTAATGAAAATCCCACATTTTCTTTTCCGATTTATGCTGCCATTTACACCATGGCAAAGGCATTACACAAAGTTCTACAATGTGATGCAAATGTTTGCAACAAAAGCATTCCAGTTTACCCCTTCATGGTATGTTGTTTTAAAAGAATAAAAAAATATATAATAATCTTAATATATACTGATATTTTTTCCATGAAATGTGCACTAACCATTTTGCATATTCTGCAGCTTTTAAAGGAAATGAAGATGCTGAATTTTCTTCTTAATGGCCGAACAGTTAAGTATGATCAAAATGGAGATTCACCTGTCTTTTATGATGTGGTCTTCTGGCGCCTAGAAGCCCAGCCTGTAGTCTTTGAGAGAATCGGCACATACAACACATATCCACAACTTACTTTCACAATCAACAACACCCTTATAGGCTGGGACACGGATGCCTCTGTAAGTTAAGTCCAAATTCAGTATATGCTATATTACAATTCTAAGTATGTATTGGCAATGTCCTTCTTCTTTTCATAAGGTACCTTTTGCAAATTGCTCAGATGAATGTCCAGACGGATTCAGAAGGAAAATGGACCAAAATCATGCATGTTGTTTTCAGTGTAAGATGTGTGAAATAAACACCTATGTAAACTATACACGTAAGTATTCGGACCTGCATATAAAACGCAGAAATGATTCTAAACTAGAGTTGAGTGTTTTCTAGTATGAACTATTATAACTTTTAGTCTATAATTTAGGTAACATTCAAGGGTTGTACATTTAAGTGATGGTGTCAGGGAATATTATCTTATTTTTTCATAATTTTCGTAATTTTTAAATGTTTTTCAATTTTCATAACCTTTAATTGATGGCGAAAAAACTTTAATTGATTAAGTGATTATGTCTCAAGCATTAGAGAATTGACTCATCTTTCTTTGCCTGCATTGATTCTTTCAGAAGATCCATACACTTGCAAAAATTGTAATGTAGACGAGTGGTCTGGAGAGGGAAGCACATCTTGCCAGAAGCGCACTGTTCTTTATCTACAGTACACAAACCCTTTGTCCATATTACTTATGGTATCTGCTAGCATTCTGTTGGTGTTATGTGTTGCAGTCTTCTTACTATTCTTATACAACTATGATACACCAGTTGTAAAATCTGCTGGAGGCAATATGTGTTTCATCATGCTAGCTTCTTTGGCTTTGTCCAGTACAAGTGTTTTCTTTTTTTTGGAACAGCCAACAGAGACATCCTGTATTTTCAGAAATGTGATGTTTTATTGTTTCTACCCTGTCTGCCTTTCTTGCCTGACAGTTCGCTCCTTTCAGATATTCTGCATTTTTAAAATGGGTGCCAAGTTTCCCATGATCCACAGATGGTGGCTGCAACATAATAGCCAGTGGACTGTCGTTGCTACCCTTTCATCAATTCAAATAATCTTTTGCATTTTATGGATGAGTCTAACAACACCAATTCCTAAAAAAACGTATATGTTTGATATAATCCTTTTAAGCTGTACACAAGGGAACATACAGGCATTTTTTTTAAATGTGTTCTTCACTTGGACTCTCTGTGTCCTTTGTTTCTTCTTTTCCTATATGAGCACTGATCTACCAAAAAACTACAATGAGGCTAAATCTATAACATTCAGCATGATTTTGTACTTCATGAGTTGGTCTTTTTTCTTTACGGTGACGCAATTTCCTCCAGGATTGTACATCCAGATATGTAAAGCAGTGGCACAGCTGTCCAGCTTGTATGGCATCCTACTTAGTTACTTCATCCCAAAGTCTTATGTCATCATTTTTAAGCCAAAAAAGAACACCCAAGCGTACTTTCAGACAGCAATTCAAAATTATACTCAAACCATGAGTAGGATGTAGACTATAGAAGCAGTTGTGGTTGTTAATAGTCTACTTAATTTTTTTCATAGTATACTGTACTATAGAATAGGTTGTGATATGGCAACCTTAGAGAAGGTAGCATAAATCTATTTTGCTTAGAAGACTAACATGGGTATTAATGCTTCTTAAAGACTTTTGCCTGATAGTTCTCTCATTTAGAATCGGATTAATTGCATAAATTTATAAGTTCAACTGTTTTGTTACACTGGGAGAGACTCGTGTACTCTAGGTTGGCGGAACTTTTTATGTGAATATTGTCTCAGTGCTGTGGCAGATACATAACATTCCATAGTTATAATTATTTTGCTGGTGTGTTCTTTCTGTTTGAGTTGCATGTTGATGAACTACATACAGATGGGTGACAAATTCAAGGAAAATCTATGAGAGGAGAGATAAAGACCATGCTTCCTAAAGAAATTTCCTCAGTTGTTGTTTTGATAGATGTTGATTGTCATTTCAAGTCATTCAAGATGACTTGATATCATTTAATATCATATTGCACTGGACACAGTGATATCAAGTCATTCAATGACCTGAATGACTTGATATCATTGTGTCCAGTGCAAGTCCCTAGCATATCATCAGTCATCTATAACTTTGTTGCTTGCCATAAAGACCAGCTTTATCATTTTATAGTGTAGAAATAGTCCATGCACTTACAAAATATTTTTCCATGCTTACAAAATATGTTTATGAATATGATTGTTAGTTAGACAGCTAATGTATTGTACCATGAATCTAAATTTGTTAATGACTTAATTTATATCATACCTCTACATTAGAATACATTTCTAAAAATTCTTTTGTATTTTGTCCACTTCCCCTCTTTTCACTCTGTAAAGCATTCCAGGCAAAGAAATTTTAAATTAAATATATTAAAATATGAAGTGAAACTTCAGTTTTATGCCATGAGCCTATAGGAAAGCTTTTTTCCTATATTTCTTTATAAGTGTCAGTTATATTACATGTTTATATTATTTTTATATTTTACTTTTTGGTTTGTAGAGTATCATACTTATTTCTTAGTATATAATAAAAATATTTAATATATATAATAAAAATATTTAATCCCGGCCAGGCTCGATTCCCGTCTCTGTGTGCATGGAGTTTGCATGTTCTCCCCATGCTTGCTGGGTTTCCTCCAGGTACTCCGGTTTCCTCCCACAGTCCAAAGACATTCAGGTTAGGCTAATTGGCATTGCCAAATTGCCCGTAGTGTGTGAATGAGTGTGTGCGTGTATGTATGTGTGTGTGTGTGTGCCCTGCGATGGATTGGCACCCTGTCCAGGGTGTACCCCGCCTCATGCCCTAAGCCTCCTGGGATAGGCTCCAGGTCCCAGCAACCCTGAATACAGGATAAAGTGGTATAGAAGATGAGTGAGAGAGTGAGAGAAAAATATTTTACAAATATTTAATATTTACATTTTTTCATAGGTTTTCCATAGTTCAAAATACAGGAAGCATTTGGTCAAAATTGGAAGTGGAAATCATAATTAATATACTTTGTTGAATGCAGGTAAAATCTGCAGAAATTTTGCCCATGTCCCTAGAGTTGGCAAAGCCAGTGTTCTCCATTTTGATGAATTTAATGCCCCAGTACTGCTGCCCCATGCACACAGGCCATGTGAAGATGCACAATAATAGCTAAAGTGATAAATTTGCTTCAATATAGCATAATCACATTCACTGTGAAACATCTGAGTGTGGTTATGCTAAATATAAGCTTCTTGGACCCAAATCAAATTAGTGGACCAAAACTTGAATTGACAGACAGACAGAGAGACAGACGGATAGATAGATAGATAGATAGATAGATAGATAGATAGATAGATAGATAGATCAGGCTAATCTAATCTAATACTAACATTACAGTATGCATGATTTGGACATACCAGTCAGCCTATAATGCAGGTCTATGGACTGTGAGAGTAACTCAGAGTACCTAGAGGAAACCCAACAAGCAGAGACCTGAGGCAAGATTTTCACCCTCAACCCTGAAGGTATGGGGTTAACCACTAAGTTACCATGCAGTCTAAAATATATGTATGAAGTCATCACATGTTGGCACATTGTAAGTTACCACGTGCATGTCCAGTGAATAACATGTTAGAATGCACATTTCACGTGTGTTCATATCTCACATGTAAAAGAATATAATATAATCACGTGTGACATTTGTCTGTAAAGATATTTTGATCTATAACATGCGTGGTTTGGTGCCAGGGTTGTTCATGTGACAGGTCGAGCTGATTAGTCCGTCTCCACAGCTGGATATGAGAGGAGCTGAGTCCCCGCAGGCGCTGCTCGCTGCTCATTTCACAGCTGAATTGCGGCTTTTTCCGGCCATTGAGAGCAGTTGTTAACAGGAGGACGGACCGTGAATGCAGGAACGAATCGCTTCAATAGTGAGACCCAGCGTGCAATACAAACCTCCTATATATTCTCTCTAAACGCACGAAAACGCCAATTTGTCGATTTTATCCCAATTTTACGTCAAGGGAGAAAAACATACCACCCACGCCGTTTACCTACAGCTATTAGAGAATCACATTGCAGTCTCTTCGTCTTATTATCATTATTATTATTATGCAAATATATATATCACCAAATACATAAGTCAAGGCAAATGTATTTTTAAGCATTTTTTTACACTATATACCTGCAGACATAGAAACCGCCTAAAAAAACAGACAATATGAAAATAAAATGAAATAAAATGAAACAACAATTAAAAAATATATGAATTGAGTCTTAGCCTTAAACAAAAAACAAGTGTGTGGAGTCAATATAATAATATAATATTAATATTAGCATTATACACCGTCTGAGATTTTGCCATTACTATGATATCTGTTTTATTGCAATGCTTTAATTACAATCTTTTAATAATTACTTTTTCTAGACACTGAATAAAAGCATCATCAAACTCAACTTTGTATCCAGTTTTGCTTGCAGTTTGTTAGCAGTTTCGTGATGCATATCGTTTATTGTAGAAGTATAATAATTTTTTTAAAACATGTACAATATATATATAAATACATTTATATCTAAGGCAGAAAAAAAAGAAATTGTAATTATTTTTTTATAATCCAAACAAAAACACTAAAAGTATCTCAACCCATGCGTTTGTTTTTTTGTTTTTTTCAGCTAAAAAAAAATTCTTTATATTATATATTATATATTAATATAGATCTTATATGTGCAGAAGATCTTCACGCTATATTTTAAATTATGGTTTGTTTTGTAGATCACTCATAGTTATAGAAATAAAGTGTCCTGGGATGCTTCAAACGTTGTTGCTTTTTCGGCCTTATGCACCAGTGAACACGTTGTTACACACACAGACAAACATACGCACAGAATTGTCCCCATGGACACTAATTTCAAGAATTTGTGAAGAATTTTACTTTTGGATAATCTATAGTGAATCTAACAATACTCACATGATTGTTATGACCCTTTTTGTATTTTAGACATTTCACACCAGTGCACGTGGTTTTATTTTGTCACAAATTAACAGTCTTTAGATTTTCTCACATGAATAATATTTTTTTTACTTTAAGGCTTATTGTGTCACGTTCAATTTCATGTTCAAAATGCACCATCACATATATTTTTCACACATGAAATATAAAAACCACATGTGAAATCTATATAAAGGATTCTAAAATTAAGTTTTATTGTTTTCTCCCAATAACTATAATATTCGTTAGCTGTAGCTAATATAACCAATTTGCTTCTGTAGCTTCTCTGTACTCGCGCCTCTTTTGTCATTACTCTTTTTTTTTGTCAAAAAATCAGTGTCCACGAAGTAGCCCGTTTTTCATTCTTATACAAATGCCCTTTGCAGAGTCCAAAAAGTAAATGGCAGATGTTTTGCAATTCAAGGCGCATCACTGACCAAAGATTTAGTGCTGAACAATGAGACGGCTTCCCTTTTGTTAGTCTCTTGTGTTTTTCAAGAGGAGCCTGGACAAAGGTTTCATCCTTCAGCGGGTTATAAAGTTACTTTCCGCCAGTTCATTTCAGGGCTTGAGAAAACCCAAAGCGATGTTAATGCGCACCTCTCGCCTTTTCAGCTCTTAACCCCGGTGCACACAGCCAAACACAGCCTATTGTGCGTCTGCACCAAAATAAAGACTCTTAAATAACCTACAGACTAGTCTATAGAAATTCATGATAGAACGTGTTTGATCAGACCAAAGCAAACAGAGACGTGAGGTGCTTTTTTGAGACCCTTTTATCTCGTGCAGGTTTTATTAAACTTTGGGCTAAATTCGCGCGCTGGTTATTACTTGTGCACAGCAGGCTCGGTTTTCGTGTGTAACCTTGTGCATGGGCATCTGATTCCTCTTATTTTGTATTGAATCTCTGAATGGTTTTGAGGCGGTTCTGCGATTTGTTTCGCTTTCAGATGACCTGTGCTACTGTTCAAGAATGGCCTGCGTTAAGTTATTTTGCATGAAACCTACATCAGTTGGAAGTAATGCACCACTAGAAACAATTCATGCATCCACACAGTCAGTTATTGACAGTTATTTCATTATTTCAAATTTAGGTTAGAGTTGGCGCTCCCTGTACCATGCTGGACCAATACTGACACAACAGAATGGTTGACCATTCAAAGTCAACTCAAAGTTGTCCCAGTGGACAAAATGATGTTGGTTCAAAGTTTTCCAGACAGAAAGACTGGCTTCGCCAGATCGTTATTTTGCTGCTTTGTACATGCCTAATTCATACAACTTGATAGTAGTCTATTACTTTATAAATAGATTGCACTATATGTTTTTTATGACAAGCATAATACTATACTACATTGAAGCTATATTGTAAGATATTTATCGTCAGATAAAGCCTACTTTAAATTTTTGAGCATAATGGGTTTTAATGTAAACTTGGATAGCAGGATTTAATTTAACAGGATTTATTTGGTGTCCGGATATAAAAATAAAACAAATTGATAACAAGCCCTTCCAGTGGAACTGGTTGATCCATATGGAGAAATAACATGCCCTAGCCCGAATGTAACATAATTAATTTATACTATATGGACAAAAGTATTTGGTCAAACCTGCACTGACATTGTATCCAAATGCATATACTTCAGGGCACCTCCTTTTAGAGCTATAACAGCTTCCAATCTTCATGGAAATCAGATTTTGGAGTTGACAAATTCATTCTGTAGAGAATTTATGAGGTCAGGCTGATGAAGAAGGTCGGGCTCGGGATCTGTGAGAATCAGTCAAGTTCTTCCACTCCGAACTCATCGAACTTTATAGTCCTTGCTTTATGCACTGGGGCACGTCATGTTGGAAGAGAATATGGCCATCCACACACTGTTGTCACAAAGTTGGAAGCATTGCATTGTCCAAGATGGTAGGTTTTGGTAGGTTGATAGGCTGAAGCATTAACATTGCCCTTCAAGGGATAAGGGGTCTGATTGAAACACGTTAATTTAATAATTAACAGGTTTTGGTCAATTACTTTTGTCCATATAATGTGACATAGATCATAGCATAAGGGGTTTTAAACATCAAGGTTGAGCTAGAGAAGATGTCAAATGCTAGTGACTTTGGGTAGTTTTCTTTAAAAGGTGTGTGTGTGTGTGTGTGTGTGTGTGTGTGTGTGTTAGATGCTCTCAGGAATTCATCACACACATTCGATTCAGCTTTGTGTATAGGTACTTTGTCTTTCCATTCAAGTGCTAATGAAAAAAATATGATTTTCCCTGAGAAAAGAAAAAAGTTTATTGCGGGTAATTGTATAATTGCCTCACTAATTGTTGTTAACAAGTCTCACTATGCGTGAAATGACTGCAGGATGCCCCTGCTGAGTGCTGCTAGAAAAGCCTCTAAAGGTTAAAGAGTTACAGAGAATGAAAAGTGAAAGCGACCCATGTGCCGTGGAGGCTTTTCATAAACATACCCTCAACTTGTTGTTTCAACGCAACTCATTATTATGCACAAGCACAGGGACAAGTCGTTCCTGCCTCATTGTTATTGATGAGGCTCTTTTAAAGGGGTTAATGAGGGAATCTTTGATCTAGCACAAAATTAGGTGTCATTATTATTATTATTATTATTATTATTGTTATTATTTCATATACACAATTCTTACAACATTGCATTTAAATAGACTACCAGTCAAAAGTTTGAATAGACCTTCGAATTCTATGGTCTTTCTTGATTTTTATTTCTTTCCACAATTTTAAAACAATGCTGAAGGCGTCCAGAATATGCAATGATCTCCTTTGAACAGTTGCTATTGAAATGTGTCTGCTATTTATGCTCTGTAAAGCTTTCATAACGGCTCTAATCTGAGGTGCTGTTTGTTAATTGGTGATTTCTGAGACTGGTAACTCTAAATGAACTCCTCTGCAGCAGAGGTTAGTTTTGGTCTTGCTTTCCTTCATGAGAGCCAGTTTGATAGGTTTCGAAAATGCACTTGGCAATACTGTTCTTGCAAGAGCTGTTCCAGAACATCTGACCTTCATATCTTAAAATAACAACTGACTTGTTGTTGTTACTTAATTAAATTATGTCATATGTGTTATTTCATAATTTTTTTTTTAAAAAATCCTAGAATGTAAAATAAATCACTAAACCAAAAAACTGAATTTGGAGATGTGTCCAAACTTTTGATTTGTACTGTATTTCAGCTTTTAAACTATTTATATCATTGCATTTTGGATGTTTGATTTGAAATCTTGTCTGAGGTCTTCAGTGAAGAATTAAAGAAGGAGGGGGGGGGGGGTAAATTTATGCTCTCCGAAATCTGCACTAATATGGTGCAGCGTGTTACACTGGAGCGTGAAAAACGGCGTGAAAACGCACCGTACAAGCAACACAATGGAGCCGAAGCAGTCTTTATGCGCCAGGGTGCAGGCTGTGCTCCAATTTCATACCGATTTAGTGCTGCTTTATGCGCGCTGTCGTGATTTGTACCAATTTTGCGGTGCATTACATGCAAGTTTATTGCGGATGCATGCAGAAAAGTCCGTCCTGTGTGGCTAAATAAGCGTTGGATGTTAACAAATCTACATGCGTTATGCTACCTGTCAAAAGACAACACTTTGTCCATCAAAAAAACGACACTGCCTATAGTGGGACAATGCTGGCTTTAGAAGCGTCTGATTATGGCAGCTTGGAGAAGCGCGGACTAATTAGACTACAAATTGCCCCAATTAGGCTTAACTACGGCTGGTCAGTGGAGCTACACTTCACAGATACCACAACATTCAGTGAAATGGAAATGTATTTAATAGACTACATACAAATCAAACATGCATAATCACATATAGGTTATATTTCACAGATTCTAAACACAAGTTATAAAGTACAGTATATAGTTCCCCGCTTAATTTATTTCCAGCTGATGTGTTTATTTTTGTTAGTTGTTTTATTTGTTTGTTGGGTTATTTGTGTGCCTTTTGTTTGCTTGGCAACTTTGTTGGTGAGTTCTGAGGGCTTAAACCCACACAAGCAGGATTGTCTCGGTGCCCAAACTCTTCTTCCATTTAAATCAGGGCACATTGTGCTTGAAAGTGAAGAGAATCCTTTCTTCATTCATCTTATATATAGAGAAAAAAACAGACAAAAGGCTGATGCAAAGATCAGTGGGCTCTTGGAAAGAGCGGGGGCAGTGTGTTTCTCTCCGAGCTCTGGAAACGAGCAGCGCTCAGCTTTCTCAATGCAGCGCCTTTCATTGTGTCGCGTGGCGCGCGCATGAGGACATCAAATGCGCGGCTCCTTTTTTCCTTCTTTCTTTTACTCTGTTGGAGCAGTAAATCGTGAAACAAGGAGAGAACCTTCCCCACCAACGCAAGGTCCATCAGTGTGATCGCGCTGTCCCTTATTTCAGAATAAAAACCAAAATCGATGACTATGAAACTAAACGAAACCAAGATTGCATCATCATCTTTATTTAAGCTCCGTATGTTTTGTTTTTGTTATATTTTTTTTAAGTAGTGCAATTTGTATGTGATGCATTAAGTGAATGCATGAATTAGCCTGACCCAGTGCCAGTCCAACATAGGGAAAAAGGACAACTTTTTGTAACACCCCTGCCAACGGCGGCTTACAAAAATTGGAGCCAAACAGAATAACTGACTTTGGCAAGGCGGAAAGAAAAGTTCGTTACAATGCATTATTTTGAAAAAAAAAAAAAAAAAAGCAACGTGGCAAAGTGCATTCCTTGTCAGGATGTGGGTACAGAATTCAGCACAATTTTTTATATTTCTCTCGGTTCCAAGTCTAGTAGGAAATGTTGAGAATTTTTTATTATTCTTCTTCTCTTTGCCTTATGCTTCTGAAACATCAAATGACTTTAGGCTAAACCAGATTGATTTAGTGCTTAATTGTCACATAAACATATACTTATATCCTGCTTATCCACATAAAAGAATTTAAAATAAAATCCTCCGATGGAGTGTTTTTTTTGTTGTTAGTGTTAACGTTTAGCTGAATGAGATGCTGACTCCTGTTAAAGAAACCATTTGGACCACAATGTGTGTGCCATGTCCAAGATTTTCCCAAGACCTGGGTTCTATTGAGAAGGAAGTGTGGAAAATGAGGCGCTTAGGGCCCCTGGACAGGAGGCGTTCCTCTGATTCTCCTCGCTCTGTGCCCTTAAGGCCACATCTGTTCCATTTCCACCTCTGTTTTTGCCTTAAAATGTTTACAGCTATCCAAATTCAGTGGACTACAACATGACGTGTACACTTAATAAGCAAGTTCATCAAGAACATCATGTATTTCTGTTTTGCAACAACTGTATATGATTTTCCTGTTATAAATAAAATGAACCCTGTAGGTTGTATGAAGATGTGGGCACGATTTGCACGGTTCTGCCCGCAATCCCACGCCGGGAAACAGACACAGAAAAGCCTGAATGGACAGAACTGGTACGAGTACCCCCAACAGAGTGACCGAGAATTTGTAACATTCCTATTTTATGGTGATTCTGTACGCCTATCAGGAAAACTTCACCCCACACGACGGTGTCTTGATTCACATTGTATTGCCAAGGCTGCACACGGTCTGCACTATTTAAATTGCTTAAAACTAAGGGCCACGTCTATAAAGAGAAAGGAATGACCATGCACCCTGACACAGCCTGGCTCAAAGTTACACAATGTGCTAATAAATAATCAAGAATAGCCAAAATAAAGGATAGAGGATATACTGATTGGCTCTTTTTTCTTTGCTCATCAAGTCTTGAGTCAAGTCACATTGATATTGGCATCGCCCTCATCATCAACAAAAATCATGCTAGAAATGGAATACATTTTTATTCACCCTGAATCATGCGTTACTCTACACAATGTAACATTGACAAACATTGCAAAAGCCACTAAACAAAATATTTACAGAATATACTATAGGTCTCAACTATGCAATAAATCATATCCCTGCTGAAAATCTGACCGCTTACCCACAGTTTTCTTACACATTGAGATCAACATAGCATGCTGGGAAGTTATTCCTAACTTTTATTTGACTTTTAATATCAAATTGCTCTTAGTGTCTTATTTACATTATTTAAAAAAAAGCATTGTAATATACATTACTGTGCAAGTAAAAGTCACAAAAAACATGCAGGAAAAAAACATAAAAAATACTATAAAAAGCAGTAATTAATGTAAGAGTCAATAATTGGAATGACGACCCTTTGCTTAAAATATAAGCTACAATTTGTGCAGTTTTAGAGGGAAATTAGCTGCTTAGTTTTACTGAACATCCTTTAGAGCTGGTCACAGTTCTTCTGAGGACTTTGCCGCAACTGCTTCTTTTTTCATGCATGCAAAACCCAGAAGCTTTCTTTGTTTTTTTCCTGTCTTTTTTTTTTTTGTCTGAAAAACGGTCTTTTACATAATACGATGCTTTCTTTTCAGGCCTGCAGATATTTTCCTGCAAGATAAAAAATATTGGCTGGAATACTAATGTTTGGAGAGATCAGATTTTTTTATTGTATTGACTTAATAATGTAATAAAATAAAAGATGTATAACAAAGTATTAAAATAACACAGGGTGCCTAAAACGTTTGCACAGAACTGAAATGTAATACTCATAATAAATAAAGCATTATATATGATCTAGCCTACATATAACTTAACAATAACAGTAATTTAGTAAAAGCACAGCCACATTAAAGCTATTCACGTTTTTAAGGTGAAACTGTCACTAAGCAGCTCCTCCAGAGCCAGATATTCATTGGCTGTAGCAAGTCAAGCGGAAGCACTAAAGGCTCGCGAGCCCTATTGACATGTTAACCGGGTGTCTCGGTATAAAAAGCGCGTGCACAGCAGATTCCAGCACACGGAGCACAAGGGCGTTGGAGAAACTCCAAGAGAGTGAGAGAGAGAGAGAGAGAGAGAGAATACTGCAAGCATGGTTGCATCTTCAGAGAGCTTGATAAAGACAAAAGGCGGTAAAAAGGTTAGATGAGTTTTAGATGAACTTAACTAGTATTGTTGTTTTCCTATAATTTCCAATCTATTTTTTTTTTACTAATGTAAGGTGTTTTTATTTGTTCCAGATTTCCAAACCGCTGATGGAGAAAAAGAGAAGAGCGCGCATCAATACCTGCTTGGACCAGCTAAAAACCTTACTGGAAGGCTTCTACTCTAACAATGTATGCATTTTGTTTGCATTAGGATCGTGCTTTGAAATCGTACATTATAATGTCGTAAAATCATTTGGATCACTCAATTGTCATGTTTATTTAAGAAAACTATTTACATAAGTGTTGTATTAATGAAACCGTGTTGCTTTTCAGATTCGGAAGCGGAAATTTGAAAAAGCAGACATTTTGGAACTGACAGTGAAGCACCTCAAACATCTTCAAAACACTGAGAAAGGTTCGCATTCTTGCAACAACAAAAACATGAGTGTGTATCACATTGGCAGGATCGTGGTGTGCGATACTGCGCTATAATACTGTGGTTACATGAGCTGCCATGCAGCCTTAATAATCTCTTATTTCCTTCCTTATCTCAAACAGTATTCGCTGTTAACTCTGCTATCACCGAGTACCAGGCCGGCTTCAGGACGTGCATCGCCGGTGTGCATCAGTATCTCCTCATGAGCAACGCGAACCCTGCGCTCAGGTCTAACGCGCTCGCGCATCTGTCTAACGCGCTCCTCTGCCTCAGCGCGCGGCTTCCGGATTCCAGCACCGCGGACAGCGACGGCTTCACGGCTCGCGCGCCCACCTCGCCTCGCACGGACGCCACAGCGAAAGCGTCTCACGACGGAAGACGGAAACGGACTGAGATCTCCGGCAAAAACAAATCAACACAAAAACACATCAGTGTAACCCGATGCTGTAGAGCTCCTACAAACTTACAGCAAAATTACTGGCGGCCTTGGTAGCAACTTAACAGCTCTTCTGCCCCCTTGTAGATATTATATACAAATCGTTTATTATTATAGATATATAGATATGTACTCTTATATGAAGGAATAGATATATATTTTTTGCATGAAGCTTGTGTAAATTTATATTTTGTACAATAAAATTGTTTTTAAAAATCTACAGTCTCTCTCTGGCTTTGTAAGCAAATACATTTACATGGCAGAGATTTTCATGATCAGCCATCTTTTGCAATAAGATAACTGGAGCATATTTCAGGAGACTTTAAGCGTGATCCGGGGTACACACTGGACATGGTGCCAATCCATCGCAGGGCACACACACACACACACACACACACATGCTCATTCACAAACTTCGGGCAATTTGAGAAAGTTAATTAGCTTAATCTACATGTCTTTGGACTGTGGGAGAAAACCGGAGTACCCAGAGGAAACCCACCAATAATGGGGAGAATATGCAAAATTCATGCACACACAGACGTTAGACAGGAATCAACCCCGAACCCTGGAGGTGCAGGGCAACAGTGCTAACCACTAAGCCATCATGATGCCCACAAATATACTATACTTTTAAAATGCATATAAATGATATTCATGTATCCGGATTATGTTTTTCTGAATAATATTGTAGGTACACATTAACAATAAAAGGTTCCATTTAATACTGTTTTTTTTAAATAAGAATGTGGAAGCCCATTGATCAAGCAACAGTCTTTTCATTTTAGAAAATGTATTCTGTGAAGTCACTCATGGACTCATGTCAGGCACCGCAGAGCACAAGAAAGCTATGGTGGATGGCACCAGGTGGTGAGTAGAATAGCTGGCACGCCGTGCCTCTTTTAACCATTCTATTCACAAGAAGTTGTGCTGAGGACAGATAAAAGTGGCTGACTCCCAACACCATCTTTTTTTAAACCATTTAAAAAGTGGCCTACACTGTGAGCAACAGAAACTGGACCATGAAGTTTTCTGTATATTCAGTATATAGATTCTAAAATGTATTGTAAATGTTTACTGTTGTCAGAAAATTACTGTAAAATGCACAGTAAACAACTGCTAAATAGTTACCCCAAAATAGTACTGTAATATCATACATGATATAAAATGACACATTAACCAGTACAGTTCCCTTTTGGCATTAAATAAAAGGAACATAAACCTGATGCAGGAAACAAATGAGCTGAAGTCTGGCTCAACGATCCAACCTTGAGCCACCAAATTTACACTTCCTGTTTCCTGATGTTTGTAATACAGTATTAAAATAAATCTGGAATAGAAATTTTATATATAATACACATGATGTCCATTTGTCTTATATTTGTCTAATCTTTTTTTAAATTATTACAGTGATAAAGACTGAGGTGAGGCATATGGATATACAGTAAACTACTTTATGTCAAATCATACAGTAGAAAAGTTGTCCATGTGTTTAATTTTATCTTACTTAATGTTGCTATGCAAGATATCAACACATTGTTACTATAATTGATGATTTATACATGTTGCAATGCGTGAATTTTAATTTCTTCTTGAAACATCAATCAAGTATGTTCAGTTATAGTGGTGGTGTTTTTATAGGCTAAATCTGTGTTGCCAGATTGGTCTTTTTACAATCCAGTCTTGATTTAAACACTTCTGAAACAACTACTATCCATGAATTTCAAACTGAAATTATATGTAATTTTAAAGATCTAATTCATATATAATCAATTATATATAGATCATATATAATTGATAATCTCATTACAATGGTACGTGGACATAGGTGGATTTATGAACATTTTGTCCCTGAAGTTGATGTGTTGAAAAAATGTGCAAGCATAGGGATTTGAACAACTTTGACAACAAAATTGCAATAGCTAGACGACTGGATCAGACCAACTCCATAACTGCAGCTCTTGTGAGATGTTTCTGGTCTACAGTGGTCAGGACCTATGAGTCACTAAAATGATTCAAACTTCCCATCACTATTATACTGTAGTGTGTTCAGTCAATCACTCTGAAAAGCAGACTATAACTTTACTGCACACAAGTCCCAGGGTTTTCTTAAGTAATAATAACTCAAATGTGGAAAAACACATTGTCACCATTAGGCTCTAATGATATCCACTATTACTGGCTGTTGGAATTAAAACAAAGAGCCTTATTTCTAACACTCTCGAGATTAAATCTTTACTTGTCCACTTTTGTTTCCAAACAAGCCAAAAAGTTTTTATGTAACCCACTGTGCTAATAGGAAAGCTTGGTTGAAACTCAGGCATTTTACTGGATGCTCTCAAGAAGGGCTTCTAGACAGCTTGATATGGATGTGGTGTTCCACAGCTGAATTAAAAAAAAACAAAAAAAAGCTCTTTGCAACTACATTAAAGCCATGAGATTTCAAATTATATTTTCTCTTCTCACTTATCATTTATACTGCTGTGTAGTTTAGGTCACAGGGGGCCTGGAGCCTATCCTACAGTAGGAGACTTGCATTAGGGTGCAAGTCTTGTTCACTATTTAACTCAACGTATATAGGGGCTGTGTGGTCATAAATCAAGTTCAAAGTTTTGAACTGTTTCTGGCAAGTGAAATTGTTTGTTATGGAAGGAATTTTATATTTTAGTTAGTGGGAGAAAAGACCAGATGTATTGAAAAGTAGGCCTGATGTAGCAGAGATGCGACCAAATAGAATTGTGGTGATTTAATGGATAAATAACCATGTGTGGCATTTACTGTACATAGGCAAATACATATTTTCATATTTGAACATAACAGTTTGTAAAATGTAACTGTTGGGGTTAAGAGCTCATTTTAGAAATTTGATAGAAACCTTCACTGAGAAAGAAATTGATTTTACTCCATCATTCAAAAGTTGACAAATTTTGTGTGCATACATTTAAAAAAAACAACAACTGAGCAGTAAATAAATAAGGTATGATGAAACATTATACAAGATTCATTAGAATAAAACCTGGTGGTTATTGATATGTATTTAATCTGAAACAACTGCTCTAGACGAATCATCCGAAAACATTTGTGCGTGAAAAAAAATGCTGAAAATGATGATAAAAACAAGCTTTGTGTGTGTTTTTTTTTGTTCAAATCATATAATTGCTACTGTACATGTATAGAATTATTTTATAAAATAATAATATAACCATAACATACCACACGACCATAAACAACGAAAACTATGAAAAGAGTGGAATAAGAATTCAGTAAAAAGTTTAAATGGCTAGTTGTGGCTATTTGTAAACACCAGCTGAAAAAAGGCCCTTTCTACTGTCATAATTCTCATTAAGTTGAAATATTAACTCCAAAATATGCGATATGAGATTATCATGTTTTGTATATTTGTAACATTTAAAAATAGCTATAAAAGAATGTAGGTTATTTCTGCCTTAGACCACTTCTCAACACTCGATCACAAAGCGCTCATATTACAAAAACATTCCACTTGAATATTTATAACAAGAATACTCATACCAATAGTAAGAGAAGTGAATAAGACGTATTATAATAATGAAGGCTCCAGGATCTTAAGTCGTCGATCCGATGGAACCGGAGTGAAAAGTATATCTTGACGACGGTGATTGTGAGTTTCTAAAACTGTTCATGCTCCCTAGGATTTCACTCTTAGTCACATGTGCTTCACCTTTACCCCTGAGTGGCGAGTGTGCTGCTGTCCAGCCCGTTAAAATCAGTTCAGATGTATGTCTGCCATCCCGCCGCTGCTCACGATAGCCTTTTTCAGATCCACATTCACTACCCACTTCTTCTGCTCTCCCTCTGCTGTAACTGTCCTTTCTTGGAGAGCCCTGATGCAGTTCAGTGCGTGAGATCTTGTGTTCAGAGGCACGTCGCAGGGCCTGAGGCTCTCGCTCGAAGTGTGTGAGAGGGAAATGTGGTAGCAGGATAATCTGGCGCTCTTGAGCGCCGGCCACTAATGAGAGCGCTGATGCACGGCGGGGGCTTCTGATAGGACTGGCCAGAGGCGTCTCGTCGATGAAGTTGATCACCTCGTCACGGCTGAAGCACCCCAAATCGTCCTCGGATCGCTGAGGACGCGGGAGAGAGCGTGTCCCATCAGAGCTCCTACGTGCGCGTTGATGGCGGTTGCTCTCCTCGTGGCACGAAACCAGGCTGCTGCGCCGCCTCTCGTGGCGGTTCGAGGCGTAACGCGGCACGCCCATCATGTCCTCGGTGGAGCCCCAGCGGTGCAGGTAGGAAGGAATCTGCCCTGTGGTCCACATGTCGGTTTCGTCGTGGGAGTATCTTCTTGTAGGGGGCACCTGATGTAGACACAGAAACAGGCCGTGCGGCTTAATTATTACCTAGAATCAACATTCAGTGTTGTATCATCGTGCAAAGCATTATCGGGCTACAGACGAATAAGGCATGCGTTTAAATCCATTATCCTTTACTTAATCTACTTCAGTGAAAAAAGTCTGTTAATATGAAATAAAATGTCTGGATAATAACATGGCATGGTAGTAATAGGAGCTACACTCAGTGGCCTCTTTATTTAGCTGCACTCAGTCGCCTTCGATCAGACAAAAGGGTCCACGTTACTGACTGTGTTTTACTGGCGATCTCTTGCTATGCAGACTATGTCAGCCCCATGAATGAGAATTTCTGGTAGTACAAGTGTACCAAGTGGAACACCTAAGGATTAAAGCTAAGCTGCTGATGAGATGATGTTGTCATAATGTTGTCTCCTGTCTCGGTTGAAATTTGGTCTAGAGAAAAGTGTCAGCTTATAGAGTTTGGACTTGTCTTTGATAGCTAAAGTGTAAGTCAACAGTCAATAGAGAACCAGTAAGTGTAAATAGTTCAATAAACCTCATCAAACCCCAAGAAAGATGTTTTACACCAAGTACACTGATAAGGTACACTGTCAGTGGCAGTGGCAGTATACTGATATTGATCTGCTGTCAAAATAACATCTGGCAGCGGTTTGTGCAATATTGATTTGTCCTTGCTTATAGTGTTACATTAAAAGATCACAATTAACAATTGCAACAACCAATAGCTTAAAAAAGGTTTGCTAACACCAGGAGTGTATAGGAATGGCTTGCTGCCAGGGGATTTTCAGGTGATGTACAGTAACACCTTTTTAACTTTTTAGATATTGGGTGTCTAATGTCTACTCCACTCCACGTGTGAGAGAACTGATCAGTGCAGGATCAGAATTTTAGATCAGTTTATAATTACTAATACTATTATAATGTATTTGAATAATTCTGCAGGTAATGTGACAGAATAGTCGACGGAGCGGGGCATCCTGGTAGCCTCAGAGTGTGACGCATCGTCTCCTGTTTATATTGAGGAGGAAAAAAAGGTGCTAATTTGGAATACATTTTGAATCATACACAAAATATGTATAGATTGGTAGGATGGGTATGACAATAGAATTTGAGTAAACATCGCTGGAAGGCAGCAAGGTTGCGTAGTGGTTAGCATTGTTGGGGGTAGCACTACAAGGTCGAGGGTTCCTGGAGTTCGTATGTTCTCTCTGTGCTTGATGGGTTTCCCCCGTGTACTCCAATTAGGGAAACTAGAGTAGTGCGTAAGTGTACAGTATGTATGTGCATGTGTGCACTGCAATGGATTGGTTCAATGTCTCAAGGGATAGGCTCCTGTACAGGATAAGCAGTACAGAAAATGTACATTTAAACATATTAAAGATGGTTAAATCTTTATATTACACAAACCTATTTAATAGTGCTGGTATGCTGGGTGATGCAGGGCAGACAAGCTACACAGCAACAAGCCACTTGCAGTCAGTAAACCATATACTGTACTTACAAAGTGCATCTCCCTTATTTGCTAAACTCTTCAATCAATGCACGATATAAAAAGACCACTGAGTGTATATAAAGCTCACTCCCTTATATAAAGGAACCCGTTTTCAGTGAACAAATGTCTTACAAATCAAACTGTAATAGCTGGTTCTATAAATTTAATACTCACATTCCACATTGTTCTGAGAACTATACAAGAAAAATATAATCGATTAAAAATCTTTTTTTTTTCCTTTGCATATGTGTACATACATAAAAGAATGAGAAAGCAGCTAAGGCTCTATGGTCACTTTGTTCTTGTACAGTGTGTGAGGGTACACAGTATTTCAGGGCGACTTGCTGAAAGCTGGTGTGTCAGAACTTTGGCCAGCAGAGGGAAGCAAAGCATTATTATATGAGAGATGGAGTACAGATGCACTGCTTGGTTATGGCATGGGCGGTCAGAATCAGATGAAAGGTCTAGTGCTGGGCCGGACAGTCCATCGAGCCAGTAAAATAATACGCTACTCATTACAGTGACTAGTTTATTGCCGGACAGTTGTTTGAGATTTCGATTATTTTTTACAGTTTTTCCATTAAGGCACTTGGCATACTTATCCAGAGTGATAAGTATATAAGTATATGAGTAGATATTTGTAGTAGATAGTAGTAGATCCACATTGGAAGAATAAAACATGTTCCTGCTTTTCTATGAGACATTTCCATTTTCATGAATTTATCTGGAATATGTTTTTTTTTTTTTTTTATGGGATACAATCCAACCGTTCCAGCTGTTATGTTCATCCCTCGGGTTTTGTTACATAACACTGTATGATGTGCCTCAAAATGAGAAGCAGCAATTAGAACAATATTTTCTCCAAAGAAGAAAAAAAAACAGACTTACAGCTGTTTATACGCATGCTCTTTAAACGCATAATCATTGAAAACGCATATTATTCTGCTGGCTCATTGCCACGTCAAAGCAATATGAGTTTAGAGTTATGGAAAGCGTATCAGCATTTTATTGCAAAATGTCACTGCCGCAACTAACGGGGGAAAAAAGTTCAAGTTGCTCTTTTTTATTTTGTACTGAAACATGAAAAGCTTTAGGAGAGGCCAGGACCCAAAGCTTACACCTTTAGGCCTGAAGATCTGCATAGTGTAACAAGAAATCTTAACCTAGACCTTATGAAAGTGTCAGGTTAATATCTTGTAGCTATCAGTTACTTGTAGAAATACAGTATGCTACTAACTTTGGAAACAGGGAGCAGTCAGTCATGTGGAATTAATAAACAATCAGAAGTATTTGCAGGGTAAAGAAGAGCAACTTACAGAGCCATAACCTTTCCAGGAGAGCATGATCTACATGCCAAATTGTCAAGAAATTCTGTTAGTACTGGATTTTGTTTCTGCTTGGCAGGATTTAAGGAACATGTGATGCGAATGAGTACATTTGAAAAAAAGAATAATAATTGAGTCATGTCAATTATGAACAATCCTACTACAGTGCTGCTGAACGCTAGATTCTGATTCAGAAGCTGGTAATTAATTTTCATCGTTCCAGCTGTGAGCTTGATATAAACATATTCATTGAAATACATTATCATTTGCATAGTAACAACCTATTGTACACAGGGACTTGTTGGGTAAACACTACTCTTAAAAAAGCATATGTAATCTGAGGAAAGGGTGTATCTTTTGGCATGAGAAATAAGTTGTATTTTTTTTGGCTAAAAGATGCTAAAAATGCTAAAAGAACAAATGCTTAGCTCAACAATAAATATAAACAGCTAAAATGTTTGATATACAGTTGTGTTCAAAATAATAGCAGTCCAACATCAGTAACCAGATCAATAATTGTTTTTGGGAGAAATTATATTTCTGTATGGTAAATATTTTACTTGTAGGTGTAGTGGAGTAATAGAAAACCAACAGACCCAACAGTCATGACTTGCATGCACCTGATTCTGAGTAATTGAATCATTAATTGAAAAGGGGCGTGTTCAAAATAATAGCAGTGTGGAGTTCAATTGGAGAGGTAAATTATTCTGTGAAAAACAGGTGGCAAACAAGTTCCCCTTATTTATGGATTATTGCAGAAAAGGTTTTCCTGTGCATTTCTCTCTGAAAATCAGAGTAAAATGGGTCGTTCCAGACATTGTTCAGAAGAACAGTGTACTTTGATTCAAAATTTGATTAGAGATGGAAAAACTTACAAAGAAGTGCGGAAAATGATAGGCTGCTCTGCTAAAATGATATCAAATGCTTTAAAATGGAGACCAAAACCAGAAAGACGTGGAAGAAAACGTAAAACTACCATTCAAATGGATCGAAGAATAACAAAATTGGCAAAGACTCAGCCAATGATCAGTTCCACATGGTCAAAGAACACCTAAAGTTACCTGTGAGAACTGTTACTGTTAGAAGACGGCTATGTGAAGCTAAGCTATCAGCAAGAAGCCCATGCAAAGTCCCATTGTTGAAAAAAAGACAAGTGTTGAAGAGGTGCCAGTTCGCTAAAGAACACATCGACTGGCCTAAAGAGAAATTATTTTGTGGACTGATGAAAGCAAGATTGTTCTTTTTGGGTCTAGAAGCCGCAGACAGTTTGTCAGGCGACCCCCAAACACTGAATTCAAGCCCCAGTACACTGTGAAGACAGTGAAGCATGGAGGCACAAGCATCATGATATGGGGTTTCTCGTACTATGGTGTTGGGCCTATTTATTACATTTCAGGGATCATGGATCAATTTGAGTACATCAGAATACTTAA
>JAQMYJ010000040.1:23546325-23584575 GCA_030014305.1 Clarias laeviceps | reverse complement strand
AACAAACCAATATGTCTGTATGTTGACTAATCTAAAGCTAATCTAATCTATAAATAATTCAAAGGTAAGAAGTTGTAGTTAGATTATTTCTGAAGCTGTGTGCAGCCAAGTGGCACAGCAGTAACAAGTTCGCCCTACCATCCGGAGGTTGCGAGTTAAATTACAGGGTGATGCTCTCTTAGCGGGAAGCACCACTCCCAATGTTGCCAAAAGATGTGGTCGACCAATGGTGCGATCAATGGTGCAGCCAGTGTTGTGAAAATATGTGCCTGGTTGGTGTCATGTGGTTTGGAGGAAACATGTGATAGTCTTCATCCTCCCTGGTTGGTAGTTGGTAGGGAGTGCCCTAATGAGGGGTGAAAATTGGCTACATTGTTACTACGGTATATGGGAACTCCTTTAGATCATTCCAGGTGACTACCTCATGAAGTTGCTTGAGAGAATGCCATGAGTGCTCAAAGCTGCCATCAAAGTAAAAAATGTCTACTTTGAAAAACCGGAAAAAATTATTCCAGAGAAAAATGTTTTTCTCCATTTACACCTTTTTTACTTACTGCATAATTCAATGACTTATTTCATAGTACTGATGTCTTTGGTATTGTTAATCCAAGAATTTATAGAATCGATGTCATTGTTATTGACCCTAATTTCCCAACACGCTTTATCACTGCTTATTAATCAATGCAACTCACCAGAATGGGAAAGCCAGTAAGAAAATCATAGATGAACACGATGCCGCTGATCAGGTATGTGATTTGCAGCGAGGTCTTGATTGGTTCGGAGCCGTCAATGGATGAGCGGCGTTTACCCTGCGCGTCTTCTACTACGATTGTGGGCACGTTGAACTTGTTCTTGTCGGCACTGTGGCCTGTTTGCATGGAGAAGGTCTGGAAGAGAGCAATGCCAATGCAGATGACTCCCATTGTTACACTGCCGCTGATCAGCAGCAGGAAGCAAACGCCAAAGCCTAGGCCGATTTCAGTCACGATAAAGCGACAGTCGTGGGCGTAGAAGCGCTCGCTCGTGTCGTGCCAGCCCACAGCAGGCAGTGTGGACAAGATGAAAGAAACCATCCAGATGCCCATCACTGTGTGCACAGCCTGCTTCTTTGTGTTGCTCAGCCTGGAGAGGAAAAAGAGAATATAAAATGAAGAGAAAACTTTATAATGACTAAAGCTGCAAAGCCTTCTGAAAGCGAGTAGAGAAAAGCATTTCAGGATTTCAGGAAATTGTTTGGTATTTTTACATATTCATTATATGGAGAAAGACAGAGATTTATTGTCAGTGAGGTTTGGTGACAGTAAGCACCCATTCCAAACTCCTGAAATGAAAGTCTAACATCAACTTCCTTCAACTGTTTTTTTAGCTTGTTTGGAGAACATTGTAATGTCCATCTTCGACACAGGTCAGCTTTGAGAAGCCCACAGCTGGCTTGGATTAGAGCTTTTTCCCCTAGAAAATCTTTCAGGCAGAGTGGCAAGGGGATGATAGAGTTTTTGTGTGCGTAGGCAAAAAAATTGGTTATTTATTCCTTGTGCAATTAACACAGGACTTCAGATTGGTAATAAGTGTACTACAGAGTAATGCTGATTTGGAGAGGCCAAGCCTGTTGTTTCAGAAGTACCTTGTCTATTGCATGACTATAATTGAAAATATGCCAATTTGTCGACTCTATTGATTTTTACATCTACTTGGGAGTTTTCACAACTATAATAAGGGTTAATATGTATTGTAAAATTTATTTTAGTAACCTGGAGCTTGTAGTTAGCAGTAGTGCCAAGATAGCAACTTAGGTTGAAGAGCTGATAAAGATATAGGGAAAGCAGTAGCTTTATTCCTACAGTATAAAGTACAATGGGCAATTTGGGAATGTCATTTAGCCTAGTCTGCATGTCTTTGGACGGAAACCCATCAACACAGACCCAAATCGAACCTTCGACTCTAGAGGTACGAGACCATAGTGCTAACCACTATACCACCATGCCGCCTACAGTATATCTACAGTAATACTGTATAAATAAAATTACTATTATATTTAGTAAACAACCATGTACAAGTTGGACAAGTTGGCAAGTGTTTGTTTACTAAATGTTACCTGCCGTCCTTATTCATATGGGACAACGGAAAATCTGGTGGTGGATATTTTGAAGAAAGTTTTGGTAACATTAGATGAATTTGAATGATGAGAGGAAGCTGGCTGTGGTTTGTTCTTTTTTTCAGTCAACCACAGAGCAACTTTCTGCTCTTAAATTTATTCCATACACATTCAGTTGGTGCATTAATCTTATCATGTTGTCAGTCTGGACAGTGACATCCTGTTTGTATACAGTATATTGCATCATGTGCTAAAAAAAAACCATCAAGGATGATAAAATGGAGTCATGCATTTGATAAAGGAGACATTTTTACACTATGCGGTGCATACCATAGTCAAGCTTCTCAAAATACAGCACAGACACACATGAGCCCAGTCTCTGAGCGCAGCAATCAGGATGTTGCATGCTTTACTGGCTCACTGACTTTGATGAGATTTACTCCTTAGATATTGCAATTTGGTACTGAATGACGAGGCACTTCTTAATACTCTATGGTATCAAGCAATCTGGTCAGTTCCATTCTCATTATACTGTAGATTCTTTACATGTAAAGTGAAATATTTAGCCTTTTTTTTTTTTTTTGAAAATGACTGCTTACAGCTCTTAGAGTAGACTCTTCACAAAGTGCTATATCATATTTATAAAAAGTTAAAAGTGTGGTAGGAAAAGGTGCATAAGCAACAGGGATGCCCAAGGCCTTAAGAAGATTGTCAAGCAAAGTTGGTCAAGACTTTGGGGGAGCTTCACAAGGAGTGGGAGTGAGGCTGGAGTCAGTGCATCAAAAGCCTAGTTTGTGGAGAGCAGATAACAGTGTTTATACAAGGATTATAATTTGAATCTCCATGACCAGACGCGACACGCAGAGAAATACAAAAACTTGACCGATGCGGACTGGGAAAGGATGTCTGAATCTTTACTAGCTAAACTGCAAACGCATCAAGGATTTTTTTACCAAAGCTCACACATCAAGGGATGCAGCTGTCAGGACAAGCTTTGTGACATCTCACAAAATCGCCAAAAACAGCAAGCCATTCTCCGATGGGGAGTTTGTCAAAGAATGTTTGGTGGACTCTGCGCCGCTAATACTGTATGCCCAGAGAAAAAAGTGTAACAAGCAGTGTTGGGGGATGTAAAGTAACTAATTACATCACAAAATTATTGTCATTAAAAAGTAATCAGTTACATTACAGCGTTACTTTCTGATAAAAGTACCTAGTTAGAGTACTTTTCCATTGCAGAAAATGAAAACTCCTTTGTGATTTCTCATGCATGTCGTTTTAGTCAAGACCTTTATAATTATTCTACCATCATCATTTAGCGAAGTTTGGCCCATAATCTGTTAACTACTAATACCCCTACTGTATATCACCTACGCGGTTTCGTGCGGTGGCCGTAAGTACGGTTCAGCATGATTCACCGCAAGTTTGGGCGCTGTGATTAAGTTTCTCGCTCGGCAGTCACTCACGGCGGCTTATGGTGCCTAACACCGCTTCTCACCGCGAGTCAAACCGCATAGGGTATAACAGCAGCAATAACAGAGGGGAGCAGGTTATCGGGGGTGGGGCTTGTAGGATGACTTTCACACACACACACTAACGGAATGACTGCTGTCTGGCTCACGGATTACATAAATTGTCTGAATAACGAATTACATTTTTGAAAATAGAACTAAATAACTGAGTACTTAAATGGCGGACCTAAAGCGTTAGATTACTCATTACATCAAAAAAGTCATCCAAGTTACTCTGTAATGCGTTACACCCAACACTGGTAACGAGAATGGTCAAGGAAAAATCTCAGGAAATCTGAAGCTTCAACTGCAAAACAAAGCGGACAAATTTTACTTTTTCTCCTTGGCTCTGAACAAGAGCCGTAATGTCTGTGACATGCCCCAGTTACTTGTTTTTGTACATGAATTAACAAAAAACTTTGAGATGACAAAGGAGCTGGCAGCTATGTGGTCAATGAGAGGGACTATGAGGGGAAGTCATTTGTTCACAGGGGTAAATGCATGCATGAATAAACTGGGACTAAAATGTGACAAATTGTTAGGTGTTACAACTGATGGCTATCCAAATTTGATAGGGAAAAATGTTCAACTCACAAGATAAAGTAAACTGAAATAAACACAGAACAGAAATTTATATTTTTGCATTGTGTTATGCATCATGAGGTGTTATGTAAGTCAGTGCTAAAAATCAACCATGTGTATTGTGACTACAATAGTTAACTTCATCAGGGCAAGAGCATTAAATCACAGACAGTTGGTTGCACATTTGGAGGAGCATAACAGTGAATATAGTAACATAGGAGACCAAACTGCTGTCAGATGGCTCAGTGTTGGAAAGGTGCTTAAAAGAGTCTGGGATCTGAGAGCAGAAATCATGAATTTTGAGAGAAGAAAGGCAAGGATATCAGAGAGCTCTCAGATGCAGACTAGATGGCAGACCAGGCTTTTGCTGTTGATGTGACTGCACTGACTGAACTAAATACCTGCTGGATTTCTATTCTTCTCTCAAAGAGGACAGCTTTCCAAACTTAAGGAGGCATGCGTAGAGGATTTTGGTTTCTCTTGTGGCATAGTTGCTCCATCGCTCTCTTTTTAGGTACATTTTTTTTTGAGATATTGGATTTTTATTTGTAAGCCATAATCAACAAAATTAAAACAAAAAATGGCTTGAAATATTTCCCTGGAATATATGAGAGCTTAACTTTATGTATAAAAATTACGAAACAAAAACTTGTAACTTTTCCATGATATTCCAATTTTTTTTTTTAGATGCACTGTATAATTTTTTAGGATTATACTGTTTACAGTTAGGCAAAAGTGGTTTATTAGCAATCATATATATTGTTTATTCAACTCAGATAAAAGATCGAATTAAATGTTTTTATTAACATTATACTGTACAGTAATGTTTCAATTAACATCAAGAACTCTTGGAGCACAAAAAACATAGATAATAGCTTAGACTAAACACCAAATTGTTGCTGTTACAATACAATCAAGTGCCACAAATAAAGATTAAAATTAATTTCTTGGCTGGATTTTACAAACCAGGCCATTGACATCGCTCTGCGTTACTCACACACTTCTGCCAAGAAAAACACAGCATTTTACTCAAAGTGCTTTCCCTCGGCTGTGCCGCTTTGTGTCCTTTCCTTTATCTTTGAACCGATCCAATTCTCTGCCAATACCTGGGCCAAAAGTCTATTAGAAGAAAGGGTGCTAAAGAAAGAAATGAAGCCCTGGGAGCATCTATGCAGAGGAAGATGTGAAGGAGGAAGCATAGATAGTGGCATCATTCATGTTGGTTAACTGGTTCAAAAATGAAAGTGAGATGCAGAAGGAATGGTAGCTCTCTGGATGATAGTCAGGGTCATAACTTTGGACTTTTCTCAGTCTCTCGAGGATCCCAAGGGGAAAAATTGCATCATCACTCAGCTTGAAGACACAAGCAAAGAAAGAGAGAGAGAGAGAGAGAGAGAGAGAGAGAAGGAAAGCCCTAACAGTTTGAAAAGCAGCAATGAGAAAAACACATGCTAAAAGGTCTAGGCTGCAATCATAATTTAAGCTGTTATATTCCAAGCATGAAAAAAACTGAAATGCTGGCTAAAAGAGCATTAAAAGCAAAAGCAATATTTAAAATACAATATTTGTATAATGGTACTAGAAACGGAACCTGAATTCATGATGCTGATCTCCTGGTGTTTACACACAGAAGAATCTTTGGAGAAAGGCTGTCCAATTTGTGGCCCACAGGCCATGTTTGACCCGACCTGACTTTGTTTTGGCCTGCCATAAAATTATGGTATTCATTCTCTCCCTCTCTTCTGGTTTTCATTTTTAATATTTTATTCCAATATAATTCTATCACACAATAGAAGAGGTTATCGTAAGATATACTATAGCTCATCTGAAATATAGAGGGTATTTTGTTATTACTTTTTAGCCCAAAGTCCAATTTGGGCACCTGTGCTCTTAAAGTGAGGTGAGTGGCAGAAGCACCATGTTGATGACAGACTGACAAGAAGGCCACAGAATTTCAAATAAGCACTCTATACAGTACATCCGTCATGAGCAAAAAAGCACCTCAGAACACACATGCATAAAGCAGATGGCTTATATTAAGCAGAAAACCATTCCAATCTGAAACTACAGTAAAAAAAAAAACTGAGAAAGTTAGAAAACATTTTCCTGGTCATTTTGTGTCAATTATTATCATGCTGGCTAACACATAAGAGAGTAATAATAAAGCTGTTGTTGTTTCTGCCTAAAATATGTTTGAGAAAGATTTTCTCAGTGACATTAAATTACAGCATCTGTTTTATAGATTTGAATCTTCTTAAACTTTTACCTAGATTCCTTAAGAACATTTAAGACTGTATAGTTTTGTTCTTTAACTTGAATAAAGAACTTGAAGCAGCACTCCAACTTTTACCAGAATAAAGAATTTAAAGCATGGGACGAATGGAAATAACAGTTAGCACAATGTACCCCAACAACAACAAAAAGTACACTCAGTTAGCATTATAGCCTTTGTTACCTCAGCTCCATCAGTTAGCATCATAGCTTTCAAGGTTTCATCTTTCTCAGTTAGCATCATAGCTTTTATTGTTTCACTCAGTTAGCATCATAGCTTTCATGGTTTCATCTTTCTCAGTTAGCATCATAGCTTTTATTGTTTCACTCAGTTAGCAGCATAGCTTTCATTGCTTCAACTCCCTCAGTTAGCATCATAGCCTTTATTGTTTCAAATCACTCAATTAGCATCATAGCTTTTATTGTTTCATCTCCCTCAGTTATCACAGCTTTTATTGTTTCAAATCACCCAGTTAGCATTATAGCGTTTATTGTTTCATCTGCCTTAGTTAGCATCATAGCTTTTATTGTTTCAAATCATAATAAATTTTAGCATAATAAATTTTATTGTTTCAGCTCCCTTAGTTAGCATCATAGCTTTTATTGTTTCACCTTCCTCAGATAACATCGCTTTTATTATTTCAGCTCACACCCTTAGCATCTTAGCCCTTGTTTTTTCAGCTCACTCAGGTAGCACTATAGCTTAGTTCATTGTTTCAATGTTCATTAGTGCAGTATATAAAAAATAAACACCTACAAAAAATGTTAAGTCTATTTATGGTTCACCAATTTTTAGACCTCAGATAAGACAATAACATGCTTGGCAACATTTTTTCATATACTAGAGGCAGCACTGGAAACATTTTGCGGCTGGATGTTACAGGATTACTCTTGCTTCATATGGACACTAGTTATTAAAATGGAAGAAAATGCAATTGCTTTCCTTTTGTCCTTCCCTCACTAATCTACAGTTCTCTCTTGCTCTCGCTCTCTCTCTCTCTTACACACACACGTAAGAGATTGTTCTTATTCGTCTAATGCTGCTTTATGAGTGAAAGCCCCTGTTTTTATATCATTGCTACCCAGAAATGCATTCATCTGCAAATCATGCATAGAAAACTAGGCAGTGCAGGAAACAGATAACTGTGATGTAGAAAAAAAGAAAAAAAATGAAGGGAGTGTGGTGAGATTAAAACCTTTGCTGATTGCTGAGAGGAATTATTATTATTATTATTATTATTTTTTTATTTTTTTATTTTATTAATAAGGGCACTGGTGGCTCAGTGGTAGTTGTTTCACCTGCCATGTTCTATTCCCAGCCAGTGCCCAAACTTCAGCCACTGGATGCAATGCTGGTCCAAAGCCTGGATCAAATGGAAGGGTTGCATCAGGAAGGGCATCCAGCATAAAAAATTGTGCCAAGCTTGTATGTGCGGACCGGATAGTCTGCTGTGGTGACCCCTTGTCGGGAGCAGCCAAAAGACCACCAACATTATTATTATTATCCTCAATGTCAATAAAAAAGCAATGCTATTTAGGGTAAAAAGATCTTTAATATCTCACAAAGCAAAATCTAATGCAGAATTACTTAAACGTTTAGGCTAGAGTCTAAACTTTCCTCCTCATGCCATATTATAACGCATTTTTTTGCCACTATTGCCGCTGGGTTGCTCATTAGGGATCTAAATCTAACTATGAATTTCTGTTGCTGCTTGGTGACAATGTCTACCAGGAAAAGTGCTTTATAAATATAATAATTCTGTGATCTGACTTATTGTGACCTCTACAGTGCTGATTAAATGGGTTAAGCCTGATTAATTCTGCACAGGTACAAAAAATAAAATGCTCCGACTGCTGAAGACAATCAAATGTGTGTATTGATCATATGAAAATCATGAAAATCATGAAAATAGCACATGAACAAGTAGCTTAACTCTGAAGTAGCTAAATCATAATTACAAATGCAGCTTCACAGTGAGTCATATTAATTTGAATGGCAATTATGCATTATGTGTTAGTTACGAAAAGCGCTCTGACAATCAGTACTTTGAAGTGAGTTTTCAAAGCAATGAAGCAATTACCAGAATGACACAATGCAACAAATGGTTGGTCTCTATTGCACATTTACATTCTATCTGTACCATCATTTTAAAATTTGTTGCTGCTTGGATTGTTATGCTAACTGCACTAAAGAACAGGTTTACAAATGTTACATAGATTTACATGTAGACTAGAGTCCCTAAAGTATAGGAAGCATGTATGCTGTACTGCCAGTTCAATCAGTTAAACTGCAATTTAATCCATAATGCAATTTAACTTAATCGATTAATCAGTTTTTAGAATTGATTCAGATTTTTAAAAATGTTTAGGTAAACTTGCAAATGGTAAATAATTTATAATTGACAAATTGCTGAAAAGTAGACCATAGCCTTTGCAAAAAAACATTTGCATCTTCTGCAAATACTTGTGTTTTGCAAGAGTATCACTGCTTAATGTTTTGAATTTATGTTATACAATTGACATAACATTCAAACAATTACACAACATTTAAATGCTTATTAGATATTTTAGCCATTTTTAATATTAAGAAAACTGTAAGAAATATAAGACAAATTACTCAACAAATATTAGTGCTGTTGAATCGAATTGAAAATTGCAATGACAAAAGATCAAATTAAACTGAACTGACAGTCTATTTATGATTCACAGCTCTACAGCCAACATCATCGTGGTTGTAGATGTATATAGTTGTACATTTATAATGAGAAGCCATGTTGCACAAGTCATATTATCTGACAAATACTCTACATGATTATTGTAATAATTTGACATCATTTACAGGTACAGGTCATGGTGCAAACACATTTAACTCATGGTGTTCAAGGATAGCAATTTACTAATACTTAATGTTAATAACCACCAAATTACTGTCCAGGAAACTGTCTGGGTTTCCTCAGACACTAGAACCAGAACTGGAAATGAAAATTGGATTTGCTTCAACATGCTCATATGCTCATATTTGGCATTATATGCTCAGAAATGACGATTGAATATGCATCAACTAGTATTAAAGTACAACACAGGGTTACATCAGAGCCAGCATATGCCAAATAAATAAGTCAAATATCACTATAAACAACAAAGTGGTGAAAATGTGGGGAACACTGCTGCATAATATGTGCAGAACAATGAAATGCTATCTTTATCCATCAAATAAGTAAGGTTGAAATAGCTATTCAGTTCAGTGCAGGGCTCCGAATGAAATATTCACCCGGAAGCACAGGCAGGCGCTCCCCTTTCAGGAAGATAGGCGCACCGACTCAAAAAAAAGGAGTATGGACCAAATTATTTGACATACTATTACGGCATGTGTATTCGGTCTGTAGTGGGTGTACCACAGACTAAAGCCTACAATTCCAATTGTGTTAGAGACAAAACAATGAAATCTATGGCTGTCTACCATAAAATAACCAAAGTCTAAATAAAAGGCTGATTTAAAAGATTGCTTTTCATTCCTCTACCTCATTTCATGCACTAGATTCTGCCACTGAGTGCATGCTTTCCCCTGCTGTCCTCATCATTACAATCACTAGCAGCTGATGTAGAGCAGAAATGTTCATTTATTTTTAAACACCCTGTCGTTTCTTGCTCTTTCATCAACCACTTTTCTGCCTTCTTTCTACAGTTGGCCCAGTCTACATGCACCCACAAAGACAGGACGTTGATTGAAGCTTAACAAACTCAAACAATCAATCTCTGATCCACTGGGTATGTTATATATTCGATATCAGACAGGAGAGACAAGGGAATACGAAATGTTATACAAATACAAAAATATATCTATACTGTATATATATGAAAAGGCCAACTATGGCCAGTCCACCTAGGTTCTAGATCACTTCAGATATTTTACAGCTGCTATAATCTGTGTGATAAGCAGTAAAAACCTTTGCTCTATGCCATCCACATTGCAGTAAACATTACTCTAAAAGAGAAATAACCGCCTTAAGGTAAGGAACAGTTACCACCCCGTCATAAAATGTCCCCCTGTTTATAATAGTTTTAACTTATGAGCAACAACTAAGAGTGACATCATGGAACATCCTTATGTCAGAATCTTACACAGTCAGAAACTAAAGCAGCTTTGTTTTACAGTAACAGTCAAAATCTTAATATTAACCAGAGAACATGGGTATGACTGAATAAATAAGTCTGATGTAATAAGACTGATGTAATAAACCTTTCTTCTTTCAAGGACTGTCTCTGCAGCTGGTTATTGTAAGCCATCTGATACAGTACCATTGGCAATATCTGAAAACGTACATAAACTTGCAAGTGTTTTAATAAAATAAGATATAAAAGCATCAACACTAAAAATAGCAATATTTCAGTAACCAACATTGTAGCTGAGGAGCTATGATAGATCTACTGTATCTGGGACTCAAGGTAGTATATAATTATTTATTGTAGAAAAGACGTTATTTTGAAAAGTGCATATTGCTTTCCTGCACATATTACTTAAATTTCTTCCTGATAATTTTATATATATTAAGAAACAAATCATCACACAAAGCAACAAAAACCCATGGAAGCAAATTTTGCCCTACCTGTAATTGACAGGCCAGCGCACCATCCACATGCGGTGGTAGGAAAGTGATGTGACCGAGAAGCAGGTGACCAGGGTAAGAGTGTAGAAGGTAGAGACGAAGACCTTGCAGAGGCCTTCATTCCACTCGTAATTGGAGTGCTGGCGGCGCAGCTGGATGACGCAATACATTGTGATAGGAATGCCCATGTTGAGGATGTGTGTGCCGGCTAACGTGCAAATCAGGAACTCCAGAGGCTTCCACTTCTTCTGCTTGGCGCTCACACTCAGGATGCCCCAGGCATTGGCCAGGATGGACACACCGGAGCAGACCAGCCAGGCCAGTGCGTTGGTGCTGATGACCTCATCCTTCATGGTGCAGGAGCCTGCAGATAGCAACAATGGCAATGGCAAGGGGTGGGATGGCAAAAGGAGGAGCGGTGGGTAGGGCAGCGGGTGGAGACTGGCGCTGAGCCAGAGCGGGCATTACTACGAGAGAAGGTGGAACTTCTCTTGCATGTATAGGATAGAGTAGGAGGTGGGCATCATGGCTGGTTGAGGAGAAGGAGAATAAATGTGGAGGAGGAACAACAAAGGTGCCAGCACAAGCAGGAAATCTGATCCAAGCCAGTTCTGTAGGCAATCCTAAAGGGGAACAGATAAGATGTAGGAGTCAAATGCCAGCCAGAGAGTATGGGGGTAAAAGAAAGAAAATAAATCACTACTGGTAAAAAGTTAAGCACAGTTCCATAAGTGTGGAAATGAAAGGAGAACAATTTAACAGAGATGGTGGATGAATACTGTATAAGGAGACCTTTAAAAAGAAGAACATATAATGCAAATGAGTTTCATTGTTACAACATTTATAATTGTAAGCATTTTATTCTAAACCAATAAATGATTTGTGTGTGTGATGTACATTTGATCTGCATTTAGACTTCTAAAAGGGAAGAATCAGTCAAGAAGTCATTTTTTGAGAGAGGTCTTTAAGGAGACTTAAAGGAAACGTCCTCCATGAACAGCTTGCATATTAATTTTTTACAAATCAGTGATCAATGGTTTATAGCATCCAAGATTAAAATTGTTCCAAGTTGGAACAGAACAGATTCCAAATTCTGAAAAAAACTTTATTCTACTATCATCATCAACACCGTCACGCTCTGTATCTCGTGGATCATTAGCTAGCTGACCTGCACTGCATCCTGGAACTCTGAGCCTTTCATGAAAATTGGTGTCTCCACAAGTTCTACAGTAATTTTCCAATATAAAGACGTTGAGCATTTCTGAAAAATAGTGAACAAACAAAAATTCTCTCTTTTTGTGGAAGCTGAACACTGCAACCTGACATCTATCTAGTCAACATAATCCTGGCAGCATTTCGCGTCTCTAATGCCACTGGTGGTTCCACTAAAGCATATTTACACAGAAGACGAACAAACCACTCTGAGGCTGACGCTCATTATCTGTGAGACTTTGATCAACACGGTTGGAATGCGGCATATTCTCAAACGCTGTGCACGTATTTGAGCTGTTACTGTGAGACACCACAAGTGCCCCACAAATCATTAGCAAATGCAGAAATCCAGTGACTCATTACATGCAGTCAGGCCATCAGCTGGCTCATCACTTGAGACTTCATTTAAATAAGACAATATGTTAAACACACTGCATGTGTCATCCGGAGCTTTTTCTTTTTAAACAAAAAGAACATGAGCCTTTCTGCCAACAAAGCGGCGCTGAAATAAAACATAATCGGCTCAATATCGAGCAGCGCCGTGCCAAGGGAGAATGGATTGTCTCATAAAATCATGACGTCCTTACATGGTTTACTTCACTGTCAGCGTGGAATTAGAGGAAAGTCCGCAAAGAAATGTATTCACTGTGTTTAAAAACGGGGGACAAATTTGATTCAGTTCACTTCTGTGTGCTGATTCATGTATTCCTACACTGACTCCAAAATAAATTTTTTAATTAATTATTACATTTAGCAGACGCTCTTATCCAGAGCAACTTACTTTTTTTTGATCTCATTATACATCTGAGCAGTTCAGGGTCTTGCTCAAGGGCCCAACAGTGGCAACTTGGTGGTTGTGGGGTTTGAACCTGTGATCTTCCAAACCGTAGTCCAATGCCTTAACCACTGAGGCAGGGGTAGGCCAGTGGTTAAGGCGTCATTGATCAGAAGGTTCCCCAGTACCACCAAGTTGCCACTGTTGGGCCCTTGAGGAACCTCCATAACCCTCAACTGCTCAGATGGATAATGAGATAAAATGTATAGTAAGTCGCTCTGGATAAGGGCGCCTGCCAAATGCTTTTAAATGTAATGTAAATGCAGACTGCGCAAGTTTCTGTAGTGCAACAGAAATGCGTCTTTATGGTGTTACATTATCAAAAGCTGTGCATGTTAAAAAAACTCCAATTGCCCCTTTTCTCCAAAATCTGTGAACAAATTAGTTTGTGTGAAGCCGATGCATTACACACGTTTACAACCAGTTAGAGCCCTAATTTCAAACTTTTAAAAACAATGTTGCCCCGATGTTTTCCAAGTGATGGATATTTTTGCCATTACAGCAATATTACAAGTGTTCCAATGTTAGGCCTCCTGCTGCGTACTGTACAAAGACTTCTGAATTAGCTGATTTTTTTGAACTCCTGGAAAATATACCACAGCTTTTGAAGAAATTTTCATGCGACATATATCTTCCACTTGAAAACTCTTGAAAACTTTCTTCTCTTTTGAGGTCATATAACCTATTGATTGGACAAGGAGCTCTGAGACTTTCTGGGAGACTGAGAAATTTGACATTAACTAACAAGTAAGACTCATAATAGTCATTCTGAGCAATTCAGGAAAGTATCAGATGTTTAATGATTTTCTGAGGCAACACAAGTCTGTGGATAGCTTAAGGCACAAGGTTACCATTCCTAACTTTTCTTATAAACAAATACTTATGTCATTAAATTGAATATATCTCATTTATTCTTGAATTTTATACAAAATGTCGTTTGCCATGGTTTTTCATAGAACATTTATTTCCAAATAAATTAGAAAATCTGATCAAGCAACCTGAGGTAAAAAAAAAAAATGTCTTGTGATTTATGTATTGTGTATTTAATTTATCAGATTTTCTAATTTATGGCAATTTCCTATAAGGAAGAAAGAAAAAGTTTCAATAAAGAACTTTGCTACGTAGAAGAAAGCTTTATTATTGCTCAAGATCATGATCATGGTTGTCCTCAAAATTTCTAATCATCCTAAATGTGAGATTTGATCAGTTGGAAGTCAAGCTGCTGTTTTTGTAAAGGAAAGTCCACTACCTAGCTTAACCTAACCTAAAACCTAACCCAAAACACAACAGATGGCTGTTTTCTATTTTTTTTAAAAAAGGCCTAGTAAGAAAAATGATCTATGTTGTGAGGTTGAGAGACATTGAACAAGTTGCCAAATGTCATATCTGTGATCTCCCAGCATACATCACAGCCTACAGACCGTGGCCTCAAACTCCCGAAGCACATATTCACACTCACCTGATTGATCTATTATTGGCTTACAGATAAGACAAAATTGCCCAAATACATTTTACGATAAAGTTTTATTTGCAATAATGTGCAATGGACCACAAACAAGGACCTAGTCCTAAACCTAAAATACCTCTACACTAGTATTTTTAGAAAATGTTGCAAGAGTAAAACTAGATTTATTTATTTATTTATTTAGTGCATCTAAGCAAAAAGGATGGAGCTAAAACATCTACAGTACTTCACAGAATAAATGTGGCTGCAAAAAAATCATGAATGACAATGATCAGAAATCACTCTTGGTGAAAGTGTTGATCTGGGGTTGATCTGGGGTTGCTTCAGTTGGTCAGGTCTAGTCATCAAGGTTATACGGCAATAAAATGATATATGCATAATGGGCAGGATGACTCGAACAGAAAGAATTTCTGTTCCTCCATTCCTCAAACAGCCACTCTTTACAACCATGTTAAGCAGAAAAGCATCTCAAAATGCAGAATACAAAATGCATAACTTTGAAGAGGACAACTGCAGAAGGTCCCATTTCTGTCACCCAATAGCGAGGATCTGGAACGAGTGTGGGCACAGACTCAGTAACACTGGACATACTGTATGAGCTTGAGTGACTAACCACACAAATTTTTATGGAAACATGGTAACATTTTTGAGGGGTGATGACCTGAATGTATTGATGACCTGAATGTATTGAATGATCAGGTTATCAAATCTATGGGGCTTTTTCTTCGCTGATGGCATGAGAATTGGTGAAAGACTTGTTCTGGGAACATGATGAATCATTTTCACACATGAAGTGGCCACCAACCTGTGCACCATAATTAAAGCTTAGGGCAGTTGAATAAAATATTAAAGTGTGGAACCTTTTTTTTTTTTTTTTTGCCCAAGCACTGTATACTCTGCTCTGAAAAGCTTTTCACTGTCACAGAGTTCAAAAGTTTGTTTTTCTACATAGAGGACAAAAACTGGCCCACGCACATAAACACATGCTTAGATGATATGGTAACTGGTGAGATAGTCAAATGAAGTGTACAAAATCCATGAGAATGCCTGTGAGGCTGACTAATTTCCTGTGCTTATCATGGGGCCCCATTTTAGTATGAATGAACAGAGATGAAAGTAAGCCAAGAATGTGGCCGTCAAAAATGGTAATGACATTTTAGAACTAATTAAATTTATAATGGATGAAAGATTTGATGAAATTCCTTTTTGTTCAGCAGAAGCGTTTCTTCCATTAAAAGAAAGAAAAAACTTTTGTTGGACTTAAAAAGGTATTAAAATATAGCCTGACAACCAAACACAATTGGAATATACTGTAGCTAAATTCTTTGCGGTTCATTTTACATTTGCTTCAGAAGTGACGATTTGTCCGTAATTAAATGAACTGCATTAAATTTGAATTGAATTCAGAGTCATTAAACTTCACCCACTTCCAGCTATCAGTGTATTGCTCAGGGCTTTGAAAAGCTAGAAAACTGTTGCGTAGTAGATATGGGAATGCCTGTATCTGCTTATCTAGAAACGTAGGATTAGACTAAACCTACCGTGGGATGACTAAAGCTTGACAGCCATGGAGATTGTAATAGACTTCCAGAAATTAGATGCCCACGTTTAGGTTTAAGCACTGTGTTCATTTACATTTACTGTGTTCATTTCAAATATTGCTGCATTTACATACAAAAATATGACTACCATTATTATTACAGTACGACCACAGAATACCTGAGCAGAAAATATGCATGCATGTGAACCATATGCATATGATGATGACACATTAGAGGCAGAGTTTTATAGATTAGAAGCTTTTAAGCAGCTAGGCCAGGTTTTATAAGCTTATATAAAACCTCAGTGAAGCATATTTCCCATATGGGCCGTCTTGCAGCTTCATAATCATTCAATTAATCATTCAAAATACCATAATGTAGCTGAGTAAAGATGTTCCCAAGCTATTTTCTTTGCCATGAAGTCATGCACATACATGTCAAGAGCTTCAGTTAGTGTGAAGCTCTTAAAATCAGAATGAGGAAGCAAAAGTGAGCTTTGTGGCTTGGCATTGATATTGGTGCCAGATGGGCTAGTTTGTGAATTTCAGAAACTGCTGATCCCCTGGGATTTTCACGCACAACAGTCTCTAGCGTTTACCAAGTGGGGTGTGAAAAGCTAGAAACAGGTTAGAGGAGAACGGGCAGGATGGCTGGAGCAGAAAGAAAGGCCTCAAGTAGACTCCATTCCTCAAACAGCCACTGTTTACAACCATAATGAGCAGAAAAGCATCTCAAAATACATACAGTACTACCAAATTCTGAACTTTGAAGAGGACTGGCTACAACAGCTGCAGACGACAATGGGTTATTCCGTTCCAATAGCAGGAATCTGAAATGAGTGTGAGCACAGACTCAGTAAAACTGGACAGACAAATTTTTATGGAAACATGGTAATATTTTTGAGGCATAATTTCTTTATAATCATATTGGTTTACCATACATGGATGGCAAAATCACTAGCAGGCTTCAGCCAGACGACACTTCAATGACCAAGTGTGCCCCGCAGTGGTTTGTGTGTGTTGAGGGAACAAAGCAACACACAAGGTGCACTTGTTAGATAACACGCTAGCTGTAATCCTGACAGCGGAATTGAAATGAGCGTGCATTGATGTTGTGTAACGGAGCTGAATTACATTTGATACCCTCCCACTTGCTGTCTTTGAGTAATGCCCTGGTTTTGCAAATCAGATTTGCAAGGATTGGATGCGTTCGAACAGGGGCTACATACAGACGCCCTTTCGAAAACTCAAAATAGCACTGTGTAGCAGCGTATATATATTTATGAAGCTTGGAAGCTGAAATATGGAAGCATTTGCTGCCCAAAATTTACACTTTGGGCAGTGATTTTTCTTTGTTTTGAACCTGGTATCCGGCAAATTATATGTTTTTAAAGGCAAGATGTGGCCAGACCATGAAAAAATAAGGAGGCGTGGAGTAGTCATAAGAATAAAAAAAAAAGTGAAATCAAGCAAAGAAAACAAGTGGATGGAATTGAGTTAAGAACTGTCCAACACATTATTAAAACCTGAAAGAATAGTGTTAACCATCAACTTTATGGAAGAAATGTGATCAAAAATAAATCATGAACAGAGATCACATTAACACTTGGTAACAAGGAAAAATGCATCAGAAATCACAGTTATGTTAAAAAGTGAAAGTAAAAAGAGACTAAACAGTCTCACAGGTTAGTGAGACTAATGTAAAAAGAGGCTTTAATTTGCTAGTAAGCATAAAGATTGGATTTTTGGGGCAAGGAAAAACATCATGTGGTTTGATTCCAGAGTCCAGATTTACCCCAGGCAGTGTAAGAGAGGCAAGGATGAAATAGTTTTCTTATTTTTATGCACAGCAAATATTAACTAACTGCACACATGAAGTTAAAGAGCACATATTATGAAAAAAAAATCACTTTTTGCTCATTTTGAAAATTCACATGGGTCTCCAGTGTGTGTGCGTAAGTGACCATGTAAATCATAAGAAATGTGTTTGAGTCAATTCAATTTGATTTTTGGGCATTTCAATTTAATTCAATAGCACTAATATTTATTGTCTTGTATCAAACGGCTATATTTTTACAGGCATTAATGTATTCAAACTACAAAAAGTGTTTAATATGCATTTAAACATGGCAAATATATATTATGCCATGTTGCACAAACCATCCATAAACACAAAGGTAGAAGAAGAAGACGCAATCTATTTGCAGAGAATGAAATCAGTTTCTGCATATACTGTGGTTTATTTTTGAAAAATTTGTCAATTTTAGACCATTTGCTATTTGAAATTTTACCTAAATAATTTACAAAGCATTAATCAATGAATTAAAAACTGACCCATTGATACAATTACAAAATACAAAACATAATTTAATATTAAAATTTTTTTTTTCCATTTTTCTCCGTAAATGTGCTTGAGCAAACTGTTCAAATTCCAAGCCTTGTGTGGCATCATTCCAGTAAAGAAGGGGAAAATGGGAAAATAATTTGCATAGCTCCTCCCCTGGCTTGCCTCCTAGTCACCTTTTTAGGAGAAGTCTTATTTCCTGCGTTCTGATTGGCTGGGAAAATGCACTTCCACAAAGAACTATGTGTAGAGGTGGTTAAAAGCTCATTTGCATTTAAAACTACAGATGGTAAATTTAGGGGGCCATAAGCATGCTAGGAGTTGTATTTCTGCTGGAATATTAACATTATATTAGCTCCTATATATTTTATATATACAGTATATTAATATTTTATATTCTGCTGTTGATAAATTTGTGGCTTCATATCGTTCGTGTACAACAAAAAAAAATGGAAAACCTGGAGAGCTCTCCAAAAAATTATGATCAGAGAAACTTTCACTACATGTATAACATATAGAGCTATTAGAGCTACTATTATAGAAGATTATTCAAAACCATATAACCAAACAGAATTGTGAATTCATCATTGCTGTACTAAAATGTTATATTTTGTAATGTTATGTTATCGTCATGGTTTCCAAAGTTCTATAATTTTGTTTTAGTTTAGTATTTTTTTATTCAGTTTTTCACTAACAGCATATACTGTAACTAAACACTGTTCTTCACTCTGAGCAGAATTTTTTTTTTTTTTTTAAGTCATGGACCTCTTGACTAGTACAAAAAACTCTCAGCACTGCCTTCGCCTGCCACAATATATCTTGACAGATTCCCCACATCATGCCGAGTCAGTCTTTGAGCTTTGTGAGCGGAGCAGCGGAGGTGTGATGCTGACCTACTTCCCTTTTTCACAGATGAATGCGTGTTGCCAGAAAGCTGAGGACTTCATGGCTATAGAACAGAAAGGAGGCCCACAAGATGACTCAACATCATCACCGATGTGTGTATGTGTGATGCCCGCACGTGTGAAAGCAGGAAAGTAAGAGCAAGAGACTGACTTGCACCCTAATTAAAAGTGGTTTAAAGCATGGCAGCCTGTGCAGACCCTGTGGTTTTTGATGATCGTTACAGGCTCGTTAAAGAGAGAGCTTCTGTTGATATGTTGCCGTCTGCATTTGCTGAGAACCACGAGAAGCGCTGTTCGACGGGTGGGGGGGACAGCAAGCCGTGTGGAAACACTTTGCTTATAATTGTAGTGTCAAGTGAGTTTCCAAAACAAAATTAAAGGGAGAGGAGTCTGGCGGAGCCGTGACAAAAAGCAGACCGCGCATCCGAGAAAGGCACGGTCGGGGCAGTGCCAGTCCTGACAGTATGGGAGAAAGAACAGACTGTGTTTCAGAGATTAGTGGGATTTTCATGCAAATGAATCTCGCCCTCAGTCAAGCTGGCAGTCTCCTTCATGTGCGGTGATTCACTGTCTGTGTTTGTATATGCGTTTCCTTTGCATGTACATAATGAGCGACAAATGGCTATTTGTGTCGACTGTAATACTAATACAAATCTCATTGATTTAATAATAGATTATTATGTGTATTATGTGTATTACACATGACGGTCAGTCGTTAATACAGTACACCAAGTATACATCAAATAAATTCTAGACATACAGTACACAGAGATGACATGATGATGCCTGATGTCTAGCTTCATGTTTACCCTCTCCACCTAGCTGTCATTGATAAGTATCAACCACTGCATGAGCTAATCTTCTAACAAATTGCAAACATGTCTGCATTACATCCTAATCACTTTGCTTGAGCGTTCTAATAACACGACGAGAAAGAAATGTTTATCAAGGAAGTCAGAGACTAATTTCAGGTCCCAATGCTTTCCTTGTAAGGCATAGAACAGCGTAGAGCATTTAGGCCTAAATGTTTCACCGACTCTTTAACCGTTTAACATCCTGGCACATCACTCTCTTATTGAGCTTTAAGCATATTAAGCGGTTGAATTGCTGACAGCATCTTGTACTAACTGAAATATGTTGCTCTTTTGTATGTATCGCAATCATACGCATTTTCACAGGATCTGTACAATAGGGGGAAGATCACAATTGAAGATTCAAAGATGCCACACCTAACTTCACCTACTTACTGTATGGCAAAAAACAAACTTCCTGCCATTTTTTTAACCAGTGAATATATTTAAAGTGGGAAATAAATTATTAATTTAACTATCAGTATTCTCATCAGTCTCTGTCTTATCGTCTGAGGTAAAAGTCACTTGTGCAAGACTCCATTTTTAATCTAATCATGACATTCTTGCTAGCACGTGTTAAGACATTTGTAGGCTTTTGTTAAACTACATAACTACTACTCTTAAATAAGGTTATAAACATTTCCATGTTATTTTGGTAAAATATACACTGATCAGCCATAAAATTAACACATTAATACTGATTATCTATATAAATAAAAGAAGGGTTTTTTTTTCTGCACATTGATCAGAACTCGGTCTTCCAATTATCTCTTTATTAAAATTTATGTCTGTATGTCTGTCCAGCCAATTTAGTCACAGCATCGCGCAAAACTGTCTGGACAGAATAAAAAAAATAATTTGCCAGCCCTTCAGCATTTGCCTGAAATTAAACCAGTGCCCGATTTGTGGCAGATTATAAACTGCAAGTTTTGACAACGTCAAAGAATGGGCACGTCTTAAATCGACCACGTTTTATGAAACTTTTGCAGTACTTGGATTTCTGCCTGACGTTTAACCTGCACCATAAGTGAAATCAAAATGGTGAGTAAAAGCGATGTCATGAACAGTTATGTGCCAGATTTAATAATCTACTTTAAAATAAGATACTAATAAACTTCTTGCTTAATGTAAACAAACACCTGCATGGATTAATATTAATTAGAAAAGCTAAACTGATTTTTTTTTACTGGGATTAGTTAATTCGATATTATAATGATATCACTGATTATACAAGGCGACACAGAATAACAGGAATTTTTGAAATGCGTATTGGTAGCCGTTAGCAGGTATTTCTACAAGTTTTAGGTTTCAATTACTATGAATACATTTTTTTTCTTTTATCACTTCTAGTTTTATTGAATTCTAAAAAAGTTCCTGTTTTTTTGTGTCACCTTGTATTAAAGAAAAACTGTATGTATATTGTCTTTTTAACAAAACCTTATTCAGTACACGTTTTGTTTTCACCTAAAACCTCTAAATTACTTATTATTATATTATATTATTGCATTATAGCATCATGGAAAAACAACAATCCTGCTGGTTGTTCTAGTGTTTTCGAATGCAGAGGGAAAGAATAGCTGAGAGCTATTTTGCACAGATGACAAAGGAATATGATCTAACCTAGTTGCTGATGCACTGTGCCATAGTAATGTCTACACATTTATGAAATTAACACATACAGTATATCAAATGCATGTATATTTTAGCCAGTATTCACACAGTATTGCTTTTGATTGATACTATTGATATAGTATTGATATTAGACTATCAAATATAAAACAGCACTTTTGAAACACTACATGATAAAATACGCTACTCGACAAAAACCACCGTTATGTGAGGTGCAATAAACATTTAAACCTCATCAAGTCCATATTAGCGTCGAGTACACTGTTTGGCAAGCAGCTAGCATATTCTTATATTAGCTTGTAAAAGCAATCCCTGGTTTAAGAAGCAAGTAAGAACCAGAAAATCCCCCCAAATATTTTAAGTATGGTGTATGGCAGCAATTGACATTAATGGCCAGTGCGTCATGACTGGAAGGTTATGTTACAGTATGAGCTTAGGTTCTTAGCTGCACATATGAGACTCATTAATAGAGAACACAGGATTCAGCAGAATGTGACATAAAAAGCCAGATGTTTTGGACACGCCCCTATGAGAGTCACAGCAGTGAAAGCTTGGCTAGAGAGCGAATGTTTACTTAGCCTCCATTCATTTTATTTCAAAATGTGCTTGTAAAGGTCTAAATGCATCAACTGTCCGTATTTATGCTGGATGTTTTGGCAATGACTTGTGTTGTGTATGATACCAAATCGAATTTCGTGTCTCCACACACCCTTAGTGGCTTTCCCACACCCCTGAGCTTGCAAAAATGGACACTTCTTGGTTGCTTGAATCTTAGATGTCACATGTCTTAAATTACATTTGAACTGGCTTTGAGTACCCTATGAATTCATGTACAATTACGATGTCATCCCCCACAACTCCACAACATACCACAACTGTCTACAAACTTACACTATTTACCTACACAGAACCTAATACACCACACGATTTGCTATGAATTGTCAAGACTTGTCAAGAACTGCTATGATTTCTAACCAGCTAACAGCAACCTGGATGCCTGTATTTTTGGATATCTGTGACTCCAGAAGTCCTGTATGAATTTGCAGAATAATTACGTAGTTCAACTTTTCCATTCAAGTGTTTAAGTGATCTCTATTCATGCTTTTTTTTCAACCAACTAGCTTCCATAAAGTTCACAGTTCAGCACTATCCTTGCAGGTTTTAATAATGTGTTAAAGGGTTATTAACCCGGTTCCAGCAATTTCAAATCTCCTTAGTTGTTTTTTTTTTTTATTTGATGCAACCCAATAATTTCGTCTTTTTTTGGCCAGGCACTGTACAGTTTTTAATTAACGACTACACTTCAAAATTCTGAGGATGGTTGAGTATTATTTCGACAATTACAATTTCTCCAATAAGCCAATCTTGAAATCATAGCAGCTACATTAGGGATCAAATTCATAAATGTTGGAAATCAGCTTATGATCTCCATACAAGTGAACTGAAACATAATTAAATATTTATATGTATAAAATGCACACATTCCAATTTCCAATACGGAAACATTGGTCATGAAAAAATTGATACGTGTTAGGTTTCACTGAACAGCTCCTTAACATATACGCCATTTTCGCATGTCAGGACTTTAGATAGGGGAAACCTATTTATAGCACATGTAATGATCTGCATTGAGGATTGCACTACGAACCTGACATCCCAAATAAGCTGGCCCGAACAAGAACTGAGTGAGCTAATTAGTTAAACGAATATGCATGCAGGAAGTACTGTGAGCACAATCGAAATGTTTTAAATCTTAATTTCATCCAAATGTTCAGATAAATTAGATGAGCAAATACATAACAATGCAAACCTTTGGGAAAGCTGCTAGGGATAACTGGCTCTGGAGGAAAACAAGGTAGCTTTGGTGGCAAGTGAACCTTTCAATCAATCTGCTTTTCTATCATTACTTATGACTCAACATACAAAGTTACACTTAGTTAGAAAAAAAACTAATATCAACCAATCTATAAATCAGGGAAAAGTTTTTGTTCCAATATACGCATTTAATGCAAGCCACTGGAGTCTTGGATAGTCTGGTGATTGCTCTGCTCTATTAAAATCCTATTAAAACTGGTAATGAACTGCTAACAGGAAATTCAAACACCTATATGTTGTGACATACCTGATATGATGCGATCCTCTATTCGATGGAAAACCTTGCAGAACATTAAGTCGATAACAGGAATTTCAGATGCATCCATTTTTTAAAATTAAATACTTTAAAGCCTTACACACTGTCTGAACTGCTAATCTTTATATTGCAAATCTTGTGATTTCACTCATGACTGAATCTCTGATGCTCTGAAATAGTAACTACCCAATTTAAACCTTTGTCCTGGCTCGGTTCTAACCCACACGAGGCCTCTCATAACAGTCAACTTAGGACTTACTTATAATAGTTTATCTTACATCTCTGATCACCAGCTGTTCTAAGATTTTTTTAGACACAAAAAAATTTAAAGCACTGAACAGGGTAAACTAACATTATGTTTCAGTGACCCAAGTGTTTTTTTAGCTGTATAGCCAAATTCCATAGTCCCAAACCTAATTACAGTTAAAAATCCACCTAATTCACTATAAAGCAGCTGAACTTTATGTTGGTTTTGAACTCTGCCACGTCATATCCACCAGCCCAAGGTCATTTTCCCAGCGCAAAGTAATTCAAAACTCCTTAATCTCCCAGTAGTGGCTGCGAGGTTTATCTTGTGTTGGATTGTAAACTTTTATTTGATTGCAATCAACATAAATTTGAGCTTGTTGTGATGAATATTAGGCTACATCACATTATCTGTTGATTATATGCAGATAAGTTAAATCTGAAAAATGACGCATTGTGCATTGATAAAACTGTGGAGAAGCTGTGGCCTTGGTTTGAGGTGAATGGGCTGAAAGCCAGACCAGGTTCCATCCTGTCAGCCAAGAACACAAATCTTAAGCATAAACTAATCCAAACTGGATAGCTGTTGGATTTGGAAAGATTGGAAAGGGACCAAAGTGACCTTCTGTGAAGAGTGGAACCTGATGTGATTTTCTGCTCTTGTTGCCCATCCAGTTCAGGATTTGGGATGCTTTTCTGCTCCTGACAGCTTAGATCAGACTGCTATGAAATCAAAAATTTTATATTTTTCTTCATGTTGATGTTACATGTGACCTGTATCTATGTAATGTATTCATGCAGCGTGTTTCTGTTACAAGATTGGCTCATTCAGTAATCACAAAAACATGCAGTTGTACACGTAAGTACAGTAAGTGTACATATGCTGTACAGTATATCCAAAATATTAGGGATTGGAATCACCAGGGACCACCCAATATGATATTATCATGACACCTACTGTAGGTGCCGATTCGATTTGTATTGTAATTTTGTAAGCATCACGAATGCATAAATATCTCAATTCGATATTACATTTCTTTTCATTTGTGTTAAAATTCTAAACAAACTTAGCAACTAATGTGTGAGTAGTTTAGAGACCACCACCTGTAGGATTGTAGAGGAACTGCAACATTTTACCACGTCAAATACAAAACATACGCAAACGTTTATTATAATTAAAAAATTATTTGGAGACATAAAATGCCATACAAAAGAATCATGATATGTAACTGAATCAACTCTAATATACATACTGTAATACCTGATTAACCTTAACCTGATTAAGTCTAACTGCTGTAATGGTGTAAACATATGATCATAAACCAACCTGTCAGTCTATCAGTACTTTAACATCTACTAACAATCATAATACCTCAAAACTAATAATAAATCAGACTAAAGATTCTATGAGTTATTTTTCAATTCATATAACAGAAATAATGTAAAAAGGTAAAAATAGCTTTACAACAACATATTCATCAATGTGACAGATGACTGATGATGAATTTATTATAAAGGGGCATCGCAATCACAAATCTAACTACAAATTAACTTCTGAATCTAATCTTACCAAACATTATGAACATTAGCAAAGAACTGTAGCTGAAGTTGGAACAGCTGTATACGTGCTGTGCTGCAGCTGTTTAAAACAGGAATAAACAGTAAAAGTACCTCACCAGCCTGCCTTAAGCTCTACATAAAGTGCTTCATTAAATAAAACCCCTACAATCTCCAAGTGCTGCCCTGTTCACAGGTCTCATGCTTTAAGATGTCAGTAATTTGTACATCTAAATGCCCATACACAGCGTGCCTGTATTTCCACAAAAATCTCGACACCAATTTAGTAACACTGTTGATGTGTCATTTTGTTCTACTTTGGCATTTATGTTTCCCGTATCAGGGAATGTTAGTGACATTCTGTCACAACTTGATCCCTAGCTACCATCCTTAGTTACCTGTCATTGCCATGGTAACTAGGGATGGATAGATTCCTTTACAGCTCAGCACTGAATACAGTTGTCTGAGTATCAGTTAAAAACAAATACTGATTCAGTAGTGGCATCCTTGTCTAGAGACTCATCCAGATAATGTTCCTACGGCACATAAACAGTCATGATTCACAGGATAAGGTCAGTATGTGTTCTATGTTTACTTACAAGAGCTGCGTCATGTCAGCCAACATCGGATATTGTTACGGCATAAAATATATTAGCAGATTTGCTCAGGAAAATGCTACAGATGTTTTAGACCTGCACCAGGTCAAGATTCATATACTGTACGTATATATTCATATAAGTTACATTATCCTGCTCCTTGTATGCGCATAAATCAGGATGTATTCTGCTGCCCCAGTGCTATGTGGAAGTGGATGTGGGTCAGAGAAAGTGCTACTTTAAATTGCAACTGACCAATGCAAATTGTATTGCTTTTTTTTCCAATACATTTATGAAAGGATCAATATAGCGGCATAAGAGTTTCAGAAGCAAAAGTGCGTTAGGAAATAAATGACAGAAATAGTGACAATATAGTAAAACGGACCAGTTATTCGGTTCTGCTAATTAAGTTTTTTAATATTTTACTTTTTGTTTGTGGACCTAGTAATTTAATTGTAAAACTTGTCTATAAAATATCTCCATACTCATTAAAACTAGTTGTAAAAATGGTAGAAAACGAAAGATGTAAGCAAATAGTAACAGATTCTGCAACAAAGAGAACCTTGTTGCAACATGAAGTTGAACCAAATAGTTTGAAACATGATTCTTAAACACTTTTAATAAATTCATATTTAAAAACAAATGCAGTGTATTTACTGTATGCTTTACAGTCATAAAAAGCAGTTTATGCATCTCATTTCATGTAGATAGAGAGATGGATGCTTAATTTATGCTGAAAGAAATGCGAAAAATGTTTTTTAGATGGTTAAAAAAATATATAATAATAATTATGCCATAAGAGATCATTGTCTATCCCGCCCGGACTTATCCCAGGAGACTTAGGGCACGAGGTCGAGTACACCCTGGACGGGGTGCCAATCCATCACAGTGCACACACACACACTACAGGCAACATCAAATAGCCCAACCTGCATGTCTTTGGACTATGGGAAGGAAACCGGAGTACCCAGAGAAAACCCACCAACCTCGGGTAGAACATGCAAACTCCACTCATGCAGACCCAGAGGTGGGGAATCGAACCCGGACTCTGGAGGTGCAAAGCAACACTGCTAACTACGCCACTGGCCGCCCATACTGTTACACTTTTAGTTAAATGTAGCTGGACCATGGCAAGTCTTGGGGGCCTTGCTTTGTGTAGTACATGGGTGGAAATGGGGGTGGGTACTCATTACACAAAAAAATAAATAAATAAACCCCACCCAAATAACCCTAAGAAACTTTTCCCCTTAAAAATCCTACCTTAGGCATCATTAAGAAAAAAGAAAATGCTTGTGAACCGATTCAGGTAATTGATTCATTTAAATGACTCATTCATAAAGAACCGATTCTTCCTGTAGCGTTTATTTAATTTATCTGATTTGAATATATTTATTGGTTTATGATTATGTAAATTCTGTGTTGTTGCTGTTATTATTATTATTATTATTATTATTATTAGCTAAACTGAGAGCAGAATGAGATGCACAGATGTAGACTAGAGTCTTAAACTGTTTAGCTGTTTAGCTGCCCTTCCGTTAGGTTTGGCGAGAATAAAATTAGATAAGTAACAAAAAACAACTTTAGATTTCTAGAAATTAAGTATAGAAAGAAAAATAAAGAACATTTTTTATTTTGTGTTAAAGATAAAAGACCGGGTCTGGTTCTTTAAGATAATGATAAAGATCTCGGGTATGTCCAGTCAGGACCGCGTACTACATTCAAGTCTCAAAATAGTAGGTTGCCATAGTTACCGTATGCGGCGTACTATTATAGGATGCTAGGATGTAGTACAGGAGTGTGCAGTTCGGGACGCAACCCCGTTAGCCGTGTATTCAGCCCGCATCTCTCTCATTCACAAGCGCACTCTGTTCTAGTACCGGTTTGGGGAACGACTTCCTATTGAATGTAGTGGACACATGAACATTAACAACATGTCACGCTGGCGTTTTACATGTAATGATCATAATTCATGATGGACCACCCTGTTATAGACCATCATCATCATCCTCATCTTATATAGTGTATAAAAAATAAAAAGCATACCGGAGATTTGTGCATCTGTATATCTGTGTATCTCTAACCTACCTTAAATAAATGTCGTTGTTATTCCCCAAAAGCTGCTCCAGGGGCTCGCGCTGTTGTCAGTATGTCCACAGAGTTGGCGCGTGCGATTCTGAACACACGGATAAAGCCGTCAGATAAAGAAACATGGCGCGTCCTTTATCATCGCGCAGGATTAGAGACATTCCCATCAGAAACGAGTGGGGAATGGAAATGGTGTGCATGCAAAGCCACGCATGGGCGAAGTTAAACGTGTCGACGTGCTGCTTGTGGCAGTGGTGGTGGTGGTGGTCGGGCGCGCGCGCAGCCTCCTCACGCCGCCCATTGAGGCTCAGCACTAGGAGGAGGGAATGAATGGAGCAGGAACAGATGCTGCTGAAGCCACAACGCCAACTTCCTCCCTGACATTTTGTACTTTTCTTTGCCTTCTGCATTTTCGAGCATGTCTTTGCGTTTTTGTATTTTACTCTATATTAACCGAAGGATGGTTCTCAGAAAGTTATATCACTCTTTAGGGCAAAACTGAACAGGTAAACTACAGCAAGACAACAGAGATCAGAGGCAGTCTTCGTCAGCTGACTGATGATATTCATTCATCTTCTATATGCTTGTTCTGTACAAGTTTGCAGGGGCCTGGAGAGAATCCCAGGGCACGAGGCGGGGTACACCCTGGACAGGGTGTCAATCCATGGCAGGGCACAAAAACACACATACACATACTATGGATAATTTGTGAATGGCAATTAACCTTATCCTCATTTATTAGGCAGCAAGGTGGCTTATTGGTTAGCACTGTTGGTTTGATCTCCACCTCGGGTGTGTGCATGGAGTTTGCATGTTCTTCCTGTGCTTGGTGGGTTTACTACTGGTACTTTGGTTTTCTTTCACAGTTCAAAGACATTCAGATTAGACAAATTGCCCGAAGTGTGTGAATGCGCATGTGAATGTTGAGCAGAGGTCCTACCATTGTCGTAAAATTGGAATAAATGCAATGACCTCCGTGGTCCCTATTTGGACTACAGAAATTCCTAGATGGATAGATGGGCATGTCTTTCAACTGTGGGAGGAAAGGAGAGCACCCGGAGGAAAACCACTAAGCACAGGGAGAACATGCAAACTCTTCAAACTCTCCTGCCTCTAATGATCTTCGAATAACATTTTTTAGTACTGGACTGGTTTCCAAAAATTACATGTAATTTCCAAAAATTATCTGAACTCATCAAAGATAAATGTATCTATAATTTAAGTGAAAACATTACCCTGAAACATATTAAATATGTTTACATTGAAATAATGTCACATGTTTAGCAGTTCTACTGAGTGATTATATTATTGATGATATTCGCATGGAAGTCAAAGCTTTGAAAGCTAATCTATCCAAGTGTAATATACGTGCAGATGAGAAGATTTGTACAGACTTAAGGAATAAATCTCTGCTGCATCACTTTGATTAGACAGTGAAAACTGTCCAGTAGACACAAATAGGACAGCAGGATGTCTTCAGGACTAATTTCAAGCCCCTTTATGCTAAAGTCATCTTCAGGGCATTTTCATGGAGTAATCAGTAATCACACATCACAGCTATTAAATAATTATTAAGTCCGAAATAAGAAATTCCTCTGTCGTATTCTTTTACTTCAGGATAGGGATGCTCATGTTACATTTCATGAATGCACATCATCCAGAAACAGATTTTTGGTTTCCAATATACAGTACACCTAAATAAATAAATACAATTTAGACAGTATGGGTGTATAATTTATACAGGGAATGAGGGGTTGGGGTGTTGAGCCTGTCCAATCAAATTTGAATTTCATTATGCATGTGGACTAGCACTCAGCTTCTCGTCAATATTTAGCAGCATATGAACGAGGTCCCGCATCTCCATCAGCGTCCCCAGTTCTGAAGAATGACATCAGAGCATGCTATATAAAGAGGATCAGAGTGTACTTTAAACATGTTAAAGCAATGCTCAGCAGAAACTAAGATCACTTATTATTATTAATGTTATTGTTGTTGTTGTTATTGTTGTTGTTATCACTACTAATACTATTATTATTATACTTATTATTATTAAATTAGTTTTGTTGAATTAACACTAATTGCTCAGGAAATAATAACTTGATGTTCCTTGTATATACATACAAAATTATTAGACGTATGTTGTTATGCATTACATTATAAAATTTTTAAATAAAAATCATTGGCAAATTGTTCTTGTGTCAGATGAATAAAACACCATTGTGGTTGTGGTTTCATAAAAAATCTCCAGTTTTAAATAAAAGCACACCCCATCAGGTTTTATTTCTTACTTATTTTTTTTGTTATACTGTAATATGTAAGAACGAAAGCTAGTGGTATGGAAGACGGCAGTTCCAGAAGTGTGCTTGCACAAACAGGCTGTTACATAATGGCAGCCGGTCCACCGTGATTCACACAAATATGTTCCACTTGTATTAATGGGTTCTGCATCATTCATGTAAAGAACGCTGGTCATTCATGCACCTAACTGATAAGTCAAACATGTGGCAGCTCCATGATGAATAAAATCATGCAGATACATAACCCAGAATGCTGAATGTTAAGGTAGAAGGGCCCCCACAGCAAAAGACCACATCCGGTTTCAGTCCTGTCAGCAATGAACAGGAAATTGAGGCTACAGTAGGTCCAAACTCTCAGTCTCAGGGCAGCTGAGATTGAAAAAACATCTTAAGGTCATTTTTTCCCAGGGTTAAATGCCTCCTTTTTAACCAATACTTTAATTTGGTTAATATGTTAGTAATAATAATAATAATAATATGTATATATATATATATATATATATATATATATATATATTGGCCATATGTATATATAAACTTATCAGCCATACCATCAAAACATAAATAATTATGCCCGATATCTTGATGTGGCTCTGGACCCTTGGGGCATGACTCTACAAGACCTCTGTGGGTGTGCTGTGTCTGGCACCAGGATGTTGGCAGCGGATTCTTTGAGTGTTGCGGGTTGCTGGGTGGGGCCTCCATGGATCGAAATTGTTTGCCCTGCATATTCCATGGCATTGGATCCGGAAGCCTTTGCTTTCTGGGCCCTGGATATGGCATATTGTGGTGCACTGAGTGTTCTGGTGTCTTTCTATTGTTGCCACCATTGAGTTTTTTTTTTTTTTTTTCAATAACGTATGCTGAATTGGTTTTTCTCTGGAATCAGACCAAACAGTCTAGCCTTTACTGCCCACAGGCATAATATATTTCATTCTGCTTTTACTGTATGAATGTGCTTGTTGTGCATCAGTGAATTTGTTTGCCCATTTTCATACCTATTCTTTGTTTATACCAACTCATTTAAAATACAGCTTACTTTAGGACCTTAAATTTTACGTATTAAATAGTATAGTAATTGGAAATGAGACTGTGTTTTATTCTTATTAAACCACAATAAAAATTATATTATATAGAATACGCTAATTATTTATTTATCATGATGAAAAAAATCATTAGCAACATTACATGGCAACTAACTGAACACAGAACAGAGTATTGTTTCTAGAACATAATATTGCTGCACGAGGGAAAAATGCTAACAGTGCAGTTTCCAAAAAGCTGACAACACAGCGGAGGAAAAATGAGAAGCCATTAGTGCTGTAATGATTTGGCTGGATGGTATTACGGCTAAATCTTTAGCTTATGCCTCCTTACGCAGAATTTCAGGGCTATAATTATCACTAAGAGGCGGTAATGAAGGACATTTACATCAGGCAGTAGTAGAGTGTAAAGCATTAAAGGTGACCCTAGTGTTCCAGTTCAAGGCATCTAGTGAACCATAGTCGTGTCATCAGTTGCAATTCAACATATCATTTTGTACTATGTGAGTGTGCTAGTAAGACTGCTATTGCTAAAAGACTGATTGTTCTTGTATTCAAGTGAGAAATTGTTCCTCATTAATTCTAGAACATGTTAGAGATGACACTGATTTAACGTGGAGACTAATATAGAGACAAATAGCTCAGATAAATCAGTTCCTCATGGATTGGGTGAAAATGATGAATCGCAAAGGCCTAGAAACGAAATCTGAAAAAAATACAACTGCTTCCATATCCATGTCTGGTGCACTTGGGAACATTTTGGAAGCTTAGAAGTAGAACAGGGTGTACAGATGCACAAACACACACAAACAGAGAGAGAGAGAAAGAGAGAGAGAGAGAGAGAGAGAGAGAGAGAAGAACTCAAAATTTGAACTCAGAACTATACCTGTATCTTGGTGGGAAACAACTGATCAACTAATATATATATATAATAGTTTTGACATTGTGGGGACATATATCTGGACCTTATTTTGCTGGTTCCCACAAATGAAGTCCAGTCTTATTTTACCTAGGTTAAGCCTTAATTGGCTCCATTAATAATTATGACATTTGGACAAGGACAGTAAGGCAAAAGTCTGTGTGAGTGTTAAACCTGGCATGTTTCATGGTATATGTTGTATGAGAAGGGGATGTCTAATCAATGAACTAATATCGATATGATCTTTATAAAGACAACAAATGACGACTTAAGACCTACCCGTTCCTTCAATACTTGGGTTAACAGAGGTTAAAAAAACGTTTTTTGACTGATGGAACTTTGTAACCCAGTGTAAAGATCTTTCCCATGGTGGAAACTTCAAAGCACTTTTGTAAGTCGTTCTAGATGAGAGCATCTGCCAAATGTGTGAATCTATAAAAGTTACACCATTTTAACGTCTTGTGACGTCATCCATCACATGACATTTTCTCCCAATGACATTGGAAGCTCAGTGGGGTCAGCGGTTCAAGCCCCAGCTCCACCAAGCTGGCACTGTTAGTCCTTAACCCTGTCTGCTTCAGAGATGGCTGACCCTGCGCTGTGGGTATGCAAAAAAATTATTTCACTGTATAGTAATTTATGTGTGACTAATAAAGGCTTAACTTGTCTATATATCCATGTACAGTACAATCGTCACATGAGGACTGTTGGGTATAATGCTTTTGCCAAATAGTGCACATCAGTAAAGTTCAAGTCTTAGGAGGTTATCATAATCAATAATGAATTATCTTCCATTTTATTAACTGTTAGTAAGGTCAATATTTATAGCTCTAGGATTTTGTTAAAGTTTGTTTAAAAAAAAAGACAGCAAAGAACATACAGTAAGTTATTATGTATCTATGTGTGTAACAGAGGATTTGTTCAGCAAACTGTCATTATTGTCCGGCACTATTAACATTGATGAACTGCATGCTTTAAAAGGAACAGCAATTTTAGCACTTGCCAATTAATCTCATGTGGAGCTCTAAAATTGGTCCTTAGTGATCGTCAGCCATTGTTATATCCTATATACCAGTACACATCAGTACTGTATGTTTTATGGCTTTAGGATGTTGAGGACTTGTCCAGTTGACTTTACAACTAAGAATTAAGGAAGAAGATTGCAGATTGATTTCTATGGGATGTTATTAACTTGGCAGAGTTATGGATGTCATACAAATGGCTATTTTTGTAGATATTCTCAAATTCTTGCAGACCTTTAAACCAATTCAATTCCATTCAATTTTATTTGTACAGCGCTTTTAACAATTGACATTGTCGCAAAAGCAGCTTTACACACTCAAAAGAATTATTTAAGTTTGTATGAGATGTGAATGTGTATGAATCAAAATGATGAGACTGTCCCTGATGAGCAAGCCGAGGGCGACAGTGACAGTGGTAAGGAAAAACTCCCTGAGATGGTAAAAGGAAGAAACCTTGAGAGGAACCAGACTCATTTGGGTGAGACGGATAGCAGGGATTGATCTGCATCATACTGTGTGAGACTGCAAGTTCAGTATAACAGAAGATGTGTTAAAGTTAAAATGGAGTCCAGTTCATTCTTGGAGGCTCTGGTAGACTGTAGGAAACTCCAGTCCTGATCTATCGAGCGACTGAAGTCACAAGTCCTCAGAGAACAGCTGTCTGCATCAGCCGAGGACAGGACCATCTTTGCGGAAAGGGGAACCGTCCCCAATCACCACACGCATCCCAGACAGACCATGCGGGCATCAATGCGATGAGATCTCCAACCAGAAGCAGGACACCAGGACGACAGGTCCAGGGGGCAGAAGGGGTCTGGATCACTGGCAGCTCAGGAGTGACATGTATAGCTCAACAGAGAGACAGGTAGAGGGAAAAAGAGAGAGGGAGAGAGAGAGAGGAGAAGAGAGCGAAGAGGAGAGAGCAGAAGAGAAGGAGAGATGGCAGTTAGGTATGGTCCCAGTCAAACAATGTATAAAGTGAATGTATATTTAGTGCAGAGTGCAAACAGGGACTCCGGCAGAACTAACTATGGCAGCATAACTAAAAGGGAGAGCCAGAAGGAAACACAGACATGAGGGCTCCCTGAGATGTAACCGTCAACAAAAAAACAATGATATGTAAGTTTTTGATGTGTCTGCAATTCAGTTCATGTCACATGTTGACAACAAACAGTCTACAACTGTAGTCATGATTAACTGACATTTTTTGCAGATTGCAGAAGCATCAGTACACGGATGTAACAAATAATGTTTTAATGGCTGTGTTCACATTACCAGCCTGAGGTGACTCAGTTCAAATGTATATCCTAATGTGTATCCCATCTTTCGTATGTGGCCCTAGATCGGATATATACTGTACATCTGATACATGGTCACGTGACATGAATGAGAATGGGCAAATTGGAATTAATGTGACTTCATGTTTTATCCCAGATGGCGCAAACAAAGATGCATCGATGTGCATATGCATGCCGTTTCAAAGGACAGATGCATCCGCGTTAGACTCAGATACTGTACAAGTCACTTGTGATTGTGAATGTAATCATAATCACAAGTGGTTAAGGCATTGCACTACGGCTTGGAAAGTCCTAGGTTCAAATCCCACGACCACCAAGTTGTCCCTGTTGGGCCCCTGAGCAAGGCCCTTAACCCTCAACTGCTCAAATGTATAATAAGATAAAATGTAAGTCGCTCTGGATAAGGGTGTCTGACAAATGCCTAAAAGTACAGTAAATATAAATGAATGTGCATTATCATGAAATGCAAATCTGATCTGGAAAAAATCTGAATTGACTTGAATCAGTCTTGTAATGTGAATGTAGCTATGTTTATTACTGATATAAAATGGAACGATCATTGGCTACAATGTCTGCTTATTAGGTTCTGCATTGGCAAAAAAAAATCCTGTATAGTGCTAAAATGTTATGACAGTCTTATGCTCTAAATGGTTTAGCTTTGGTCTAGAATACAGTACAGTTCAAAAGTCTTGTGCAACCCTATCATTTCTTCATATTTTGCTTCCAAAGATCCAGACTTTCTTTTATTTTTTTTTGTAGTCCTGAGGAATAGTTGTCAAGGCTATCTGATGGACTTTTTGGCTCTCATTTTCAGTCTAGTCCCTGTACCCGACCAGTTTCAGAGGAATCTTTTTTGTTTGCTAAGTCACACAGTGACCTAAAAGGCATTCAACCAGGGACCAAGAACCAACCAATTTAAGATGAGAAACAGGTGCATATGATTACAGATGATCAGGTCAGTGATTAACAAACTGGTATTGCTGAAAGCAGAGTGTTTGGAACAGACGAGAGGAGAAATGAGGTTGCTGCTGAGGATGTACATAAACAGTTTTTAAATTGTATCTTTAGGCACTGTGCAGTTTGTCTCAGTAAAACATTTGTTTACATTTCATTAATTTTACACAATTTAATAATGAAAAAACAAGTGGTGTCTCAAGACATTTTCATAGTCCTAACTATCATGTTATAACTTAAAAAATACTAGATTCTATTGGCCTAGGCATAGCATTAGAATCATGTAATCATTGACCATGAATCCGTAGTTAATTCAGTTGTGATTTGCACTGGTTCTCTAACATGCCTTATTATGAACGCACTGTTTTGATCTTCTAATCTTTTACATGTAACGCACATTCAGATTTTGAACTCAAACTGCAAAGTGCTGCCATATAAATGAAGATTATTGCAGCCTGCTTCATTTGACTAGAGGAACAATGCTGCCTTTTATATTAACCTTGTCAACCCAGTGCGTCTCAAACAGTTTATTTTCATCACTCTTGTCCAATCTTGTGACAGTATCATAAAGTTCACTCCAGGATGAAATAATTGTGTTCCCCCTTCCCTTTGGAGATGCTCTATTTAAAGATATGGAAAAATACATGCTTATCAGCAATGACACAAATGGTTCAGATCATGGGTTTCAGTATCACTGAAAATACTATAATTACGTTATTATATGTAATTGCTGTCATCTGTGGGCAAAATAGGCTAAGGAGTAGGTGTGTAATTTTGAGCAATAACAAAAAGAAAGAGAAGAGCAGAAAAGACAAATTTCAATGTTCTACAATTTCCAATATTTACAATACTATAATTGCACTTTGATAATTAAACATAGCCATCATTTAAATAAATGGCAATAAATATGTATTGTTAAATTTAAATTCTGTACTATTTTATTTTTTATTAATAATGTTAAAAACAGATAGAAATTAATATACATAAGATGTACAATATTTACCAAACCTGACCAATTTAATCTACAGTAGCTTAAATTTCCACTTTAGGCTTTTAATATACAGTACATCTGTGATAAAGCCATAGTACTTGGGAGTTTTAAATTAAGCTAGAAATTTTAATTGTGCAGAATAACAGAACACAGAGATGAGAGTAAAAACTCCCTATATTTCTTTTAATGATCCAATGCTACACTAATGCAGTTATCCCAGTGTTTCACAAGTGCTTAAATACCATCAAGGTAAAAAGTTTTCTCAGCACGCCGTAGCCATGATCAAACTCCCACATCTGTTCACGTCTGAAACGCTGGCCTCCCAGGAACTCATTTTAGCCATTATTAGTTTTGCTGTTTTTAAATAAACGTAGGGCTCAGAATTGTGCAGTAAAGAGTGTCATATAAATTTTTTCAGCACTAAATAGGCAATATGATGGATGGATGAATTGTAGTGCATTTTAACAGAGTACCCGAACATGACAGAGAAAAAAATTGTAAAATGGGTCACAAAGGTAAAGAAATAGCACAGATACACATGAAAACAAGTTTTTCTGGTTGTTTTCCGGTTGTTTCTATGACCAAAAAAATCATAATATGATGCTCATTTTGAGAGTTCTATATTTTTGCGATGTCATTCCTATATTCTGGTACTAGTGGTAAAATTTACAGTTTATAAAAGTAATAATAACTTTTGTTCAATCTGACATATCCAAAACCCAAATACATACAGCAGTTTGAAGTCTGAAGCCTCCACGTTAACACACACCAGCAAGGCTTCCATAATAAGCATATATATAGTGTGTTGAAAAAAGTGAGTAAAGCTCCATATCCATGTAATAACTTTTAATTTAAATCACACAAATGCATTGGACAACCTGCACGTTCTATCCTGAATCACAGCATGAAGACAACGTTCTAAATGTATTATTAGTTAACAGAAAGTGAAGAAAAACAAATATTAGTCTGTTGAAAAAAATAGCAGTCATCATTCATCTTTACAAAGTGATGAATTTACCGTTTAAACAAAAATGCAAAACAACAAAAAAGTTTAACCTTTCTTGTGCATCTCTGAACTAATATTTAGTTGTATAACCATGGTTTATGAGAACTGCTACACATCTGTGGAGTCAACCAACTTCTGGCACCTTTGAACAGGTATTCCAGCCCAAGACAATTGTACTACACTACATGTTTTCTATTGGATTAAGGTCTGGGGATTGGCCTGGCCACTCCATAATGTTAATCTTGTTGGTCTGGAACC
>JAQMYJ010000040.1:23504217-23522926 GCA_030014305.1 Clarias laeviceps | reverse complement strand
GGAGCCCCTAGTGACTGGGAGGAATTGGACACGACAAAATTAGGGGAGAAAATCGGGCAAAAATTGGGGGGAAAAATAAAGTAAAAAAAAAAACTTAGAGATACAGGAAAACAAGAACAATAACTGTGTAATAATTTTGTGTTCAGTCATATCATAACACCCTATTGGAAAGAGTTCTCTCATTTCAATAATAATGATGTTGTCAGACCCACACAACATATTTTTACACTTCTATATTCTTAAACTTTTACACCTTGAGTTCAAAGAAAATTTCTTTCCATGCAGTCCGTAAATCCTGCATGATTTATACCCTGCTATTTTAATTTTGTTTTATTTTTGTAACTTTTGTAGTGCAATTTATTTTATTGCAGTGAAATCTCAGCCATATAAGCATTTCACTGCATATCATATAGTGTATGCTTGTGTTTGCTATGAATAAAATTTAAATTTAAGTACTTGTTTTGGCTTATAAACTGCATGCACTCTTACCACTGCAACATTTTTGAATGAAAAACACTGTACCATAACACTGTGCCATTTAGCTTAAAATAATGCATCCTAACAACAACTATGCTTCAACAATACCTGCGAAAGACACAAATTAAACGGCAATCTCGCCCTGTCCGTCATTTGCGCTCTATAAAAACACTTCTCAAACTACTGTATACAACAAACTCCCCCTTCTAAGCAAAGTTCAAGATAGATAGCTCTTCCTGCCCACATGTTTAACAGAAGATAAACAACGTGACATCTGTGCTGTGCTGTGTGTGTGTGTGTGTGTGAGAGAGAGAGAGATATTGTGTGTGTGTGTGTATGTGTGTGTTTGAGAGAGAGAGCGAGAGCGAGATATTGTGTGTGTGTGTGTGTGTGAGAAAGAGAGATTGTGTGTGTGTGTGTGTGTGAGAGAGAGCGAAATATTGTGTGTGTGTGTATGTGTGTGTTTGAGAGAGAGAGAGAGAGAGAGAGAGAGAGAGATATTGTGTGTGTGTGTGTGTGTGTGTGTGTGTGTGTGTGTGTGTGTGTGTGTGTGTGTGTGTGAGAAAGAGAGATTGTGAGTGTGTTTGTGTCTGTTTTTCTTATAATAATGGAGGTCAAGACTTTTTTTGGCCATGCTGTACTTTAACATAGATTTCTGAGGAGTATCTACAGTATATTTCATGGCAATTTCATCTCCATACTATCTCTACATCTGTACATAATTCTCACCTACGCCAAACAATTAGTAAATTTACCATGTGAACAAATGTGACTCCTTTACTGACAACTTTCCACATGAGCAATGGAATATTAGACAAAGTAATACTCAATTATTAATAAGATCAATTATTCATCTTCACTCAGTTGCTCTGTATTAAAGACCTGGCTTCATGGAAAAAAGCTTTTGAATTTAAAAAAATAAATAAATAAATAAACTTTTTGGATTTTGGAGCAAACAACCCCAACAGTCATGTTTGTAAAACCATATGTCATTTTGGCATATTATGTTTGTTTTTTTGACTTCTGTACCACTGAGTGGGACAAAAGAGGAGCATATGAAGTTCTCTCAGAGCCTTATTTGAAAACCTGGCATACCAACCCCTAGTTTGGGAAACTCCGGTTTAATGATGACGGAGTGTGGTTGTTAAAATGTCAACTAAAGGTATAATACTGCTTTAGTTATTGTACTCTAGATGACATACAGTAAGTATTACATAACATTTATATCATATCATAAGTATAACATTATATGATTATACATGACAATAAAATATACTTGTTTGTGATTGTGTGCCAGATTATAATTGGCTACGTTTTATTTTTTTTTTATACTGGGATTCTTAAAATGGAGTTTCAGTCAAACTGTAAATCAGACAAAAAGCTGCTGAATTTTGGAGGTATGTGACTGGTCAAAAGAAGTGTTCAAATCAAACCAGGAATTGTAATGAACTTTATCCTGTATGAAGTCATAAAACAAATTAAGATTTACAGAAGATTTCAAGCACAGTACGGTAATGAGACCCTTAGATGCAGTAAAACATTTGAATGGTGCAAATATTTTAAAGAAGGCCGTATGTCCGTGAACGGCTCTAAGCCCATTGCAATCCTTCACCTTGAACATTCAGCGTGTGGAACGCCTGATCCTTGGGAACTGTACATACAAGGATTCCCAAACACCACTTGCACATTACAGAAATTCAGCTGACGGTTATTGCCACATTCCTTGTATAGTCCTGACCTCGCTCCAAGCCATTTTAACATGTTTGGGGCATTAAAGGAGTTCCTGGAGGCCAATGTTTCAGACACGAAGCAGGCAGTCCAATCATGGCTCTTCTTACCTTGATGGAATTCAAGCACAAGTGAAACTCTGGGATAAGTGCATTAGTGTAGCAGGGGATTTTTACTCTCATAACTGTTTTTCTTAATCTGTAGAATCAAAAGTCCCAGTTTGACTTGAACACATAGTACTGTATATTAAATTGTATAATACATATAATAACTTTATTAATAATTTTCCTAAGTTGCTCAGTTTTTATAATTTCTGTCACCGCTTTTAATAACATAAAATTTTATATTCACACATTACAATAAACGTACAGTATGGGTGTTTTTTTCTTTTTTTAAAGCAGGCTAAAAACAGCAAGATAAAACACTGATATGTAGTCATAGCAACAATCATATACTGTAATATTAACCTGTAGGAGCGGGGAACTAGGCAATGAGCAAGAAAAAAAAGCTTTTTCTTTTCATATTTTTTAGACTATGAAATTATATGAGTTATGAGGAAGCAAAGTATACAGGATATAATTTACAACACTATAAAGTTTATAGGGAAAAAATAAGCAGGTTTGGTTGCAGAAAATGTATCTTTTATGTGTTTTGTCTTTTGCCTTCTCCTAAACCATTTCTCCTAACAAACAGTAGTGTATACACTATTACCCAGGACGATGATACACACATTACTAAATAAGCAGCAGTATTTTCTAGGATGGTCTTTCAGCAATAACAGAAGAGAAATCCTGAAAATACCGATATGTGAATTTGGCTTATAATGAATACTACTACTAGCAAAGAGTTAAAAAAAAAAAAAAAAACTTTTTTCCCTCGTGGTCGGTCTGTGCAGTGAGCACCCAGATAACAATTTTGTTGTGAAACAGGTGGCACAAAACAGCAGCACCAGCAGCAGCTCGCTGCAATGTGTGGAGTAATTTATATCTATTTAATTTTCCACTACCTCATCTGCCTTGCTTACCTAAAGTATTCAGAGGCTCTGCTAGAAGTGCGCTTTGTGTGTGTACCTTTACCCGTCAAAACAGCCCTGGAAGCATGATAGATATTGTTGTGTTGAGTCGTGATACTGTAATTTGGGAATTCTGAGATATGTGTCTGCGATATAAAAATAACCAGTTGAGCTGCTTGTTTCAGTGGCTGCTGTCATGCGGCAACAAAAGCATGGGAAGATTTTTTTTTCCTTTTTTATCAAAGCTGGCACCTACAGTAGGTACGAGAAATTTGCTCTCTACAGGCAATCTGGATCCAGAAATAGAGTCTCTGTGTAAAAGATGACGTATGAGACCTCTAATATCACTTGTTTGCATTGTGCGTGTGAACATACTGTACGTCTGTGTGGAAAAAAAAACAGCTAATCACAGGGATTACAAATCAACCCCTTTTGCATGTTCTCCCTGTGCTTGTGTGTTACCTTTCTTAATCTTGCGGTGAAAATTGATGGCATCCACAGATGCGGTCACGATGTTGGTCTTGCAGTGACGAGCGGCCACGATTCCCGCCACCTCGTCCATCAGCTTCATGGTCACGCCTGCACATGAATAAAAAAGCTATGATTGAAAGTGCAACTAAACAATTGGACTAAATAGACAGTATAATTCAATTTAACGGGTTTTTATATGAGGGTTTTAAAAATGATCTGCACTCCAGTGTATATACAGTATTAAACTTCTATTGGTTGCACTGTCTTATCAGTGCTTTCTGTTCAAGCCTGCGGTCTCCCCAGTCACTGCTGTGCAGGTGTGAACGTGTTCCATCAGTTCATTTGTAACTGCAGTGTGAGAAAAAATGTAAGCATTTGGAAAATTGGTGCTTACATTTTTCTGGGATTCTCAAAGGCTAGTACTGGAACATTATTAGGAAAAAGGTTTAACAATTAACAGTGCTCGTTACAGTGAAATCCTAATTGAGGAAGTGAAGCCTAAACTTTGGATTAAACATTAAGGACTGCTATCTAAGGGCGTCGTGATCTTGCATGACAATGTGCACAATGTGCTCCCTAATCAGATACAGATCAGATTTTTTTGCCCTTCAACTTCATGATCTATAAGTGACGATGATAATTATTGAAACAATAAAAAAGAACAACTGCAAAACTGGTAGTTTTACTACCAATTAACAAGCTGGTGTGAGGCTAATGAATCCCACCATCTGCGTTATGATTGGTTACAAAAATCTGGTTTCATTTATTATCAATTAGGAACCTAGTGGAACCTACAGTAACTGCAGGTTTAAAAGACCTGAAAGTAAATGTAAAGATTTGCAAGAACGTTATTTATTTTTTCATGGAGATTTTTTTTTAAACCTGTATTTTTATTCTATTTTTTTACTTTTTCACTTTGATTTTTTTGCCCTTCGACTTCATGCTGCACAGTCATAAATCAAGCAACTTCTACGTCAATCCAACTTGACATACAGCATTATTTCATGGAAGGAAAGATGAAGCATGACAGTAAAGAAGAATTTCAGTGGTGGAATAGTGAGGTAACAGACCTTTACAAGCAAAGCTAGACTACGACAGTTCTTTGTTTGAAGAGATTGCAAAAGAAATGGAGAAACTGACAGTAGTACCAAGAAAATGTAAAAGTTTAAAAGAAAATTAATTACTTTAGGTGACGGATATAGTCAGGCCCAAAAATTTTGGATCAAATAGAATTTTTTTTGCATTAATGCATTAATATGGTGCACAAGTAATTTTCTATTAATTATTCTGCCATGAGGAAGTCAAGGATTCGCTTCCCAGCAAAAGCCCCATCACAGGTGCTGGTCCCAAGCCTGGATACAAAACATCTAATAGATAGAACGTCTATAAACTTTACTCATAAGGACAAGCTCCTTGGGTCATTGAGTGAAAATGTTTCAATTGTGCTAAACACTGATGCAAAACTATCAGCATCTTTTTGATTACTTTCTCTTACATCAGTCCAAACTGGGAAGAAAAAAAATCTTCTACAGCTGCAGTATGATAGGATTTAAATTTCTAGAAGCCAGCACTTTGCTTTGTATGCCAGTGTATTTATTTTTAAACACAGGGCTAATTTTACCAATTTCACAGCTCAGTGCTCGATTTATGGAGTTGATCTCTTGCCTGGAGGCTCTACCGGCTGATAATGGTGTTCAAGCGTGAATGGCTGTTGATACTATCGTTCAGTCCAGAACCATGTTCCATGATGTGGAGGGGTAATCTGTTCAAGGCTTGTTTGATCCAAGCTGCTTCTTTGTTTCTTGCATCAAAGTAGCATTGCTTTGATGGACCCATATGACAACAGTTGATAAGAGAAACAGGGCTAGTAGAGCTTTCATTCCACTGGCCTTTTTTCCTCCCACTGTAAAGATCATAGAGGACATGGATGTTTTATTACCATTGAAAATCTGGTACCAAAAAAAAAAAAACAACAACAAAGGGATTCATCCTCTATAAATGACTTGGATCACAGTTGCTCCATGAAGGAAGCAGAACAGGGCAGCCTTCCTTGCTCCTTCATTCATGCTGCATCTTCTGACCTGACTCAATTTCAGACACTTGCCAAAACTCTTGACACTAACAGGAGTTTTTCCCACACAAGTTAAAAGTTCACACATCCTTCCATTGTTCCTTTTTTTATCCACAAACTTGGAAGAACACAATTGTATAGGATGCCTCTGTATGTTGTAGCGTTAAGATTTCCCTTTATTTGAACTAATCTGAACTCGTTCAAACATGACAAATGTTTCTGTGCACAAGATGAGCTCCATGGTGACATGGGTTGAGTCACTGCACTGAACACCTTGGGAATGAACTGGAAAGCCTTTGGAACGGGATATTCAACCAGCATAAAAAGGTACAATGGTGGTCAGATCTCCAAGTTTTGCCATATGGTTAATTTTAGATGCGCTCATATATCTTTTTTTTACTACTTTATTAGTATTGTTATTGTTATTTTTAAAGTGTAAAACCTTAGGCAATTAATGTCATACTGATGGAGGAACTGGGCCACTTTGCCCAATGCTGTGCTATTACTTTTATAAGGAATCTGACCGATGGTTTTCCCAAAATTCCAGTTTTACTGATTAAGGTCTAGGTGCCCTTTCGCCCTGAATTTTGCATTGCCAGGATTACAATCTATAACACCGGCACTAGAGCCATGGAATAAAAGGATTTTTTAATTAAATTTTTTTTCTTCTTTTACTTAAGTAATACTGGTGAAAATCACCATCAACTTTCATCAAACTTATTATTTAGTCATTATTAGTGCTGCACAATTCATCGTATAAAAATTTTAAATTGCAATATAGACGCAATAGTATCTCAAAAAAAAAAAAAAAAGTTGTTGTCTTATGAGAATCCATTTAGTACCTGTGCCAAACCATTTTGGTTTCCTGACTTCTAGCTCGCTTGCTTTTGTTTGTTGAATGGCTTAAAACCCCTATTAATCTGCAAAAAAAAGTCATGTTCATCAACAATAACTGACTTCTTTAAAAATGGCCATGAAATCACTGCAAAAGACACTCTGGAGGCTATAATGGGGTTTGTAGAGTAGACGCATGCTGAAAAAAACACTTTTGGAGCACTTTGGGAAAACTACCATTCTGTTCTTAATTTTTGAAATATAGACATACAATTTAACAGCCCACAAGTTTAAAGCCTCCTCTCTCAAATAATAGAAGTAAGGGTCTAGCACATACTCTAATATAAGTAAAAATCGAAGGAGTCATTAGAGTGCCACTGGCTTTAAAGCTTACGCTGGATACATTCTTCGAGCTTGTGAGTTTCTCAACATGTGAGAAGATCTCAACATGTTAATGACAAATCTAGAATTTATTTTATAAAATAAGATGATTTATGTATTTTAATTGACCTTCTGCAAAGGAGAATAGTACACATCAGTAACTGGAAAGAAAACTTTTCTTGTAAATGTATTGTACTTTTTTGGCCATTTTCCTTTTCCTTGGCAAATATAATCAAATGCACTCAGCATCACACTCTTGGTGGTGGCTAATTAGGTCAGTAAAACCATGTTTAAAATGCTAGCTCCTTTTCTCGAATAAATCCCCTTAATGAAATCAAATCACTGATTCATTTCTCTGTGTTCCCATTCTGAGATTCTGCACTTCAGTGCTATTTTACCTTCTTTCATGAACAGCCTAAATGCAACCACAAGTTGACATGGGGATTTGTGAACCCACAGGGAAATGCACCATCATGACGGAGCTTAGACAAAGTGAGTCACAAATAACAGAGCAGTCTAAAAAAAGGGACGCGGCTTGCCCTATAATTGCAAGTAACATGCTACAGCACATGTAACTCTGTGTATTTCCAAATAATAAGATATTCCATTTAAGCCCTAGTATAGTACATACATTTCATACTATATATTTTTACACTACATTAACCTTACCTACTTTTCAAATAAACAGATAATTATAGCTCCTCCTGAACAAAACCTCCTTTCAAATGAAAAAGCCTGCACCTGAGCACATTGTGTGTTTCCTACAGTAAATGCAGCTACCGTCTCAAGCACATTATCCGGGCTAACAGGAGTGCATTTGATTACTGCAGCCAAATATGTAGCACAAACTCACTTATTTACCTCTAACACTGAAAACAGTTGTGACAGGAACCTACTGTAGGATTTACGCAAGATGAATGAATCTGTATTCCAAACAAAGGAGTAATGACCTTGCAGAGCACAACAACCGGTGGCCAAAAAAAAAAAAACGAAAATAATGACAATGCTGCACCTCATATGGAACATTAGGCTTTTATATTGGACTCAGAATGACTTCCCTGACTTTCCATATTTTTGAAATATAAGTCTCTAGGTGCTTTAAAAGGAAAAAAGAAGTAAATGTATAACTTTGTGGCTACACTACGCACTGGTAGCAGTATATTTCCACCTTGTAGGATGTCTCGAGGGAAGAATAATGCCCCACAATGAAAGCGGTACTGGTGCAAGTCTTAAGACGACGTGAATTACAGCCTAGCTACACCGGACTACTGCAATTACTCAGTAATTACTGTTTTGTTTGAACGTCTTAGTGGCATAATAAAGACAAAGAGTTGCATGTCCAGTAGCAGCAGGTCTGTCAGATAGTGAATGAGGGTAGAATTACCTGCTGAGAGGGGGTATTTTGTGGGGGGAAAAGACCATGCCAAAAACAAAAGAGGTTATATACAGATATATTGATTGACCTGAGCTAGTAAGATAAACCACTATACAATTTCTTATGCAGTACGCATTACAGCTGTGATTCATAGATAGCCTGTTGATTTGATTCTATTCAAACTGGGATTCAATAGCACTAAAGATTACTGTCTATTCAAAGCTGCTATATTTCTTAAATGTTTTGAAAGTGTGGTAAAGTGTTCACCCTATCATCCAGAGATGCTCGAATCCCGGGTGATGCTTCAGCTTCTCGCAGCTGGGAGCCTAGAGATGGTTGGCCGAAATCTCTCAGAGGGGAGGGATGGAAGGCACATCCATCATGGCTCTACAGCCAATCACTCATCTGTGAGCTCACGCAAATGAAAAGAGCGCTGTCCTCTGAGTGAGTTACGCCCCTCCCAACAGTGCGTGAGCAAGCAGTTTGAAAAGATGCGGTTGGTAGCGTCACATGGCTTGGAGGAAGCATGTAATAGCCTTACAACTACTCTTTGCTTGGTAGTTGTAACCTTGATTTGGGAGTGCCTGGTGACAGGTGGAAATTGGCTAAATTTTAGTAGAAAAACCTACTAAAAGCATCTAATTAACAATGAAATACTGTTTAACTTGTGTTGCTGATTCTTTAAAAAAGCATTTTTTCCCCTGCCAATCTTATGCTACACTCTCCAACGCAGTTGATGCCAGAATTCAACCAACTGAACATAGACTAAAAAGAACAAGCAATAGTCTCGCAAAACACGAGCATTTGCAGAAGATGCAATCTGTTTCTATTTGCTAGAAAAGCTGCAGTATATTTTTAAGGAATATTTATTTTTTTATACCATTCAAAGTGTGTAAACTCAGCGTGGTATTTATTATGGCTATTCCGATAAATGATTATCAGCGTCCCTGGCGTAGGTCAATAAACAGAAAGGCTACATCAAATGACGGAATACATTTCACATAATGGTCGTACTCCTTCAAATATCTCTAGAATTACGAATGCTATATTATGTCTCTGCATACATTGATATAGTCCTTAAAACCTGTGACCCCCTCACTCACGAGACCAGGTGGAATGGAATACTGGGGTTCTTCTCTAAACCTCGATAAGACAATGGCAGATGTTTCAAATCTCCCCATGGCTTGTTCATCACACAAAATAGACCAGCACTGTAAGATTGCAATAACCTCGCCATCTGGTCTTCTCTACTGAATACAGATCACAAAGGGCGCGCATTTGCTCACGCCTTGCACATTGTAGAGCATTGCATACATTACGCTTAAAGAAATCAATAACCATGCTGTTGAAATCTGCTGGTGTGCCACACACATTGCGTTTAAATTTACACATACGACATTTGGCAGACTCTTTTATTTAAAGTGACTTATACAAGTGCTTGTCTACTTGGAAAACATATATTCAGGAACAGGAATCAGTGCTGATACATTAATAAACACAGTAAGAAGACAGAAGTACTCAGGCATGTTTGTGTTGTTTAATTGATGATACTTGAGTACTGTATAAGTACTGTATATCCACTTTAAATTTAAGAAGTGATTAGCTTTTCTGCAGCATCATGGATCAGTTTAGGCCTATACATTTTGGCATCCCGAGTTCCGCAAGGTCACAAGGTCAGTTTCATGGGTTCACAAGTTCATAGTCTCCCATAAGCAAAAACAGAACATTGGCTAGATCATGCAAGCACTTTCAACTGTTTGCAGAGAACCAGGCCCATGTCATGGTGTTCATTGTTTGTGTGCTGTTCTTGGAATGACACGAAAATCTTTTCTCCAAAAGATGTTTTTTGTTTTTAAGCCGATGAGTTTTGCACAAGGTGTAGGAAACAGAAAGGCTTCTTTGCTTAGTGTTATCTGTTGTTACAGCTGCTTTCAGGTCATCCTGCAATCTTTTCCAGTGGCTTCTCTCTTACCTTCCTCATTGGGACAGCTTTGTGTAATCTTGCATGCCGTGTCTGTCAGGGAAAAGACTCCATGACATTTTCACCTGCATATAATTGAACAAGATGTCTATTTGGGTGTTGTTTAATAATGAAGCTTCTTTTTCTCCACCTTTCACTTGTGTGAAATCTTCCCAACGATACACAACATATTTTATAATGATCCCTGATGCAACTAAACTGAAAGGATTTATGTATACCTTGTTTATTTTTATGCAACTTTAACTATATTTTTTATATAAAATCCTATCTTTGGAATAGCATAGTTGTTGGAATTAAAGTCAGTCTGTAAGTCAGTATGTATGTATGTATGTATGCATGTATGTATGTATCTATATGTTAGAAGACAAGATTTTGAATCTAGAATTTTTAATCGTTCAGTATTGGTTACAGGGAACCATTAGAGGAAACAAACACAGCAGTCGTGTAACATGGGTGAACTTCAAAAGGTTGAAGATAAATTGAAAGCTGTGTTCTGGACCAGCTGCATAAAAATAACGGCGCACTCAGGGACATCAGACAGGGACAATGAGCTCCAGTATTCAAGTGACTGGCCAAGTGCCTGTGTGGTCTACTTGGTGAGAACAAGGCTTCAATCTATTGCTTGGCTTCTAAATATGGAAAGAGGAGCAGATATCATATGATGTGGAAGCCTAAGTGCTTTAAAGAGTAAGAGCTATAGTGCATGATCAGAATTTTGCATGCATACAGTATATCACACACCGGCACAGATACATCAAATGTTATTGTGCACCAACATTAGGCAGAAAGGAAGCCCTACTACAGTGTGACAGACAAAGAGTGAAAGAAGTTTGCATGTTCCTCTGCATTTTTGTATTACAAACATGGTGATATCAAGTGTGAATCATCTGGAGGGCCTGCTTGTCCTGCTTGCTCTGTGTTTCAATTAGGATGCTTATATGTTTTATAGGAATACACACACTGGAAGCTGGTTTAGTTCTCTATGGTGTATTGTAACTTTCTAGCCAGTTATTCAGTGATTTGACTTAAGGTCTTGGTCCAACAGCCAGCCACTCCCCAATTTTTGGCATATCCAGATTGGAATCAGTTTGGAATTAGACTGCTTTCATGTTTCTTAAAAAAACACACTGAATCTGATTTTTGCAAATCTGATTGAATCACATCCAGAGGTTGTTTTGAAATCAGATTCCTTAACAGGTGTCTCAGTCTGGACGGCTCTATTCTATTACGTAACTCTCGCAATGTGGAAGCTCAAGCCTTTGAAGCACACATGCATTAAAATTCTACTGTAAAAATTTATTTAACTTCATTAATTATTATTGTGTGCTTGTATATATACCTTTAAGCATTTATACAATTTAATTAATCATTTATTTATTTAAAATTATAATTCTGTAAAAAGTTGCTAAGCTTTAGGAGGTTGCAGCGTTTATAGGAAATTGTAAAACCAAGCCCTTGAAATTTCAATATGGCTAAATTATCCGTGCCTTCAGAAAGAGCAGCAGTATCTTAAAGAAAACAATAGTCGCTGGACAGAAGACGAAGTGAAATGTCTGCTAGCATTTTGGTGGTTCAGGCAATGCTGTATGTACGGAATGTACAAAAACAGGGCGATATACAGTATGAGGAACTATTGTGCTGCATGCGAGCCTCTGTTGTCGTTACCACAGCAACCAATGCAGATAGGTCGACAAAGTGTCAGATTTGGACTGCCAGTTTTAACAAATTCAAATCTGATCAGATTAGTTTTAAATATCAGTGTGGACAGTCAGTCCTAAAGATCAGAGAGATTATAGTAGAGCAACCAGAAGAATTTTGCTCTTTTACATCTTTTACCAGTAACTGTGACAGTCAGTGTTTTGCATAGTTTCTTTCTCATGATGCTTCTGTAATTATGAGCTAATTTCAGCAGTCATTTAGTCCTGGGCACTTGGGCTGTATCCAAAACTGCATGTTATATAGTCATTAGCTATGTGCTGTTGTTATAGTCAGTGCAGGCTTGATGTCAATTTATGCATAAAAACTACTGTGCAGTATGTGGATTCGACAAAGCCATGAATTCCGTTTGAATGTGTATTGATTTGCCACTCACAGCCATGACATTAATCTGCACGGCGGAGAAAAGCACAGCAGTACCCACATTATAAAATGTTCTTGCACAAATAGCTTGCAGTAGCAGTTATGGTTGTCCCTTATATTGTAAATGTATAATGCATACTTTCAATTCAAATGACCTTTTTTGACATTACAGTCAAAGGAGAGAGATGTCTATCCTAAAGACATGAGATGTTCGAGAACAATCCTCCCCATTTGTTATTTACTATGCCTGTCTAACCCTGAGACATTCGTTCTATTTATATGTCTCCTCATATAAATTATAATCTCCATTTAATTGGTCCCAGACAGTAATTAGACTATTATTAAGCAGTTTAAAAATTAATACATTACGTGACTACATACTGTACATCTCCTCACTAGCAACTGTACAACATCTCGGGATATTCTTTTTTTAAAAGTTGGCTCCCAAAATACAAAATTTACCTTGCAAATCCATATTTCCCCAAATTTAGCTCAGCCAGAAAAAAACAGTCCCTTCAGTAGATTTAGGAACAGCAGGAGCTGTTCTGTCAGAGACTTGAGAATATCAGACGCAGCAGTGATCTCATTACAGACAGAGGACGGCCCAGGGAGCTCATCAGGTTCTGTGCTGAAATCAGACGGCAGAGTTGACACAGGAAAGGGAAGATTTCTGAGCCAAACCTCTGCAAGAAGTCAGGAACTCAACTTGAGGTTCCTGTAGAGTCTCAGCTTGTTTGGATTCGTGGAACTTTTTAACTCCCTCCATATTCAGCATTTGACGGATGTGCTCCACATGGCCATGGTATCCACTAAGACTTCTTAACAGGTCTTAAGAGGTCTCTGAGTTTATTTTATACAGCAAGTGAGGGGTCAGTCCACTAATTTGATTGGCCAAGCGATGTTCCAAGAGTGTTTATATGTACTGTAACCACAGTGGGAAGTTTCACTGTGTGTATCACTCCATTATTGTTTGTTTCCAGAAGTATTCATTTCAATACAGGATAAAAACCATGGCATTATAGTTGATGATCTGTTGAAATAACTATAGCATTAGATTAGAAATAGATTTTAATAATGAAAAATTCCTAAAGCATGTCATGTTGAACATACACAGGCAACTGCGGTGTAGCAAAAACATGAATGAAATCTGAGGAATGAGTATGTGTATAATGCTGATAACTGCACATTCACACAATGCGGTTTGTTAAAAATGACTGACGATGACATGTTACACAATTTTCCTGGGAAAATGGCTGCTTTTCAAATGTGAGCTTTTTTAGGAAAAAATTATACAACTAAACCACTAACAAAGGAAAATCTTAACATGAAGAATGTGATTTGTGAAATCTGTCACATGGACTATGAATACAATGGTAAGCACTGTTTGGCCTACAATGATAATGTACTTCTGCTTTGACAGCAGTGTTGCAGATGTAACGTTAATATATCTGGTAATAGATGCTTATGGAAGTAATGCTAGTTGGTGTACGTAAAGTACTGTAGAAGTCTTAGGCATGCTGTGTTTTTTCTTTTTTTTAGAACATACTTTGTTATACGTTTTATTTTATTTTATAATTAAGATAGTACAAAATACAATTCTGATTTCTAATCATTAGCATTCCAGCAAAAAAAGGAAGAACTGTGGCTGATGTTCAGTAAAAATAAGCAGATGATTTAAAAAAAAACTGCACAAACTGTACCAGAGACTACGTATATGTTAAGCAAAGGGACATCACACCAATTACTGTATTGACATTGTTTTATTAATTACTGTTTACTTTTGAATTTAGAAACTTTTTTTGATAACATTGTGCCCAAGACTTTTGCACAGTACTGTATGTGTAATGTAATCTGGGTGTACAGTTCTAATAATGAATGATTGTTATATTGAATGTCTTGAACTGTTCCTCCCCAAAGCATGGGGCAGATTTTAAAAACAAAACTGAATAAATTTGTTTCCCTTCCATTCACTGTTGTGGTCATCTGCCAACAAATCACAGCCATGATTTACCACATTCTTGTTATTGCAATATTGTACTGTACCTTTGTTAACATACACAAATAAAGACTGAAACACAATCCTATACTTTCGATCTGAGCAGAAGTCACACTTCAAATGCCAAAGAAGGAACAACAAAAATTGGATTAAAGGAACAGAAAGAAAGAAAGTAGATTTTCTGTGAGCTAATTATACTCACGTGCCATTACTTTCACTGAAGGCAGACTGTTTGCATACACAAATGCCCTTCATTTTGCAGATTCGTGACTGCTCGTTTTATAAAGCTCCCCATACTCCACAAGTATGGACATGTCGGTGCTCTAGTGTGAGTTGTACCCAAGGAGTCTCATCTCAAAGTGAGATTCCCTTAATTTAGATGTGACACCCAAAAAAATCCCAAAGACCACCTCCCAAAGTGTCTCTTGACAATTTCTTGGCGAAAGTTTCCCCGCGACTCACAGGCAGCGCGTTGGCCAAATGCGGCTGAGTGAAAAATGAGGAACGAGCGAACGAAAGGTGAGAAGGCCTTGTAAAGAGATGGGTGAGAACACTTTGAAATTGAAACAGGGAGACTGTGAAGTTTCCACCTGCGTTCTTTTTGAACTCATCTGTCATGTTTGTACTCACCTGATTCACTAAAGGGTCTATTACAGAAAGGGCTTGAGGAGATTTAGTACTTCAGTGAACACTAGTGAAGGGTTGGTTACTTTTTTTTTTTTACTTTTAAATACAGACAGTTCCTGCAGGAACTCATGCAATGTCTGTGTCTAGAAGCTGACTCATACCATCAGTACACTCTCACTAATAATTTCTTGTTTTCCTTAAATTAGTGCTGCCTAAAGTGGTAAATAAAATGATCGGATTTATACAGTAGATTTAGTCTCTGCTGTGACTTACATTTCTCATTTGAAAATATCATTGCCATGGTTTGAAAACCCTGTATATTAAGCATATGAACAGTTTTACAGCAAAATGAGACAAACACCTTTTTCAGATTTTCTCTCATTTTGGGAAATTACTGACTGTAGGCACACATGGTTGTCTATTATGCTGAAAATTGCGATATAATACTAAGAAAAAGCATTTTTCTGATTTTTCTGCCTGGCCGAATATTAAAAAGTAATTGCCCCCCCACATTTAATAACTAGCATTTGTGATAACTGACAATGAGTCTTTCACATCGCTGTTTAGGAATTTTTGCCCACTCTTCTTTGTAGAACTGCTTCAATTCAGCCACACAGAAGGGTTTTCGAGCATGAATGGCCTGTGTAGGATCATGCCACAGCATCTCAATATGATTTAAGTTTGGACTTTGACTAGGCCTCTCCAAAACTGTATTTTTGTTTTTGTTTACTTGCTGGTGTGTTTCGGATTATTGTCCCTATAACCCAAGTGCTCTTGAGCTTGAGGTCACAAACTGATGTATGTTTTTCTTTAGGATTTCATGGTAGCATGAAGAATTCATGGTTCCATCAGTTACAGCAAGTAGTTTGCAAAAGCTGCAAAGCACCCAAATGAGGGATGAGTTCGCTGTTGAATCTGGTTTCTCTCAAGGTTTCTTCCTATTGTCAACTCAAGAAGTTTTTCCTTGCCATTTTAGCCTTCAGCTTACTCATGAGGGATAAATTGATAAGTCATACATTTTCCGCATATCTTTCGAATTTCCATAACTTTTATGATTCTGTAAAGTTGCTTTTCGACAATGAGCACTGATTAAAGCACTATATAAATAAAACTTAGAACTATTAAATTAAAACTATTAAGCATTATTCAAATTCACCAGCTATTCAACTACAAACTGAATCATTCCTGACGACATCAATAACATATCCTTAAACAAATTTAAGACAAGAGTCTAGCAAACACAAATGATGCTATAGGCTGCTACACTATAAGTGACCCAGTCTGTGAAAACCCAGCTAAAGTCGATTTTGTGATTCACCGTTTTTTTCTACAAAAAATACTACTACAGTACATATGATTTTACGCAAAAAACAATGAATCATAAAAAAAAAGCACTTTAATAGGGTTATCGCAGACTGGGTCACATATGACCACCTAACCATCACACGGACATTTTCCATGAATTTGAATGTCCTGCCCTGACTTTAACCCCACTGAACTCCTTTAGGAGAAAATGGAATACCCTCAGACCTCCTCGCCAAACCCTGGTGCCTGACCTGACTGATGTTTTTGTGGCTGAACGAACAAATCTTCATAGCACTATAAAATGAAGTGGTAAGCCATACCAGAAGTCTGGAGGTTATTATAACAGCAAAGGAGAACAAATTAGACAAAAAATTATGTTCAAAAAGCACATATTGGTTTTACGAGGGTGAATCAAAAATGATCCGCACTCCGGTTTTATAAAAACTTCTGTTGGCCATCTTATCAGTGAGTTCCGTTCAAGGCTACTGTCTACCCCAGTCACTGCTGTGTATGTCCGCACTTCTGCCCACACTGTCTTCACTCTGCAAAAATTTTGTTTAAAGCATCCTCCCTATAGTGCTGATCTTGCTCCATTGGACTTTGACCTGTTTGGTTCCCTGAAAACAGCCCATCGAGGATAGTGTAGCTAGCGAATGTTTCAAGTATATTAACATGCAGTCACCCAGTATAGCAGCGCATTTTTCTTTCTGCAACTGTGTCTGATATGTCCGGTGTATTTCCCAGGTTGTAATAAAATTTCCATTGGAAGTACTTACTAAATCAAAATCAAATTGTACATTCATTATAGTTATTTTAGTGATCTTGGTTAGACTACGAATCTACATTTCTGTACTTATCAACCTTTTTTTCTGCAAACATTCTTTCACAGAGACTGTTATCATTTAAATGTTTTTACACCGTCTCTCTCTTTTTCTCTCTCTCTCTCTCTCTCTCTCCCTCTCGCGCTCATTACGCATTCAGAAATGCTAACTTGCTTAACATTAATAAAAGCACTACTTAGCAGGCACACTACTCCAAACTTATCCATTATGGAGTCCTATAACGTAGTGAGGTAAAGTAAAATTGACCTGTAATTAGTTTACTGTTATGGTCAAATTTGTTTTAAGCTGATTTGCTCTATCAAGCACTGCGTTCTGAAGAAAATTATGCCCAGGCACATGCTTTAATGGTATGAAACGTTCTCTCTCACACTAAAAAAAGATCCATTCAAACTCTTCAAGATGGCACTTTTCCAGGAGAGATGACATGGTCAGGTGCTGAACATCGTTATTAAATTTCTAAACGCTCCTTCAATCTTCCTCCTCCTGCCTGAGGTAAAGGGAATTGAAAATCTCTCGGTGACTCACTCTAATTATGGTTACAGGCGATTTTAATCATTGTATCTTATCATTTTTACATATTTTATTTTTTTGCATTTCATCACACATTAGAATTAAAAAGTGATGAGTTCAACTTTTAATGACAAAGTTAAGTTTTCCTTTTTTTATTTTGAGATCAGTCCACTTTTGAATTGTCAATTCTGATTGGTCAGATGGAGTTGATTAATTTTCTAAAAGCAGCTCTGATATTACTGCCATGTGTAATTCAAACCGCATGTGAATCTTGATGTGCTTTTTGTAATTTGTTACACACACACACACACACACACACACACACACACACACACACACACACTTACTGGCCACTTTAAAAAGAATACCTGTATTCCATCTCATTCATGCAATTATCTAATCAGCCAATCACATGTGTATAACATCATGGAGATGTACAAACGTTCAGCTAATGTTCAGGTCAAACATCACAATGAGATCTCCATGATTTTGGTTTTGGTTTTGGTCATGCCTGTTGGGACTGATTTGTGTTTTTTCTTTTAACTGCGTATGTTCCGGGTTGTGTTTTCACACACATAACAGTCTTAAAAATTCATACTGAATGTAGACTGTGGGTCAAAGGACAACAGCAAGCATTGGGTCAAGCCGACATGAAGGATTCAGTTAACGAGGCTACAGCTCTATACAACCAAGAATAGCATTCAAGCATCTTAGAATGCACAACACTTCATATCTTGAGCCAGCTGACCGACAACAGCACATGAACACATCGGGTCTAACCCCTGTCAGCCATGAACAGGAATCTGAGTCTATAGTAGTTGCACACTCACTGAAATGAACAGCTAAAAACTGGGAAAAAAAGAGTAGGCAAATGTTTTTCAAGCAAAAATGATCCATGCTGGCAATTAAAAAAGTAAATAACAGCAATCTGTATCGCACTAATTACTGGTCCTTCTCAAAAAATTTGCATATTGTGATAAAGTTCATTATTTTCTGTAATGTACTGATAAACATTAGACT
>JAQMYJ010000040.1:23472106-23504117 GCA_030014305.1 Clarias laeviceps | reverse complement strand
ATGTTTATCAGTACATTACAGAAAATAATGAACTTTATCACAATATGCTAATTTTTTGAGAAGGACCAGTATATTGGTTATTTTTCCATAACTGAATGCCCAATTGTGTTTTATACCTTATTTCAATAAGCTATTTATTAATTATCTTCAATTGTTTGTAAAATATAATGTGTATGGAGACAAGTTCTATCCCCTCCTCTAGACAAACAAGAAACCAGGTGCCTGTGGATGGCAAAGAAATAGCCATAATAACCTCGTAGCATTCAGCCTCTTATAAACAAAATAAATTAAAATTTGTTCATAGTTTACAACCATTAATATAGATATAGGATTACCTTTATTTACGGCATAACTCTAAAACCACAATCATCCTGTCACATCTGGGACATGAATGACCTCATTACCACACCATAGCCACAGCATAGTACTGTATCTCGTGGTCATGCATTATACTATCTCATTCCAACACCTTAGTAAGTCATTGGTACAACATAGTATCTTGTTACCACGCCTTAGTAAGTCAATATACTATTTAATATTTACTAACAACACAGTGTCTTGTGCACCTGCCTTAGTAAGTCATAGACACAACATAGTATCTTGTTCCCATGCCTTATCCCCAGTGAAAAAAAAATACACTTTAGTGTATTACAAATATATTCAAATCTTCAATAGTACATTGCAAATATGATAACAAAAATTTGTACCATCAGTTAATATATAAAAAGTATACTAACATCATGCTTTTACCAAATTTTGGAATTAAACTTTAAACATACTTCAAAATTATTGTATCATAGTACACTTTCCAAAAATATATTACAGGAAAATATACTTAAAGTGAAAGGTCAGTGTAATTTCCAAAGTACACTTATTTAAACTTTTTTTTTTTTCTATTTATTTTTAGTATATTTAAAAAAAAAAAAATGCTCAAAATAATTGTTGTAACAATGTACACAAAGTATACATTGGAATACAAATTTTAATATAATTTCAGTATATTTTCAGTTAAATTTGATTGTACTTATTCATATGTACTTATGCTTATATTTACTCGTTTTTGCACACTGGATCTCTCTCGCGTGCGCGCTCTCAAACCCGTTTTTGCGCGCTGAAAATCACTTTTGTGCATTCAAGATAATTTATGTGTTTTTTTATCTCTCTCTTCTGTGCGCTCAATATCATAATGCCGCTGTACACTTGCACGAACTACAGCAGTGTTATAACTCTACAACCATTCCAGCCAACCAGAGACTAGAGCAACACCAGCCAATCAGAAACTGGAGGCAGGCAGATTCGGACTGTCTGTTTTCTCATTGGCTCCCCAGTCCTCCGCTTCTAGTTTGAATTTACGGCTGGAAGCTGCATCATAGCATGCGTTAGGTCTTATCGTTATTATTTTATTTTCATGGCCATAAGTATATTTGTATTAACCACTTTTTTAGTATTTGGAATTGGCCAGAAGTATAACAGCATGCTACTGATGCAATAAGAATACATTCATTTATTTGTAACACAGTAAAAATTTGTAATGTAATGTACTTATAATACATTAAATATATACTTTAATTTAATACTTTAATGTACGTTAGTACATACACAGCCATATACTTTAAGTGTACTAAGTATACTTAAAGTTGTTCCACTTTAGCACACAAAAGTTTACGTAATACACTTAAAATTGTGCTTTTGTTCAATTTAATTACAACTTGAATGCATTGAGTACAAAATTAGTTGTTCCAAAATAGCTAACTTTAAGTACAGTATACTAGTCATTAGTCTGGAGCAAGTACACTTAAGTACAGTGCATCTGGAAAGTATTCACAGCGCATCACTTTTTCCACATTTTGTTGTCACAGCCTTATTCCAAAAAGGATTAAATAAATTTTTTCCCTCAGAATTCTACACACAACACCAAGAAAATATGGTTGCGCTGTGAATACTTTCCGGATGCACTATATGCTTTGGCATGCTAGGATTTAGCATACTTAGCATACTTTTTACTTGGGTAGTCGACACTATGATGTGACCACCTTAATAAATCGTGGCCACATCATAGTATATCGTTCCCACGCCTTAGTAAGTCGAGGCCACAACATACAGTACTCTAGTATCGTGTAATGGCTGTTGGAGATTAATCTGTTTAGTGGAGTGATTCCGCTTGTGTGTGTCTATGTGTGTGTGTGCGTGTGTGTCATTCCGATGCCTTGGTAAGTGGTGGATACCTATTAGTGCTCCATATAAACGCACATGAAGTTACACAACAACTACAGATTGCCTGGATATTGGCTTCCATATTACCCAGCTAACCCCTTAAGCTAACCCCTTAATGTCATCATTATTGCATTGTTGAATGAATTAACAAAGGTCAGTATTTTTGGAGAAAAACAGAGCCCAGGCTGAGGCCAGGCAAAGCCACGATAACGTAAGGGGCTTTGGCTGTGAAGTTTTTATATAAAATAAGTGATGCAATGGACTGAAAGAAAGATCTGCACACATGATGTCCAATTAGAACTCCGAGTACCGAGCAGTCCACTTGGCAGCACTCGTATCTCTGATTACTATTAGTCGCAAATTTCCTCCCACGATGCACTGAACTGACAGAGTGGCCATTTAAGATGACAAAAGAGTCTTCCTCTCCACCGAGTCATTATCCAATAGTGTATATCTCATTCGCAGTCTCTTTCGTCTCCATAATTCCCCACTGCATTTCATTCAGTGTTAATGCAGGACGCAGAGCAAAGAGTGAGCACTTACGGCTTGTAAATAAAATCTACTTCCGCTCTTGAAAAGCGCACACCTCCCTCATCCTTCCCTCTCTCCCCTTCCATCCCTCTGTCTCTCCCCCAGTGTTTTAATCATAGCAGTATAATCAAAAGACTCTCACCGACCTGCTTTATAATGAAGTGTTACCATGGCAACAGGTGCTGGAAGACTGTCACAAAAGGCCCCCAGAGTTCGATACTTTACGTATATTTTCCACATTGTCTTCATGGTTCCAGATGCTCATTAAATAACAAAAAAAAAAAGTGGGAGGGGGTTGGGGGGTATCGCACATGAGGCAGCCTGAAACAACTTTTTGTTTTGTTTGTTTGTACTTGGGACCTATTCCACATAAACAACAACTCAGTTACTGTGGATGGACAAAAAATGAGGTGTTAAGTCTTAAAATACTTCAGTGTGTTGATTTGGCAATGATTCCTTTTGCATCTATTTTCAGATTACAGAAGCAGTCGCATATTTGTAAATGGATTCCAAGTCTGAGGCGCGCACACACACACACACACAAAATCTGTAATGATGGATGCAACTTGTGCCCTGTAATTATTTCTAGAGCCAAAAAAATGTATCCCTTGAAATCCTTAAAATCCTGAAGCATTTATGCAGCCATTTAAGGCTTAATGATACACTCTCTGTCCAGACACACACACAGTCTCAGTGAGGCTGTGCCCACTCAGATTCCTCTTTCTGAATGAAATGATGAGTACCAACTTCAATTTGGACTTTTGCTCTTGTTCCTCATCTGCCCTAATGCTTTTCTGATTAACACGGTTGTAAAGAGTGTTGTTTTTTGTTGTTGTTACTATAGCCTTCCTTTTTTTTTCCTTTGCCCATTATTTATGTTTAACCTGTAGATACTGTTATGTGTAAAAGCCCAGAAGATTCAGTTTCTTTTCGCTGTATTTCTAAAATACTCAAACCAGCCAACTACCAACCAATGCCAAAGTCAAACTCACCGAGATCATTATTCCTCCGTTCTGATTTTGATGTGAACTGTAACCGAGAGCCTGGATCCGCATGATTTTGTATCATGCATCGTGCCGATGCTCTGTGTTGCAAAACTTAAACTGTGTTGCACTTAAAATATCCGATGCAAACTTTGGCTCAACTATTAGGGGAAAATGGAAGGAGAGAAAGAAAAAGCTTGCACTAACCAAGTCTCCACACCCTTATATAATCAGTGAAATGTTATCATTCTTCATGTGCTCAGGGATATTAACATGACAGCTGAAGAAATAGTGAAAGTCGACAGAAGGAGGAGAAAAAGGAGAATAGATCCGATTTTAGAAGCTATTTTAGTTTTCAGCAACAAAACCATTATAAAGATCACCTGGTTATTATTATTAATATGCTAAAGTCGGTTGGTGGTCCATACTTCTACTTAATGCATTTTTAATTGTCCAGATCACGCAGTAAACATGCAATTATTTTGCATATTTCCCCATCCCCACCACCCCTGAAATTAATTCCTGGCTACACCTCGGACTAATAATGACATGAAAGCACATCATGCTGCACATCGTGCCTAATAAATAATGCAAATTTGAAGCGGCTTATCGTTTCAACAGGTTTTATTTGCACACAGAATTTTTTTTTTTAATCTACACATCTATGCGTTTGCAAGGCAACAGATTTTCATCAGCTTGTTTCTTCGGTTTAATTCAAATCGCATGCTGTTTTCCTCCCTGGAAATCAGCCCGAGTTTCACAGAAGCTACCCCCTCATCTAATCCTGCTACAGTGAAAGAGGACAAGGAGGAAGAAAGAGAGATATAATAGTAGTGATATGAAAGAGGGTGATAGTGGTAGCAAGATAAAGAAGGGAAATTTTTTTTTAAATAATTTGGAGAGATACGGGATGAGTTTTGTTCCTTTTTAGCAAGGTGCGAAACCAAATGTGTGGACGTATGCCACGCGCACACGTACACACACACACCAACCTAAAGACCATTCCTCCTCTGTGATCCTTTAGAAAAAAAAAGCTGCTTTCCACTATCTTTTTTTTTCCAGTGCAGAAGGGACAGAAAGAGTGAGAAACAGAATTAAAAAAAAAAATACAAGCAAACAGACTGTATGTTTGTGTGTCTGTGTGCGTGCGCCAGGTGTCCTTGCTTATAGACTCAGCTGTGGTTAAGAAGCTTAGAGGAGGAAATGTGTTATTTTTTTCCTGCTCCGGTCTGTCCGTAGCCTAAAACGAGCCGCCTTTCAATCCATAACCCTGAACCCGAAGCAACATTCCATCACGCCGAGCAATCTGTCGCTCTCTTCCCTTTGTGTTTAAATGTCACGCCGTTAGGAATATTCCTAGTGAAAGTTGTTTTTCAGAATTGGGGGCTATACAGTTCATCACTCTCATATCGGACAGAAAAACTGTTATTCATCTAAAAGTGGAGGTTGTGTCATTTTATAACAGTCCTGGGGAAGATTCTCATTTTTAAACCAACAACTGGTTTAAAGGCAGTAAAAGACATTATGCCACAGCGGTGTTAAATTATTTAATCCGATTAATCTGATCAGATCAATTTTCTGTAACAGCAGCTCTGATTATAGTGCTGGCTGTAACTCAAAAATCATGGCTCAATCCTTATGTGCTCTTCTGACATATTACAGTTTCTATAGTAACAGCCCTTTGTATAGCGAACGCTCCAAGTAGATGGATTTTTAAAAGTTTCATGCTAATATAGGGACGTTTTCTGATACCTTTTTGGATGTAGCATTATTGGAATGAGTCTCCAGTGCGAGCGCTTTGTAATAATCTGACCTGAAGCTTTTTCCCACGGGAAACTCTGTGGCCTGAGGTAACTCCAGGGTCTGTATGTGTGGAGACTGCATGTTTTCCATGTGCTTGGTGGGTTTACTCTCACAGTCCAAAGACATGCAGATCAGGCCCATAGTGGGTAAATAAATGTGTCTGCATGTTCCCTGCAACAGATTGGCACCCTGTCCGGTGTGTACCCAACCTTGTGCCCAAAGTCGCCTGAGATAGGATCCAGACCTCCTGTGACCCTGTACAGGATAATCGATATAGAAAATGAATGAACAAAAAATATTTCTCACCAACATAAAAAAGATGCCATTTTATGTCTTATTAACTTCAGGAAAGACCAAAAACACAACTAAATGTTTACCGTTGCTGTATGCAAGCGATATCAGGAAATTATGGATTTATAGATGTTTCAGAGAAGCATCACCCCACCCTGTTTATTTTCAAGTAAAATGTCTTTTCATGCCTCCCTGCTGCGACCACTGTAGCCAGAGGCATTATGTTTTCAGGTTTTCCATCTGTCCGTACAGCCAGTCTTCTCATTCTTGTGAAAGCAATCTCTCAGGAATGCCTTGTGAGAATTTATTAAAAATTGGCACAAATGTCCACTTGGCCAAATTGATTTTGGGGGTCCAGGGCCAAAAGTCAAAGTCATTGTGACTATGTCCAACCCATTATATTTGAATGCAATATCTCAGGAATGACTTGAAGGAATTTCGTTAAATTGTTGTCACATGTCCATTTTGGTGGTCACATTGACCTCCTGTCTATCCCAGGCCATCCCGTTCTTGAACGAGATATTACAGTAGGGATTTTCTTCAAAATGGCCACGTATATCCAGTGGGGCTCAAGCATGAAAAGTTTCATGCTAATATAGTATGAACACCACCATATATTTTGGTAGTCAAGGCCATGGTCATTTTGCATCTCTCACATTCATGTAAACACAATATCACAGAAATGCTGTCAGGGAATTTCTTCAAAAAATTTACACACATGTCCACTTAAGCTCAAACATCGACTGGTTAGATTTTGGGGGTAAATGTCACCATTACACCATGACCGTCTCATTGTGAACACAATATCTGTGGAACGCCTTGAGGGAATTTCTTTAAATCTGGCACAAACATCAACTTTGCCCCAAGGACAAATTGAGTACAGTTTGCAGGTCAAAGATCAAGATCACTGTGACCTCAAGTTCATTCCTCCAAGCTATTTCTCAGGAAAGCGATGAGACACTTTATTTAAAATTGGTACAAATGTCCACTTGGCCAAAGGGATGATGTGGTCACATTTTGGGAGTAACAAGTCAAAATTAAGATCCACTGTGATCTCAGGTTCATTCATCCAGTACTTGGTAAGCTATATCTCAAAAATTTTTTTTGAAATTGGCATAAATGTCCATTTTGGCTAGAGGATGATGTGGTTACATTTTGGGAGTAATAGGTGAAAGGTGAAGGTCACAATCCCATGCTTATAAATTCACTGGTTGACAGCGGCATACAACCTACAATTAGGTTAGTTTGACCAGGTGATATAAACTTTACTTAAATTACTTTTGCCTGAATAAATGACTACAAATTAATAATGACTATATACAAATCATTCTCCACAATTCTATTCGGATCCTTACTTCATCACTTCTTTACAAGCCAATTATGCTTCTGTCCTCCATCCAGTCGTTAATCAAATTACCTCAAAACAGCTCAATTTGTCTCTCCCCTGTCTTCGGCAAGGTCAAACGGATTATCGGAATTGATTGGCGTCAACATCGTTAAGGTCACTTTAGGCAAAAACGTACTCGGAGGAAAAGAAAACAGGAACGACAGTAAGTGGTTAGAGATGACAGATCCAGCCTACGACGTCTTCTCTCCAGGATGCTCTCCTTTCCTGACAGCACTAATGTGATGGTGTAATTGAGCCCTTCATTTTCTCTAGTGCTTTTACAGAGAGAACGAGAGAAACATAAACTCATGTATACAGTATCCAGGAAGAGTGGAGTGTCTCACATTTAAAAATAGGTTTATAGTTTTCACCACAGAGTTCATGAGGTCAACATTTTGCATTTAGCCATTTGACAGTGCAACTGAACAAAAGGGTTAGAATTCAGTTTAAGCATACAGCTGAGCAGCTGAAAGAGCTCTCTGGCAGAAAAGATGTACTGTACAGATCTTTTCATAAATGTACAAAAAATGTCAGGGGTGAGCAAATCAATATACTTGGTGCCCAAAATGAGCAGCTTTTTTTTTTTTTTTTTTTACTTTGCTGTTTTATTCACAGTCAACAAACTATGCTTAACAACACGGAAAAAGAAAACAATTGGTCACTTGCCAGTGCAATACACTTAAAGCTAAAGGCACTATCTGACTTCTTCCACATACTTAAACTCAAAGACACCAGTTACTGGCTAGTGTTATAGAAACTGACAAGAAAGAAAAATTTTGCTACCATAATGTTGGTGCTGTAAATATTGTGCACACTATCAAATCCCACCACCTGCTGCACCTCACACATCAGCTGTGGCATGATGGCAGAACAGATGACTGTAAATTATTCTTAGTTTAAACAGACAATATATCTTTTTAGAATCAGGAACACAGATGGATATAAAAACCAGATAATGATGTAATGTAAAGGACATAAATTAAAGCCATCTCGTACGCAAGAATTCATTTAGTCGTAACTATCTCGTCATGCATTTTTATATAATGCTAGCTGAGTCAATTCGATTTCCAGCCAACCAAATCAGGAGACTATAGGAAGCACATCGGAAGTTCAGCTTTCCCAGTGGAGAAGCTAATGAATTTATAATTTGCTCACCCCTGAATGTAAGCGTCTAATCAAAAATACACCCTTTTAAAATGTTACATTTTACTGATGCTCTTCAACTGCAATTCTATAAATAAGGGTACATTAGATGCCAAGCATATCTATGTTACAATCCACGGATTTGGCATCATTTTGATGCAGAGCCGCACCCATTCAACTATCTCTGTCCTACAGCAGGCACAATTATATTATGAGCTTCCCCAAGATGTTAACAAGGCTATGCTCAAAATACCACAGAGATATTCTCCACATGAAGGTGAGAACGTGTGGCACAAACTGTAACAGAAATGCCACACATTTGTCAGAGCATATGCAAGTCTCACAGTAGCAAGTCTTCACACTCACCACAATGGCCCAAAATGGAGACACTGAGCGTGTTCCCGAAAACAAACAGAAATTCAACATTCAAAAATGATTGGGGGAAAAATGCTTGACAGCACGAGTTACGAGGGCCGTTCGAGTCAAACAAGGACTTGGGATGAAATCTTTTGTAAATTAAGACGTAAAACCCATTGACATTCACGAAAGACCAAGCTCAGTATGGTGATGAGGCTCTTTACCGAAGTAGAACATTTGAATGGCGCTAACATTTTAAAGAAGGCTGTATGTCCATGAATGACGATCCCAGCCAATGTGGCTCGGAGCTTACTGCAATCGTTCCCCTTGAACATTCAGCCATTGGACACCTGATCCTTAAAAGTCAATGAATAACTTGTCCCCAACTTGTGGAAGATATGCATCTCTATACTACGGAACTTTACACACAATCATTCACCAACACCACTTGCACGTTACAGAACCTCGGCAGGGAGATATTACCACATCCTCCGTAAAGTCCTGCCCTGATTTGAACCCACAGCATTCTGGTATTACATAACTCTAAAGTTGTTCTATTTAATATACCTATGCAAAAAAAAATAATTCTCCAATCTGACATCATTCAGTTTCAAAACTCAAATCAAAACTTTGCACAAAAGAACATGTAAAACGTTGGTCATTAAAAGACTGTCATTAATATAATGTTTTTAAAAGCCGAAACTGTCAATGTTTCCTCATTATTATTCCAAAGAGATGAAAATCCAAATAACAGACAGACACAATAATTTTTATTATATTATGTCATCGCTAGGCCATAATGTAGTTAGTTTCGATGTGTGATAGTCGTACTGCCTTTGGAAAGGCTTTTTTTTTTTCATCCTAAATGTTTTATTGATGAAAGGAACAGCACAGAAGGACAGAGACAACAATGTGCTTTTTGTTCCCACAGGACAAGAAAAACAGGAAATACATTCTGCTTTGAAGCTGATCTCCATCTCTGGCTATCAAAAAGTCAAGGAAAATAATCGACAGAGTGCTGAAGCGCAGCAACACGCAAATCAAAGATGATTATTTGACAGTACTAACCTTTTTTTTGTCCATTTATTAAAAACAACACATCATAATTTTTACCTGTTCATAGGTGCATTTAAAGTTTATTCCTATTATTACCAGACTTAATTTTCTTTCCCTTAAAGCTAATAAGACCAAAAAAAAAATCTGCTTTTACACATAACATTTAATACATTTTTACTAATAAGTTGATACTAAAAAGATGAGAACAGATTAGTAATGTAAACCTTGCAGCTGGCACTGCTGTCAAAGCTGGCTGTTCTAGAAAATGAATCAACAACAGCTGACCAATCAGAACAAAGAATTCAAGTAACACCAGTGGATATCAAACTGGTTTTCATGCAACAATGATCACTGAAAGTCAATAATTACAATTATTAAAGCATTAAAATGCGCATCCGCTCCTCCTGTGCCGTCTAGTCAATTTTGCAACTGACCACATAGTGCTAAAATATGACCCGTTTATGCACATCTGAACAGAATTACATGGTGCCGTTCGGGCTCGCACTTCATCAGGTGCTATTCCAGCAACAAATGTTGCCTCACAATTGAGTCATGACACTTTTATTTATTTTATTTAGCTCACACACACACACACACACACACACACGTTTCCTATCCTAACACCGTTCATCTGTCTTGTCACACACTCCCACAGATCATCACTCTATTATTTCTTCACTGTTCTGTTTGATACACAAGAAAGAGAGCGAGAGAAAAAGACAGCGAGCGCGCAAGAGAGAGAAAGAGAGAGAGAGACTGTGTGTGTGTGTGTGTGTTTGTTCTCCTCACATACTAAGGTCCTGCTAATTAGATTAGTGACATACACGGGTCTAGACATACTATAGGGAGAACATCCAGAATGTCCAAAAACAGAGCTGACTAAGACTATGAAGCAAATATGTCCAATTACAAGACAAATACTGGATGTTGGACTCAGTTTAGCATCTCTCTCTCTCTCTTTGTCTCTTTCTCATTAGGATTGCTGTGAGTGCATGCCTGAGCTGCTGTGGATGTTGCTGTGTTTATGTAACTTGTTCAGGTCAACGATTTTGATTTCTCGCTCTGTGCGTGTAAGTGTTACTGAGGAAGTTACACACCATGACATGATGGGCCCGTTCCAATACTTTCTTTCTCTCTACACACACACACAGTATTACCCAGTTTTTCCCTGGTCCAGAAAACAAGCTCCTTTTCCCTGAACCAGATGAGACTGGATCCTTGAGACTTCTTAAAACATTCAGCCAGGGTTCAAAGAACAGCCAGTAAATGTTGTGCAGTCGGAGCTGCAGAGTTCCTTACCGCCATGTACAAAGCCGTGCAGAGTGCAATCTGAAGGACCAATCAGGTGGATGAGGCTCGACTGGCTGAATCCGACAGTATAAGGTTCTGTAACACACACACACACACACACACACACACACACACACAAACTCTTACTCTCAAATATTACAGAATAACCCGCCATAATCCTTTTTTTTTTCAATTTACATCAAGACCATGTATTTCTTCAATTAATCATTACATTTTATCTTTAGAAACACTAGGTACACTGCTCAACTGATTAAGATAAATATACTCTGTGTTCCAGGGGAAATTAACTCATCTGTTCACTGCTGAAAAGCTTGTGCAGACATAATAAAGAAGGGATAGGGAACTAGAACCTGGCCTAAGATTAGGGTTGTCACTTTAATTTCTAGGGATACGTACATAAGCGCAAAATGGATACACACCTTTTGTCTGTCTTTCTGCATGTGCCCAGAAAAAGGCATGGAGAAAACCCATTATTAGACAAACTCTTAAGAGTAACAATCGAGGTCACAAGTCTAACAAATATACAACAAGGAAGGTTGATCCAAAAAACACAAAGTATCCTGTCTAACATGTTATTTCCTTTTAAAAAACATAAATGCATAAGAAGGCATAATACATATTTAGTCCATCATTAGCAATTGTGTATGAATGTTCTGTCCAATTGAATTTCCTCAAATTTCTTAAAGGTAGAAATGTATATCCCAAGAACTTGAACCCACAGCATTTAAGCATTTCAACAACCCTAAAGATGTTTAATTGAATATGCCTATCCAAACTTTTAATCGCTCCCAAATCTGACTGTTTTTTACTAAACATGCAATGAAATCCAAAACTTGAAGTACAACAGAATAAAAAAGATTTTTTTTGTAAAGCTGAAACTGTCTAAAGGCCTAAATAATTTGTGCCCCCCGTCATCTCTTATTCCTATTCAAATTGCATTCAAATCCAAACAACTTAAAGACGCAATGATTTTTCTGGTATCGCTACGCCGAAATGCTGTTTGCTTTAACAATACATTGACTTTTTTTTTTCCATCAGCCACAGTTTCAAAAGTACTTTGCACTTCTGATCAAAACTACAAACCACTTACATTTCTACTTAATTCATAATTCACTAATCTGTCCATAGGTTTGCATTTTAGAAAACGTTATCTTGTGCAATCATCACAAAAGGAATAAAAACCTTGTAAAAAAAAATTGTAAAAAGTAACACAATATAACAACATACAAAGGATCGACGGAGGCATCCTACAAATATGTAGCTGTCTTATATTTAAATATAAATATTAGCTGTTGTACTGAATATTAGCACGGCTGTGATGAGGCCATAAGCAATCTGATTGCTTTTAAACTTCCCAGTGCTGTTATGTGCTATTATCACCACTCATGGAATGCCTCTCTTCCAATCAGATTACTTGGTCAGAACTAAGTGTTATATAATAAATACTAATCATTGAACCTGGATTATTAGTACCATGGGTTAAAAAAAAAAAAAAAAAAAAAAAAAGGCCTTGTAAGCATATTAAGTAAATATGCTGTTCTAGGCAGCAATAATAGTCAGAACACATGACCAATAAATATTAATTATTAAAATACAATATAAATTTAAGAATGAGGTCAGTATTAGCTGAATTATACATCAGCTCTACATGAACAGCACACCTCTGAATAAGCATTATCGACTGAATTTTATAATCATAAATGACATAGTTCATTTGTAATACATGATGTATTTGCCTAAATAAGAGAGAAATTTTACCAGGAAGTGAAACTGGTTTAATGATCTCGCCATTCCTTTCTTTTGTTTCAATCCGTTCAAGCTTCTGAGCTTCATACCTCTTCTTACCTAGCTCTTCCTGGTCAGAACTGGAGTACTGAAAAATATACAAACAAGCAGAGTTGGATCATTTTGCAAGACCACAACACATTACCCATATACACTAATTAACAACATTAATGGAAAAGCCTACAAGTTCATGCAATTATCTAATCTGCCAATTATGTGACAGTAGCAATGTTGCATAAAATTTTGAAGATACAGGTCAAGTGTCTCAGTTAATGATGGGCAATTAAAAAAAATTATACACATAATAGACAATACACATAATAGTCTCTAGAGTTTAATCAAAATGGTGTGGGAAACAAAAAACATCATGTAACCAGAAGTTCTTTGATTTTAAAAACTATGGCAACGTGAGAAGTACTAGGTCAAGCTGACAGGAAGTACATGATAATTCCAATATCCACTTTTTACAACCATGATTTGCAGAAAAGCATCTCAACGCTCACAACACACTGAGAAGTTAGTCAGATGGGCTACAGCAGCAGACAACACTAGGTTCCAGTTCGGTCAGACCTACACTGGGCACAGCCTCAATGAATGTGGAGAGTTAAAGAAGAAGTTTTAGAAGAGTGAAGAGTTAAAGAAGAAGGATTTTTTTTTTCCTTTGTATAATTGTCCATTTTCTGTATATCTTATATTAAACATATATCTAACAAAGGACAATCTTAGATTTGAGGTCCTACACATTAACACATTATATAATGTCATTACAACATCATAACCCCCTTTCATACACTCCAACAGTCACTTAGAAGCTGAGTGTGAGTGTCCTGGAGAATCATATGACCTTGTTAGTCAGACTGTGAGCAATGCTGACAGCACAAAAAAAAAAAAAAAAAGCCTTCCAGATGCTCTCAGTATTAAAAATGGCGGTAATCCAGCCCAGGGATAGGCTCCAGATTTGCCGCACCCTGACCAGGTCAAAGCATTTAATGAAGATTGAATGTGTAACTTCCAGCGAGAGACAGGATACAAGTGCCTGATATTTCAGAATCAGCATCTGATTTAAAGGTGGTTTGTAACTTTCCTAAAAATGTAAAAATCCTCATAAACTTCATATACAATGACTGGCAAAAAGAAAAATTCCCAGTTTCAGAAGGGTCAAATTATTGGCCTGCATCAAGTAAAAATGGAAATGGGCAACGGAAAAAGGTCATGTGGTCTGATGAGTCCAGACTGACCCTATTCCTGAGCGATTGGTATGTTAGAGTAGGAAGGGAAGCACATGCAACGATGCACCCATCATGGATAGTGCACACTCTATAAGCCTCTGGAGGCAGTGTTATGATCTGGGGTTGCTTCAGTTGGTCAGGTCTAGGCTCAGCAACATTATGTGGCAATAAAATGTCAGCTGGCAACCTGAATGTACTGAATGATCAGGTTATCACATCAATGGAGTTTTTATTCCCTGATGGCACTAGCATATTCTATCCAAGAAGCCAATACCAGGATTCATCGGGGTCAAATTGTAAAAAGAAAAAAAGTGGTTCTGGAAGCATGAGGAATCATTTTTACAAATTAATTGCCCACCACATTGTGCACCATCATCAAAGCTAAAGGCAGTCAAACCAAATTTGGAAGTGTGCACTTGTTTTGGGCATAAAACAGAATCAATGGGAGAGTTTGGATTTTTTTCAAGTCTTTCTTGAAAAGATGCAGTCGGCTGGCGTCACATGGTTCGGAGGAAACACGTGATAGTCTTCGGCCCTCCCGACTGAGTGGTAGTAGTATCCTTAATGTGGGAGGCCCCTAGTGACGGGCAGGAACTGGACACGACTAAATTAGGGAGAAAATTAGAAGAAAAAAAAAGGATTGTTCTTGTTTTGCACCCAGACCAGGAAGTTTGTGACCCAGAACATGAATACGAGATAGGTAATCATAGTCAAATTCCAAATTCAACTCTCATTCCATTCAAATTAAAAGTTTGGAAAAGCATTTCAAACTTCAGCTAAGATGCACATGAAACTTCTACATTCCCACTGAGCTAAATCGAGTTGGTATCTTTAAAAATGACGGTGTACTGTATTTAGTATAAATTGAACTCTCTTTCCCCAGGAACAGCTGAATGTCTAATTTCGGGGAAAGAAAAGAGTTAAATCTGTAAAGTGGAACTAGGGTCAAAACCAGACCAGACATCAAAGACAAATTTGGGAAACAAAACACAAACTTCAAGTGAGTAACTCTCCAATAAGACGCTATGATGCTACAGAGACACAACAGTGACTAAGTAGTTAAAACACAGAACATGTAACAAAGCAATGACTGGACAGGGCTGGAGACAGAACTTGAACCAAAATAACATTAGAAACCAAAACAAATGCTTGCTCATTGAGTTCATCGGGTCATGTGATCCAAAAAATAAAACTGGCAAAATTATTAGTAAGTGCCTAATTTTTAATTAGTTTTACAGAAAATTTACGTATATACTGTATGTTCCATGGGGACAATGTAGAGTCTTACCTCAATGGGGGGCACTTCAATGATTTTGTCCACATTTTGAAGTGATAAGGGGACATACCACAGCGTTGCCTTGTTGGTTAGCTTCTTGGCACCTGAAAAAGACATGCACAATTAGCAAAAGGCAACTTTTGGGAAAGAAAAGTCTGATATATGTGACTTTATATAGAGGAAAATGTTTCAACACTGCAACATTAACTTCCAAATCACACCTTTTCACAATGAATAGCTGGTATAAAATAAATGTAATGTCTATTTTGCTGACAATTGTCCTAAGCCTCTCACAAAGAAGCCAATTTTCTAATACATTTTCAGTAAAAGTAGGCTGCTAGTTGCTTAGTGTTACTTTTGTTGTCATGGCGACTTCAGCATCTCCCACCAAACCTCTTTCGCTCGCAGTAAAGTGCAAGTGAGGCTATTTTGGGTCGGCTGCATTTATGAGGCAGTGGAGTGATTTCAGGGGAGAAAAAAAACATAATAAAAGCTATGAGAGAAGGGTGCGAGACCTTATAAACCATTTGCTTAGGATGACAAAAGTGAAGGATTTGCCCTTATAGAGGTTGAGGAGAAACATAAACTACAGGGTACTGTATATACTTGAAGTATTACACATGTGTACCTGTAGTATATACAATATATACGGTACATGTATAAGTCTATATATGGCTAAACAGGGGTGTATACATATATATGTATAAGAATATATTCAAATATATACTCCTAATTAGCCAGTTACCACACTCATATTCAGTAACTGTGGAACAAGTCAAATTTCTGGTAAAAAAAAATGGCATTAATGCAATGCAAGACTTCTACATTCAGCTTATCTAGAAACATTTATTAACATCATTGCCCAAGTATCCATGTAAAATAAGCTGCATCAATTATTGTAGAAAGAATATAATCTAAAGAAAGGCTTTTAAAAAAGCACACGTACTGTAGTGAATCCTTAACAACTAACACACTTAATGGGTGTTACAGTAGGCATTCTGTTATAAGAAATTAATCAATGATACTCCAAATCATTGCTTAAACTTGTTCCTCTTATTAGATTAGATTAGATTCAACTTTATTGCAAAGAACAGGTACAGAGCTAATGAAATGCAGTTAGCATCTAACCAGAAGTGCATAAGTGGCCTCTTGACAATAAATAACAAATGTGGTAAATAAGGGTATGGGTCTATACAGTATATCCGGACTTGAGAGTGATTAATGAATGGAGAGTTCAGTAGGTGATAGAGATTGTATATATAATAATATACAGTATAACTGTGCGAACAATGTACAGAAGATAAGACATGCCAAGAAGATAAAATAACATATGTATATTACTGTACATAACTTAGTATACACAGAATAAATATGGATGAAAGATCCAGTAGTGCAGTGATTAACATAAGCTATGTATAGTGCATGAAGCAGCCTGTACTGCAATGAGTGATAGAATGCTTATAAATAGCTGATAAACAACCTATATGGATTTCATATTAATTAACATGTTTTTTATAAATACATTTCTTATTAGCCTTAGATCTTGTCCCTGTAAATGTAAATTGTGATTTGCATTACAGCCAGCATAACTGAGTTGTTTTCGCAGGTCAGAATCAAGAATTCAATATTACTGTTGTAAAGGTATGTTTAATAAGTTTCATGTAATTAAAATGCTTTTAATGTAAGGAAAATACTATAAATTTAAATATAGATTTAAAGCCCTGTTTAAATTCCACTTTTAAAAACAAGCTAAGCTGTATATTATGTTTGCAACATGTTTCATTAAAAACTTTCTTATGCACTGCAATACCAGGGCAATAACTAACAGAAGTATTCCAAGAGTGTAACCCTAAAGTGGTGCTTGAGAACCTTACTGTCACTTAAAGCAAAATACTAAGCGCAAATGATCTTCTCCTTAACCAACTCTGACTGAGCGGAATCATCAGAGAGTGAGCGATGCGTCCTGACAGACCACGTTTGGGAATAGCATTTGCATTTTACACTCCGTCCGAGGCATGCAGACAGACCGGTTGCCTTGACAACATGCACAGAGACTCTGCTGCTGCCATGGTGAGAGAGCGGCTTGTCTAATTGGTTCCTGTGGCAGCTTGTCTTCGGTTTCCACATATGAGGCGTATTTACATGGCGTCAGCTAGCAAGAGATCGACTTGCTAAAAATAACGTGCGTGCCGTACAAATGCAGGTTCGATAGTTTGGCGTTTTCTGTTCCTGCTGAACTCAGACTAGCTCGAGAAGAAGAACGATGCCGACTCCTTCAGGTTGACAGTCGAGCAGGGAAAGTTTGAAAAAATAAAAATAAAAAATGGGAACTTCTTGCGATGGCTCGCTGAATCTCGAGAAGCTTGCTGGGAGGGTGGGAGAGGGGGAAAAAAAAGAAAGAGATTAATCTGGCACTGCAGCTGTGACTAAGAGCGTAATTAGATGAGATGAAGACCCACTGGAGAGGATGCGCCGTTCTCTTTGGCTGCCTCCACAACACCATTACCTCCTTTCGCTTGTTGCGCTCAAATATTAAAGCAGGTGATTATTTTCCCTCCTGGTGGGACCTTAGTGAAATTAAAGGTTTGGGGGAGCGGGAGCTTCTTGCAGTATGGCGGGGGCATGAAACCCAAGCTAGGGCTGGATGTGTGTAGATGTCTCGTTCTTTAATTTTACACAGGTATATCCATTTCCCAAGCAAATAATCACACATTTAGTTTCCGACATCACACTCATGTTGCTTTTTCCATGACTGATGGGCGCATTTATTATATAAGCATCAAAATCATTCTGCACTAGCAAAGAATTTGTGACTTGTATTAAGCATAAGTGTCATATTTTTCTCCTGCATGTAGATATATTGTATTCTTTATATTGCTTTCGTGGATGATGGATGGTTTTATTTCCAAGCTTCGGAAATGGGTATAACATTTTGCGTGTAGTTTACGGCTGCACATCATTTCTCTCCTTAAAACGAGTCCCATTTGAACGACATCTTGGAGTTTAAAAAAGCCCAAGATGTCTCTGGACACTGAATCGCAGTGACCCCACAGGAAGCATTTGTTGCCAGTAGACTGAGACAATGCTTGGCTTGTTTAATATGTTAGGACATTGGATAACCAACTCAGAGTTTCCATTACGCTTGCCAGCTATTTGCGCACTGCTTTCAATTTTGCAACACAGTGCTGCGGGTCTCTGCGACTGGAATGTTTTCAGATGGTGTGGCGGGGGTGCAGTTTGTTTACAGATTGTCTGGCTTTTTAAGGTTTGAAGTTGCACACATCTTTGAACTTTGAGCACACGCATTGCACACACGTACGCACTCGCGCACAATAAAGGCTAAAGTCAGTGTTAGTGTCTAGGTAACCAGTGGAAGCTTTTTGTACAGTAGTAATTAGTACGAGCTCTTCTGAACCTGAATATCTTTCTCTAGTCATTAGGGAAGTGTGTGAATGAGGATGGTTTTCTGTGTGTGTGCGTGTGTGTGTGTGTGTGTGTGTGTGTGTCTGTAAAATACAATTACAACAGCTGACTTATGGTGGTTTGTGTGACAGGGTCTAAGAGTTTGCAAATGTTCTCTGAAAAGGCGTAATTAATTTGTATTGTAAGCCCTGTCCAGATGCTACGAGCTCCTCAACTGCACATCTGTTACTGGAACTTTCACCCCACATCTTTATTTTCTTTGGGTTTCTCTTGGACTATACCTATATACTTTTTAATATAGGTGTAGGTTTTCATTTTATATTGTACTATAGCAGTATAGTTCACTTATAAAGATATATTGTACTTGAGTAAAATGTAATTAAATAATACAGATGTTTTGCTGTGACATGCTGCAAAGTGCCTAAAGATACAATTTTAAAATTGGTTGTTTATGTAACAACCTCAGCAGCAACCTCATTTCCCCTCTCATCTGTTCCAACCACTCAGCATTCAGCACCACCAACATACTAATCACCAGCCTGATCATCATCTGTACCTGTTTCTCACTTGTTTATGCCTTAAGTTAAAAAAATGTATTATGCTTGAATGATTGATAAGTAACTGTGTGACAAAAAACATTACTCTGAAACTGGTCAGACACAGGGACTAGACTGAAAATGAGAGCCAGAAATGTTCCAAAAATAAGGGGCAGAAAAGTATTTCAGGAAGCCTGGAAAACTATTCTTCAAGACTACATAAAAAATATGAGAATGTCTGGCTTTGTAGAAGCAAAATATGAAGTAATGATGGGTGGATCAAGACAGTATATAAGAATATCTTCTACTATTTTAGATTTTTTTTATAACAGTATATTGTATGCATTGGTACGGCAGGGGTAGTCCGGTGGCTAAGGCGTTCGACTACTGATTTAGCAACTCCAAGGTTGAAACCCCCCAACCACCAAGTTGCCACTGTTGGGACCGTAACCCTCATCTGCTAAGGTGTTTAATAAGATAAATAAAAATGTAAGTCACTACAGATTAGGGTGTCTGCCAAATGCCATGAATGTAAATGTATGCAGCCAATGTTGCCCAAGTCAGTGATCCCTTACGGCCAGTCTCAGGCCCGGGGCTGCCTCAGAAAGGGCATAGTGTGTAAAACATGTCAAATCAAATGACCAAATAGCGCTTTGATAGAGTCTTTTACTATAAGGGTATATATTATTACAGCAGTATATTGTACTATATCTTGATATTGTTCTATATTGGTATAGTAGACTATAAATGTATATTATGCTATAACAGCATCATGCATTATAAAAGTATATTGTACTCTAACAGTATATTTGACCATAAATATACTGTTATATTGTGCTATTTAATTCAATTCAGTTTTATTCATATAGCGCTTTTAGCAATGGTCATTGTCACAAAACAGCTTTACAGCATAAAGATATAATAAAAATAAAAAAAAAAGTGAGTTTGGAGTTTGACAAAAGTGATGAAATATGTATAACATAATTACATATCAGTTTATCCCTGATAAGCCAAGCAAGGGCGAAAGTGGAAATGGAAAATGTCCCTGAGATGACAAGAGGAAGAAACCTTGAGAGGAACCAGACTGAACAGGGAACCCATCCTATTTTAAGTGATAATATAAGGATACAGCAGGGATTGATTATTACAGTATATTTTACTTTAAGAGAATATTGAGCTATTAGAGTGTACTGTGCTGGCAGGTCAGAAAAATCTGTCATACCAAATATTTAAGAGGTATTGATTGAATTAATTAATGTTTTAGCTGCCAACAGTTTTCTTACCCCGTTGTTCAAGGTTATCAAAATAGCCACAGGGCGAATGGGTGCTGTAATCTCAAGGTAGTACAATGAAATACTAATATTTTCCGGCCAGACAGTTTACTGTACTTACATGCAACTAATTTTGTTAAATCCGAAATGCAAATTTGCATTTTTTTTTGGCAAAAATATATGTATCCATCTGCTTTCATAGGTTTGTTTGCTCTGTATAAGAAAGGTACAATTTGTGTAACAACTATTATATGCGATGTGTGTGTAAGCAAGTAAAATATTGCACCTTTAAAGTTGTGGTTAGGTGTAGGCAAAGGAGAAAGTGCGTGAGTGTGTGTGAGTGTGATTCTCTCAGTTAAAAAATGCTACGAAACGTGCTTACATGGACAATGACTTAGGCACTTCCATGGATGTTCAAAGTTGAGGATATTTTTCCCTCAAGTCCAGGATTACTACAAAATGCATATAAAATCTGCAATCAGTATGTCTGCGTTAACTAGAACAGAAGCATTCTGTGGAGGCTTAAATATAAGCAGTGCTTTTTATCTATTCAAGTTGCATTGGAGCCCAACTATTAGCACTTTTGCCATTATGCAGTCAGTGAAACTAGCTTTCTGTCATTTCAGGTAACTTGTGTTAGCATATAACTACATCAGCTAGCATGCCATCTTGCTTCTTATTCAAATCTTACTACATTTATTTCAAAGCTGCTCCTGATTCTTTATTTTTACATCATTGTGGTGGCCTTATGTTCCTGTCACCTCACCATAAAGTGCCCTCAGAGGTGTGTGCTTCTCTCTGTTTGCTTCTGTGGATCCTTCCATCGACTCGGCATCTCACCTCTTCCTAGCTCATCCCTGCTTCCTTGACAACTCGGTTGCTGTGGTAACACCATGCACCTTGGGGAAACCTCTTTTCGTTTTGTCCTGATGTGTTTTCTGCCTCCCATCTTTCTTTCCTGCCATTTATCACTGATTCATTATCTCGTTCAAAGAAGTATCTCTTCAGGTAAGAATTTATCATTTCTGGGACAGCGTGCCCTCTTTGTGGCTTTGAATAGGGCTGTGTTCAGGACACTAATAGATTCAGGATGGAGAGAAGAAAGAGGGAAAATGACATGTGATCAGGCTTTGAAGAGAAATCTATATTTATATTGCTTTAGCACCATCTTGAGCAAGGGCCTACATGAAGACTGATGGGCCTTTGTGTTAATCATGTTTCAGTCCACATTAGTTTATCAGCTATTTATGGTCCTTCTTGTACTGAACTAAGCAGATGTTTGATTTAATACACCTCTCATTTTAACATCAAGACATGTTAAATCAAGATATTACTATGACTAAACAGACTGGGGTTTTTCTGATGCAATAACAATGTAATATATTTTAACATTATGGCTTGTACACATTGGAACCAGTGGTGTTCCAAAAAAAGCGCACTTGTATTTGATGGATTATTACTAAAATGATGATTTCTACACATTTGTAGAACATTTGTCAAAAGCACATTGTTAAAGTTTTGCATCGTGATCCATCATGTCACTGAGCATCATTATACAGTACCTCTAATTAATAATCAGTGTGATTGAGTCTGGTGCTGAAAACAGGGTTGCATAAACAGAAACTTTCTTGCTTTCTTGTGAGAATGAGGTAATACTCAAGTGAGCTTAAACGTCTAGTGAGCTTAAAGGGATAACTCAGTTTTTTCAAGTCTGTCTTAAATCAAAACTGAAGTTCATTACAGTACGGTTTGGTCGTTATAAATTTACCTGCTCTGCACAATGGCCATGAAATTTGTGCAATGTAAGTAATCAGGGCCAAATTCCACAACCCTTGTTCCGTGCAAAAATGCATTGCAAAGTTCAGCCGAGACTCACATGAAGCTTCCTCAGTCCCACTGAGCCAAATCGAGTTAGAATCGTTCAGTTACTGAACGCGCATTCAGTATGAACTCCGAGCTTCACAGGAATATAATAAGGTCCTGACCTTAAAGTCTATTTTAATGTTTTGTTTCTGTTAAGCCATCTCCACTACTGTATTTGCAGCTCTTCTATAAATCTCCCGTGATCCTTTGCTATCATCCAATTGACAGTTTTTGACACAAGGCTCGTCTCAGTCTTTATAATTTCTGAAATTCCTTCTAAGAAAGCCATGTCAACTAGCAACCAAAGAATTCCCTTGTGATGTCTTCAACAGCAAAACAGGCTCTACGGGTTTATGATGATGCCATAAAATGTTCTTATGTTAAAACTTTAAATCTTTGACCTTACTTCAACTAATGTATTAAACCTAAATTCTTCTGTTGGCACCATTAGACATACACGTTGCACGATGGTCCACATAATCAACTGGTTTCGGTTGGAATTTTCTCAATTTTATCCATGTCATAGGAGATTGACATACACCACAACTGTACAACTGACAGGAAGTGAATCAGATCATACGGTACCAGTCAAAGGTTTATACGCACTTTCTAATTCATTGTTTTTTGTTTGGTGATTTATGTTCTACATTCTAGAACAACAATGGATATTTCCAAACAATGAAATAACACATGGAATTAAGTAATTAAGGAACAACACCAACGATCAGTTTTTATTTTATGACACGAAGGTCAGCTGTTTTGAAATAGTTCTTGCAATAACAGTATTGTCAAGTGCATTTGCAAAACCCATCAAGCACCATGATGAAACTGTCTTTCATGAAGACCTTCCCAGAAAAGAAGGACCAAAACTTACCTCTGCTGCAGAGAAGTTGTTCCTTTAGAGTTACCAGCCTCAAAATCACCAATTAACAGAACCTCATCTTAGAGCCATTATGAAGGCTTTACAGAGCATAAGTAGTAGACACATCTCAATGTCAACTGTTCAAAGGAGATTACATATTTTGAAATTAGAAGGTGCGCCTAAACATTTGACTGGTAGTGTATACTATATAAAAAGAACATTTTATGGTAGAAAAACTTCAAGGATTTCTATAATCTCAATACAACTGAGAAATGTGTTTAGACATGCAGACTCCTCCAACCGTACTTATCTTGATTACCTATAAAAACAAGCCACAATGCTGCATTGTCTGCATTGACTACTGGCTGAAAATCCCTTTCAACAGTTCCTTTATACACAATCTGTGTAACGTAAATAACTCTGACAATATCACAGTCAACACACTCAAACAATAAGTCAATGACTTAACGCTGAGTGGGGGTGCTGATTCAGAAAGTTATGCAAATAGATTTTTAACCGTAGCGCCTTGAAAAATATAGGCATATGGAAGTATAACAAAGCGAACCTCCTGTCACTAATGTGACGCATCAAACTTTCACATTTCACATCCATTTTTAGACTCTGAGACGATTCATTTTGTTAAGTGTGCCAAAGTAAAAGCTGAAGGTAAACATTCTGGGCCTTGGCAAACATGTATAAGCAAAACTCTAGTTCACTGTACACATAATGTACTAGAGTGTTTTTATGATTGATTAAAAAATATATATTTAAACGTTGCTGTTCTTCTATGGTCCTTCAGGTGGCACACTCTAAACTAATCAGACATTGGCAGACAGCAACAATCCCGAATTATTTGCCAAACTTGTTTAGAAATAGGGCTGCACGATTTGATGAATCACATTGCGATTACTTTGAGACATATTGCATTTGTGGTTTAAAATCAGATATTTAACTATTAAATGTACCATTGTTGCACGTATTTACATAGGCTAAAGACAAATAATTTGATAAATGACCTCATTCAGAGCATGCTTTCCAAATTTTATTCTTCAAAATTACGTAAACAAAAATAAACCAAATATAAACTATTGACAAAATCTACATAAAATTCTCGAATATACATATATTACCTGCATTGAATTGCAGTCTTTTTCAATTAAATAATTGCTTGGGTTCATATTGCTTTTTTTTTTTCATTTTTATGAGATTAATTGTGCAGCAGTAATTCTAAATAATAATTACGGTGGATGACACTGCAGAGATGCATGTTTCCTGATAAAAACGTTGACATTTTGTATATGACAACTTTTTTTATACGTCATGATTTTAAAACAAAATCCGGAAAAAAATATTATCAAATTGGGATATTTATAAATTGTGATATTTACAGAATAGAAACAGGAATTATATGGGCACCTAGGTATCGTGATTTTTCCTGATGATTTCCATCATATACAGTGGAACCTTGGATTACGAGCATAATTTGTTCCGGAAGCAAGTCAAAATTTATTAAAAATCTTTGCTCGTCTTGCGGGACACTAGCAAACCGTGTTACTCGCAATCCAAGGCTCCACTGTATATATAACCTGCCTGCTTTTCTTTTTTAATACTGTACTTCATTACAAATATTATCTTATATTATCTTGAGTGAAAATCAGAATGTTAGAAATGTCAACGGGAATTATTGAATTTTTTATTATTTGGTGTAACCCTGTTCTGCTTTAATGACAGCACGCACTCCATAGGTACAAAACTTGACCATTCATGTAAAATTCATCAAGTTTTAATGAAAGATATATACGACTAAGGGAAAATCTGAGCTTTTGTTCAAGGGATTTATTAAATATTTGATTGCATTTAAATATTGAATACTGAATAGCTCCCTTCTTTCTTCGAAACCTGAAAACTCTACATATCGTGACATATATTTGAGAACAGATCTTCCTGCGATAAAATACATTAATCCTTTGCATGAACCATATAGGACCAAAGGTATTGGGACACTTGTGTGCTTATTGAAAATGCCAATCATGATTTACTTAATTCCTCCATTATAATAACATCCACTCATCTAAGAAGGCTTTCCACTAGATTTTGTCCCTTGGCTGCGGGAATTAGCTTTATGTTTTATGCAAACTGTAGGCAGAAGCATAGTATTTCAGCCATATGGATCTCCGAGAGAGATGACATCATAGTGTGTACGAGATTTTCCAAGAGCATCATGTTGAATATCCACTAACCTGTAAGTATGTTTTCAGACACCACGTTGACCTGCACCTCCACAGAGTGTTTGGAGGTGTAGGTGATCTCCGCGCTCACGTGAGCCACCTCGCCGATGAACATGGGGTAAAGGAAATCGGTGCGCTCCACTCGAGCCAGGGCGGCAACGCAGCGGTCCTGCAAGGTGAATAAAAGAAGCGATCGATGCAGCCTTCTACGGCTTTTCAGGTAAACATTTTTTTTAACTCCTTGGTTACATGACTTGTCTTGAACCAGCTGCACTTGAGAAATGTGCTAGTAATTAAATCATTTTTAACTTTAATGAACAACCAAGATAATTCTACACTTATCACATGTCTAGATTCACCTCAATATTTATCTATTGAATACCTATTTATCTACTGAGTACTGCTTCTGCTGCCGTACCTACACCCTTTTATATTGCACATTCTGCATATCCTGCATAATTTATACATTTTATATATTCTATTTTAATTTTACTTGAAAATCTGTAGATTTTTAATTTTACATTTTCTTCTCAGTGCAAAGTTTTCTCTTTCTCTTATTGCTGTTAAATTGTTTTATCTTTATGTTTTTTTATTCCATCTTATCTAATCCTTTGAGACAAAAAGAGAAAGCGCTTAATATCCTTCACAGAGTCCATTTCGAACCTGATTTACATTATGACAGGTTTTAATGGCCAGTCTCAGAAAATGTGTGGCTCTCTGCTGTCCCCTAGTGGATACAGTAAGAATTGATAGACCAAAAACTAAGTTTCTATCCATCTGCTGTATCCATCAAACTATCTATCTATCTATCTATCTATTATAATTATTATTAACCTTAGAGATCATTTTTGTGTAGAATCACACAGCAGTGCCTTTTCGCCATGGAACTGGAAATCAAATCTATTCCGGTTATTCAAGTCATACAGCCTCTCACTGAGAAGATTTAAATTTTAAGCACTTTCTCTAACTTGCTCCGTGTCTCGGCTGATTTAACAGAAAAAGAAAAATTCTCCAGGGTAAAACTGCACAGCAAAACTGTAGGCAGTTTCTGAAGTTGCTTGATTTATTCTATATTGCTCACAGTCCTAACTCCTATGGGCTTTTCTGCTCCAATTAACAGCAAAGAGCTAATTCGCATTACAGAAAGTCTGAGCAAATGAACAGCCAGTGGAGATTTTATCAAAGCTTTAATTTAAGAAAGTATTTTGGAAGAAAGCTGGTTATCCACCAGCACATCTACAAATATGTGTAGAATCCATAGTAAGATGCAAGGTGTTGTTTATTTTCCCAGTTTTCATCATATGTACTGGGACTGGATACGATGCAAGAAGTAACTACCACTATATTTGCCCCTTAAAGTGGTTAAAGCTCTGAATTGCTGATTGAACCATTCTGGGTTGGAATCCCAAGGCCCTTTACATTCATCTCCATCTAAATTTTTGCACATGTAGTTCCATCACTTTTATGTCATACTGTGAGCGTGTCACTGGTGTTCCTCACCGAAAGTAACCGTAGGCACTGTCATGTTGTTCTCTGCAAGTAACAGTAGGCAGAATCATTGGTTTTTATCTTAAACCCGTCAGATGCGGTATAGCTGTAGATGCTATACAGTCTGATCCAGGGTTTCTGTAGCTATGAGCTCGGCCTGACATCCCCTTTTTCGCCATGAGGTTTACCCACGGTTGCAAAAAAAAAGAAAGCGTGAGGTTTACTCGCGGCTCCACTCGCGTAAACATACTGACGCCTGATCCACCCACCCATCGTATGTGCTGTTGTTCTACAGGGTTTCAGTAGCTATGAGCTCACCCTGACGTACCCGTTTTCGCCTGTGACACACTCACAGTATGGCAGAAAAGTTGTTGATGACGCTGCCTACTGCTATTTTCACAATGAACACCTGTGACACACTTGTGACGGAATTAAGAACCTTTGCAAACAAACAAACTCTATATATAGTGCCGGTCCCAAGCCCGGATAAAATGGGAGGGTTGCCCCATTGCCGGGAGCAGCTGAAAGACCAACAACAACATATATATATATATATATATATAGAGAGAGAGAGAGAGAGAGAGAGAGAACATAGAATATAGATTGAGATAAACACTTTTAATTTCAGATAAATGTTCTTTAGGGACTAAGAAACAGCAAATGAGAAAAACAACAGTTGAGCTCTTTATGTTTCCTGCCTCTTAATCGGCTTAATATCCTTAGGAACGGGTCGATGCCAATTATAAAAAACATTTTAAAAATGCAAAAAATTACCCAAATAATCAGCCGAACTCTAGATGAGCCCCTGGTAAAACTTTTTGGTCATAATTCTAAAAAGAACTGTTCGTATCGATTGGCATTCTCACCTAGGAAACTACAGTATCATGATAAGGGGATTGTTCTCTTCAGCTGGGCCCGAGGCTATACATCAAGATAAAGGGGATCGTGGACAGTGTAAAGTGACTAAGTGCTTTAGTTTCAAGATTCAAGAATCTGTACAGTGGTGCAACCAGGTCATTGTTAGTTTTTAATATATCACATTAAAGGTGGGAAAAGATCTAATATGAGTACAGGTACTACGTTTTCTCCCACAGTCCAGAGACAAGCATTGTTGGCATTTCCAAATAATGTCTATGAGTACATGTGTGTATGTATATGCCTGTGGGCTGCAATAGATTGGAATACATAAATGGTTGCAATCTAACTTCACCATGACAATGAGGCTACCGTGACGTTATAGGTCATTAAGGCCAACCATCGCTTAGGGATGTGGGCTTGATGAATAGATGGCTGATTGATGCGTGCACTTATATACATTTGGCTGAGGGAATAATGTTGCAAAGATGAACACCAAATACCCTTGTTAAAAATCATGCAGTTAAAATGACCAGCGCTAAATATCGATCCAGTACAGATGACCAGAATGTTCATGGAAGCATAACTCACCCCAGTTCGAGTGTTACAGTGGCGAGTTCCTATAATGCACCCAGCTTCTTCAATCATTTTCAGGATTGTCCCACCATGGACGTTACCCACGATGTTGGCGTCATCTGGGCGCATAATCCTGGGAATCACAAACAAAACTCATTTTTTCCATCGTACTACCTGGAAACGAGTCAGAAACATCCAGCAGTTAAAACTACTGGGGACACTCTGGACACTGAAGTGGCTGGACAGATGTCATTAAGACTTCATATGAGTGTACTCGTCATTGTCTAAACATTATTAGAGGCTGTAGAAATATAATGTATAACAGGCTAAAAGTTTAAAGTATAAACCAATGTAAACACACTAAAGCAGAGAAAAAATAACAAAAGGTTTGTTGAGTCTCCAGGTTGCGCAACCTAGAACCTACGTAATCTGGTGATAGAGAAGCGTCTGGCATCCTTAACCGGTTTGTGTAGAAGATAAACAGGAAGCACAGTCAAGCAAATTGTTTCAAACCTGGAATATTCCTTCATTGAAATCCATCTCATGTTTAAACCATTTGTACTTTTAGTGTGTACCTTTTACCTCAAGAATTTAACAGCCGATCACATGGTTAGGCTTTTAAAATTAACATAAAAATGACTTCAGTTAGACCCAACATATGCCCAAGACTATATTACAACAGACTACAATATGTTACGATAAGCTTAAATTTACAAACTGAAACCCAATGTGTAACTACCTGGTAAGCTGAACATGAGCCATTCGTATACCCAATTCAACTCCAGAGTCACGAATTACAGAGAGGCTGAAACAGAATGAATCCAGGCTTTTCATTCATGAACTGTTTCTACTACACACTATGATGTCATCAGTGTTTCCACCATTAGCATGGCTCACATCCAGACTGGCCCTGCCCTCACCCAGACCATGTGGTTCAGTGAAAGAGCAGTAAATTACCTGGCCACAACGGCCACACCTTCATCAGCAGTGTCATTCACATATGACTACTCAGTATTATAATTATGTTTGACATTGTAGACAAATCATACATGACCTGTAGCCCTTATTTTTATAAATAAGTAACTTGCAAAAATATTCACCCCGCTCCTTTTTTAACGTTTTAACTGTGTGTAAGGATACTAAATGACTCTGAAATAGATATGATTAGGCTTATAATCCATGACTCTACAAAGAAAAGCCCATAATGTTGTAACTAGAGGAAAAAAAAAAAAACTGTGTAGTCTTAAATTTTTCACAATTTATTCACGTATCACGCGGTCTTATCCCTGTTTGTCCTTTTTTCTATCAATTGTTTAATGCAGCTAATCCTTGATTAGTGCTCATGAGACACCACATGTTCGTAAACATCTCAACAGATAACCTTGAATAAACTTCTGGAAAGAACTTTTTTCACCTTTTCCCTTTTAATTTAATGTGTATAATTTAATGAAAATAATTGTACATCCTGAATAAAAAAATTAAATAAATATTGGAATACATGTTAATAATTAAAAATTAACTATAAATATTATGTACTGAGAACATAAAACTCTTAACAGATTATGCTTCAGCCTCATTGCGAATATGGGGCCCGTATCCATAAAGTTTCTTAGAATTCTTTCAGAGAGCTCCTATCTTAGCCTATAAAGTCCTAGCTGGGAGTCTTAGACTAAAAGTGATTTAGGAAACTCCTCAGAGCAACTCTGAGTTAGGAAAGTACGAAAACCTTTATCTTAGTGAGGAGGTGTGGTTGACCCTGTTGCTAGGGATGATGCAGCAATTTAAGGACTGTTACCATATTTAAGTTCTAACATTTATTTATCATACTGATTTTATTACTTGTAATCCATTTTAGATTGATGGGAGCAAAATGGCTGACCTTTAACCAATTTACCTGATTGCAAGACAGTCTATTTAAGTTGCACTTTTGGATGGTATGTAGACAACAATCCAACAGAGATGGAAGGATGTAAAAGAACAAGAAAAACAAATTCTACAGAAGAGCAGTGTTTATTTTTATGTTTAGTGTTTGGAGAAAATTTCTTCTTTCCACCATTTTGTCCTCTACTCTTAAAAGCCTCTTAAAAGTCCTCCTCTCTACTCTTACCTTAGGAGCTATTTTAGGGCTAAGACGTTTCGTGAATCATTTTTATTTTTACTAAGATTTAGTCCTTATTAAATTCTTATAATTCTGACATTTTCTTAGAATTTCCCCTTAAATTTAGGATTAAATCTTGGTTAAGATAAAAATTTTTCACGAAATGTCTTAAACGTCTCTGCTGTTTCCTGCAGTCATGTAAATTGGTAAAAGCTGATTGCTCCCATCAATCTGAAATGGATTACAAGTAATAAAATTTGTACGGTAAATAAATGTAAAAACTTAAATATAGTAAATACTGTGTGGAAATTTGTTGCTTCAAAATTGCTTCATTTTCAACATTTGGCTGTTGTAATTAACTTCAAGATATTTATTTAGCCTATAACAGACACTTTGCCTGTACATGATTATACAATTTCATTATATACAAACATTATGATTTCACTGTCTATTCTATTTTCACAAAGAGTCCATTTCAAGACCTTTACAGAGGTCAGAGGTTATTTTTTTATCAACCAATCACAGTCCTTGAATTGCTCCATCATCCCTAGCAACGGGGTCAACCACACCTCCTCACTAAAATAAAGGTTTTTGTACTTTCCTTACTCAGAGTTGCTCTAAGAAGTTTTCTAAAGTGTAAGACTTTGTGGATACGGACCCTGATCTTTTCAAATTTAAGAGCATGTTGAAAGTCAAAAAAAAAAAAACATTGGCGAAAGGTAGGGGGACCACTGACTTCCAATTCTTTCAAATAAAGTTGCCAAAGCAACACTGTCAGACTGCAATGTAGTCAGCTTGACAGATTCTGATGAAACCCCAAATACTGCCATTATTAGCAAAGAAAAACACCTAAACACTCTCTCTCAAAAGTCAGACAGTTTGGGACATCACCAAATAGAGTGTTAGTAAAGTTGCTGGTTCAGTTGCACAACAAAGGCAAGTTGGTTTAAAATCAGGAGATATTTTGTTGAGTTTAGTTCTGGACCAATGAGTTCTAACATTAATTGATGATGAGTGTATTCGGACAAGGATTGAATCCCAAACATTTTCCTCTAATACCATGTTTAGCTCTCCTTCTCTAAGCATTCTTAATGGGGCCACTGAGGGGGACTGTTAATTATATACATATTATATTAATTATAGTATAGATCTTAGAAATCGCCCCTTTTAGGAAGTTCTAATATACCATCAACTAGGGCTGGGCAATAAATCTGTAGCGGTATTTATTGACGGTACACCATTGTCGATAACGATAAAAAATAATGTTCGGTATGAAGCGCTATAGTTTTATTAAAATGCGTCTGGCAGACTGAGCGTGCGCCTTGCCTTAATCTCAACAGCCTATCAGATCTCCCAATGAATGAGCGCGCCACGAGTGACCAGGAAACAGCCAATAAGCTCACGCAGCCACGCCGCGTTGTGTCATCACCAACTCATGTCAGAAC
>JAQMYJ010000040.1:23452948-23472006 GCA_030014305.1 Clarias laeviceps | reverse complement strand
TTTAACACTTATAATTAGTTTATTATAAGACATAAAAAACAAGATATTTTTGTTCACTTTATTTTTGTTTTTGACTACTAAAATTATTTGCCTTAGTAATGTTGGTAAATAAAAATAAAGTGGCTAAATTCTATTTTTTTTTTACTGGTCTTCATTCATAAATATTCAATAATTACCGATACCGAATGATATGAAACATTATATCGTGATAAATTTTTTTTTGCTGTATCGCCCAGCCCTACCATCAACAATATCCCTGAGGCGGAGGAAAGGGGAAATTAGAAAACTGCTTACAAATAAAGTTCCTAAAAATCTAAAAATCTAAGTTATCTAAAAATATGCAAATAAATAAGAGTTGGGTAGGTCAAATAAACTTATTTTAATCCGACCAGTGAAGCAAATTACTCCACAACAGATGGCCACAGATAGTTTTTTTTTAAGATTATTAACAAAAAATCTTCAATGTGTATGTCGCTATGAATCACATAAAATTAGTTAGTTTTTTTTGGAACATGTTCCTGTTTAATCGATCTTGATTCATAATTTAAATCCATAGATATGTAACAAGACCATGAACTGTACACTACACCAAACACAACTGAATATAGTCCTACCTGAGTAGAGCATAGTTCAGAAAGCATCTGACTTCTTTTAGCCAAATCCGATCCAAAATTCGAAAATTTGTCATGTTTCAGAAAAGTTCAGGCAAAACTGAGACTCCCCACAGCTCAACTGTTGCATTTAAAAACACTCAGTCTGTTCTTTTGACGTCATCTGTTCTATCAGTACTAGAAAGTAAATTCAGTAGCTTTGCAACAGGTGCCGGTGCAAAAAATGTCTGCTAACCAAATAAATATTGTGCGCTTTGCATTTTTCTGTCGTGTACTATTAAAGTTAGAGGAAGAAATCATTATTTACCCTATGATGCATACCAAGTATTAGGTAAATAAACTGCAAGGCCAAAAAAAAAAAAAAGTCACCATCTGGATTGAACTAAGCAAACAAGTAAGGGCTTTCCACTGGATAATTACTGCAGTGATTAATATGGGTCAGCTGGAAAAAAGGTATTTAACCCATTACTGATGCAGTGAGTAGCTTCTGATTTCTTAAACAAAAATATATAGATATTACTCTGTTCCAGAAGGGTCACATTATTGTCCTGCATCAAGCAAAGAAAACAACTGGGTAGATTGCTAAAACTAATAAAATTGGAATAAGAAATGAGAATCGCATTATTGGAACCTGGATAGCGGTAAACCGTCATCTTCGAGGAAATAATGTGCTCGCAAAAACATGCAGGAGATCACTTAAACATGACATTAAATCATAAAAAAAAAGTAAAACCTCAAGGCTATGTTTAATAGTGAAAGTAAGAGCATTTTCACACTCAAAATGCGAAGAGATTGGGACTGAACACCTGTACTGGTTGGTTTCAATTTGCTGTGATAAGGAATGGACTGTGGAGCTTTGGGAAAAGGTCATGTGGTCTGATGAGTCCAGAATGACCCTGTTCAAGAGTGATAGGCACATCAGGGTTAGATACACCCATCATGCCAAGTACCTTTCATACAATTCTGTGGGGGGTTTATACCCAAAAAAATTTAATTCAGCTGACCACCTGAATATACTAAATGACCAGTTTTTTTCCATCAATGGATTTTTTCTTTCATGATGGCACAGCCATATTCCAAGATGACGATGGCAGCCTCATCAGGCTCAAATTGTGAAACAGTGGTTTAGGGAGCAAGCGACCTCATTTTTAGTCCAGACCTTAACCCACTGAGGATACGCTGCAGAAAGCTATACACAGCAATCTGACTCTCCTGTTATCAATGCAAGATCTTAGAGAGAAATAAATGTGACTATGAACTGAAATAAATGATGTGACATTGCATAAGCTAAACAATACCAAGGCCGTTAACAAAGTAAAAGGCAGTCATTGTGAACTATCAAAATATGTAACTTTTTTTGACCAGGACGTGTATAAACTGAAGAAACAGTAATCTGTATTAAGGTCAAATTCTTAAAATAATATAGATGGCTAAAATGTTAATTACGTAGCTGATAAGTACTGATTTGAAAAAAACAAAAAGCAAATGTGAATAAATCTATAAATTAAAACAAATAAGACGAGTCTGTAAATTTGAAGGGGAAAAAAATGTTTATAAATGTATGAAGTATCTATAGGAGCCAGAATGACATGATGACTATGCTGCATAACAGGCCCTTAATATGTCTTCTCCCATTTTGTTGTTTCCAGTCTGTGAGCTTGGCTGTGCTTTGATAGTTTTATGGAGCGAATCTCTCCAAATGCCCTCGTTTAGTGATTCACAACTGTTTGGCATTTACCAACATACCCGTAAATGTAGTGAAGAAAATCAGCATTGCTAAAACTTGTACATCGTAAACCTGCCATGTGTTAAATCATTCCCCTGACTTATAGTTGTCCAAAAGCCTTGCTGTATAATAAAGTTGTAAACAATGATAAGGTTGTAAACTCTCTCTCTCTTCCTCTCATGATGACTGTTGTAATTCTAAGTGAAGCATGTAATATAACAATTCAATAGCTTTGCAGTAAAGAAGGTCTGTCCTTCATATCTCTTTGCACAAACTGCAAAAATTATCTCATCTGACAAAGTGTTTACTCACTCTGCCTTTCTTAATTTAGTCAGCGCTACTACGTTTGTACATACATTCAGGATATGTTTAATAAGGCTAGTACTTTCAGGAAGTTCAGGGAGGGAATTTACGTGATCTTAGTTTACTATAAAGACCGAATTGACTCCGGTCTACATACAGCTCGGCTGCGAAACCGACAGCACAAGTGCAAAAAGATCTAATGTAGTGGTTCCTGATCTAGTTCTCCTCCAGTATTCTACTCATAAAAGTCATGCAATAAACACTTACAAGGTGGAAAATAGCCTTTTAGTTATATGTGCTAGTAAATGTGCAGAATAATGGAGAACTGGAAAACTGAGAGAATTTTTGGTATAACGGAGCATGCTTGGAAACACTTAAAGGGTTTAGAGTTAGCTGAACACGGGTATGAAAGATAGAAACTGTTTCCCTCACCAGGGAGACAAACTGAATTCTCTTAAAGGAGCTTTTTTCCTTCTGTGGTACTGTAGTTTGTCCCCAGTACTTCTTTTTTTTATGAAGAGGCATGTCCACATTTGGACATAATTAAAGAAAGTTCTCAACTCGACAGTTTGTACCAGGAGATAAAATCCTTGTATTATAAGGTGGGGAAAACAAAACACATGACAGATTTCCCACCTCAATGTCTTCAAACACTGAAGAGATCTCTATTGTCCCTGGCAGTGGCAGAGACACAAGAGCATTAATCCCCACTCTAAACCCATTAGAGATCATCTGTTACTGTACCAAAGAAGCAGATCAGAGGTTAATAATTTGAAAGAAATATTTTCTGATCATTTATTGATTTATTTCTGTAAAGCTGCTTAGCAATAATGTCCATTATTAAATAGCATATAAAGAAATAGAAGAGTCCTTCAGTAACCAGAACACTGACTGTTCATGCCTGTGTCCAAGCCAACCAGATGAAACTATTCCTGCATGAACATCTGTAACGGTTATCCTCTTATTCTTTTGCTGTTTTAAAAAACATCTCTTGGCACGGCTGACCTGGTAATCCTGAATTTGATCAAGGACTTTGGTCATATTGTTACGTCATTAAAGTCTTATGAAAATGACTTTACACCAATTTGTCACATTTTGGGCTCTTCAGGGTGCTGGCTACATTCCCATCACTATCTATGGCCCCTCTGTGCCTGTTCTGCAACCTGTTTAGACAAAATCTATAGTACTGGACGTAGGTATAGATGTCATAAGCAGCATGTGAGGACGAGTCCTTGACATGAGCCCTTGACAGAACTTAGAGATGCCATCAACATCAACTCTCCACAACCGAGACACTTCAAAACAGCACAACATTACTTTATTTATTTGTCGTAGTTTTACGACATCAACGAGGTGGTTTATATTTCCCCATTTTTATAAATAAATAATTAAATGAATGAATAAAGTTTTTATAGATATCTTATACGTGGCCAGTGTCGTGAGGTTCCAAACAAGTCGCTTACTTCCGCATAGCAACCAGTCGTGCTTTCATGCAGGCACTTCCGCTATACCCTAAACATGCCAGGTTACATACCTAGAGGTGATAAGCGCCAAACGACCCGCCATGACACCTAAAGGGGCACGAAGCATTTTCTTTCCCGCTGATAAATGGGCTCAATCCCAAGCGGCACTATATTTCCCATGTAGGCGCACTACGTCGCCTGTAAAACGCCTCATTGTAAACCGGATGTAGGGCATATCTATATGGATTCCGATGCTGTTTAGGATTTGGCCATGTGTGTACGTAATGACGTTGGTCTTACGTTAAGGCTGGTTAATGAATGCAGTTACAGACGGCCACCACTAGAGGTGGTAGAAAATGGCCGGTAATAACGTGCTAACTAATTTCTAAAGGCCCCTTTTTCTCCTTTGTTTTAGGCTAAAATTATAAAATAATTCACTGCCCTTCTGTATGTTACAGGTATATATTTTGGTTTAGTGTTTTAGGTGTGATATTGAATTAAGGAGATTAAATCCTAAGCGATAATATTATGTTTGTTTGTTTTTTACATCCACGCATAAGATGCGCTCGGGTTCGGGGTCCTGATCCAGACGACCTATGAGTGACCTTGTAGGTTGTTTCTCAGCATCATGTGTGTGTGCCTGTGTCATCACAGGCTAAACAGCAGGCGCTGAAACACGCCGGTAGCCGCTCACTATAGATAGAGGCTGAATGGAAAGCCGCACGAGCGTCATAACATAGGTTTAATCACTGGCTGATTTTAATAATCATCATTCTTCTTCTTATTATTATTATTATTATTACAGAGCGCAGCAGAGTCACCGAAATATTACTTGACGCCTACAGCAAAACACCGGGTATAACCGGGGCCGCACGCGCGCGAGACGTGTTGCGACGCTATAGTCTGGTTCTAATCCTAAAGCATGCGATGGAGTGTACACTTTACACCGCAGTGCGATAACACACACACACACCCGAGCCTCTCAGTAAAAGTCAGAATGTTTTCATCTTACCTGCAGATCTGAATGGACGGGGAGGATGACTCGGAATTTAGAGCAGACATGATGGGTGGTGTGTGTGTGTATGTGTGTGTTGGACATCACACACTCCAACTGAAGCTGAAGGACTCGGAGCACACAGGCTTTGGAGGGTGAATCGATTCACCGGATATCTTGTGCTACTGTTCATACAAGAAGCACTGCTCATAGACAAAATAGTGTAGATACATAGTTAAACTAGCTGAAGTACTAAAAAGAGTTTGTAGAAATAGTTAAAAAGTTAAAGCTTATAATTATTTGGTTTTTTTTAAATTAAAGTTAGCTTATTACTTGAGCAACTATCTTATTAATAGCTTGTTTTATAGTAGATTATTAAATTCAGAACATAACTGTTTATAACATTGCTTTTACTCAACATTTAGATTTCACTTATGGTGCAGGTTAAACTTCAGGCAGAAATCTAACCAGATACTGTAAAACAGTAAAAGTTTCATTAAATTCTGACCAGACAGACAGACTTACAAACAAGAATTTTCTGAAACTGGTTTCTGGTCCTCCGATGTATGAAACATACTGTAAAGATATCATTGAAAGTGTGAGTTCTGGCCAATGTGCAGGCAAAACCTTTCTTTTATTTATAAAAATCAAATTAGAGATGTTTTTGTTTTTTGTACAAAGTTCAGGTAATATTGTAAACCTAAGGACTGGCCACTGTAATGGGAACACCTAGTACACATTCTCATTCTTATTCTCACTGACACACAGCACACTAAAACAACAATCATCCTGTCACATCATGAAAGATCTCATTACCTCACATTCTTAAGTCATGGCCACAATATAATATCGTTGCCATGCATTATACTATTTTGTTCCCATGCCTTAGTAAGTCGTCTCCACAGTATACTATCTCGTTCTCACACCTAAGTTCGTTTTGGCCACAACATAGTATCTCGTTCCCATGCCTTGGTAAGTCATGGCCACAACATAGTATTTTTCCCCCCAATGTCACCAGAGAGCCTCTGTACATTAGCAAAGTGTATAAAATCTTAAGAATGCAGATCTCACATAAAGCCCAGATCAAGAATGTAAACTGGTCCAAAATCTTTCTGTGAGCCTATGCACTTTGTAGCCTCAAAAAGTTGACTCAACTTGTAATTCAAATATTTAAGTCAGCTCAAGTAGTATTTGGTATCTTTTAAATTACCTGATTGGGAAAGTGAATTGCTGGCTCAACTTGACTTTTTTAGTTTATTCAGTTTGTGTCTCCAAAGTTTTCAAGAACACAGTGTTACCTGTTGTCTCAACAAATACCACTGTAGGAAGTTGAGCCAACGTTTTTTTTAATTAACTAATTCAACATTTATCTAGTTGGATTTTTTAAGTATTTAAGGTGTATTTAAGTTACTCATTTCTAAACTTATCTGACTATTCTTATCAAGAAGGAAAATTCACAGATCAGTACACAGATTCTGAAATAGAGGGGCATGGTGGGTCTCACCCCGTGGATGAGGTATTAATCTCATCTCCATTTACAGTACATTTACAGTGCTGTGAAAAACTATTTGCCAGTTATGGCACTCTTGGCAGCAACAACAGCAATCAAGCATTTGTGATAACTAGCAATGAGTCTTTCACATTGCTGTGGGGGAATTTTGGCCCACTCTAATACACAGAATTGTTTTAATTCAGCCACATTAGTGGGGTTTTGAGCTTGAACAGCCTGTTTAAGGACACACCACAGCATCTCAATTGGATTTAAGTCTGGACTTTGACTAGGCCACTCCAAAACCTTTTTTTTGTTTGTTTGTTTGTTTACTTGTTTGTTTGTTTTTAAGTTGTCGTTGTGGTTTTTTGGTAGGCCAGCCATTCCTAGGAAGGCTCTCCACTGTTCCAGGTTTTCTCCAAGGCTCTGACCATGGTTTGCTGGAGTCTGAAAGCCTTAGCAATGGCCTCGTTACCCTTCTAGACAAATACATGTCAATTAATTTGTTTCTCATCTGGGAGTGGAGTATGATGTGTTGCTTTTTGAGATCTTTTAGCATGCTTCACTTTGTCAGAAAGGTTCTATTTAAGGGATTTCTTGATTCAATTGATATTTAAGTCAGCTTTACAAAAATGTGGCTAATCACAGTTCATTCATAATTTAGCAAGGGGGGTAATTAAAATATTTGAACTGAGGCCAGGTAGATTTGAACAGCTTTTTTCCATTAATAAATGAAAACAATCATTTAAAAAAATGGATTTTGCATTTACTCTGGTTATCTTTGTGCAATAATTGCGTAATATTTATTAGATTATCTCAATAATTTAAGTGTGACAAATATGAAACAAAAAATCAGGAAGGTTACAAATACATTTTCACAGCACTGTACATTTATGGCATTTGGCAGATGCCCTTATTCTGAGAGACTTACATTTATCTTCTTATACATTCTGAGCATTTGAGGGTTTGGAACCTGTGATCTTCCAATCAGTAGACTAAACCTTAACCACCAACCTACAACTTCCCTGTGATTTGTGGGTTTATCTTACAGACCAAAGACTGGTGTTTCATAGCATGAATGGTATGAATGTGTGTGTGCTAGTGCCCTGAGTTTCCTGGGATGGGGGTTCCCATGACCCTACACAGGATAAGCATCAGTTTTGAAAATATTCAAACCAGTCCACCTGGTAACAACACCCATGTCATGGTAAAGGTCACCAGGTTCAGACTGTCAGGCAACTGAACTGAAGCCCTTGACTTATATACGTGTAATTTTGTGTGCTGTGCTGCTGTCCTATGATTGGCTAATTAAATATTTATATGCAACATATATGAGAAATGTCTTTATATTTCTAAATGTCTTGTGCTCCTTTACAGTGGTAATAATTGAGTCACTGGACACCTGAGTGAACTATCCCGTATAGTGAAATTGGGGCCATAGCTATACAAAACCAACCTTTTATCAGGGCATTTATCATTAATCATCCTGCACTGATAAATAAACTTGTATTTTGGTATCTTCAAAAACAAATGTTTAATAAAAGAAAACATTAACATGTTAAGTGCAAGACAAAACATGGGTAGAAATGAAGAATTTGACTTATCTGTATGAAGGTATTGGATAGCAGGCGACTATTTATTTCATAAGCTTTAGATAGATAGATAGATAGATAGATATGCAATTGTATTTATGTGTAATTGTATCTTAAACATATTATTAATATGAAGGACTATGGCTATGTTTTGTTGCCCATATATAATTTATTTGCTATTTTTCGTTCTGTGTAGTGTTTTTAGGACGTTAGTCACCTGATTCAAAAGTGCGTTAATACATTCCACCACACGGTGGCAGCAGAGACCGTCGCACTCATTATCAAACATACGTTGGTTGTGGATTAGAGTTTTTGGTTGATGTTTTTTCTTTTTATTTGTTCAGCATTCATAAAAGTAAGTTGTGGTCATTTTCAGTTATGGAATCATATTGCATTAAAATAGATTATGATTCAATTGGTAACAGAAATTACCCTAGTACACTTTTTGAAACCCATTTCTATGTGTTTGCAGAAAGACAAGATGTACTCTGCTATTACAGCAAGTGGCAAGTAACTGGTTCTTCACTATTATTGTACAGTGGCTCCGGACCTTGTGCTCATTTACAGTGGTAGTGGATGAATCATATTATAAGCCCACATTTACAATATAGCCTAGTATTTCTGGAAAAGTAGGCTGGAATATATGACACCCAGTCAAAATTTTTCATTTGCTTAGCCCATATCTTTTATTTAAAAGTACAGAATATTTACACAAAGAAACAAACGAAATCTCGCCAAAAAGCGACAACACTATATGTTTACAAGTAAACAAACATTAAATATTACGTCTCTGAAATGAGACTGTATAACACATTACAACGTGTTTACTATTAAACAAACAAATAACAGGTCTCGAAAATGAGACTGTATAACACATTACAACAAAAAAATAAACATCATGTCCCTTGAAAATGAGACTGTAACCTATAATAATGTGCATAAATGTAAATAAAAATAAATAAATAAATAATGTCTAAAAATAAGACTACAACACATCAAACGTGTTTACAGATAAACAAAAACAGCACGTCTCTCAAAAATGAGACTGTATAACACATCAAACGTGTTTACATGTAAACAAATAAATAAACAGCGCGTCTCTAAAAATGAGACTATATAACACATCATAATGTGCGTACCAGTAAACGAAAATAAATAAATAGCTAAATAAATAACCTTTCTCTAAAATTGAGACTACGACACAACAAATGTGTTTACACGTAAATAAAAAAACAGCACGTCTCTCAAAAATGAGACTATGTAACACATCACAACGTGTTTACAAGTAAAAAAAAAAATTAATAAACAGCATGTCTCAAAAATGAGAATTTTAAAACACAACACAATGTGCTTACAAGTAATCTGCACAAAGACAGCATACTGAAGTGGAAGAGCAGAAGTCTTACACTGGAGAACCCACAGGGTTTTACACAGGCGTTTCCTACAAGCCCCCTCTCACCCAATCAACCCCAAACCCGAATCACGGCGTTATTTACAGCTCACGCGCAGGATCTCTTAAGAAAACGAACCGAAAAATACAAACGAGCGAATTTTGACAACAAGAAGTATATAATACTTAATTAACATCCGGCTTGACTTCGTAAATAAATCAAGCTAAGACGATATGGGCTACACATATGCAAATACCACACTCATACACGACTCATAGCTATCTAGGCAGTCTTTGTACACGGAAGAGGAGTGCGCCACAGACTGAGATGCTGCAGTCATCGCCATGGTCTCCACACGGGCTGCGCGGCGGCTTGCGGCGCGTCACGAGCTCTCTCCGGTGTCAAGCTCGCGCGCTTTTTTCTCTCACTCACATCGTCGAGGCATTTCTGGATCGGTACCGGCGAGAGCGCGCTGGAAGTGCGCGCGCTGCACGTCCGGCAAGCCGGCAAGCTCGAGCGCAGCGACTGCTGGATAAAGTCGTGCACGCGCGCGCTGGTTTCCCGGTCAAGGCTCGTGCGCGGAAGGAGCGCGGAGAGCCGCGTCAGGCACGCTTCATACCCTTCTCTGTAACTCACTGCAGCATCTGGAGAGCAGAATAAATAATGCATTTTACTGTTAGATATTCATAACAACTAAGAATAATAATTCATAATAATAATAAGAAGAAGGGGAAAAAAATGAAGGAAATAGAGTGCGCACCATTTGTCGGAGTTTTAGGGACATCTTTGAGGAACCGAACCGTCATTTCCAGAATGGCTGCTTTTTCAAGCTTCGAGTAGCGACAGCTCTGAAACAGAAATAAAAGAAACGTCAGTTCAAACTGCAAAACTTACCATAAGAGTTACATTTCTAGACACATCTGAATGGTTCTGGAAATTAAAGTGAAAACTTACATCTTTTCCCATCTGAGGGACGATAAGGTTTTTCAGCTGGCTCAGACTGTCGTTGATGCGCGCTCGTCTGCGCTTCTCCAGCAGAGGTTTTAAAGTTTTTCGCAGCTCCGAGGCCTCTTTTCTCATGGCCACAGTGCTGGCACTGCGAAGCGGGAAACACATCGGAGTCATTCTCGCTTCTCTTGTCGTTTCCTTCGAAGAGGGGAATCTGACTGAGCTGCGTTCTGCGCGTGCTATTTATCCACGCTCACCGCGTCATGGGAACGCCCACCACAAGCCACGCGCGCGCACGCTCGCTAAAGTTTGGACGCGCCGAACAATAGGTTAGCGTTTAAAAATCTGTGCACGTGACCACTTTACGTTAATTTATATTTCTATATACGCTTTTTTTTGATGTTCCTGTTTGGTTAAATGTCTGATCTAAGACTTCTAATCGACAATAAACATTTCTATTACAAAAAGAAAGGAGCTGATGTTTTACTTTTTTAAGATATTAACAATGTTTTAGTATAATGATATATAATTTATATATGCAACCTAGGCTTTCAGCAGTACTAAACATTATTTTTAAAATTATGACGTGAACTGAAACCGATCAATTCACAGCACATCTATTAATGTATGTTAATGCATATAATATGCAACTTGTAAACATATCTATTAAAATAATTTAAAAAAAAATCTAATTCTACATATAGATGATGGTGAGAGATAAAAAAGGAGGGAACACAAGGAATGAATGAACAAAAAAACATTATGTGCAAAAGGCTGACTGGGGTAGGGGGGCATGGGGTGAGTATCTATAATTTAAATAACAAGCACATATCCCCAAGCCACGCCATTTTTAAAGTAACATCTGCTTGTAAAATTTGATCAACAATAGTTTTTCCCCTGACGTTGTCCTGCAATGACGTAGATGTTCACCTGCATCCATGGTCCGTGAGGGTTGGTGTACCCTATTTGTGTGTGCTGAGGGGGGTTGAATGGCGTCTCTACATTTGCCTTATGTTTAGTTCAAAGAGACTATTAATCCACATGATAAGAGTTCTGGAAAATAGGTATTCAACATGTAAGATAGAGATGTTCTGTATTTTTGCGCATCAGAAGGAAATCTCTGTCCGTTTTGGGCAGCCTGGTTATGACGCACGAAGTCAAACTATGGTATTTTTTTTATCATAATGCTTACATCGACTTTGTAGCATGCACGAAGGCTTTGTGTGATGTCCTCAAAGAAATATTTTCAGTTTGTAACCCGTGCATCCCCACGGGATCCACGCGTCCAGCACGCGTCATGGCGAGGAGACCAGATGGCCTCGATAACTATCCACCCCTCCCTCCTTGCGTAATGGTCATGCCTTTATACACTCAATCCACGAATGTTTTTTTGTGCGCATACACTTTAGTTTTTGAAAAAAATATATTTGGCGTCAGGGGCCCATCTGCATGCCTGCCATCAGTGGATTTGGATTACAGATGATCACACAAAAGAAGCGTTTCTTAGCGTTTTTTGCGCGTGCTCATTGGTTGGCTGTTCGCTTGGGAACTGTAATGATGAACGACAGGTTGGGACGAAGCGACGCGTGTTTATTACTTTGTCTGAAATAAAATCAACGCGATTGGGGAGGCTGTAATGTCCCAGTATACGCAAAATATCATTTGCGTAATTTATGTCAAACGCGCACGTGTAATTCTTTATTCTTTTAAAATAGAGCAAAATTTTGTTTTACGTTTATTGTGAGATGCAGTTCTTGTTTTTTCACATGTAAGTTTAGTGTTAGTCCCATTCACCCTCCTGTATATGCGTAATTCTTGTGCGTAATCCTGTTCAAAATGCTGACGGATAAATGCACTCCATTCTATTTGTTTATTTTAATACAGATGAGTTACTTAAGTGTTTTATGTTGAGCGTATTTTATTATTTCATTGTCACCAGGATTGCACAAGCCAACACAAGAGAGCGACAGAGACTCCCCCCCTCTTAATAGCTTGTAACCGATGCGCGCTCTGCGCGCCTCAATTCCCCTCGGGCTCTATAATTACCGGCCGCACGAGCCACTCGGCGCGGGCACAGAATTGTAAACTCGAGAACTTTTTTTTAACATGAATTGCGTTCGGTTGGGTTTTCTTTTGTCCTCAGAAACGAGTGTGTAGCGTGGGTGCCCCATCTGTGAATGCGCAACTGGAGTGCCAGGGTTTTTTTGTCCAGGGTTTGGGAATAATGTTGGATGATGTTTCCCAGTAGAAGAGCACGTCCGATGAGAGACCAGCAAGCAGACACGTTTAAACCCCCTCTCTTTTAGACCCATTCATTTTAGGAAACAATGCGCTTGGACACCAGCCACGCGTTTATACGTAAAAAGAAAGCGACGCGCAAGGTTTTAGCTTTCATGTAACGCCTCAAAGCACGTTTTCAGAAAATGTTGTGGTTCCTTTGTTCATGCAGAACTGAAGTCTAATTAATTTAACTATATTTTTATTCTATTTAATACTGTAAACTACTTTATTAGAGCAACTATATTATAATATATTAATTAATGCATTACATATTACTGAAATAATACAATAGTATTCTTAAATATCATTTTGCAACCCTTGTAATAACAATCACTATTCGTTAACGTTTTAGTTTTTTTTTTTTTTTTTAAAGAGAGAATATCCTGATGTGTTAACATACCACAACTAAATGTAAAACACAAATACAGCGTATTATAAAGTAATGACTTCTCTACATATTTCAATTTAAACTTCTATTAAAAATTCAGTACATACAGTATATGCTCAATATATAACTTGCTTTCTTATCTTGATGTCTAGAGGCGGGAAAAAAGAGGACAAAGGAACAAAGCACCACACTATTTATGAGTGGATATAAGTGGATTATAGCTTACAGGTCTACACTCTGTAGTCGGAATTGCATAAATCTACATTCCTATTCCTGATGAATAAGTAAAATACTTTCCATAAGTAATAGTTTAACCTATGAAAAATAAATAAAATAAACTGAAGGTGAAAATCACAAGCTGAATAATACTGACAGATTAAGGCTGCAGATGCAGTTAGATGAAAATGCATGGTTATGGCTGTTAATATATTAACAGTGCTCCATAAAAAACACCATGTGCACTGCAATAAATAGCAATAAAAGGACATGCTGTAAATTACTAAATTTACTATAAGAAATATCTGAAAACACAAAATTAAATTTCACTCCATGCCCTTTTAAATTTTGTATTTTTTATTTATTTTACTTAATTACTGTTATTTACACAAATCTTTTTGGTCTAACACCTTTAGCTTTTAAGAAAGATTTAACAAAATAATCATACATCAAGTGTTATATTACTATGTGAACTATGGCTAAATCCATAGAGTAACAAAATATTTGTAATTACTATGGTGCTTTTCTGGATGTATACAATTATATGTGTCTGTATTTAACTTTATTTTCATGCACATTTTTCATATTGTTGTCAAAAACTCACTCATTTTTTATTGTCCTCCAGACTTCCAACAGACAATATAATAAAAAGCAGAACTGACCCACTCCAGCAAACAAAAGGTGAGAACATTGAAAGGTTTATTTTTAAAAAATCATTATTTGTAACTTTTCTATTTTATTCCACATGTTGTCTTTAAATAAACGTCCTAGCATTTATTTGTTACTGTCTTTTATATTATTTGTAATTATTTAACATGTATAAAACTGATAGAATGTATATTATTCCCTAAATAAGTAAAGAAAGACAATTATGCACGATAGAATCATAATAAGAGCTTAAAAACAAAAAAGAAAAAACTACAGAAAACTACAGATTTTCAGTCACCCTTGACAATAAGCTGGTGCTGAGGAGGTGGGGGTTAGAATTTTGGAGCATGCTGAATCAGATGACATGGGGGAAGGGTGTTGTCCGCTGTTCTACAAGGTCTACAAGTGCACTGAGCTAAAATTGAATGCAGCAAACATTATATCTAAAACTAAAAAATACTATATGTTTAACATATAATACAACCAGTTTCTTAATGTGCCCAATTATTCCTTGCTATTGTAACATACTTGTTCAGCTCAACTTTTTACAAAAAAAATCTTTTGGTGGGCTTTCTTGATAAATTTTGAACAAGTGCCGATACACTGACTGACCTAAAAAAAATTAAACATAAACGGTTAGTATGTTTCATCTGGCAATGTTTCCTTTAACCCTAAGTGATGTGGTGTGTAGTCAGAAGATGTATCCTGTGGTGGTTGAATAGATGTTTTTCAGAAGGGTCTTATTACTGTCCTGCATCAAGCAAAGAAAACAACTGAGAAGATTGCTGAACTCATTGGAAAGGGATTAAGAATTGTCCAATGTATTACTAAAACCTGGAAGGATAAAATAATTATGAATAATCAGGAAAAATAATCATGAATTATCATATTAAGGGATCACTTAAACAGGTGGAAAAAATATATAATATATGATATATATAATAAATATACAGTATATAATAATAGCGAAACTATTAATCATTATAGCATTTCCACAGACACTGCAACAAGAACTCACAAAATTGGGACTAAACAGTTGTTCTAAACAGTTGTTGAAAAAATCTTCAATTTGCTAGGCAGCATAAATATTGGACTTTGAAGTAATGACAAAAGGTGACGTGGCAATCTGATGAGTCCAGATTGACCCTATTTCAGAGCGATGGCCACATCTGGGTAGGAAGAGAAGCGCATAAAGTGATTCACCCATCATCCAATGTACAAGCAGTGTAGGATTATATACCATTACCATACTGGAAGAGGTTTAGAATCCCTTAGTTTAAATAAAGGGAAATTCTGATGCTATAGATTATAATGAAATTCTAGGCAAATCTGTGCCTCCAATTTGGGGCAATAGTTTAGGGAAGACTCCGGGTGTATTGGTCAGTTGTCCGCAACGATTTAGCCATGCAATGTATGTCATGAATCTACACAACGTAGGCCATAGCATTGAAGTAGGGGGAGAGGAATTAGCTTGCAAAAGCAATTACAAATCATCAATAATACAAAATCTGATATTAAGTTGTATGGAGTACCTGTGTATAATTACAGTGCATTGTGATAATATCACTCAATGTCTGTTTCTGAATGGCCACAGAGTACAGTTGTTATGTACACACAGCATAATGAAGACCAAGGAGCTATCAAGTCCAAGATAAAGTTATAAAAAACTTTCAGTCAACAGCATTAAAAATATTGCTCAACCACTATAAAAGGAGATTAGTCATAGAAGCAAACAAAAGGTTAAGGGTAATATACAGCATGATACTACCACCAATACACGTCACTGTGTGGTTTATATTGTCGGGGTGATGAACAGTGTAGTGTCCACTTAATGCATATAGTAAGTTCTTCCTTAGGTTTTGGTCTCATCAGACCAGAGAGCCCTTTCCCACATGTAGTCTCTAATGTGCCTTTTGACAAAGTTTAAACAGGATATCAAATGGTATGCCAGTCTTTTATGTCAAAGTTATGTCGTGCAGTGTCCGGGCTATTATTGAGCTGTAGAAAACTGCACTCATCTGTGATGTAGATCTCTCCAGCTTCTTTATAGCTACCCTTAATCCCTTGGATGATCATATGATTTATATCCTCCTTACCTGGTCAATAACTGTTGGTGGGTAGCTGGTTGTGCCATATTCTTTTCAGTTTTTAATAATGGATTGAATGCATTTATATATTCTGTAGCAGACAGCACTAAATGGCGGGCTGCGGTCCTAATCCGTACCGAGTGACAGTTTTATCCGGACCCTGATGCTATTCTGATAAATAAAAATAATTAATATACCAGTAATCTAGAGCTTTTTTCCTCGAGGTAGGTGTGACTATATGCATCACTCAACAGAGCCAATCAACATGATAATTTATCATGTATAGACAGAGTGTGCAGAAGAAACAGAAACATGACACAGCATGGCTTACCCCAAGAAAGGAAAGTAGACAATGAAAACTGAACCGTCAAAGGTGAATAGACCAATCAATATATGTTTATTAATTCGTCAATCCCTGCTATCTGTTATCATCCAAATGAAGTTGGGTTCCCTGTTGAGTCTGGTTCCTCTCAAGGTTTTTTCCTATTGCCTTCTTAGGGTTTTTTTCCTTGTCACCTTTGCCCTCGGCTTGCTCATCAGGGCCTATCTAATCATTTTGATTCATATACATATTTTTAATTTCATACAAATTTCCATAATTTTCTTTTCATTGTATAAAGCTGCTTTGCAACAATGACAATGAAGTTTAAACCTAGTTAGTCTCAAATGTTCTGAAACTGTGGCCCTAATAAAAAGTAATAAAGTGAAGCGGCACAATAAGACAAAACATGTGTCGTGAGAGCTAACATATACACAGCATATTCACGGCATGAAAAATACCCGAACTGTGAGCCCAGTATGACAGAGCAACCGGAGTCCTTTCACAATCATTTACAGCCAAACAGCATGCAAATAAAGATTCACTAAAGATTAATTAAAGATTGTTATTTGTATTTCATAAAAAAAGGAAATATTCAAGGTCATCAAAGTGCAAACTGTCCACGTTTAACATCATTACTTAAAACTAGCAATAAATATAATTTAAATGCTATGGAAATTTTAAGTTGCTTATTTTTATACAGTAGATATACAATGGCTGCATATATATATAGAGAGGGATAAATCCTCAGGAAACACAGACATGAAATTCAGACCTCAGCTTAAAGAAAATTTTAAAACCTTTTTAAATTTGAATAATTATATCCGTATCCGTAATAATTTTATCCGTACAGGATAAAAGATGAACACTAGGTACTACTGATTATCAAACAATATGTATTGCTGTGACAGGAGCAGCCAGAAGACCAACAGCAATATACAGTAGCCTACGTAGGTGTATTATTCTGTTCTTACCATTTACCAATTATGTGGTATTGGTGTGTTTTTGTGTGTGCTCTTAATGCCCATTGACAACACACTGTCATAATTGAGGAAATCAACAACTGTGTTTTAAATTTAAGTGCAGTAAAAAGGGCTGTAATTAAATCCGTTGGAGTTTCCTTAATCCATATTTATTAAAGAGTTATTAAATACACAAAAGAAATGAGAATATTTAGTCTCCCTTGTTTTTTTGGTTTATTGACTTTCTATTTGGAGTAGTCTGGCATGAATACTGGCATGCTTTGCCTTTATTTTTCTTCCAGAATTGTCTTTTACTTGGCTCCACCCATCTTGCTCTCAACCTTGACCAGTTTTCCAATCACTGTTGATGAAAAACATGTAACAACATGATGCTACCACAATCATGCTTCTTAAAAGTTGTTCTTGCGTTTAAAAGTTGATTCTTAAAAGTTATTCATGTGTTTTCAATAAAGTTCACTTTCGTATTTTTTTATCTCTAATCTTAAGTGACAATAAGTCTGGTGAATAAATGTAAGAGTTGCTGAGTAAATGTAATTTTTGCCAGGACAATGGCATATAAGCTATATAGTACTGTACCACTACTTTAACATTATATTATAATACTTAGGTTATAATTTGGAACAGATACATTTTCATTCATCACTGATGCACTGATGCACTTCTGCCCCAATTACATGTACAGCATATGACAAACACCCTCATCCAAAGTTACTTTATCTCATATACTGAGCATTTGAGGGTTAGGAGCCTTGCTTAAGGGCCCAACATTGGCACCTATTAGTAATCCAATGCTTTAACCATTGAACTAGACTTGCCAATGACCTCTACTTATTTTCCACTTACCAACAAAACCTTGGCTTTATTGACAAATTCCAGTGAACTACCTGCTAGCTATTAACTGCATTTGTTGCAACTATATATTTTTCTTGCTGCAAATGAATTGCATAATAAATTTAAAGCTTGGAGTAGTGATATAATGAGAATGGTTGGTAAACTGCTATTGCGTTATTGTTAGAGCTCTAAATGTCACAGTTGTACACAGTTCAGCTGATTGCCATAATAATTTACTTTTTTTTCTGTGGACAACGCACAACCTCATACTCCCCAATGTACCAATTGCACATTATTGCAACTCAACTGGTAGTTATTGCCACTTCCCTGATACAGGTCTCTCCAAGTGATTTTATATGTTTGGGTCATTAAAGGAGTTGCTGGAGGCCAGCATTTCAGACATAAAGCAGGCAGACTGCTCATGGAACTTTGTATTTTATATGTTATTAAAATGCAAAACTTTCTGCCCTGAACACTTGCCCATTTATTCATTTATTATTAGCAATACAATTATTACCCAATATTTGACATTCAAGTGCCTGTTAACATACAGTGCATCCAGAAAGTATTCACAGCGCATCACTTTTTCCACATTTTGTTTTTACAGCGTTATTCTAAAATGAATTTTTGCAAAGTTATTAAAAATTGTAAAAATTGAGAAAGCACATATACATACGTATTCACAGCCTTTGCAAAATTGAGCTCAGGCGCTTCCTGTTTCCCCTGATCATCCTTGAGATGTTTCTGCAGCTTAATTGGAGTCCACCTGTGGTAAATTCAGTTGATTGG
>JAQMYJ010000040.1:23430900-23443992 GCA_030014305.1 Clarias laeviceps | reverse complement strand
GTCAGAGAGGCCAGATTGAGGTGGTTTGGACATGTTCAGAGGAGAGATTGTGAATATATTGGTAGAAGGATGCTGAGATTGGAATTGCCAGGAAGGAGGTCTAAAGGAAGACCAAAGAGGAGATTTATGGATGCAGTGGGAGAGGACATGAAGTTAGTTGGAGTGAGAGAAGAAGATACAGAGGATAGGATTAGATGGAGGCAGATGATTCGCTGTGGCCACCCCTGAAAGGGAACAGCCGAAAGACAAAGAAGAAGAATTTTAATTAATTAACCAATTAATAAACATGTATTACTACTAATTTGAAAGCACTAGGTATATATTAATAAATTATGGACACATGCACAGGATAAATTTGTCCTGTCTTTAACATGAGCAAAATAAACCCTTTATCATACCTATTTCAAAATATGTTATTGACTAAATAAACAACATTTAATGCACATATTTGTTGAACCTTTACTTTTAGAGTTACTGGTCAATGTTGTTGTTAGTCTTTTGACTGCTCCCATTGAGTTTGGGTGGGAACTGAACCCAGGCCCTCCACATAGCAGGCAAGAAAACTACCACTGAGAAGAAGAAAAACATTGTTCCTATGCCCTATTTTGACATTAATGTATTTTATGACAAAAGTTAATGGCTTCTGACTGTCAATACTGCACACTTGAAGATCCAAACAGAAAAATTCACCTGATCTTTTTCTAATCTTTAACTGAAATTTTTGTTTTTAGCTGACAGGAGTGGAACTTTTGTGTTTTTTTATTGTTATAACCAATCTGTCACAAGAATTAAAGCATGTAACATGTTCTTAAATTAATTTTTACTTAGCATGGTTGTATAAGTGTTAATCTCCCTATCATGTCCCAATTAAATTTTTGTTCGGGGTAATGTAATTTCAAGGGACTTTAATGATCATTTAAAAAAAATTAAAGTTAAAGTATTGTTTTTTAAAATTATATATTTGAGAGGGATTAAATATGTAAAAGTTAAACTTTTTTCCTAATCATTCCAAGAGAATATTTGGCTAAAATTCGTGGGGATAATCAAGATGTTTTTTTGGCAAATGTGAGAATGTAAGACTGGGCAAAAATTGCATGAGAGAGTTCCAAGGCTAACCAAAAAGAACACAAAGACGAGTTTCTTAGGGACATTGTTCTTCCTCAGCGCCCTGAGAAAGTAAAGTCTCTGCTGGGCCTTTTTCAGCAGCTCAGAGGTATTCACGCTCCGAGTCAGGCACTCCTTTATCTGAACTCCCAGGAACTGGAAGTCAGCAACTATTTCAACATAGTCCGCATTGATGAAAAGTGGAGATATGTCTGTTTTCTTCCTCCTGTAGTCGATGATCAGCTCTTTGGTCTTTGTGGTGTTAAGGAGCAAGTTGTTCTCCTTACACCAACCCAACAGTCGCTTCACCTCAAAAGCCAACTCATCACGCCCAGAGATCAGTCTCACCACTGTGCTGTCGTCTGCGAACTACACAATGGTCGTCATTGTGTTGTTGGAGTAATTTTGGTTGGCTGCCCACTCCTGGAAAGGTTCACCAGTGTCCCAAGTTTTCTCTATTTGTGGTAATGACCCTCATTGTGGTTTGCTGAAGTCCCAAAGCCTACAGTCTACGAAATAGCTTGGTAACCCTTTCCAGACTGATACATGTCAATTACTTTGTTTTTCATCTGTTCTTAAATTTCTTTAGATTGTATTGGTTTTTAAGATCGTTTAGTGGCCAAGCCTGGGTGACGTGAAAATTTACTCAGCTTTCCAAAAAACACAGTTTATTTTTGATCTAGCAAGGGGCAATTACTGTTTCACGTAGGGCAAGGCAGTTTGGGACAGATTTCTTCCCTTAATAAATGCAATCATCAATTAAAAACTTTATTTTACTCCGGTTGTTTTTGTGTAATATTATAATGTAATATTTGATCTCAATTTAAGTGTGAGAAATGCAAAAAAAAATAAAATAAAATAAATAACTTTTTCACAGCATTTGCAATACTGGCAACTTCTAATTCAGATTGCGTGTATTGTGTAAAATGTGTCCTCATTTGACAGTGAGACATGGCTTGGGATGCTGTGCATCAAGCTCCTATGTGTCTGATAATTATGCAATCCAAATATGGCCTTGATCTTCCCAAGCCTAAACTAACGCTTTGTTGTGAACATCTGTTCTTGTACAAGGATGTGCTGTGTGTAGAGTTGATATGTGCTGTATGTATAGTAGAGTGGCTTCTATTTAATGCATCTGTGGAAACCCTAAGCTTGTGTGTGGGGATGTTCATGTGTGCAGCTGTGATATTTGTACAGTAAGCTGCATCTTCATGTTAATTTTCTTTAATGTTGTTTTACATGCATTTAATCAATCTTAAGCACCCAAACATGATTGATTGTTGCATGAAAACAACCTGAATTGTTATTTCTATTTGTTAGAGAACCCAACCTAAGCTCATAATCTTTCAGGTGCATCCAACAGCTAGACATGTGTATGTCATGCAAGCTTTCTTATAATGGCGTCAAGACTCACGTTTTGGTTTTAATTACACAAGAAACCCAAGCCAAACATCCACCCGAATAAAGTGAACATCTGCTGATGTGTAACTTTAGGCACAAACATTTCTTTTCCCCCTGCGCATTTTGTGACGCCATCTTTTTCCAGGATTCACTCCCATTTCACTCTGTTTAAGAAATGATGTGCATGTGTCTGTACCGCCGTTACCGTTAACTGTTTATTCATATTAAGCGCACACATGTAGTGTAGTAATGTACCGTGCGTTAGCTGTTCTATCTTCTCAGTAGTGCGCATGCTAGAAAAAAAGCCGCGTTTTTTTGAAAGCTGCTGCTCCCTGATGCCCCGTGGGCGCCTTTTTGGGGGGTCAGATTCAAAGCACGAGGACGGCACGAGCCACGCAGACAAAAGACCAGATGGCCTTGCAATTATAATGAATTATAAAGACGAGTAGGCTAACTCGTGCGCTTTTCATTTTCCATAATGATGAGTGGAAATGCAGTCTAGATGGATACATGCTAAAAATGCAAAACACAACATGTTTGATAAATCTCTGTACAAAATAAGACAAAACGCAGGTTTTGCAGTGTAATTTGCGTAAGAGGAGAAAAACAAGGCGCTTAAAGCTTAATGTGAGTCGCTATTATATAATCTGCACGTTGCTTAAATATATATACAGTCTATATATATATATATATATATATATATATGCGTCTAGGGGACTTTCTCGCAATTGCGCATAGACAGGAGTGCGATGTTGCACGTTGTTCATCAAAGGGCGGAGATCTGCCCCACCCACAGAGCGCGTGCCCTCGTCTCATTTGCGCTCGAGCCTCTCGACAGAAAGCGCGCTCGATACAAGCGCACGCGCCGCATTTGCACAGAATGCACCGCATTGCTCATGCAGAATGGTGGAGAAAAGGATCGCACGTCTGGTGAGTCCCGGCTCAAAAAATATATTAATTCTGTTGAATGAACAGAACATTTTGCATATTTCCATTCCTGTATTTTAAAATTGTATGTATTGTAAACACATGGCTGTAATTGCATTGCTAGTTTTAAATTAATGTATTAGTCTATTACAGTAATGCAGAAGAGACGTGGTTCTGAAATTTGCTTCTTATATGCTTCTCGTGATGAAATCATGTATGATATGCAAGGTAAACTGAAATAAATTATTATTATTATTATTATTATTATTATTATTATTATTATAGCTTACCTCCATCATCAACTTGTGATCCATGCTTTATGAGTTCTTTATATGGTTCTGTCCCTACAACAGAATGTTTATCAATAAAAAGCCATTAAAGAACCCTTAAGGAACCTTTATTACTTGTTTAATTGTTTTGCAAATTTACCAAATGAATTATTTGCTTTCTGAAATTATAGAAATGTGAGAAAATTCAGATACCAGTGCACCCATCATCAAACAGAGGTAAGTCCTAAAGTGCTCCAAGAACGATGAACAAGAGCAAGAAAGGAAAGAGTACTGAATTTGCCTTTTTAAATCATCTGTACAATATTTTTAATTGTAGTACAAAATAATATGGTCCTCATTAGCAAAGACTATGTTAACATTCTATTTTTTTGTGTCAGAGAGAATTTTAGTCCTAAGTTGTCCATTCACATTTCATAGGTCCAAGTTGATATTATGTAAAGATAATTATTAAAATTTTATTTTTAGAAATTACATTTTGGAATAATTCCATTAAAGTGTTTCATCAAATATGCTAATATGTATATATATCTTTCATAAATAATAAATGCTGTAGCTTCATTTCTGAATCTGTAACTAAAGAAAAAAGAAAAAGAAAAAAAATGACATTCCAAAAGGGTGAAATTATTGGGCTGCATCAAGCAAAGAAAGCAACTAAGGCCATTTGAAAGTACTGTAACTTTGTTAAGAACCCTTCAACAGCTTCAACCTAATCAAAACCTAGAAGGATAGTGCTGAACCGTCAACTTTGTTGAAGAAATGCGGTCGGAAAAAAAATCATGAACGGACACACTTGGTGAAGTTGCATGGTAAAAAAATCAACAGTAAAAACCATAACTATGAGAAAGTATGAGTATTTCCATACATACACAATGTGATGAGAACTCACATGATTGGGACTAAACAGCTGTGTAAGGAAATAAGAAAACCACTTTGTTTTTGAGACTTTTGAGACTAACCAAAAAAAAAAAAATCAATGATGTGGTGATGGGTGCATCAACGTAAGAACGGAAGTGCATGAAGCGAGGCAAGCATCATGGATAGTGACCTATCCATGATGATATATAAGCCTCTGGAGGCAGTTTTATCATCTTATGTTGTTTCAGTTGGTCAGGTGTAGGCTCAGCAATGGTATGTGGGAATAAAATTAAGTTAGCTGATGACCTGAATGTACTGAATGACAAGGTTAACAAATCAATGAGGTTTTTCTTCCCTGATGGCATATTCCAGGTTCAAATTGTGAAATAGTGAGCATGATAAATCATTTCACAGAAGACTACTTACATCAAAGCTAAAGTTGAAAGAAAATCTTGAAGTGTGCAAATTTTATTTGCCCAGGCAAGTGTATTTTAACATCTCTAACAAAAAAGTGCACCCTGTGGCATCATGAGCCCTGGGGGTTCCTTGACCCCATTTTGAGAACCTCTATTAAAGGATATGGGTAACCCTGGGATTTATACATGTTCAATAATCTACAATTTAAATATTTGTTTTGGAAGTGACTATATGACATTTGACTTCTAAATTTCCAGAGCCATAAAAAGCATGGTTTAATTCTTATTAACAGTAACTAATTAAGGACTCCTTAAAAGGCATTTGATAAATTAAGATACACTTAGCATCTGTGTAAAGTTTTGTATGTACTTCCTGAGTTTCTCAAAGGTTTTCCAGTTTTCTTTCACTGTCCAAAAACATGGAGTTAGATTGAGTGGATACACAAAATAAATGTATATGAGTGTGTGATTGCGGTAAAAATGTGCATTGCAATGAACTGGTGTCACATTCATGTGAATTCTCCTGTCTTGTGCCCAATTTATAGTGATTGGTATCAAATCCACTGCACCCTCTCCAGGATAAACCAAGATGTATAAATGAATGATTATTAATTACAACCCTTACCCATATGAATTATCATTGTATACTTTATTTAATTGATAATGATAGAACATTATTTGTTATTGTGTGTTTCTGTCTGTGTGTGTGTGTGTGTGTGTGTGTGAGAGAGAGAGAGAGAGAGAGAGAGAGAGAGAGAAATAAACATATTGCTATCCTTTCTGGTGTTGTGTCTTCCTTGAACACGTTCACACACAAACAAAAATAAAATGATTTTCTCCTGGTGTCCTTGTTATTATTTTTTAGTAATTAAACAATGGCCAATGTAATAAATGCTTTTGACATTTTGTGTACAAGTGCTTTTCCAGAAAAGTTGGGAAAACATGATTACTTATACAAAATGTATTGAATACAAAGATAGAAAAATAGAATATGCTGGGTACAACCTGCAAAGGACTGCAAGGTAAATTAGGATAAGATAAATGAGCAAACTGGTACCCCATATTGAACAAACCAATATCTATCTATCTATCTATCTATCTATCTATCTATCTATCTATCTATCTATCTATAATTTATGCACACGTACACATGATTTCTTTACACTTCAAACAAATTAAATGTGAAGGACTGATCATTGGATAAATGATCAGATTTTAAAAGGAAACAGAGAGCACAAAAAGCTTGCAATGTTTCATGCTTCATGTTTGTTATGTAATAAGCCATAAGTCAAAATAAGCACATATAGAGATAATGTGGCATATAATAAAAATCGGCTTACATTTAGGCATTTACATTTAGGCATTTGGCAGATGCTCTTCTCCAGAGTGACTTACCAAAGTGCTTTGAAGTTTCCGTCATAGGTAACACATGTTACTAGGTTACTAACTATAAGTACCATCAGTCAAACTCTGTTGAAAAGCATTTTTGGTATTTTTTGTTGTTGTTGGGGGTGAGTGGGGAGAAGAGTTAACCCAAATATCTATGAAACAGATATATATTTAGTTTAAATTATCAACTAATATAAAAATACAAAGTATTCTTTTAAAAAGCATAAGTAGCCTTGTTTTGCAAATGCAATTGCTGAAGTTTCCCGCCTCGCGGCCCAACATGGTGTCCGTGGGTAGTGTTTAAAGCTCTCACTCTCACGCTCTGCTGTTTTGTTCTGATGTGAGCTGCGAGAGCACCAGATGGCACTTTTCCGTTGGCGCTTTCTGACTCCTGACACTGATAATTGGAGGGAAATTTGAATAACTGTCACGCGCCTGACGCGTGCGACTTATAATTCCTGCATTTCCCACGCCATGGCTGCACCACGATCAGCAGGCTAGAGCTCTTCTCCCGGGCAGCATACACAAAGAAACCATGCTAACCGGAAAATTCATATTTTTTAATGTCCCACCAAACATATATGGTGCTATTACTTATAGTTTTGGGGAAAATAATATTATTAATAATAATAATAATAATATATATTACTATATGCTTTTTACATCAGGATACTATATTACATATATTGAAATAGCCTATATATATAGATTGCCACCCTAACATATTATTAAATTCAGATGAATCCTCTGTGATGTTTGTTTATGTCATTAAATTGCAGCAATTTGCATAAAAAAGCAAAATCACTCCAAAGACAAAACAGTGAGGCGTTCAGCAGTCCATGCTTAGTGTAAATAGCGCAGACAGCATGCCCTGTGGTCTTTGGGGACTTGTTGCGCGCGAACTCCCCTGAGGGGTAAATGAGCCGCCATAAGAATGGCGCGTGCGGCTCAATATCTGTTAAGAGCATGAGGGGAGGGGGGGGGGGCGGGGGCTCGTGCGTGATGGAGGATGGGGGTGGATAGGAGCGTGTGGCACGCGCCAGGCACGAGCATAAATCCCCCTCCTTCTCCCCAGGGACCTTCCAATATATACCTGCGGCTCGAGCTGAAGAATTAGGCTGTGGAATAAGCATGCATTGCATTATTCCATGGGAAATAATAAATAAATAAATAAATAAAAAGTCTTTGTGTGAACCTGAAAAATATTAATAAATAAACACGTTGTGTTTCAGACCTTTAGAGTTTTGCGCATGTATGAAATAAAATATGAAACTGCTTTATGTGGGGTCTATAAAGATATGAAAGAAATATAATGCTGACAAAGGGCTCCACCCCCCGAAATGCACATGACTTTCAACATTTGCAAAAAAGAAGAAAAAAAGAAACAAAAACGTAAGTATTGCCATAGATTCATTTATGCAAATGTATGCAAAGTGCTTACAAATCATGTGATTGCTATCTTTCAAACTGCTGTGCTTTGCTCAGTTTGATTTAAATGTTTGGTGTCGCTTTACGTCATTTATTTTCTGAATCGGTTAATTTTTACTTACATCTTGTTTGCTCCTCAAATAATATAATAACGGCACCTTGTCACGTGACTAAGTATGTCTTTCCAAAAACAATGTTTAAAAATGTTTGTTAAAACAGCATATTAAAATCAATCATTCAAAATTTAAGGCACTTATATTGGGGAATGTGTTGTGTTATACAAATTGCTTTAACTCATGTCATATTTGAATAATTGTTGTAACATGTGATGCTTTAAGGTAAAACATAAGCCGAATACATCTTTAACATGTCACAGTTATGGTACGCATCAGGGAGGGATGTTCAATAAGACCTCTCATCTTTCAGTGATGTTAGTTAGAGAAAGTTGTATTAAAATCACTGTTGCACTCTCATATCTTTAAAATGCAAAATAGCAAAATACGATACGCCTTAACATTATACCGCTAAGTCGGAGCGGCACGTTTAACAGCACCACGCGCGGAAAGCAGGTTATGCTCGTCTGCCATCTAATGGTGATAAAGAGGAAAGTCTGGTTGATGAAAGTCTTAAAAGTATTATTATTCAATACTGATATTTGTAATAATAATATTAATAATATTATTATAATACAAAGACTAAGCAATGAATAATAATAATAATAATAATAGAAACTAAATTATGTATACTAAAATATTAAACAATGCATACAATTAAATAGATATAATTATATAAATAATATACACTTTTAGGGCAAGGATGAAACCCTACATGGCACTAATTGAGATAAATGAATTTAAACACGCGTTAACTAAGACAAGGTGATTAAAGGCTCGCGCGTTTTCCTTGTGTGCACGCGCTGCCCCTTTAACGCTGAGGAGACTGAAGTGATGCAGGTAACAACCAAAGCAGCCGATCCTCCTCCCCTTCATAGATTATTTAACAAGTTGTCGAAGCAGCGAAGGGTATCTAAAGGGACTCGAAGAAGAAAAGAGCTCAAAGCTTCCAACTTATTCATCGCCACAAGTGTAGAAAGTTCTGTGAGAATAACGGGTGTCCTGGGGTTCGTGCGAAAGCGCGCGACGGGCAACTTTACGCGATCCGCTCGCGCTCGGGCAAAATGGACTGGCCGTGCTAGCTCGTGCGCGTCTTGACTTCTATTGATGCTACATGGCCATGTGACGTGATATCTTGCGTTTGAGTGAATAATATCGCGTATTTGCTCTTGACATCTAAAGTCACTTTTCTGCCTGTTCAATGGTGCATGAATAGTTGTCACCTTGTCCCAAGGAGTCGTTATGACCGTGGAGGCGATATTTCTCGCCGCAAGGCAAGGCGAAATAGAAACGCTTAAAGTACAATTAGAGGAAAAATTGCTCAATGGCGATGTGAAGGACTCACTCGGAGCGACACCCGCGCACCACGCGGCGCGCGCTGGGAAGCTCAACTGCCTCCAGTTCCTGGTGGAAGAAGCGGGCTTACCGGCGAACAGCCTGGCTCATAACGGCGCGAGCCCCGCTCATGACGCAGCGGCCACCGGCAACCTGGCGTGTTTGCAGTGGCTGCTGACTCAGGGAGGCTGTCGAGCTTCGGTGAGTGTCAGGTTTTTTCCATTCAATTCAAACTCAGCTTATGTTGCACAGGACACACTGCGCAGCTGCGTATACACGGCTTGGCACATGGCACCCTCTATCCAGACATCAAACCTCACCATGGTCGTCAAGTGGCACAGTAATGACGGTGACGTGAAGGTGTGTGGTGCTAGTTTGAGTGGTTTAGCATAGCCAGAGGGTCTGTGATTAGAAATCACTACCCACAGTCATATCATAGTTACAGATATTGATGAATGAGTTGAATTCCATAACATAATTAAGAAACTCATCAGTCTGTAAATCTCAACTGAATTAACATATTTTTCATTTTTCATCAGTGGAAAAATCAGAAGTGAAATAATAAATCTGTGATTCAAATAAGTAGCCTATATATAAATCACAATTTGGATTCTGCTCATAAAACTGTATGTGTGTTAATAATTGAAGGCTGCATACGGTTTAGGTCGCCTGGACTAACATGACCCTCATAGCATATACTGTATGAGCTAAAGTCTTGAGTCCATGTCATAAAGAAAGGGTTCTAGTTTGGTTAGTATTAGTTTAACTGCCCAAATTCATTCGAATTGAACTCATGAAGCAATGAATGTATGTCCAAAGTAAAGATGTCAAACAAAGTGACTAGTAAGTGTGCTCTTTGTTAAATCTCACCAGGACTAAGAATTTTGTCTGATTTCTTTTCATAAACTTGTGACACACGTTGCAGCATCATCGTCACTTTTATGTTGAGAATGATAAGTCACCCAAATAACTTTTCAGCAACAAGGCTGAAAATATTTGCAGTATTTCCAGTTGATAAGTAGATCAGTATGTCAGCAAAGTATTTGTTTATATAGAAACAAATATAAGTGTTTTGGATTTGAATTCATTCAGGAGTCGATTATGACTGCTGTGATGAGACATCCGTGTGTCCATCCACACACATTTTGTACTATGACAGAGTAAGAAGAAAGTAAGAAGTATCGTCTTCTTACTTTGTCATAGTACTTTAAACCCATTTACAATGCGGGTACTTACCATATCTGGGTGCCAAGGCTGTGGATATTTTATTTATTTATTTATGCTTTTTTTCCAATATCTAAATTATTATTCTTTTTTCTTTTCACTGTGAACGTGTTTAAAGACACTAAGTTCAGCTATTTGATCAAACCTGGTTAATACACTAATCAGCAAAATAATACAGACGCTGTTTTATTTATATATTTATTTTAATTAACTTCTTATCATTGTATTGTGTATCATTTAATATTGTATACCTACTGTATAATAACATACCTACAGCAGTATATCAGTATCAAAACGTATCAAAAGGAATTTGATCACTGAAAATTAAACTTACCATAGTCAACACATGATGCGCAGTTATGACAGCACACACCTCTTTATGCTGAACGTGACGCAAACAGGGAGAGATGAAATTGGAGTCGTGAAAGGAAAGTATGAAGACCATTTGCTGATTTCTTCATGATTTATTAATATATAGTATTTCATGGAAAAGGAAAACATGCCACAATGATGTCGACTTGAAATTTTATTAAATGCTGCCTGATAGTTGCAGCGCTATATGAAGTGACAAGGAAAAAAATATATCTTTTTTTTATAATGATTATGATGATTTTATAATGCTTTTAAAAAGGTAACTACATAATGAGTAATTAGTAATTTGTTTTCTGTTAAATGCACAAATTTTCTCAAAATGTCATTCAGATCATCCCTAAGAATATATTGCAACCCTCTCTGTCACAAATAAAAAAAAACCCACATCATTAATGTTGTCTGCATTCAGGGTGGCTGATATGATAAAACAAACTTGAAGACATCTCTATTACGCACCGATCACCCAAAACATTAAAACCCAAATCGAATTCCCCTTGTTCTGCCGGGGCAGCTCTCTCTCCTTGGGGTAAGACTCCACAAGACCTCTGGGGGTGTTCTGTGGTTGGGAGCTGTGGGTTGTGATGCTGGGCTTCCATGGTTCGGACTTGTTTCGAGGGAATTTAGAAGCTGGATCAACAGCCTTGAACTCTTTGCCTGCTAAACTCCGTACGTGATAGGCTGTAATGTACTGAGTTTTCTGATACCTTTCAATCATGGCCAGCATTTAGTTTTTACAGCCATTTGTGCTTCACTGGCTTTTCTGTGAGATTGGACCTGACAGGCTGGCCTTTGGTCCACACAGTAACAGATGGGCCGTTGGTGTCCATTATCCTTTCATCTTTTAACTGGTTTATAATTGATAATAACTGTTATTCAATTCACCTGGTGATGGTGTTAGTGTTGTGGCTGATCGGCTAATCTGCTAAAACCATTATTATATTTTTCACTTACAAACTTCTGGAAAAAATGTTATGCTACAAAACATACTTTAAACTAAGAAGATTTGTTTAAAATCAATTGTGTGATGCCACTAGTATTGAGAATTTTTTTCCCCTCAGGGTATATATCAAGCCTTTTTCTAAAGTAATAATCATATGCACTGTGGGAGTATATTGTATGACACTGGTCTTTGTTTACTCATACCGCATTTATTTGTATACCGGAATGTGGGCTAAATCTTTGCATGACTCAGTGATGCTGTTCCTGTACTTCTTCTGGTGCAATGCATTTCCAAGAAATTTCATAGCTTATACAGAATGTCATGGAAGCTTGTCTTTAATTAAAAATTTGCTCAGGGCAATTGGAAATAAAACTTATTTGTGTGCCCGTTACTTGCAAAGTCTGTTGTTTTACAAACTGTTAGTATTACAAACTGTTTCAGTCACAAGGTTGTTAAAAAGCACAAATTATAAGTTTTTTATGTAAAAATCTATTTGCTTATATCAGTGTGAATTTTCCCAAAAGCTATAATTCTACCTTGCACTGTTTTGTCACAACTAAAAAATTATCCTGCAGTTGTATCTATGATGGTGGTACGCTGGCTTAATGGTTAGCACTGTCGCCTTGCACCTCCAGGATCTGTGTTCGATTCCTGGCCAGGTTCGGTTCCCACGTTCTGTGTGCATGGAGTTTGCATCTTCTCCCCAGGCTTGGTGGATTTCCTCCGGGTTTTCCTCCCATGCAGATTAGGTTCATTTCCAAATTACGTGTGTGAGTGTGTGTGTGTGTGCCCGGTGATGGATTGACACCCTGTACAGAGTGCACCCCCCCTCTCGTGCCCTAAGTCTCCTGGCATAGGCTCCAGGCCCCCTGCGACCCAGAATACAGGATTCAGCAGTATAGACGAGTGAGAGTGAGACTGAGTGAGTAAGTGTATCTGTGACATATGTAATTTCGTATAAATAATAATGCTAGTTGAGTTTGAATTAGAAAAATGTAGCAAACTCATTATTTTATTGTAAGTTTGTAGTGAGTCATGGTAGCAATTTGGTACAAAGAAAAACAAAGGACAAAGATCATGAAGATCTTGAGAAACGTTAAAACAGTATCAGAACATTAGTTTACAGGATCACTAGCCTCTTTCTCTGACTAATTTCAGTTTCACTTTTCAGGCGTTTCAAATAGACAAGCAGACATAACCAGGCGAATCAAACGCAACAGCTTGTACAAGGTGACACAAAAAAAACGGGAACTTTTTTACAATCCAATAAAACTAGAAGTGATAAAAGAAATAAATTT
>JAQMYJ010000040.1:23403116-23430800 GCA_030014305.1 Clarias laeviceps | reverse complement strand
CCGCAGTGCTACCACCTGCTAATGGCTACCAATACGCATTTTAAAAATTCCCGTTATTCTGTGTCACCTTGTATATACTGTATGTGTATATAAGTCTGAAAATGGTGTTTATCTCGTTTTGCAGACAAACTCTCTACAATAACACATTTGTGCTGGCTATTATTTGTCTATAAATACATTCTTTCATTACGTATTAAGTCTGATAGCCATTGATAGTCATGTATCAGCACCAGATAGTGTGTTAATTAAACAATATCACACAAGAGGGAGTGCTGTGATGATGAATATCAGCTCGGCTGTGATGCGGTCGTAGACCTCAAGTGTGATATTGCTTTTATACAACAGTTCCAAAAGCAGCCATTTATTATCTACAGATTATCTACATTTGGGTTTGTTTATTTAACCAGTTATTTTGCTCTGCCAATACATATTCTTCAACGGCCGGACATAACTAACTGCGACCGGTATATCTGGTGAAAGATAGTTAGTGTAATTAACAGGGATGAAAGTTGTTTTAAATACTTACTGGTACTATATAGCCAAAAGGTGAGAAGAATAAAACCTGCAGGGGGTGAACAGCCTTCTAAGTCTCATACGTTTCTCTTTGTATTTCTGTTTATTCCACTTTAGTATATCAGCTAACTTTCAGGTTCCCAAATAGTGTTAAATGGAAAGCTAGTGCGCTATAAAGTACCTTGTTAGGAGCTAGCTTTATAAAGACTTATAAACATTTAATAAATGGACAAAGTGTTTTTTAAGATGGCATAACGTTATCAGATCGCTTTGACGGAACTAATACTTTTAATTCATTTGAATAAGTTGATTCCGTTATATACTGTATAGTACAACATACATTTCAAATGACCTGCTAAATCGGTAAGAACCCCATATTGTGGTAGAACTAATTCAAATTAAACCAAAATCTACAACAGGCTCAGATATTAACATGGCTGTCATAATTATGTAAAAATCACCTGGCTAAAATATATTTTTAAAAGATTTTGAATGTTTGAAGATTTTTTAGGCAGTTTGAATATGAGAATATGTTAGATAGAATGCATTGAAACAACATGGAAACATTTCCTTTTTTCCTATTTTTCATAGGTATGAAAACATGACTCTTGTGAGTAAAGGCTTAATATTCTGTAGGCCATGCTGTATATGTATATATGCTAGGATGAGATATGAAAAGTCTGCCCAGAGGTATAGTGAAAGAGAAGATTCTTAGAAAGCTCAGATATCTTTACTTTCTTTATGTAAAGCAGCACAAAAAGACATATATTGTTTTTTTTTCCCCTTATGTGACCTTGTGCTCTGATTTGCATGCCCAGGATGGTATGAGCCATTTGCATGATGCCACTGTGGCACTCTATTTGGCTTCTTGTTTCAGTAACCTGATCTCATGTCATATTTGTAGGAATAAGAAGACGCAAAATGGAGTGTATCGGTTTTCATATCTAAATCTCAGACCACAAGTCCTATCCTTTTCCTTTAAGCTTTAATTATTTGGAATATCTGATGTGCATTTAAGTGACCATAGGTTTGGATGACCTTAATGTTGACAAAAGAAAAGCTTAATGGTAAATAAAAAAGGAGTTATTTAAATTAAATCAAGCTGAACATCTCTGCCATAACAGCTTTTTACTTAATTGTAGCTTTTTCACTTCAGAGACATATTAACAACTTAGCTCAATAAACTTGATAATCATTGTTCTAATCAGGGAGTGTTAACTTATATTCAGATGCAGAATATATTTTTAAAATAATAACAGCTGTTTTTGATTAAGCATGTGTAGTTTCTTTCCCGGTTTCCACATACTGTATAATAAAATATCATTAGCCGTACTGTCTGCAGAAAGTTCATAGAGTGAGAATGGGGCAGCTTCATTTCTGCCTCGGGGGGCTTGTTGTTGTAGGTTCTAGTTTGACCAGCAGGTGCTTTAGAATAGCACAAAAGTGAAAATAACTGAGAGAAAGAAAAAGATTGCAGACATTGCTCGTTCTTTTAACATGAATCCTTCCAACATCTGCACGATTCAAAATAACACGATACTGTAATATACTGTGGATAGCCAATTGTGTTAGTATCATAGTACCTAGACAATGTTTGTTAGACTTACGAACAAATTGGACTTAGGAACGAGTTCTCGGAACGCACCTTGTTCGTATGTAGGGGATTTACTGTGCTTGAATCCCAATTCTGTTCTTAGATATGTCATTCATGTGGTGAAAATCTTGAGTTTTAAATTAACTAGGAGTTAAACGAAGAAGAAGAAGAAAATTTTGAAGAAAAAACTTTATTCCTGTTCTGGGTATGGGCTGCTCTGTCCGCTGTTCAGAGACTCGCAGACATATACAATTATACACACACAAAGCGTCCAGAATAAAAATAAGGCTAACATATGATGTAAAAGTAGAAATGGTATTATATCCAGTGACCTTTGTGTTTAAAAGGTTAGGGTGGTGTCTACCATAATGGACATGTAACCAGAGCTCAGTCTTTCATTTCCATGTTCTTTCTCCTTCTCACATTCACTATCATCAGTTATCTCTTCTGCAAGTCGGAAGCTCTAATCCATTCAATGTAACATAAACCTTATGGGATTAACAACACCACTGTGTGTTGCTACATCAGGTGGCCACTAAGGTATCGCTAAAAGCGTTTACATTTGTTTGACATGTCTCTGAAAGCTACAATATAGTGTTATGGAATTTTGCCCTCTTTGGTAGAAAAAAGCTATTACTACTTTTCTTCATATAATTTCTGCTGTATAGCTGTATATCTGTCTACTTTAGAACTTGCTGGCTAACTTGTTCAAGCTTCATGAAATATAGCATAAATAACAAAACAATCATGTATGGTCACTTTTAATGTGTGTATTCTTATCACCTGTTTTCTATTTCTTTGTTTTGTTTTTTTGTTCTCGAACTTCTCAAAAACTAAGAATCCGAACGGGTTCAAACACAGCAATACCTATACGCACCAGGATGATATAACTGTTAAAATATAAATGATATAAGTTCTATATTAATTAATTATGTGGTCATATCATATCAAGGGTTTTATTCCTTATAGATTTTTTTCTTATATGTTTTACAGGATACAGACAACTCAGGAGCGACCGTCCTGCACCTGGCTTCACGCTTTGGCCATCATGAGGTCACAGACTGGTTACTAAAGAGTGGAGAAGGGGATCCAAGCGTTGCCATGGACACAGGCGCTGTGCCTGTTCACTACGCTGCTGTTAAAGGCGACTTGACCATGCTCAGCCTGCTGTTGGGACACAGCCCAAAGTAAGACTATTTAGGTGCACGAAAGGGTGGATTAACACCCAGGCTAGGCTATGCTACAGCTTAGAGAGCCTTACTGTCATCAGGGTTCATTGATTTGTATTTTAAATACAAATTTACAATATTTTTTAATATATCTTTATTCCATGATAAAGAATACATATGAATAGAACTTCATTTTTGGTTATGGATTAATTTTTCACAAAGCACATGAAAAAGTCTTATAAGGCCTTAATTTTGAAAATCTACATTACATTATCCATTTAGGATGTGGTTCATCTAAAGCTTATAATGTCACAAAGATATGAAATCTTTTAAATCATAATAAATCTTATAAAACTTTTTATAAGAGTCTATAGAATTGATTTTAGTTTCAATACTGAATAAATAGTTGTTAACTAAGCATTAGTTTGTCTTACAGGTAGAAGTTTGGGAGATTTGGGACGGCTGGGGAGAAACCTGGGGACTATAACATTAGTAGTAGGTAGTGTAGGTGCTCAACTACAGTATATTTAGGTTACTCATTTAACAAAATAATATGCTGTGTAGAGAGTATGTTTGGTATAGGAACAGATGTCCAGTGCTGTGAAAAAGTGCTTCACTTTGTCAGACAGGTTCTATTTAAATTAATTCAGTAATCAGACCTGGGTGTGGCAAGTAAAATCTTACTTTAAATTTAATCACAACTGCTAATCACAGGTCATTCATGATTTATCAAGGGGGCGATTACTTTTTCACATAGTACGAGGCAGGTTTGGACAGCTTTTTTCTCGCTAAATATATGAAATCATTATTTAAAAACTGCAATTTGTATTTACTTTTGTTATTTTTGTTTAATATTTAATATCGTAATCATTTAAGTGTGTATGCAAAAAAAAAAAAAAATCACACCACTGTATATCTGTTGTTCCAGTCCGAACACGCAGCCTATATTAGTATCTTTCTTACAGGATCAGTATCTTTTGTACATGTACATACTTGGATTGAACCATCCATGCTTGTTAAACTTCAAGGTTTAAGATATTATTGATGTGTTTCTAGGCCATACTGTACAACACAATCTTTATGTTATATTGCTCAGGGGGTTCTTGTCCTGTAACGAAAGCACACAATTTCCTAAAAAAAATTTAAACCCCGTAACAAATCAGAATGAAGGTTAATAAAGCTAACCAATCTAGTGAATCTGATAATTAAATTTATTTCACAAATGATGTATTTCACATAAGACATGTTGGCCATCTTATAAGTCTTCTAAGTCATCTTATCAGTTTGAAATGCATTATATTTTCGCTCAACTTTTGGAACATGCATTAAAACTGCAGTGTAAAATAAGCTCTTCTTTTTACCCTCTTGTCTATAACACATACACACACACACACTCACACTGACACATATACACTGTTGCTAATCAGCTCTGTCTCCGAGAAACTCTGCCCCACAGAGATAACACTTAACACTTATGGTCTTGTTATTGTGATTCAGATCCTGCATGCACCATTGAGCACATACATGCTTAACGACAACATCCAGGCCTTGTGTTTAATTTGCACTTCAAGTGCCAACCTGAGGGTGCATATTCATGCACAAATCTCATATATAGATATATCATATACTGTATATATATATTCTATGTGACCCATCAAACAAATTTCAAGCTCTATAGATTGTTGACATTTTTAATGTTGCCTTGAGATGCAACAGTTGAAAACACTAGAAGGCAGAAAACAAGACCAGGCCATGTTCAGCTGTGGCATTTCAGTGAGCCTGCAAGACCCTGATTATCTCCACAGCTGTCCTCACTATCTGTTGCATTCAAAGAATGTGCAATTAGGCAGCGATACAGCTCCTCAGGATGCTCTCGTTAATCCCTCTGTAGAATGTGGTGAGGATAGGAGGTGGGATAAGATCCTGCCTCAGCCTTCATGGAAATTAGAGATGCTGCTGGGCTTTTTTGTTATGGAGCTGGTGATGAGGGACCAGGTGAGGTTCTCCACAAGATGAATACCACGGAACTGAGGAGCCATGGTATATTCATGGAAAGTGGTAGTTTTTATGGGTGCAGGGAAAATCTTGTCCAAGTTTAGTATCCAGTTGGAGAGTGAAGAGTTGAGGTCCAGCAGCTCGGCTTTCCAACCAGGTGCTTAAGAATAATTGTGTTGAATGTGATGTTCATGAACAGCATTTGAACGTATATATCTTTTAGGTTCAGGTGGGTGAGTGCCAGAGGGCAGGTGGTGGTGGTGAAGTTCTGTTGATATGTGAACTGAAGGGGTCCAGTAAGGGGGCAGGAGGGTCTTGATATGCACTGAAGACTTCTTGCACAGTATATACCGATCAGCCATAACATTTAAATGCTAAAAGTTAATCTCATGCTGCCCTCATCAAGGAATGAACTGGAATGCTAGTGGCAGATCCTTTGGGTGCTGTGGGTTGCGGGGTGGGGCGTCCATGGATGCTCAGTTTGATCAACAACCTTCTTTGCCTACTAAACCCTATACACTGCAGGCTATGATGCATTAGGTGTCCTGATACCTTTCTACCATGGCCAGGGATTGGACATTGGTCCCTGCAGGCATAGCTGAGCCTTAGGTGCCCATGATCCTGGATTACTGGTATGTCATTGATGTTATCTAGTTCACCTGGTGGTGTTGTTAGTGTTGTGGCTGATTATTGATTGTTGTTCAGAATAGTATCCTGTGATTTGAGCAGCACAGAAAATAACCACAAAAATACTGAATTAATTCGAAAATTATAATTTTTAATAATTTGAGAAATACCTTATATTTCTCAGGTTTTCACTTTTCATCTTTAATTATTAAAATTTATATATACCCAGTCACATTTCTCAATTTTTTTCGTTTTAGTTTTACTGTAGTTGCTGAACAATCAATATTTACTGAATAATTTACTCTAAAATAAATAACTGAACAATAACCCCAAATAATATCATAACCCCAAAATAATCAAGTGGAGTTTGCTTAAAGGCTTGCATGTAGGTTGGATATGCATGCAGCACATGGGTGACTTTTAGGCCTAGCCTGGACTGCACTAAAGGCGCATTCAGTCTAGGGGTTCCCTTTCTTCCTCTTGAGGTGGACAGATGCAATGCTCATGAAAGTTTAATAAGAAAGAAAGCTGTGCTAGTGCTCAGTACCGCAGTCCAATTCAGCAGTGTGTGCTTCCATCACCATGGTGACCCCTGGCCTAATGAAGTAAACAAATACTGTTGAATAGAGGTCCGCTTTCTGCCGGACCTGCCTTGTGTTGATAGGGTTGTTTTTGAAGACGGGCGATAACACCCCCATGGCAGAATGTGTTCCCTTGTTGAAATATGGCAGTTTTGGGATCAGTGCCATATGCTAAGAATGACCCTCATTAGGGTTATAGTGCTCATATTGGCTTGGTCTTTATAGAATTACAATAGAGATACAACACAACTGCCTTGGGACTCTTTAAGATGAGTTGATACCACAGAGAGTTTTGTATTTGTAATTTTACTTTTGTAAAATTTGGTTGAATCATTAATTTTTTGTAGAATTGTTAAAATTAGCAAGCTACTGTACATCAGATAGGCAATGATACTAGACTTACTACTGCTGCTATAATCATAAAGTCTATCCCGAGCTCATCCCAGGACTTCTACAATAGTTATTGAGAAAAAGTTAAATGTATTTTTTATTGGCATGCTCAGTTTCTTTTTAAATAATGACAAACAATCAATATTCATCATGAATTCCTTGATTCTTCAAAACCTGCTGGAACTGACTGGTTCCACTCGCTCAATCCATCCCTGCTTGATTGCTTCCTGAAGATCATGTACAGAAATTTGCCACAGAATTTCATGATTCACTTGAGAATTCCAGAGTTTTAGCCAATTTTGTGCAGAGGTGGACACCCCTTCTTCAGAAAGTAAAAGTCATATTAGATCCATCCATTAACTAAACCAGCTGATTCTAATTAGCACAATTCTTCAGGCTAGAACTAATTAGTGACATCACCTGTTTTGTGCACAGGGAGAACTATAATACATAGCATGTTGTCTCTCTTTTGGCCATCAATGTATTCAAAATATGTTGGACTTGATAAAACAGTTTAACAACTGCAACCAACACCGGCACCCCAAATCACCAGCAACTCTGGAAACTTTACACTGAAAGTGAAGCTAATTAGATTCTGTCCCATTCCACACTTTCTTCAGACTCAGATTTTCTAGTTCAGAACCTTATTTATAGAACAAATTTTAAGCTTAGATTAAATATAGGCTACAGCAGACAAACAATGAATTTCAAGCTTGTTAGTCAGTTCATTAGCAGTAACTCTCTACATGACATGTTGAACCTCAGGTCGCCTCAGTGAGAAAAGCCATCAGTATCTCTCCGTTAATATCCAATATGTCTGTGCTATGAACATGAGTGTGACACTGTGCTTAGGAGAGGGTGTTTATTTCCAAATGCAAGTTAATTCCAAATTAAATGCAAAAAGTACTTTCATCCGAAAAAAGAACTTAGGACCACTTAGCAATGGTCCAGTTCTTTTTCCCTTTAGCCCAGGTAAGGCGTTCCCGACATTGGCTCTCGTTCAAGTGTGGTTTGACTCTGGGAATGCAACAGTTGTAGCCCATTTCCTAAAGACCTTGTCTCCATCCTCCATCACTGCCTCACTCCACTACTTATAAAACTCACCCAAGTCCTTGAATCGGCTTTTCTTGACAATCCTTCTTCTTGACAGTCCGTCATCTTTGTTGCTTTGCACCTTTTTGACGACTCTTTTTCTTTCCAGTCAACTTTTCATGCATATGCTTCGATACAGCCTTCTGCAAACAGCCAGCTCTTTCAACAATGACTTTCTGTGTCTTACCCTTGTAGAGGGTGTTGATGGCTGTGCTCTGGACAAATGTCTAGTTAACTGCCTTTTGCATGTGCTGTAATCTGTAATAAAAATTAAGACATAAAAAAAGTTTAGAAATATTTTACTTTATGTGCGGTAAATTTAGAATATTGTATATAAGAGTTTCACTTTTTATATTAAATTAAAGGGAGGGGGGGTAGGTCATGATATTAAAATTTTCAAGATGTGTTGTACAGTATGATGTAAGCGAAATTTACACTGAGGGTGTGCTGGCTTATATCCCCCATGTAATACTGAGACATTTTCTTTCTTGTTTAGCAAACAGCAGATAAACAGAAGGCTAAATGGCTCAATGTCACAATGGTCGAATCACAAATGCAAAGTATTGCACTGATGATATGTGATTTATCAGAAAGTCTAAATTGCCTCATCGTATTTCCTTGCTATCTGTTCTGAACAGCAGACATGCTGGCTGTTATCAACTGGTTTTCAGGCCAGCTGTTTAATGGTGTGGAATGTGTCCTTTGTAGGATATCGGTGTCCTTTTGTGAAACAGATAAAGGGCTCGGAGACAGATGTAGATAAAGCACTTGGACAGCGTGGCAGCGATTTATGACAGCGCATCAGATTGGGCTGTTGTCCCCTTGTTTCTTGTTGTCACAGGCTATGGACAATCTTTTGTGGCTGTCTATTGATAATGCTAATGGAATATCTACATAACACAAGACAAATGGACATAAAATTTGCCAGAGACATAACACTCTACATGGCAGTGGGGACTTATACAACCAGTTAGTGTAGATTAAAGGCTTTAGCTTGGCTTAGCAAGTGTTTTTTTTTTTTTTTCCAAAGAGGAAGGCCATGCTAAAGAAACACATAAAAAAAATTAAACTAACAAATTAAATGTGTAAAATATCAATCAATATTTTCTGTTTCTGTATATTTTTATTTGAGTTTTTTCTTAACTTATAATTGAGTTAGTCTATAGCTAGCAAGGTTATGTTTAATGGCCTTGCTCAAAGAAAGATAATTGGATAGTTCAGTTAGTTGTTTAGATTGAGTTTGCCTTTCTTATTTGTTTATTTGTGTTTAAACATTCCAAAATGAGGACTAACCTTGTCATTTATGTCTAACAATGAACGAAAGCAAGCTAATACTTTCTACTGCTAAGTTTGTTTATTGCTAACCTTGATAGCGCTTTTGATAGCAATTTGGTCCAATTTTGGCTTGTCTTTTGCCAGATTTTTTTTAGGACAACATCTTATGGATGGAACAAGGTATAGGCTAAGACTAAATGTTATCTTAATTGTTAAAACAGCTTAGCATGTTTGTGGACATGATATAGTCTACAGCAGACAAACAATGAATTTCAAGCTTGTTAGTCAGTTAATTCGTAGTAACATTAGCATGTTGAACCTCAGGTCGCATCAGTGAGAAAATCCATCAGTATCTCTCCACTGACATCCGATATGTCCATGCTATGAACATGAGTGTGACACTGTGCTTAGGCGAGGGTGTTTATTCTTAGAAGAAAAGGTCAAGTGAGGCTTTGTTTTTTTATGTTTTTGTATGTTCTTATGTTATTAAAAAAATTTTTGCCTGAATTTTTCCACACATGGTAACATCAGGAAATGCAGAAATGGTCGAATTATTAAATATGTTTTGAATAAATTTTTAAAGATCTGTTTTCTGTATTGTGTCTGCATTGTTCCTGTAATATGTGTGTGTGTGTGTGTGTGTGTGTAGTGTGGCAGAGTGATTCTGAGCATATTCTGCTTTCTCTCCTGACCCAGTACACAGGTGACTGAACCTGCTAGGTTACACTCATTAATCTTTCACCCGTCTGACCACTTCCTAATGACAGAGCCCCTGAATAAGCCCTCTTCCTTTAGTCTGAAATATTCAGTGCCTCTTTGTTTTCATTTAGATCCAGTGTGATTATATATGGAACTTTTTTTTTGCTTGTTTATGGATCTGCAATATCTTGTCAACAAGTTTGATGGCCAATAACCTTTCATCTTTAATTATAGGATGTAATATTTCCTTATTAAGTGTGTGTGGGGAAAGAGAGAGTATGAGAGAAAAAGTGAGGCTTTTCTGTTGTGAAAAGGGACTCGGGTCTCAAAGGGAATCCAGTTCTCCTGCACTTCTCCTCCTCCCTCCTTGACCCTTTCCATCACTTAGCCTGGCATAAAGCCGAAACCGATGGAGCAACACTAATCCTCTTAGGGAACTCATTGCTAACTTTGTCAGACGGTCTTTAAATAAAACCCTCCTTATGGGATTTAGACAGAAGGCTCTCACTCATATTTTAAACTCGTGATGTGACAGAAATCTGATACTTTTTTTCTTAATATTTCATAATGACGCTTAATTTCTGCAGTGGACAGATATATACTGCTCAAAAACACTCTGTCCCGGTTTGACTTTAACACAAATCATATGTGTATGCATGCTTCAAGTGAAATCAGGACAAAGTATTCCCTTCATTTTTTTAAGAAACATAGTTCCAGGAATTATGATAAAAATAAAATAAAACCTTTTTTAAGTTTCAATATTTAGCAAGAAATCAAGTTTATTCCTGTTTCTGAAAAAATCATGCAATCCTTCATGTTTTTATTTATCCAGTTGCCCTTGTGTAATTCAGGTAATTCATTTCATGAGCTAACAAAGCAATTTCTGTTTTCCAAATAAATTTTTTTTCCAGCGTTGTCAACGTCCAAACCAAGAATGGTGCCACACCTCTGTATCTTGCATGTCAGGAAGGCCATCTAGAGGCTGTCCAGTACCTGGTGAAAGACTGTGGAGCAGAGCCAACCATTAGAGCCAATGATGGAATGACGCCTCTCCATGCTGCTGCCCAGATGGGACATAACACTGTCATTGTTTGGCTGGTGAGTGAAAAAAATGTTGTATGAATTTGCATTTACATATACGTATACGAAGCATTTGCATAAGACTTCCTTACACCTTCATTCAGTGTCACGTTTGACCCAGGAGGCGGAAAACCGCCAGTCATATATACTAAACCTGTATTGAATGTGCATTGAACTCAAAATAACATTAATGGAAATAATTTAAAGAACCAGTTTGGCAAATAAAAAGGTAGTAGGGAAAATTACTTGCTCATAACACACTTACTAGATTCAAGTGGAATTTAATTGCACACTCATAAGCGCTTTTTTTAAAAATGTACAGCACCACCTGTTGAATTTTGAGACAAACAAAATTTTTTTTTTCAAGGTTGATTTTTTATGAAATAAGTGCGTTTTCTGATTAAAATTCAGAGTAGCATATCTTCTCTTCCCGTGGGCTAATTGCGATGAGAAAAAGGCTATATGTTACCTCACGCTCTGCCAAAAACACCTTTAAAAACCCTATAAAAATTTGTTCAGTAGTTTTTATGTGATGCATGCACAAACAAGCAGACAAACAGACAGACAAAAAATTCCCAAAAACATCCTGATGTGTTCTATTACTCATCTTAAGTTCCCCCAAATTATTTTTTTTCAAATATCTTCAATGTACAGACACACCAACTTTACAGTTTTATTATATGTATAGAATTATTGACAGCGTCATGTAGACCAGTGTGATTTAGGAAGCAGGTGTCTGTAACTTGTAAACATGAACACTTCATCATGTGCAGTGTATTGTTAGGGAGGGGAAAACAACGTAAAGATGAAATTATAGCAGAAAACTGAATGTCCTGCAGATGACAAAGTAATTCTCCACTTGCTAATGGAAGTATCTGTAGTAGTCTGTGATTATTCTTTTGGCAAAAGGGAACTTCACTGTCTCATAGTTGCATTTATACACTTCACTTAACATCCTTGGAACCACTGTGATCATCTGCCAGTGTTTCGTTTCTGTGCAGATGGACTTTACAAACATCAGCCTGTCTGACCGGGACAACAACGGTGCCACTGCCATGCACTTTTCTGCCAGCCGAGGCCACGCCAAGGTTCTCAGCTGGCTCCTTCTTCACGGTGGTGAAATCATGACAGACAACTGGGGTGGGACGCCACTCCATGATGCAGCTGAAAATGGAGAGCTGGAGGTGGGTGATACAGGGGGCAGGGGTAGCTAAGTGTTGGACTACTGATCTACTGTTGGGGTTTAAACCCCATCACGACCAAGCTACCACCTTTGGGCCCTTGAGCAAGGCCCTCAACCCTCAAAAATGCTTAGAATGTATGAAGAAATAAATGTAAGTAGCTCTTGATAAGGGCGTCTACACAATGCTTTAAATAAAAATGTGGTGCACAAAATTACACGCAACCTATGGCAAATGCATTAATGATTTAAAATGTCAAAATGACTAATCATGATTGCTGTAGATGCATCGGAACTCATGTGGCTAATTAAATGGAATATGGGCTTGGTATGTAGAAGGGAGCACAGGTGCTGCTTAATCCAAATGCAAAGTGGAAACACGGTATTTGCATGACTCGCAGACTGAAGCGTAAGCGATCTGACAGAGCAGATTTTGCCATTAAAGGGAATGTGTGTAGCTTTCCCGCCCATGTAGAAAATTTCACAACCTTTACAAAGGGTCATTTGAGTTCTAAAACTGCTACTGTACAGTGTGATTCTCAAAGTTCCCTTGTGTGGAAGGTGAAACAGAAAAAATAAGACAGGACACTAGTAACTTTATCCCAACAAAGGAGTCTGGAACAGACTCGCACGCTTTCTGTCACCCTGAGTTTGAGCGCAGGACAGCTGTCGTCATGAATGCGCTCTTTCAACACGGTGAGGCGCATTTCAACTCAGCCATTGGTTTAACAGCTCTCAGCTCTCTAGACTAACATATGGCAGGGAATAACACTCTTGTTACTGTTGATATGTGTTTAGTAGAATCCATGTGTTGAGTGTGTTGTGCCATGGTTAAATAGTTTTTAGCAATGAGGCCATCAGCAGGAAACGGTGACTGACTGTTCATAATTTATTGGACATGTTAAAATGTGTGTGTGTCTGAGAAAAAGAGGAAGGGAAGGGGGGTGGGATGGGGCTGGACACAAATAAATGGTTCAGGGGGACAAGTTCCATTGTGAATAAGATAATAGTGTTTTAGATCAATAAAACACCAATCAGCCATAACATTATGACCACCCTGCTAATGGATATTGAGTATAACTGTCAAAACAGTCCTGATCTGTCGAGGCATGGACTCCACTAGACCTGTGCTGTGGTCTGGACTTGTTTTTTCAGCACATCCCACAGATGCTTGATTGGATTGAGATCTAGAGAATTTGGAGTCAAAGTCAAAACCTCAAACCATTGTAGAACCACTTTTGCAGTGTGTCAGGGAGCATTTTCCTGCTTTTGCTGGTAGCCACAGGTCAGCTTGGGCACCCTGCCCTGTCTGCGCCGCCCCATACGCAACAAACTAAGATACACCTTTCTGACAGAACCAGTATTAACATTTTCAACAATTTGAGCTACAGTACCTCTTCTATTGCGTCAGACTATACAGACCAGCCTTCACTCCCGACGTGCATCAGTGAGCCATGGCTATCCATAACCCAGTCACCGGTTCACGGGTGTTCCTTCTTTGTACCACTTTTGGAAGGCCCTGACTACTACAGACCAGGAACATTCCACAAGAGCTGTAAGTCATCACAATTTGGCCCTTGTCAAAATCAGTCAAATCCAACACATCATTTTCAGGGACAAAATGTTCGCTTGCTGCCTGATATATTTCACCCACTTCCAGATGCCATTTTAACGAGATAATGTTACTTCACTTCACCTGCCAGTGGTCATATTGCACGTGACTGATTGCTGTATACAAAATATAATATAATATAAATGAATGATCAATTCAGTTTTACCTACCCAGAGTGAGCGGTATGATTATATATTCACAATGGCAAATGAAAATTATGTCACAATACACTTTTGAGATATCATTATTGTGAGAATTTTATGACACTAGTTGACTCATTGGTTCCTCACGGTAATAATAGTCACATATTGGAAGAGGTGGTACAAATGTTCTGAATGTTTTCGGTACTGTAGTTTTAATGTTTAATTTAAATGTTTAATAAGGTGATAACCATTCACTCATCATCTATACAGGATATCTCAGTATCTCAGGAAACTTAGGGCATGAGGCGGGGTACACCCTGAACAAGGTGGCAATCCATAGGGCACACGCATACACACACTCACACACTCATTCACACACTACGGGCAATTTGGGAATGCCAATTAACCTAATCTGCATGTCTTTGGACTGTGGGAGGAAACCCAGAGGAGTACCCACCAAGCACAGGGAGAACATACAGGCTCCATGCACGCAGTGGTGGGAATCAAACCTGGCCAAACCCCGACCCTGGAGGTGCAAGGCGACAGTGATAACCACTAAGCCACCGTGCTGCCAGGTCATAACCACTCATCATCAAACATTGCCACAATTGAATAAATTAGCAGAAACACATCGTAAAACAAATAATACATGTATAACAGAGGATATTTCGAGTTTCAGCAATAAACTTATTGATTTGTAAGCAGAAACATAAAATAGAAAAATGAACAAGTAGTGTGCATTTCATTTATGTCGGATTCGCAGGACGTATCATGAAGCTGAGGCACAACTCCAAGCCAGCCTCTACACCAGGCATATTTAAAGAAGATGAAAAGAGTTTTTAACGAAAAAAGAATAGAAAGAAAAAAGAACAAAAATTCCATACATAGATGTAAACAAGTCAATCCCATTAAAGGGGAAAGTAAACTATAAATTTTGCTTGAGACTTTGAAAAAGCTGAAGGAAGTACCCCCACACCTGGTGAAATTTCAAGCCTGAATTACAAACTGAGTAATGAATCTTCTCAAGGAACAAACAGGACACAATACTCCTGAGCCAGTGGGCATGGATGGGTGAGGTGGCATCCTAAAAGCGAACGTCTGGCAACAGAGGAAATTTAGAGTTTATTAAAGGTTGCTAATTATTTTGGAGATGATTGTTTTACTGTTTTTCTCTTTCTGTCCCTACAGTGCTGTCAGATTCTGGTGGTAAATGGAGTGGATCTTGGAATCCGGGACCAGGACGGCTTTACCGCAGCAGACCTGGCTGATTATAACGGACATGAGCAGTGTGCCAAGTATCTCAGAACAGTTGAAAACATGGTGAGAAACTTTTATGGATAAACATTACAAATGATCATATTGATTTTAACATAGGTAACATCCAATCATTCTTTAATCCCAGATTCCCTAACAGCACTAAATCAGCAGTTGGCGGATTTTAGAGGAGCGATTTAGGGATAAGCTTCAGTATAAATAAAGCAAATGGTTCATCATGAATAATATATACAGCTATAAACCCTAATTAATGTAGAATCTATTTAATTTTGACTTTCTTCCAGAGTGTGGAGCACCGTGTCTTGTCGCGGGATCCGTCGGCAGATCTGGAGTATAAGCAACCTGACTCAGGCCACTCATCTCCAAATGCCACTTTAAACACGGCTGCCCGTTTCGACATGGGCTCTCCTTCCAGCTCACTGTCCAACTACGACTCGTCCAACTCGTCCAGTCAGTCCAACACTGGGGAGAAAAAGAACGGCTCTCCACCATTACGAGTAGCAGGTAAGGGGAACGAAATTCTGTTCTCATCTACACATCAAACTGGATCATATGTTCTCACGCACACTGTCATGCGCTCTTATACATCATATACAAATTATGACACACTCCATCATACTCTCTCACTCAACTTTGCATATTCTGTCACGTACACAGTACTAAACTTCTTACACGCTCCATCATGCTCTCTCACCCACACATCACTTCACTGGAATACTCTATCATACATAATAACAAACTCCATACGCAGACTTTCATCTTTTCTTATACGATGGTGAGTCAAAAATGATCTGCACTCTGGTTGTATTAAAACTTTTGTTGGCCACGTTGTCTTGTGTCAAAGTGCTTTCCTTTCAAGTCTACTGTCTCCCCAGTCACTGCTGTGCAAATGTGGACATCAGTTCATTTGAAACTCTGGTGCGAGCAGTTACATGTATGCCTTACTTGTGATTTGCACGAAAGAAGAGCAGCATACAGTGTTTAGTTTTTTTTTGTGGTACACCTGGTGCAGAAAGTACCTACAGAAGAGCATAAACAGGAGTGTTTGGATGGAAGGTAAAAGTTTCTTATAGAGAATCATTACTGGTGATGAGACACGAGGTTAAAAAGTGAACCATTAGCTGAGAAATTTATGCTTTCAGTTTTCTGGGATTCTCAAGGGTCAGTATTGGAACATTATCAGAACAAAGGTTTAGTTAGGCCTGAAGCCTTACTTTTCACTATTCACCACTGATGAAGAAGTGAAGACAGCGGCGTGTTTGTGGCTCGCAGCCATAAGGGTATATGTATATGTCTTTTCTAAACGTTAATTCAGATCAATTCTACAGCCGGAGTGCGGATTATTTTTGACTCACTCTCATACACTCCCAGGCCTCATATACTCTCACTTACTGCCATACACACTAGGAAAGCTTGAGTGCACTCCATCATACTCATTGTATCAAACTCTGTCAATCCCCACTAACAGATCTCTTACACACTCTATTATACACTTGCACACATGCTGTGCGACCTCTTATTCATTCTATCATACTGTTTCTCGCTTTTTCTTTCTCATCTCAGGTGTCAAAAATGCAAACATGTAATGTTACCTTTGCAAACAATAAAGTGGAGCTATTTATAGAAATTCTCAGATTTTTTGATGTTTGTAGATGATGATTGTTCAATAAAAATTATTATACAACGTTCATAGTTTAAAACATGTTGTGTAATCACAAGGATTTGGTCCAAATGAGACATTTAGTACACACAAAGCTCTTTTGCCCTGTATGGCTTAATAAATTGTATAATTATGAACAATTATGAGTTTTCTAATCTTCCAAAGACTTTAATAAGCCCAAGATTCCTGCATTCCTTTGTGTTTTTAGCAAAACCATATTCTTCCCAGTAACCCATAAACTACAGGCCTCACATCCTTGGTTGCTTAATGCAGCATATGTATGTATGTATGTATGTATGTGTGTGTGTGTGTGTGTGTGTGTGTGTGTGTGTGTGCTGTTTTCTTAACAATGCTGGGTACAGCTTAAAGACAGTGGATACAAATGGTCCCATGGTTTTTTGAGGCCAGCCACGTGTTTAGAGGCAAACCAGTGGTGCCCTCCAGTGGAAAGACAGAGATTTGAATCTTTTTCTTTGATGTTTCTGTTTTTTTTTTTTTGGCTGCGTAAGACAAGGCATTCAATGTTCTGTATACACCTGCACAGCCACATGCAGATCCGTGTACTTGTTTTTTTCCGGCTTCAGTTTCAGTGCACCAGGATGGAAGTTAATACATGACCAGATTTACTTTTCATTAATTTCAGATCAGATTTTACTTTCCCTTGTAATTGAATTTGAACCTGCTTAGGTATTTTGTATAAATGGACAGTTTAAAGGTCAACTTTCCTACATCGAATGAATGCTAAATGTTTGTTTTGTCAAAGGGGGCCCTGAATCAGCCATCACTGACATGCAGACCTATATGGACATGCTGAACCCTGACCTCAATGTTGGGGACCAGAACAAGAGGGGGCCATCGCAACCTGCTCCCCCTCCTCCTCCGCCTCCACCGCCTCCTCCTCCCCCAACTTTTCCTCCACCACCTCCACCTCCTCCACCTAGCGTTCCGAAAAACTCCCCTTCTCGACCTCCACCTCCACCTACTTACCCTGCACCAAATCTGCCCGAGGAGGAGTCTGCTGAATTTCTGAAGGTGAAGAGCAAATTGCGTCACGTGGACAATAACCCAGTAAACAAAGAGGTACGTTGCATCCTTTATCTAATTGATAAATAACAGTCAAGGAGCATTCAATTTTTTTTTCCATTTTAAAAGATAATATTCAGTAAACATGCTAAAACTAAAGATTTAGAATAAGAATATGGATCTATTTAAATTTGCATAATAAATTATAGTATATGATTTATTACATGACTTCAAAACAAAACTATTTTCAAAAACAAAATAAACTTTGTAATCAATTTGATGTTAAATAAAATTATTGTTTCTCGAGAGCCTATTTATTACTAAAATGATTACAATAATCCATGGAAAAATACACTGTAGACTGTTATGTGTTAAATTGTTATTGTTGTTGCAGTTAACAATGACATATTATAATCCCCTTGTAAATGTTATTTTTATTGCTTAAACAGTATTTCAGGCTCTTAGATTTGTACACATCCTGCAGTATCAAGGCAGTAAAGTTAATTTGTTTGGTGCACCTTCTACAGGAGCATCATTATGAATTAATCTATTATTCCGCAGAGCCGATCACCCTGAAACAAAACCCCGTTCCTTTCTCAAAAGACCACAAGAGCGTAATGCGGTTGCTCTGTAGTGAGTGAACCATTACAGAAAATGAAGAATGCCTTCAAGTGTCTGGCCTCAGTGACCTAAATGGAAAATATACTAATCAGATGTCAGCTCATTGGGGTTATAAACCTTCTTCACATACAATGCTTTATGGAATGACAAGCTTTTGAGAGGAAGATAAGAGATTATACTTAACCTAATGGACAGTGGATAGCGAAATCAATTAGGATATTATGGCACAGAGTAATCCGTTTATCTCAACGACTTGAATGATGTGTTGTTTCTCATACACTTATCAAATGCAGCTCATTTGAACCCCTAAGGATTGGTACCTGTGTTACTGAAACCTTGCTAAATTTAAAGCAGCTTGTCAGTCCATTACACACAGCTTAATTATATACTGCAACAGCCTCACAGGTCATCATATCAAGCATGAACAAGCGCTGTAACTAGAGGACAGCATTGTGCTGAGAAGCAGGTGGGTATCATTGATGTGCAAGTGTGCATTACGCGCTAAACCGTAATGGGGTGAGTGTTTAAAATCAATAGTTTGGACTCTATCCTTAGCGTCCATAATAGGAAGAGTAAATAATGATCTAGATCTAGTATATATATTAAATTGTTGACTAGTGAAGAAACAAATTCAAAAGTTATTCAGTCATTCCCTATATCTGACACCTTCGTGTAGTTATTTTCCCCTTCAGCATGCTAGCAAAATTTTTGCACCAGACCGTAGATTCATTGTATAACCTTAGAAATGATGATGAACATAATTTCCTCCAATAGTCAGCTTATTCATTAAGGAATCAGAATTCCCACCTGTAGGACACACCTTTGGCACATCCTCGAGTTTAAACATGTAATTATAGGACAATTCAGTAAAATAACCAGCTCACACCAAAAAATATGGTGTATTGTGTTGCTTAGAGACCATGAGAAAGTGCTGCACTGTTGGGGAAGTGAACCTTTGGCCTCGTCAAAACCCATGGCCCATTTCCCACTAATCAAATGAGGGACACGCAAACGTAACGCAGCTTTTGTTCAGGTTTTTTTTAGCTTTTCCTAATGAAAGAGACCCATTATCCAAGCCATACTCCCACTGGTTTAATGATGCACTGAATGATGGACCTGACATTACTTCAAGTAATTAACTATGCCAGTAATCTTACACAAATGAGTCATTGGTTCCACTGAGGGAAAGAAAATATGTTTAGAAAGCAGTCTAAGTATGGAAGTAGTCAGTTGTCTAAAGGATTAAACATATTTAATGTTGTATAACATACTAGTGAAAGTGGAAGTTAGTTCATGTTAACATTGATGTTATATGATGGCTGTTCACATAATGAATGAAGCGAATGATATTTACAGAAGACTTCAAGCACAATACAGTGATGAGACTCTTAGCCTCTTTCAATGGCGCAAACATTTAAAAGAAGGTCATATGCCTAAGGATAACAATCCCGGCCGAGGTAGCTCGGAGCTCACAATAGTCGTTCCTACGAACAGTCAGCGAGTGAAATGCCTGATCCTTGCAAATCAGCTTGCGTCTGTCTATGGGAACTGTACACACAATCGTTCACGAATACTACCTGCACATTACAGGAACTCGGCTGGGAGTTATCGCCACATCCACCTACAGTCCTGACCTCACTCCAAGTCAGTTTCACATTTTTTCCTGGAAGGCCAGCGTTTCAGACGTGAAGCAGGCAGTCCGATCATGGCTATGGTGTACAGAGAAAACTGTCTACCTTGATGTTATCCAAACAGCCATTAGTGTAGCAGGAGATTATCTAGAGAAATAAAGTTAGTTTTTTTGTTCTGTTATTCTGCAAAATAATTGACTTAAATGTCCCTCGTTGTAGCTATAAACCGTTATTCACTCCCTTTGTGGGGGCTTTATCTTCCTCATCACACTCTTAGCAAAGAAAACTATTTAATATCTTCTGACCTGATTTAAGAATTCAAACGTTTTGAGGTATTATGGGTTTGAAACGTTAATAAAAATATATAAATAGAAAACATGTCTCACTCTCAAAAATACTGCTGTAACATTCATAATTAAATTTTTTATTACACTATCTTGTGAAATACTTTTTATCATAAGCATGAATGTCTGTGTGTGTGTATAAAGATTTCCCGCTTAAATCACATGCTCAATTTAACTGTCTTTGACTTCATTTACTAGTCAGAAGTGTGTGTGTGCTTTTGTAACTTAGCCAAACAGTTTAGGCGTGTTTTACAAGTCGTATTTAGACAGAATAATCAGTCTTAATACACCAAACAGCTTCTCCGACCCTAAATGCTTTCTAATATTTCAAAACTGTTTGAAATGGACCCTTTGTCATTGCTGGGGTCCAGTTTCTGGCATGGCTGGCTGATCAAGTGAGAGGGTTGGTTAATTAGAGTAACCCACTTCTCCTTCATGTAACACACAAACAGACACACAACCCACTCCACTGAACTTCAAACAAATACCAGAAAATAGTTGCCTAGCTCTCTTTAAACTTTAAATATAGCAATTTGCCCTGATCAGGGCAATATATATTCAGAATATATATACTGTACGTATACTGTATATCAGGGCAAATTGCTATATTTAATGAAATGGCACAAATATACTTAGTGTAAACACATCTTAAAAAAATTATTAGTATATAAATTACAAACCTAACTACAGTAGAAAAATAAAAAACATTAATAACTTTTAAAGTCTATGCTGGGTTTGCTGCTCTTATACGCATCTGAACTCCTTGCATCTGTTTCAGATGATTATGATTTTAATAATAAAATAGATCAGTTGTTTGGGCCATAAAACTGTGTCTTCCTTCCTGGAGTTTTAAAGTTCCTGATGTCGACTATTCACTTTACATTATACATCACGATTGCAATGTGCATTGAGGTCTCTACGTTTAAAAATGGCAAAAAACAAAATAATCCATTTGAATAGATGCATTTTACTATACTAAACAAGCCGGTGAATTACACGTTGGCTAATTGACCGATGCATTTCAGCAGCACTGTGTTTTCACGGTAAGAGTAATCAGAAAACATTCATGAAAATATTCTGCAGGATGCTAATTTTTCTCACTTGTGCCTAAATCGAAAGTATTTTGATAGCATGGTGCACCTTTCCTCAAACAAAGCATCATAGCTAATAGGGTTTATAGATGTTGTTTGTCTTTCACTTAATTGTGCACACACTTTCATTATGTACACATATTCGCATATATATAAACTTGAATGTAGATGATTTTTGTTTGCAGTATTAATGGGGAGAAAGCAGCATAGCAACAATAAGCATTGTCCATGAAAAACAATCCCCCGAGGCTACTGCAGCACCACAGGTGCTCATGGGAACCACTTCCTGAGACAAAGGCTCTTGTTGGCCTAATGGAGTTTCATTTGTTTGATTTTAGTTTATTCATTTGAATAGCATGTCACCATAGGTCTAATATAATCTAAGTGCTGCATTAATAGAGGAATAATTTTTTTTTTCCAGTCTTAGTATCGCGTATTGCATATATTTTTTCCGAGCTGCTTTTAGATAAGCGTATTACTGTTTTGTTTTCTGAGTACATGAGAGCATTTATGAGCAGGCATGTTACAATTAAAAGAATCAAACTGTAAAACCTTTGCAAAGAAGGAGCTCTGTGTTTCATTTAATCAGATGCCCATTCGTGCACATAAAGCACTCCGGCTGGAGATTCAATCCTAGGTAGCCATGCCCTGCTGGTGTGTCACTGTGCTTTGCATAAAAGGCCCTAGCCACTCTGTGTTGTGATTAGTCAGCACCTGGGCAGTTACATCACTGGGCTAGGATAGGATTGGCCCGCATGTCTGTGAGGGCGGTGAAAGGTAAAGCTAGTCGCAGGTAGAGTGTCACACGCACGGTGGAATGGGAGTCCGGTGTCACCTGTGCAAGCAGCAACTCTGGGCTTCTTGGCTTCTCTGAAATTGGCTGGACTACACAGACAGAGACAGTGTAAGACGCATTATATGCTTTTTTGTCGTTTTTAGACTAGACTTTAAAGCGTGTGATTCTTCTTAAAACTTCCATAATGTTCTACGAGTTACTGTGTAAATGTAAAGGAAATGTTCTTGAGGTTTTTGGTGCGTGTAAAAAGCATTTTAGGAGTAAATGTCCTTGTTATATAGAGCATACTGCTTTATACCTTCTGTGGATGTTGATCAGAGCTTAATTGGTATCCTGAACACGCTGTAGATCAGACATAACGATGTCTATTTGCGCAGGGGTGAAGTGCCATATTTGAACAGAGGATACATAATGTAGAATTCAACAGGCTCTGAATGGGGATGGATTTAGAAAGGGACATCTGGGTGGAGTAAAGGTCAGCATAGGGTTTCAGCAATTTTCCTGAGGTATGACTATCACACCACCTGCACTGAGCCTTCTTGTGTTACACCCGAGGCCGGGAGGAAGGGGCTTAAATCAACAATGCAAATAGGTATGGCTGTCGGGGTCAGGATTTGTTAATGGGGGAGGGTATGAATGTTAAAAGAACCTCTACACCTCTATTGGCCTAGCTATAAAATCATATGGTAGCATGGAGAGGTTTTTTATATATATATATATATATATATATATATATATATATATCATATGTGAAATTTCATTATTATTTTCCTAATCAAGTTAGTCATAAAGGCATGTGCGGCATCTCTGCTTTTAATTATTTAGGCTTGAGCTTTCAGGCTGTTCATCTGTCACCTGTTTTACTTCTTTATGTCGTCACTTTTTGTCTTATTATTTTTGTTGTTGTTGTTTTTTTCTCTTATTTTTTAACGCGTTTCCTGGGGGATGTCATGACAGTTGTCATGACAGTGTTATAGCATAAAAACAAACTGTACACCTTTAAGAGCAGACAGTTGAAGTATTTTTTGAAACCGTACAAGGTATGACCCTTGAAAGGTGGGATTGACATGCAAATCAAGATTTTTTGCATTAGGAAAATCCATTGAGACCAGGAAAAGCAGCGTTGCATTTTTTTTTGGTGGAAGAAATGGAAATTTCTAGAAGATGGCCGCCTGTATTTAGGTAGAAGCGAACTGTAGTAAAGAAACCATGTGACAGAATATACACTGTTATCTTATATGAGTGAGATATAAATGAAATTAAGTACAATTAAAGAAGTAGAATTAAGCGGTTTTAAAATAATGTAAAACATAAAAGAAAAGAGTACAGTATTGTGCAAAGCGCATTGTTTGGCATGTTCTCCTACAGACCGATGCCACTTTTTCAAGTATCAAGTTCTCCCTGATAAGTATGAGATATGACACACCATGCTATTGTTTGCTTATATACTTCTTTGCATCAACATTTCCACCTCAAACACATCGTCAGTGTGGCAGAAGCTATTTTTGTCCATATGCATATTGAATTTCATAATCTATTTCCTCCCTAGGATTATGTATCAGTGGGAATGAGAAAGCAGTCTGTAGGCCTATTCATTCAGTCCTGGAACACTTAAGCACAATGTCGCATGATTAAATTTCACAGAGCTGGGCTGTTGTAATCAGGATTAGTTTTACTTTTTTTCTAAGGAGCAAGCAAATTCATAGTGAGCTCATAGAGTGTAACCTTTTGTGTCATCCCATTTCTGTGGTGTACTGTATCTATTACAGATTCCCCTAATACCTTCGACATTGTCAATGGCTTAGTTTACGAGAATGTCCTTAGAAACACTTTTAAAACTGTAGCTTTAAAGCAGAACTTTGCTTCACTTTATTATTTGTTACTTCAAAAGGAACACCAGTACACCTGCTCATTTAAGCCGTCATCAATCAGCCAATCATGTGGCAGCAGCACGATGCTGAAATTCCTGCAGATACAGGTTAAGAGCTACAGTTAATATCACATTAAGCATCAGAATGGGAACAATTTGATCTTCATGACCATAACTGTGGTAGAGTTGTTTGTGCCAAAAGGGCTGGTTTGGGTAATCTCCTGGGAGAGTTTACACAGAAAGATACGGTCTGTTGAAAGAGAGCAGAATGACCAGACTGGTCTAAGGTGACAGGACAGCTATAGAAACTCAAATAATCACTCTTTACAACTGTGGTAAGCAGAAAAGCATCTTAGTTTAGGTGAGTCTCTGCCTGTCATAGCCTCTCTTACCCGAACTACGATTCCTATTCTTAGTTTTCTGCCGTTGTAGCTCATCCATCACAAGGTTTAATATTTTGTTTATGCTGAGATGCCTTTCTCCTCACCGTGGTTGTAAAGAGTGGTTATACGAGTATGATATCCTCTCTGGCTGCTCAAATCAATCCATCCATTTTATTCTGACATCTCTTATTAGCAAGGCATTTCAAACAAGCATCGTCATGGATTCACAGTTGTGTTTTTTTTTTTTTTTTCACCATTCTGTTTAAACTTCAGAAAATCAGCAGTTTATGAAACACATTAACGAGCACATCTGGCACCAACAACGGTGCCACACTGAACCTGAACATTACCTGAAAATAATATGCATTATTTTTGCCATTGTGCTGCTGCTTTATGATTCGCCAATTGGGTATCTGCACCAATGCATGAATGTGTGGCTAATAAAGTGGACAGTGAGTGTATATTTGCGAAAACACTAGAGTCACTATAAGGTCAAAGAGACAGAAAATCCATACAAGAATCGATTTAATAAAATGGCAGATAAGATTCACTCCAGTCTGATCACAAGAGACATTTGATGGATTTTGTTAGATTTCATATAAAAGAGATCATCAGATGTATTGGACCAATATATCTCCATGACCCCAAAGTCTTTGTATCTTTTCTATAAATGTCTCCTAAACATGAAGAAACACATTAACCCACGCCAAAGATACAGTATAATAAACAATGATAGAGGATCTGTAGAGTAAATAGACAGAACGCAACCCATCAGACTACCACGACCTTAGCCATGATTTGCGCGTTTGGCCACAGAGAATATCTCATGAGGAGTAGGAAAATTTATCAGGCCACAAAGAAATGAGAGGGGAAGTACCATTGCAGTCTTCGCTTCAATTTGTTGTCAACTGTTCTGAGTGTCTGTTCTATTCATTTCAATAACATTATGGTGTTAAATTTTTTTTACATATAAAATAATTTTTATTAAAATAAAAAAATATTAAAGGCAATATAAGGAGCTCAGTAAATTAATCACATATCTATTCCTTTCTTAGAAAAATGACACTGCCATGGAATTTTTGACAGTTCAGTGGAAAAAAGTAATGTGTTAATAATTTGTTATTTGGTAAATCTTATAATGCAACAAGCACCTTGGAAACAAGTTTAGAATCATTATAATGCTGATATGAGATCAGTAGGAACTCTATACTTTACAACAGATATCAAAATGGAGCAATAATAAAAGGTTTCATATTTAAGATGTCATAGGTTTATTTGAGTTGTCCTTACTCACTTACTCATTGTGTGCTATTGTTTTTTGTTTTTTTTTGGATCAGTTATCAGGAGTGGAAAACCCAGACAGACTGCGGCGGGTGGACTCCAACAGGAAGTCAAGAAGCTTCAGTAAGCAGCCCAGCACTGGAGACTATTACAAGTCCCTGGGCAACGACATCACGGACGGGCAACCAGGGACAGCCATGTCACCAAATGAGGAGGTACATCAGGAACTGTTCGTCTTTCTAGATATCGTTTTCTAGATTTTTTTTTTGGTGCACAAAAAAAAAACAGAGGAAAGCAACACCGACGTGGCTTTTTATGTCCTCCTGTGTACGTTTGTGGATCTAGCTAGCTGCTCCTCTCCCTCACCTGCTACATCAGAGCGCAAATCCGTGCAAGGTGTGGCCAGGCACTGGCAGAACCTGGCTTTTAATCCACATATCAGTTGCACTGCTCGATAAACACTGTGAGCTGTTTGCTCAGCCTCTTTCATTGTGTTACACAACCCTGACATTTAGGGCCTCTTTTTTTATATATATATATATATATATATATATATATATACAGTATATCAGTCATCAAACCAGAGCTACGCCCGATTTCCAAAACAGAATACGAGTCCCCTGGCCATTGTGCGCGATTAGTATTAACACCAACCAGGAGGATATAAAACACCTTTTAATGCATTTGGTCTGAAAATATGTTATGAAAAATTCCAGTTAGATTAATGTAAACGCTAATAACTGGTTTCTTCACTAGAATAAATTAAGGAAAATGGCTTCTATAGTTTCAAGAGAAATAATACAAATATAATACAAAATGCAGATAACTCTCTATTGTGATCTATTTATTATTTTATTTATTTTTAGTTTCATATAAGAACTTCTCAAAAGGGACCTACATTTATTTGATTTGGTTTAAAATGCTGTACACACAAATACTCTTTGCATTAAGCCTTTTAAACTAATGAAATGAAATTAAATGAAATTAAATGAAATAAAATTAAACACAACATTTCATAGAAACAAAAAATCCCTTGTTGAATTTACACTTTCAAAGTTCGAGTCAAACTGGACCTATGTAAACATTGTAGGATGTTAAGTCAACAGTCTGGGTGTTAATTCAACACTGGGAATTTTTGCTGTGAACACATATTTACATTAGAAGAATAAAATGAATAGCTGTAAGGAGTCAAAAAAAAATTTTTTTTTAAGTTTATTTAAAAAGATAAAAGGCCAGGATTTCAACAGAAACGTAACTGAGCTTTGTCACACACTGCAAAGTGGATCTTATTTTATATTCGTGTGCAAAAAAGTATTGAGACAAAAGTTAACTTTTTTTTTAATAATGACAATCGAGCTAACAAGAATAATTTGTTATATTATGCCGTTACGTTACTATATAATAATAGATATTTATTATGAAGTCCTTCATTCTTCAAAACCAGCTGGATCCGGCTGGGCAGAGAGTCAAAAAGACGTCTGCAGTACCCTGGGGTCACTTGTTCAATGCCTGCTGATCATGTACAGAAGACGATTCCTTGACTGCTACTGCCCTTTTCACCCGTGTCCAATAGTTTTTTTATTGGGTTTAGGTCTGAAGTTATGGCTCCAGAAGCTGAACACTATTGTCACATAGCCAGTTGTTCACTAGTGTTTTGTATAATGAGCACAATTCTTTACCCAGGTAGAATTTAAATTGAATTTGGTGGATAGTGCATGTAAAAATCTCCTGCTGTTCAGGTATAATAGGAAAGAAACAG
>JAQMYJ010000040.1:23344307-23403093 GCA_030014305.1 Clarias laeviceps | reverse complement strand
ATATAAACGCTGTTCTTATATTAACGTTCGTTTATACAAAGTGTGCACACCCACCCACACACACACACATCTCACTATTGCCTATAATCACTGTTGAGCTTATTATACTCCCAGTAGGAATCTACCCTCTGCAGTGGAACCAGATGGCACTTGACATATCCCCTGAGTAAAAACCCATTAGCTGCTCCATTCATCGTGACATGAAGTGGACCATATGGTGGAAGAGGGTTAAGGCGCGTGGGTTAATTTATCGAAGGGGAGTGAATAACAAGCACGTGTCTGGCACGCGCCACACGCTGGGGGTGGTGGGGCACGTGCCACGGTGGGGAAGGAAAGGGGGGGTGGGTCTTTATTAGCACTGTGACAGCTGGGGGTGCTGACAGGGTAAATAATAGTCCCCGGAGAGCAGGAGTGTGCAGGATTGTAGAGGTTAAGTCACAACAGATGTCTGTTCATTCCTCCGAGTCACTTATCATCTTCACTTAGCTTTTCAAGCATGATGAGGCAGCTTCAATATGTGCGTGAGGAAAAACCTCGAAGACTGTAAAAACAAGATAAAAATTATTGTAGTTATGTACATCTGATCAATTAATTGATTGATTACCAAATTTTAAGGAGTGTGTTTGACTATGCGATTGAATATATGTTGTTTTGAAGGGGAATAACCATACTAATCATCTGAAATAATTATTATGAAAAAAAAAATTATTATTAGGATTTTTTTTATGTTAATATTTTAGTATTAAATTTTCCAATTTACAGGATTTAAAAAATAAAATCTTGGGAATTAATAAAATGCAGAAAGCATAAAAAAAAATTTAATGTGGCAAACATTAAGTGAAAGCCAGGATCATTAAGCTCCGCCATATTTGGATAATTCAAATCCTTTGAGTCTTCACTCACTTGCAGTGATGGAAAGATTTATTTATTTTATATTTTTTTGTTTACTGGCAAAAGTTTGTATTATTATGCTCTGTTCGTATGATAACGCACCAAGTGATGAGCCCTTTCTTATCGACAGCCTAATAAAAAAAGTTACTGTGCTTGTCTATTTTATTTTGACTATTTTATTTTGCTCAGTTAAGGTAGATTATACTCAGAATGTACCTTTACACTGAGCTATTGGTTCACTATCTATAATTGGAGGTACTTTCCACATCCAGCTTCCATTCATCATCAGCAGTGTTAAATCTACAATGTGGTGCAAACTACTGATGACGCTTGTCTCTTGGTTTAGTTTGACATGATTTGACAGTAAAATGATGGTGTCTGCTTACTCCCTGCAGGGTTCAGTCCTGTTGGAGGAGCAGGCTGATGCCTCCCCTGTAGTGGAGAATGGCACAGGAGAGAGCGAGGACCCTCCCATGCCACCTCCAGCGCCTCCTCTGCCTCCAGCCCAGAATCCACCTCCAGCACCCCCTCTTCCTCCTGGGGTCCCACCACCACCCCAGAGCAGCAACACCAACACTGCAGTTCCCCCCAACCAGCGCCGCATGTCCTCCTCCTCCAGCAGTGAGTACTCTCGACTCATCAGCAACAACCCTTTATCCATCTCTTTTCTGTTGTCACACCTACTGTTTTATAAATGTGCAGTTGCTTTGATTATGGACTGCATCCCCATATCAGACCACCCTCATTTAAGTAGTTCTTCTGTCTTTTGTTATTTTTTCCCTGGCTGTGTGTGTGTGTTTTTGTTGGACACATAATGCTGATCATGTGGTCAGGTCTGAGGGAAAACCTGGATGTGTAGATGGGGTCAAAGCTTTATATAAACATCAAACAGGTCTTTGTATTTAAAATAAAAAATGGCTAATACAATCTTAGCGAAAATAACCTTAATGGAATGTACATTCATTTATGCTTTTTTGAAGTTTTTCATATACAATAACGCAGCTTATCATGGTACTGAGAAACCAGAAAGCTCAATCTTCTCTATCATAAGGTCTGTTCCACTGGCAGAAACTCCTTTTGTTAAACAACAACACACTTTTAATGTTATTAATAGTACTAGATTATGGTAAGAGTCCACCATACAATATAATTCGGTGAAGAGAAATACAGCCTAATTGTAAGTGCTGTTATAGACAACCTTCTGAGTTCAATTAAACCTTTATTTTACACAGGGTCAGCCATGATATGACTCTCCTCTCCTGGAGCAGACAGGAGTAGTTCAGCGGGTTAAGGCTTTGGGTTACTGATAAGAAGGTTGGCAGTTTAAGCCCCAGCTCCACCACTGTTGGGCCCTTAACCCTGTTTGCTCCAGGGGCACCATGTCATGATTGACACTGCGCTTCTTTGCATATCTAAAGAAAGAATTTCCCTTAGCAGTAATGTATATTGTTTAACTCAAATCTAAATGGTCAAATGATTTTTTTAAATGAATTAATTGTCCATAACAGGATTTACAACGGCTATATACTACACATCACAGTATTATATTGTATGGTCGAGCCATAAGCTTCATTGTTCAAACAAACAGTTTATTGTTATAATGTTACAGATGAAGTTTCTGTTTATTTTGGATTTTTTAATTTATTCATTCCAATAATTTTATCAGTAGAACAAAAGATACAAAATTAATTTCTGTTGAAATTGTGCATAGTTCATGGCATTTTTTAGACTTATTTATTTACTACATTGAAAGTATTTATACATTTATGATTATGGTATAAAGATGAAATAGTTAACAAATGAATGAGATCATTTTGAATTCTGGGTAAATTATGAAAAGTTTTCAGCAAAAGTTTGCAATGAAGTTCTCAGGATAGAATTAACCCCTTAACCAGATTATAATTAATTAATTAATTAATTAATAATTGTAATCTTAATCCACATACTTTAATAACCATTACGAATTATTCGCAAATTATTATTAAGTTGGGAATTTTTTTTTTTAAGGAATAAAGCCCTTGGTTTAGAATCAAGTTCAGTTCCAATGCTGATTTGATCAATATATTAATTTCCTTCACTTCACAATAATATATTATTCAATATGCAAAAAAGTAAGGTAAATATCAATGATTTTAGGGAAAATAAGACACATTTTGCGCACATATATATATATATATAACAAATCTCTTTAATCTGATGTGGAAAAATGTGTGAGGCATAACATATGGAGTTCAAATTTTACACAGGAATCAAGTTTATGTTTATATCAGAAAACAAACACAGCAGTTCTTTCAGTTATATAAAAAGATCCAGTAGTGACCCCTCTAGGTTACAGTCTGCAACATATTCGATGTAAAACCCAGTCAGGAGACGGTGTAAATATTTTAAAGATTCACCCAGTTACCATGAGAGCAGCCTGGTTGCGCATCCCGCATATCCGTTTACGAATTAATGCCTGGGGGCTATCGTTACCTCCAAATCAGGTTTAGTGTTATCCCATTTGCGTAATTGCTCCCCTTCCAAGGTACATCGATCTCGAACCATTCAGTTCAGGCTTATGTCAACAAAATGCACTGCATTGTATAGCTGGTATTGCTTTTTGTGTTAGTCGGATTATTTGCTTGTCAGAGCCTCTGTGCCTTCGACAAATTTGAATGAGAACCTGAACAGGATGTATACTTGGGCAGCCAACAAAGGAAGCCTAATGCCTCATGGGTGGCTGCGGACAAAAGGGCACTATGACAAATAGACTGACTTGTTACACCTGAATCCAAGAACTTATATAAGCAATTGTGTAATGCATTCAGTATAGTGATGCACTGATAAATGCACTTTCTCTAATAAAAGGGTTTAAAATGTGACTGTGACACATTTGGCAAATCTTTAATTTTGTTTTTGTTCTTTTTGTGTTTATTTTACTCACCTTCCTTTATTCCTCATTGCCCCATCATGACATTTTCGTTTGTCACCTGCCTGCTATCTTTCCATCTTGTCCTGTCATACTTCTTTCACTTGGATTTGAGCTTGTTTTATTTCCTACTGGTGTCACTTTTGGCCAAAATCTTGTTCTCTCTATGCGCTCGCTCTAAAGGAGGGAATCTCTCCTCTGCCTCTATCACTCCTGCCCCCGAATCACTTCGGCTGAGGAAGAGTAAGTATTCACTTCCCCTCCACACCACAGCTCTCTCTCCTGCGTGTGTGTTTGTGGGTGTACTGTATATATGTGTCGTTCCTGCTTCCTGGTCTCTCGTTAAACTTATTCGAATGTAATCTAGCATCGTGCAGATGTTCTCTTGTAGCCAGTTTCTGTTTGTATGTAGGGAATAAAACATGATGTCGCGTGCTGTTATAGCAAAATAATCAAAGACAGGAATTGATCTTTTGCAGTAACAGCATTTCTGAAGTGTTTTATTCCTCTTATACCACAGCAGTCTTTTGACAATTAGTTAAAGAATGACATCATTGCCGTTCCTATCATATAGCAGCTATAAAACTACAGATTTACCTCTGATTACTTCAAAGCACTGGCACTGGTGACTCATTTTTAACTTGTTTATGTGGAGTTTTTTTGTTACTATAGAAACAATAATATCTTAGAATGAATGCATTAATATAAACGTTGCATCTGGAAACACGGTCAGAGCTGCTGTCTTAGAAAATCAAGCAACACCTTCTGACCAATCAGAACTGAAAGAATGAGAATGTTTTAACTGCGCTGTGGTATACATAAGAGTTCTATTCTAAAAAAGCAAACATTATATTGTTTTTTTAGAATATAATTTTAATTATTTAAGCTGAATGGCAGCACGGTTCGATTCCCGCCTCAGGGTCTGTGTGCGTGGAGTTTGCATGTTCACCCTGTGTTCTCTGGATTTCTCCCACTGTCCAAAGACGTGCAGATTAGGCTAATTGGCATTCCCAAATTTCTCATATTGTGTGTGTGCCTGTGCCCAGCGATGGATTGGCACCCTTTCCAGGTTGTTCCCCGCCTTGTGCCCAAAGACAAGTGGTATGAAGATGAATTAATGAAAGAATACTTAAGATGGATCTTTTAAACTGTAGGAGTTTTTTTGTCTGTATATATTAAACTGTGTTTTGTGCATTATATTTAAACTTATGCACTATAAAAAGGCTGGCGTAATAAGCATACTCAGTGAGATGTTAAATGTAACATAATGTGATAAAAACTTGAATATGTGTGGTAAGGGCATAGTAAGAATGACAATAAAATGTATTTTTACATGAACTGCATAAAAACAAGTTAGAAAAAAAAGCAATCAATAAGTATAGTACAAATGTAACAAACATAACCTGTAAATTATATTTTTTACGTTTTTGATTTGTGTATTAATTTAACATTTATTTTTGAAGCATTTTGTAAACCGAGTCACAGCGAAAAGTGAACAAAGGTCTGTAAACATCCAGCTGGCGTTTGATACTGTAGCCCACAGGCTTGGTGACTGAATCCTGTCTTCACCACTATGCTCTTTCCTGGATAAGTTTGTTCTCCTCCATGACACACACGTGTGTCCTGTCGTGAGAATCCTGTACGGTTTCGTTTTGTAAATGACTTGGGATCACACTGATATGTGCTTGAAGCTGAAGATGTATCAGGACACTAAAGCTCATGGTATTGTGCATCATGTCTGGCATGTTTATGATTGATATAAATATATTGCATATTTCTGCTGGCTTGTGGGTATAGTTTCTGTTTTCTGTCTGGCACATTTTAATATGTAGCTTGAGGTCTACTACTTCTCCTCGTCTTGGAGTGCATTTATAATGGAAGAGGTGAACAAGGGAAAGTGCAGTAAAAAGGTGATGAGAGGATTAGAGAGAGAGAGAGAGAGAGAAAGAGAGGAAGGGTTGCATGCAAGAGAGCAGGAGAATAAATGAGAATATTGAAAGGAGAGTCTGGGGTGAGCGACTTGAAATCCACTTCCAATTTGGCACCGAGACACTGTCCAAGCTGATTAGTGTTGATCTCTTTAGAGTTTAGAGCTGTGACCAGGCTGAGCTCGTGTTGTATTTTTTAATTTTTGTTCCGATCATTCTATGTGGAAGAACTGTGACGGACTTGGAAGTAGAAGAGTTTATAGCATTAGGGATGTACGAACGTTAGTGTTCCTGAGGACGGCTGAACCAAAGTCAGCAGGTGATGTAGAGTTTTGTTTAAAGTTTCAGAATGTCAGGATTGTAAATGCTTTCCTCTGGTTTGACAATGGATGAAACCGTGGAGGCAGAACACTTAAGTGTTTGATTTCAGTGTGTGGTTACATGATTATGGGTGTAGTTTCATTCAGACGATCCTTTGTGTAATTTGCTTGCGTTTGATGCATATTCTGATTTTCTTTGTATTGTCTTGAGCCTTTTGGAATAATGTTAATTAGATTTGTTGTTACTTATATATACTGTATACTTGTATATTTTCTTGCATTAAATGCTGAACTTTTATATTATACCTCCAAAATGAACAGAATACAATTGCTCATTGTGGTTTTTTACAGACAAGTTCTGTACAGACATTTACAAAAACGTTACAGACAAGAGTCTTTTGTTTCAGAAAAGGAACAAAATAAATAAAGTGATTAAATGAATAATGTGATTAAAACTTTTTGTAAACAGATTATGCCTTAATCTTGCATTTTGCTCCCAGATTAGTTGTAAGAAAATACATTAATTATAAGAGTATTTTTTGCTTCAAAACAGTTAATTTATCATCAATGCCTTTTTTCCAAAAGCAAAATATATTTTTAATAACCTGTAGTCTTTCACATGGTATGCATGATGCCATGTCATATGATTAAAACCTTAATATAAAACGTTTTATCAGAATAATAATTTAAGATTTTTGTAATTGAACTTCTTTAAATTTTTTAGTTAAATGCCTCTTGCTTTTGAACTTCTTTACATTTTTTAGTTAAATGCCTCTTGCTTTTGAACTTCTTTACATTTTTTTAGTTAAATGCCTTTTTAGTTAAAACTGCCTCCACAGTTTTGTTCAAAATTTTCTTTTTCTTTTTTTTATATTGATTTGCTTCATAAACTATTTGTGATCATTATTTAAAAGTCATTACTTTGTGTTGTATTTAGTTTTATGTAATGTAGGTCTCTGGTTTCCTCTCACTGACACTTCTTTCTCCATCTCTCTTTCTCTCATTTTCATTTGACCCACGTTTCCTGTGTTTGCCTTAGGCACTAAATCCTTCAACATGATGTCTCCCACTGGTGATAACTCCGAGCTTATGGCTGAAATTAAAGCTGGGAAAAGCCTGAAGCCCACGCCTCATAGTAAAGGCTACACGACCATCTACACCAGTGGTGGCACTCCAGGAAATGTAAGTGCTGTTCTTTCACTGAGTACAAAATCTGTTATCCAGATCTCTGGTGCCACCTTGAAGAACTTTGGCCTGTGGTTTTTAGTAAAATTTCTTCAAACTTGTGCGTATGTATATGAACACTAGGATGCAAAGCCCCAAAACTCCATTTGCAGAAAACTGAAGGTTCAAAATGTAAAAGAAAAATAATTTCTCAGAGGCAGAGGGTGTTTACCATAGACCTTACCCAACTTAAACTGTTAATGTATTTAGGATGTGACAAATTAGAGAAAATGTATCTTCTGAAATCATCTAAGTGAAATTTTTCTCTACATGAAAACAGTTGACAGTATATCCATACTATACGCAAGTGATTATGCACACCAAGCAATTTAGGATTTTTCCTGCTGCAGGCCATTGTGCCCTCTCCAGTGCTGTGTTGTATTCATCATGCTGGATAATGATTTACACACATCACACTCTGGATTATAATGCATCAGCCATTTATCGGTGCTGCCTCTAAAATAGTGTCCTAAAGGACACCCTGTCCTTCACATTCTAGGCTACGTTCACACTGCAAGCCACCTTGTTCATTTGCGGTTCACATTCGTAATTATAAGTGACTTTAATCTGACTAATGTGGAAGCATCTGTGCTCTGAAACGGCACATCGATTGGTCTTTGCTCATGCTATTTGAGTTAAAACACATCATATTTGCCTGACGACTCATTCATTTCAAAGACCGGATGCGATTTTAGACAAAAATATACTTTTTGGGATTTCGCCCTGGAGGATGGAAAGCAGTTTGTTGAGGTCCAGAAGAAGGAAGAAAGAAAGACAGAAACCTCACTTTAGCTGTTTTAGCAGCTATTGTTAGTACTGCTGTGAAATCCCCGTTCTGCCGGTTATGACTGATGGTGTCAGGGCTCTGCTCATGCTCAGAGAAAGAAAGTCACATGAATGTACTGGATATATATCCAAGCTACAATCACATACAATAGTAACTCAGAGCCGATCTGAAAAACATGAGATTTGTGCATTCAGACAGCCCAAAAAAGAAATCTGATCTGTGTCACATTAATCAAGATTTGAGTCACTTCAGACTGAACATAGCCTCAAGTCTTTCCCTGCTCTGTCAAACCCACTTCAATTGAGAAAAGGCTGCTAATTAGCTGATTAATTAGGCGTGCTGTGAGGTGAGAAAAACACTCATGTAAAACACGCATGTAAAAACACGCAGGGCAGGAGGTTCTTAAGGAGCAGGACTGAGAACCACTGCTCTGAAGTATTCCACAGCATTAAACCAAGATGGTTTTATTGTGTTTATCTGTTTTTAGTTAATATCATTAATATGAAATGACTGGGTTTCACAAAATAGTCATTATTAGAATTTAAAAGTCAAAATTAGATTTGTGTGTACTTAAAAAAACAATAAACTACAAACTACAATAACTCCCTGCTAGATGTATGATTTGAAGCTCATAAGTTGAGGTTAGTTGAGGACGTGAAGGCTCTAGAAGGACATACAACTATTTCTGAATTGTCCTGAATAGGAAATGTCTTCCGTAATTGCTCCTATAAATGAATTAATGAGTTCTTATGGTCTTTGCTTAATGAGTCATGTCATGTTTGTTCATTTTTCAGCACATTAGAAGAGCCGTAAAGTGTCTCTTAGAATGACTTTTTGTTTAGAATTGTTTCTTTTTTTCCCTTTGACAACTCTAACACATACACAGACACACTTTATCAGTTGTGAACCTGAAACGCCTGCTGGCTGTTGCTCGACGTTTTATCTGGTCTAATATGTAGACTATGTTACTATTTATGGTATGCTATTCAAATCATCAATGCAGTGGTGTGCATATGTCCCGAACAAACAAAGACACAAAAGGATTAAATAGGCAAACTACTTTTTTCAATGGGAAAAAAAGGAACAGGTGTGATTAATTGACTGGTAAACAACAGATAAGAAGAACATGAGGAACAGAGCATATAAGAATCTTGGAATGCCAAAAGGGACAAACATAGAGAGTGGAACATAATAGGAGTAGAATTAGGGAAGATGTAATAGAATAAGAAAGGTTGTAACATCTATCTGCATGGTACTGTGGTGTTATTGTGTCAGGATCACTGGTCATAGTGTTGATCATATCATTCTTACACTAATTAATTACATTTTTGACTTTCCTCATGATTCCGAGAAACAACATTTTTTTTTCTACGTGTTGAAATGGGCTTCTATAAGAGTCAATTCATTAAATACACAATTACACTTACTTATATCTCCTATTTCTGTTTGTTTATGAGAAAAAATAACACCTAACTGTATCTTCATTGTTTTATTAGTTTTATATGCATACATTTATAAATCCTGGAAATAGTTTTTACTCATCCAGTTCAGGATCATCAAGATGATTTCAACACTGTTGTAATATAACTTAGTTACGTCTCATATTTTCTTTTTTAGGAAGAAAGTCCAGGATCGCCAACTCAATCCGAACCGCCGTCTGAACCCCAGTCTGAACCCCAATCTCAACCTGAACCCCCTGAGTCCGATCCGGTCCAATCGACAAACCCGTCATCTACTCCCACGTCCCCATCTACATCCGGAGTTCCTTCGGCTCGTGGCAATTTTCCCCAGAACCTGAGCACATCACCTACCTCTGATGAGGTACCTGTTATGGTGAACGGCAACAGTGCCTCAGGTCAGCCCCGCAAGTCCACTGGTGTGGATATAGAGGCCCTGGTGCCCACTCATGACGAACAAGGCAGAGCCATTCCTGAGTGGAAGAGGCAGGTCATGGTGAGGAAATTGCAAGCAAAGATGCAGGAGGAAGAAGAGAGCAGGAAAAAGGTAAAGAAATAGTCTTTGTATTTTTTAAAGCAATGGTTTTTTTTTTAATTGCTGAGAAACTGTCTTTGCTTTTATCAGCATTACATAAACATTACTTTTTAAAAATCTCGCCATAATTTACTTGAGCGCGTGTACTCAAGGGAAGTCACTTTCTCAGCTGTCATTATTTAAGAGTGTTGATGTGAGATTTTGCATGTTGTGGTGTGTCTAAACTGTAGGAGTTACAGTTTGCATGAAATCATTCCCTGTCTGCTATGACCTTGAATCAATATCCAGATTAAAATGAACATTCTATCTTAATTATGATTAATGAATGATTAAAACAATTTCATTTGTATATTTCCCCTTATAGTTCACTGAAAAGGTTTATACTGTAAATATGCTCAACTGCTAAAGCAAGGATAATATTTTCCTAATGAAAGAGTTTTCATCCTTGTTGCTTCAATGTCACAGACTAGATATGGTGGAGAACAGTACATGAACACACAGTAGGGAAAATATTAACAGAATTTCCAATAATAATAATTGACATGGGCAAGACTATGTAGATCAGAGGTTCTTAATGTCGTTTGATTCATTTTCGATTCATTGCCTAGCCCTACAAGAGCTTATTGTGGTCATCCATTTGCTTGGTGAAGCCCTAAATGCATTCAGCTGTATGATGTTGACTTGGTCCACTCTGTGAAAGACAGAACATTCCAGCTCTTTGTAAATATGTAAGTAAACACACCTGTCACTTGCTGATGGGCTGTCAGGAAGGGATGAATGTCTGACATGTCTGATACAAGAAGCACTCTATCAGTGGTGTATGTTATAATAGGCTCATCTGGTTAGCTTTAATACATGAAATCTCAATCAAAGACCATATGGGAGTCTGCTGTGGTTTAATAATACAGCAGCATAAAAGGTTAAAGCTTTAATAGGCTCTGAGTCAGGAAGCAAAATTTTATCAGCTGTATTCAACACAATTTGCATTTTTTTCTTTGTTGTTGCTTCAGTGGTTTGGATCCATCTATTACCCTTCCACTTTGACTTTTTTGTCTTTTGCATGTGTTTTTGTGTTGTTTGGCTGGACAATGACTGGTCCTTTGGTGTGATGCAGTGTTCACCTTGGGGCTGCTGTGACCATCCCAACACAATTTAAAATAATATGTATTGCTTTCATACTCTTGAAACATAGTAGGACAAAGACATTGGTGATGGGTCATGACAGCTCTGATTTTTTACATGGGGATTCAGTGGTGTGATGCAAGGTGCCCTCACACTGCAAATTATACCTAAATCTTGGAGTGCAGTTATGCTTGTCCACTTTTCAACCTATTTTCTAAAATTCATTTCTGTTTTGAAAATCTGTTAAGAACAGGGGTTTTTAATCAAGTCCTTGAGAAGTATCGGTCATTCCATATATTTGTACCATCCTGCTTGTACATCAACCGAACTGCGGAGTGGAATGAACAAATTATGTGGAATGGATGCTTAAAGGATTGGTTGATAATCCAGACTACAAGTGCATACTACAAATTCATAGTAGGTAGGATAGGTGCTCCAGTTAAATAGGAATTTGATATGACTATGTTTTAGTCTAAAGAATAATCTAGCCAAATTAGAAGCTTTGGCGCTAAATATTCCTAATTAAACATGCTACATTGAGATCACGAGCAACCACAAGTTGCTAAAGGTCACACTGCTTCAACTCATCTCAGCAATAGTAAAGCAACTACCATCGCACCACTAAACCCATGTAAGGTTTGAAATGTTTGGTGTGAAGAAGCATGACAAGCATCCTAGGACTGAAACCTGCCGAATGAAGGACAACCCATCCTTTTGTTTTTGTTCCTCTCTGTCTCCTCTTCTGACCCTGCTTTAGTTTTCTACAAATGGATATTTCCAGGCGCGAGACTGGCATTACTCTCATGCACACAATGCTATACTGGGTCCATTTGGAGAACTGATGACTGAAGATGACCTCATTCGGATTGAGAGACAAATCGAGAACCTCCAAGTCATGCACAAAGTGACAGAGGTAGAAAAAGAGTTGGAGCAGCTTGAGAAAGAGTTACATCAGCTTCTCCCTGTTTCTGCTGTTTTGAACCAGGACCACTTTTCAGTCAACCCCAAACAGGTTCATGGACAAGCAGAGGACCTTCCTGCTTGGTGTAGCAAAATTTCTACACTGCTTAAAAGCATGGCCATCCTCCTTGCTACATTAGGTGGTAAGGAAATTGACATTTTGGAAATGATTAACCAAGGATATACATACGAAGGTCTGAAAGGTGAAAAGGCACAGACAACATCCATTACCTCAAGCAACATTGGGCGATCGCAGTCTTTCTCGACCCGAGAGGAGGTGGAGAAGGAACTCAAGCAGTGTGGTGTGTCAGTGAAAAATCTGAAGGCGAATTATGAGATGATCCAGAGCCAGTCCAAGTATGAAGAGGACAAGATGAGCCGAGTATACAAACGGAAGAGATCCTTACCAGTGGTGAGTGAGTGCAGTTATTCCCCTGAGCCTATCCTGGAAGATGACCTTTTCTTTACATCTTGCGATATCAACTCTCAAGTCACTAATGGTTTACCATCAGAGCAGGATCTAACATTGCCATTAGTAGATGAACCAGTTATAACACCGTCATATGCACCTTTGACATACGATGGGCCTAATGATGTCCCCCAGCCTGGCATGGATAACCTGGCACACCCTCCATCCAGTGACAATGCACTAAATGGAAACCATCTCACTCGCAGCCTCGAGGTACAGACAGACCTGAGCTATGTTCAAGAGTCCATTGAGATGCGAAAGGAAAGAATTGTGTTCTTGTTTCTGGAGCACTGGAGAAAGTACACTATGACTGAGTCTTACAGACCCAAGTATATAGGTAGAAGAAGAAGTCAAGGAGTTGGGATGGATGGCAATTCCTTCCAGGATGGCAATAACCAGTTTGAATTGGATGGAAGTGAAGACGACCAGCTCCTGCATTTCATGAAACAGAGGCAGGTAGTAGGGAACCTGCTTGGCCACTGGAGGACCATTATGAGCCAGGTACCCTCACGTCAGATCCGTCGGCTTAGTCGTGCTCAAATGATCTACTGGCCCGAGCACTTTCTCCCTCATATAAACGGTGCTCCAGTTCATTATGATAACCTGACACTTGATCTTTTCATGCTTGGCTACTTCCAACTGCTTGAAATGAACATGCCTCGCAGTGAGCGGAAATTCCGACATTTGCTGTGCTACGAGATGTTCGATCGAATTGGCAGCCATCCTTGGGAAGTGATCCGTGAGTTTCACCGTGAGGTGATGGAAAGCATTGAGAAAGGAAATCGTGACTGGTCAGATGGCTTTGAGGACATCAAGCTGAAATACTTCGGTGACAATAACGAGGGAGGAGGGCTATTGGACATAGGTCAGATTGACGCAACAAAAAAAATGCAGGAGATCTTAGACTCAGGACATGCACCTGAGACAACACCAGATCAAGTGGCTCTTGAAAAGACTGATCAAAGTTCAGGACAAGCAACTGACAAAGTACAGCCTTCCACACAGGAGTCTGTACAGGACAGAGCAGACAATATTTCAAAAAATGAAGCCAACTCTACAGAACAGGTTAATGAGTCTACCCTACTGGACAATGAACATACTGCAGCTATACCTAAAGCAGAACACTCAGAGAACCAGACAACCATACAAGTGACTGTTGAAAAACCTCTGTCTGAACCCAACAGTGGTCATGCTAAGAAGCAGTTTCCAGCAAAAGACAATGAAGAGCTGAACGAAGACTCGATAAAGCTTATTTATGATCTTAAAGAATTTAGTAATGAGGACATAAGCAGATACATTGAGCGAAGTTTTGCCTTCTGGAAGGAAAAGGAAGCAGAATTGTTTGATATCTGAACCGCGATGGTGATTACTCTATCGAAATGAGAAATTTAAAGGAAATCTTCAGATAAGACAAATGGTCTGTCCAGACATGTTAGAGATTTGTTTAGAGAAAAAGAATCTGGAGTTCTCTCCTTGATTACAAAATCTAACTGAGTTCATGCTACTGCTGAACACTACAAATCTATTGTCTGCCTAAATGTAATGTAGGACATACTTTTAGAGGTCAGGAGATTAAATGTTGGAACTCCAATTTCAATCTGGTGTCCAGATGGAAAGTGTTATGAAGCAAGCGTTGAAGTAAAGGATTAGTGGAATTTATGGAATATATAGAAGTAGGGAAGTATGGCTTTGTGACTCTTGGCCAAATTGTTGTCCTGGATAGTGGTGGACGATGGCATATGCTTGAAAATATTCGCTTGAACCATATCTTCCCATGGTACAGTGCGAGGCAATTCAGCTTCAATAGAAAGTGGGCTAGACATGTAAATGATCCTCGATATCAGCCCAAGCCACAATATATTATTAACAAATGACCAATAATTTTCTCATGTAGTATTTTTCTTTTATATCCCATGCTCTAGTAGCTGGAATAATGAGTAATTATTAGCTAGTTTCATGTAGATAGTATGACTTTTACAGATTTTTCTTTTAATAGAGGACTATTCACAATTGTACTACTAATTAATACAGAGAGAGGAGAAAAAAACGTCCAGTTATGGGCCATAATATAGGCCTAAAATGTCATAGTTTGGTATTTAAAAAAATAGTTTATTACATTTGGCTCCTTATAATTTTGGTAGCTTTTAACCATAAACATGATTCAATGATTTTGTTTCAGAGGTAAATTTGACTTTTTTTGTTTTTCGGGTTTTCTTTGTTGGCCTTATTATTTTCATTTCTGCCAATGAATTATTAATGATACCAAAATTCTAATCCTCTAAACACACAATTCGTACTTGGGTTATGACATGAAATATTACCTAATAGTGAAAGTCATGGTTCTTAGTTCACACGTTCAGAGTGTGTTCTCACCTCATGCTCAGTGTTTCAGTGATACGGGAACACTAGTTACTGAAGATGAATGGTTACTTATTAGATTTGTGTTAAGGTGTTCCTGTTGTGTATTTAAGATCATTCAATCATCTAAACTCAAGATACAATGATAATACAGTGATAAGTGTTTATTGATGGTATTTTTGGATGTTGATGTTTTGGATATGAATTTTGATTTAAAAATGTAAGTGTTTGAAGTGTATCTGTTATTGTTCCATATCAATAAAACATGCAGGGTATATTTCTTGCAAAAGAGACTTTTTTTCTTTAAATTAATTTTAAATGCTTACACATACACATACATTACATGTCATCAAAGGAAATATACCATAAAAGAGAATTAAATCTCATTTGCCAAGAAATTGAATCTTAAGAGAAGGTGGAATGTGTAGCATAACATTAACCTCAAAATATTCAGCCAAAATAACTCAAAAAGGTCTTTCATGGCTAGGCCTATCTCCATTAAATCTGGCCCTGTAATTTCATTTACAATTTATAGAGAATTTTGAAATTGTGAGAACGTCAAAGAAACCCTTTGAATCTTGGATAATTGAAAACAGTTTGCTAAGTTTTACCACAGTGCTGCAAAAATCAAACTACGTACTTACTTTTGAAGTTACAATAGGGATCTCTAAGCTGTAAATTCCAACAGTGGCTTTGGAAAAAAGTACCATGCAAAAGTCTTGAGACACAATTGATATACAATTTTAAAAAATGGTTGTTAATGTAACAACTGCGGTTGCAACCTCATTTCCCCTCTCGTCTCAACATTCCACTTAACATCCAGCATCAGCAGTATTCTAACCACCAGCGTGATCATCTATCATCATCTGCACCTGTCTCTCACTGGTTCATGCATTCAGTTAGACTTTTTATGCTTGAATGATTCATAGGTCACTGTGTGGCTTAACAAACAAACTAACAAACAAACAACCAATGAAAAAAAATCTCCAAAACTGGTCAGGTACAAGGACTGAAAAAAGAGCCAAAAAGTCCTTCAGGGTACTTGGAGAACTATTACTCAAAACTACATAAACAAATACAAGAAAATCTGCCTCTTTGGAAGCAACATATGGAGAAAATAGGGCTGGCTCAACACTTTTGCACAGAACCCTATGCAGTGGAAGTATTTTAATTAATTACCACTAAAAACTAATAGCACTATTGTGGAGGAAACCTGAGGCCAAATGCAATTTTGGTGCTGATGTGCTGCGGATCACAAAACACCAGTTACATCCAAAGCGTCAGAGTTGAGACTTATCAATTTATAAAACCTAGCTAGTTTTAAGCATTAATCCATGTGTTCTCTTTTGGTGTTTTTTTTTTTTCTTTATTTATAATTCCCAGGGGAGCATTTAAATATTAAGGTATAGATTAGATTACCACAATGCCAGATACTTTGCCAGTGGAACTGCTTCACTGGAGCAGATTTAGAGTAATGAATCCACTTTAAAGGGAAGATGAGAAGTTCAAAATGGCCACCTACTGCTTTGGCCTTTTGTTACTATGTGTAAGGCAGCAGAAGATAAGGTTTCATTCCGTGTGAAGACAGAACTGTAGAGCCGAACTGTACACTGTAGTGGAATTTGGTTTCAGGTCCTCCTCCTGCAATTTTCCTCTTATGATTTTAAAGAAATAAAAATGTTTTAACAATCATTTAGAAATACCTTAATTGAGGGCACATCTATTGTAAGATGTTATACAGGTTGGGGTCAACTGAAGATAGCATGAAAATTGAATTTTAGGCAATATTGGATAACGTATTCATAGATTTTACTGCCCTACAAGGTTTACACTGGTGCTCAACATTTTAAAAGTAATTTTAATTTATCTTTTATGCCTAAAATATCTTATTTACATACTTTTTAAAATTAGGCTAGAGCTATTCTAAAAAAAAAAGACTTGAACAAAGCACTTACTAGTGGATTACAGTTAATACTGGTTTATATTACCAGTCAAAAAGGTTTGGACACACCTTCTAATTATGTAGTCTTTCTTGATTTTTATTTCTCTAAATTGTGAAATAATGCTGAAGACATCCAAAATATGCAATAATCTCCTTTGAACAGATGATATTGAGATGTGTCTGCTACTTATGTTCTGTAAAGCCTTCATAACGGCTCTAATCTGAGGTTCTGTTTGTTGATTGACTCTTTAATGACCTAATGCCATATTTGTTATTTCATCGTTTTGAAATATCTAGTATTGTTCTAGAAATTTGAAAATAAATATCCAACCATATCCAACCATACGACTGGTGTGTCCAAACTTTTGACTGATACTATCCTAAATCTCCTATGACTGTGAATAAATGAAAAAGTGTAAATAACTCATGCAATGTCAGGTAACTAACCACACTTTGTCTGTTTCTTTAAGGCTAACGAGGAGGAGGCTCGGCTTGCATCCATGCCTGCTTGGAGAAGGGACATCATGAAGAAAAAGCTGGATGAAGAAAAGTGAGTAAAAGCACATACATTCTGGAATATTCTGCATGACTTCTACCACCAATATTATATAAAAAACATTAGGAGGAAAAAAAGTGATGATGCAAATTTAGATATTCATAAGTAAAAAGAATGTGATCTTATCTGTAGTCTAAATAGAGTTACATGTAGAATTCTTAAAAAAGAATTTAATGTTAAAGGCTTATTAAATATAAGGTGGATGGATGTTAACATTTGCAGAAAAAGAATTTTGATAAAGAATTTGCTGGAAAACTATATTTTGCATGAACTATTGCAGGGGAATTTCACAAATTAGTGTTTATGCTCTCTGCCAGAATATTGAATATCTGTGTATAGTGTTTTTCACTTAGGTTAGTGCATTCACTTTAATTCATAAATGTCTCATTTTCTAATGTCTCTTATGTACCACCTGGATGGGCAGGGAGCAGAAAAGGTAAGCTAGTCACAGGAAAGAGGAGTGATTAATATACTATTATCTTGTTTGTGGCTTTTTTTTTTTCTCGGCATAATTATATTTTAATGAATATAATTTAATATGCCACCAATCTCTCTCTCTCTCTCTCTCTCTCTCTCTCTCGCGCCCTCTATCTATCTATCTGTCTATCTATCTATAGATAAATAGATAGATAGAGAGAGAGAGAGGTTGGCCCAAAATCTGGCTCAGTAGGGAAAATGTTATAAATTACAGCAGATAAACCTAAAATGCAAAAGGTGCTCAGATTCACAGCTCTCTGTCACGGCACATGTGTATATGCTGAATACAAGAATGTTCAACATTTCTAAATGTATCAGTACTAATCTGGTTACATGCAGTAATTACTTCCTTTTTTAGTGCAACAATTGTTCTGGGGTTCTGATAAATTACTGACATAAGATGACCACAAAGAAAAATGTAATAGGTGGTAGGTCTCATTTACATTTACGCATTTGGCAGATGCTCTTATCCAGAGCGACTTACAAAAGTCTATTTGTGTAGAGTCTTTGACTCTTTCAGTATCATCTTTTAGTTAATTTCAAAGCCATCTTTGGTCTGGGAAAAAAAATCTTTAATTCATGTAAGGAAGAATCCAGAAATTTGGGCCACACTGTGTATTCATAGGTTTTTGCTATTATACACTGACATTTGGGTTTAAGATTAAAAAATGACATGATATTTTAGGGTTTCAGTTTTCATCTCCTATTTTAATCTAAACATGTTAAACAACTTTTAATATGACACCTTTTGTTTGAGCCCACCCATTTTTCGAATGAGCCAAATATATATGGAACATTTGGAAGAAGAAAAAAAAGAAGAAGCCTTATTTGTCACATATATATATCATAGCACAGTGAAATTATTTTCTTCATACACTGCAGCTTGTTAGAAAGGTGGGGTCGAGTGCAGGTTCAGCCATGATGAGGTGCCCTTGGAGCAGAGTGGCTTAAGGGCTCATGGGCCAAACAGTAATCCAGAGCCATGACCCACTGAGCTACTGCTGCCATTTTGTGACTGACAGGTGTTTATTGTTGTCTAGGTGTGCCCTGTTAGATTGTTTGAACTAATAGTATATCTGAATGTCTACACTTTGTTTGGTTGCAAGTGAAAACACTTGGTATATAAGGAATAGCCAATATGAATACCAGAGAGCTGTCTAGGGGAGAAAAGCAAAGTATTTTGGAGCTGAATAAAAAAGAAAAATCAGATCCATGACATAAGAATTGGCCAAGCAAGTACAAAAATTTGAAATGATCTGGAAGGTAAAAACCATTAACCAGGCATTGAACAGGTTGGTCAAGGAAAAGGACAAAAAAGGACTTCATCAGGGGGAAAAAGTTGAAAAAGGTTTTAGACTGACCAAGTCAATTGGCAGACCTTAACCCAATTGAGCATGCATGTCGTCTCAGGAGTTTGGTAATGTCAGTAGGTCTACGGCTTCATGCAGTTATTGCAAGCAAAGAATGCAATTAAATGTTAAATATTTTATCAAATTTCCTTTTCACCAAAATAAAATAAAAAATTAGGTGCCTTTTTCTAGCTAACACATCTAGATTTAAATATTAAGAAATGAAAGCTGAAATTCTAATCTGTTGCCTCATATTGACTTTTTGAACTTATTATTTTGTTTGTGTGAGTGGATGGGTGTTGTGTATAAATACATTATGCTGAGTTGTTGCTATGCTGTTGTTGTTGGTTTTTTGTCCTTTGTGTGTTGACCTTCTTGTGTCTCTGATTCCTTTTGCCATGGTAGGAAAGAAGAAGAGCGAATGAAGACTGAGAAGGAGAACGAAGAGAAGTTGGAGCTGGAACGGCTGCGCACATTAGGCTATGACGAGACCAAGCTGGCGCCGTGGCAGCGGCAGGTCATTTTAAAGAAAGGCGACATCGCCAAAGAGTAGTCTGTCCCCATTCTGTTTTACACGCATCTCTGTCCTTCCGTCACCCGCAGGACATCGCATTAACCACAATCCATCAGCTCTATCCGTCATACTGAGGGGCTCAGCACAAAGCATGGCTGTTTGAATTCATCCAGCTACAGATTTGTCCAGGACTGTTTATGGATCAACTCTTTATATCAACAATTATGTGTAATTCTAAAAGCTTATAATTCATTAGCGATCCTTTATTTGTGCGCCTGTAGATTTATTAAAAAAGAAAAAGAAAGAAAAAAAAACATTGTTAGCATGTCAGCACTAATATTACAAATTCATACAATATTTCAATGCAGCTAATGTCTTCATATTTCCACAGTCAAAGTATTTTTATGTCTAGAAAGAGCAATTATAATGTATAAACATTTTCATTTTTTCTACCTACCAATCATTCTATAGGAAATTTGAATACAGCATATTAATTGAACTGATCCTGACATGAAACTACACGCAAGTGCACAGAAACAATTATTTTAAGAATGATTTAAATGCTTTTGGCATATGATATAAAAATATATATATTATGGACTTTTGAGCATGTGTTTTACTTAATTTAATTAGCAATCATCCAATTTATTAATAGGATTCGTAATTATTATCATTCTTTTTATTTGTTTTTTTTTAATACAGTTATGAAAACGTGAAATTGTCCATACTTCCCTGTAACAATAGCATTGACCATATTTACAATTTCAATAATGAACAGAAAATTAATTAATTAATTAAAATTTACTCTAGGAGAAGATTGTATTTAAACACATGGGCAGATTAAATGAATATGATTATACTTTATTCTGTTACCACTCTACATTCACTTCATTTTTTTTTTAAATGGATGATTATGATGACGTACATCCATTTTAATTAGCACACTTTCTTCTCACTGCATTTTCTCATACCAGTAGACCATCCCTTGGAGCTTGGAAAAAGTGCCGGACGTGTCTTTCTGAATGTCTGTGTAAATATGTGATGTCTGTTCTGTGTCATAAAATGTGTGATAGTTAAATGTGGTGTATTTAAATTTTAGAGTGTATATTTTTTTCAAGTGTAAAAAAATATTGTTTTTCTCATACAATTATGTGCAATGCATGCAATATTTGGTTTAACTTCATTTGATGCCATATTGATGTTTAAAAAAAAGTTATACACAAACACAATTGCCATTAGAAGATTTTCTATTTATGAATAATGTAAATAGTTATTTTGCGGAAAAAGATTCTGCTGCCCTTTCGTTGCTTCATCAAGGTTCAGATTTCCATTAAGCTTCATCAAAGTTCTTCCTCGTCCTTTGCTTGCAATGATTTATTAATGTAAACCATCATCATCAGAAAAATCATGTAGAAAAATAAAATCATTTGATTTCTTGGAAGTTCATGGTGCCGGATTTGAATTTATCAAAATGTCCTGCTTGGAAATTCCCTATTATGTAATAAAAGGCATAATTTTTAAGGTATACTTTTAGTTATGCAATTATTATTTCTTTTTTAGTTAGGTGGCATGGTAGTGCAGTGTTTAGCACTACCATGCCACATCATAGCTCCAAAGTTCTAGTCACTCTGCATGGATTTTCTGTACAACACTCTGACTGCATTTTTGTCTGTCCATGGAGTCCTGTGATGGATTGCCATCCCATCCTAGATGTATTCTAACTTCACACCCGGTTTCACACCTAAGACAAGGATAACCTGGTTATTGACAATTAATATATCAGCAGAAATAAACTCTAGAGACTTTTCCCTTTATCTTGTACTTAAGCAGAATATATACAGACAAGGGTGAGTCAGAAAATATCTGCACTCTAGTTATATCAAAACCTCTGCTGGCTGTTTTATCAGTGCTTTCCGTTCAAGGCTATTATCTGTGTTCCTTCAGTTCATTTGTAACTGTGGTGTGAGGAAAAATGGATGCCACATTTGTGATTAGAATAAAAGAAGAGCAGCATATAGCGATAAATTTTTTTGTGGTCTGAGGGTGTTCCTGGTGCCAAAACAACTCATGTAAGAGCATAAACTGTATTATCTAGAAGCAAAATTTGGAATTTTGATACTCTAAGGAAGGTGAAAGTTTTTTAAAGAGAATCATTACTGATGACGAGACATGGATTTATCACTACAAGCCTGAGAGTAAACGGGGGCGTATGGAACGGAAACATCCTCAATCAACTTATACTGAAGAAAAGGTTCAAAAGTCAACTGGAAAATTGATGCTTACAGTTTTTACAGGTATTCTCAATAGCCAGTATTGGAACAATATCAGGAAAAAGTTAAACAATTAACAGTGTTTGTTACAGTGAGATGCTTTTCAAACTTTTCGTTTAAACTTTGGATTAAACGTAGAGGACTGCTGTCCAAGGGCATTGCCATCTTGCATGACAATGCACATCTGCACTGATGCACATCTGTTCCTGCTCACACTGTCGACACTCTGCAAAAAACTTTGTTTTGAGGTGCTTAAGCATCCTCCCTATAGTCCTGATCTACCTCAATCAGACCCTGAAAACATCCTTACGAGGATGAAGTTTCACTTCTGATGACAGTGTGTGTGTGTGTGTGTGTGTGTGTGCAAAAGTGAATACACAGCCATAGGTTTATAATAAAATGTATGCATGAAAGTTTATTGTTGTTATATGTTTTCAGACTGGAATATAACCACCTTTAAGCATACCTAGACTTGAAAATTACAAAAAGATAATAGATAAATAAAAATTCAAAGAGGCTGGATTGTTTGTCACTCTGAGGATGGACTGTCTTAGCGATAAATAGCTAGGGACCTTGAAATACCCCTTTCCACCGTAAAACAGAATTATAGTGTCCCCCCCCCCCCCCAAAGAACCTATAGGCTATTTGACCACCAGATGGCGCTATGCGAGCTTCTCTACAGTGAACAGCCTTAAAGTTGTTGTTGGTCTTTCGGCAGCCTTAAAGTATGGTAATAATTATACTAATGACCTTCAGATTCCTTGGAGCAAAGAAAGCGACAGAATATCGCAGGGTTGGAGAACAACTCATGTTGATATTTTAAGGCAGATGAAGTTGTATAAAGTCAGTTTGTTTATGAACATGTTTAATTCTTGGATGATGAAGCTTTTGAGTAACATGAACGTCCTCACGCGCGGGGTTGTGGGCGTGGCCTTCACACCTGTGTTCGTATATCCGGGAAACCCTGAGTTTGTTCGTCGGTTGAATGTCTTTCAGTGTTAAAGGTAAACTTTTATCATAGTTATTTTATTTTATTGTTATTAACTTGTAGCTGAAAAGTCAAAATAATTGAGGATATTTGCTCTTGAGTAGTTTCTGAAGACATTTGTGAGGTTATTTTGTTTTGTGCTAAAGCGAGTCTGTGTATAATCACACCTGAGGAAAAGTTTGACGCTAATGTCGCAACATTTATGCTACAAGTGGAAAAAAAAAAACTAGACAAAACAAAAAGTTTCACAGTGCTGCCCTTCAACTGTTTATTATCAGCTACCACTTTATTTTAGTCAGGAAATTTGTAAACGTATACAGATATTTCTACATTATGGAAGGATGTTAGTGTTTGTTTGTTTGTTTGTTTTTAAATCTGTCCAAACTAGGAGGCTTAGTACTAGACTTAGTGACATGCAATGCTGTTTGAAAGTGACCAGGATAACAGTATGGTCCATGTGCATTATTGTGATCAGTTAGATTTTTCATGCTTATGCACACTTGATTCAAGCTCCCTTATTATTCCTTCACTCAAGGTTGTTGTTATGTACACTAATTCTAAATAAATCTTGCGTTACTGTCAGTTTAACCCCAATTGTGGCGTTTGAATTCAGTTTTTAGCTTCCTTTTTTTTTTTTATTGTATTGAGTAGACGTTGACGAGGTCTAGTTGCTGCATTGCATCTATGATTTTAATTTAATTTCAGAACTCCATCAGACCTGTTTATGATATGTTTCTGATTTATTTACACTCTAACTTATCCAGCTTGTTAAATATTATAGATATTGTGAAAACAGCATGAAAACATGGCCCCAGATTTCAGGAGCTTCACATGCTCCCGAAGGATGGAGTGCCTGCTCACTTTTCTATTATATTTTTTATCTGCATGTATTGTCAGGCTAGATTAAGATTATTTGAACAATGCAGCTCAGTAAACAACAGTCAGAACCGGCTTTAACACAGGTTTGATTGCGTTTTGACTTAGAAGTCTTGTTGCCCACCACCAATCCAATCCCACCCCACCCTTCTCTGTTCCGACATGCAGGTTAAGACAGTGGCCTGCTGACAGCCCCGAGCAGATGAAACCATTGCAACAAAAACTCTTCAGCGCTTCCCTTCCAAAGTAAAACAGGTCCACCATGTCACACAGACAGTCCCAGGCGCCCAAGGGAGACAAGTCGCCTCTCCTTCTGGACAACATGCTTTCCTCCCAGCTTCATCTTGAGAGCCAGGCTGATAGTTCACCCTCAAGCAGAGACCTCACTGTACCTGAGCAGCCTTCACGGACTCCTGTAGTCCTCAGCACTCAGAGTGAAGCTGCTCGGAAGCTGGGAACTCAGCAGCTCATCCCCAAAAACCTGGCCGTCACCAGTCGACCAAAGAACCGCCACCACACCACGGTGGTCACGCTGCCGGTGGCACGTGAGGTCCAAAAGAACATCCAGCGTTTCTCTCATGATCCTGAAGTGTCCTGGGATGACTATGACAGTGATGATGGTGGCTTGCGCAGGAACCGCAGGAACAAGTCGTACCGAGCTGCCGTCACCAGCCTCGATGCAGAAGTGATCTGGAAACAGGACCTGCTCCAGCCTGTTAGTGAGGAGAAGGAGAAGGAGAAATCACCTAGCCCAGTAATTCCCAGCCCAGGACGCAAAGTGAGCCTAGTTATGACTTGGTTTTTTCTTGTAAAAAGCTCTTACCTGGTTTTCTTATAATGTTTTTGAACATCTAATGACGAGTTTAGTTTTGTGTGTTGTGAAGATTTTATACCATAGTTACAGCACATGACTGGGCGCTATTCAGAAGAGATTCATGCATGTGACTAAAATAGAGGTGTGTCTTAGTTACAGTTGATTTTTGACCACCAGTCAGTTCGATTGAGGAGCAGTACTGCAATTTCACTCAAGATTAATAAAGATTTCTCACCTTATCTTACCACTGACTAATTTTTAGCTCAACTTTACAATATACTTTATATTTTGCCCTGTAAATACTCTTAATGCTTCTGGAGGTCAATATTAAATGTGCCCTTACTACTTATTATCCCTTATAAATGCACATTGCTTTTTATCTTCAGTTAGAAGTCTTTTCAAGACTCTTTTCTTGCGTGTAAACACATCTTAGATCAAGAAACTATTAGAAGTTTGTTTCATTTATTTATTTATTTGAATGCTTAAAGGTAAGTTGCTTGTGTTAAAAGAAGGTGATGCTGGTCATTTGCATATTCTCAAAGCCCTTGATTTAAGTGTGTGTTTGTGTGTGTGTGTGTGTGTGTGTGTGTGTGTGTGTGTGTAAAACCAGTCTCTAAATTGGCTGAACTTTCTCTGCGTAAATATAGGGGGGATTTTTGGTCTTAAGTGATCAACTTTGAATATGACTTTTAATGCATATACAGGTTGTGAAAGCAAGAATCACGCTTTCACAACTGATGGCTAATAAAACTGATGGTTTAAACTTATTGGTTTTCCTCTTGACCTAAATTTACATTTTGGTTTTAATTTAATCAAAAGCTCCAAACTAATAACTGTCCTGTTTATCTTAGTTTTTAACAGTATACACACTACTCATGAAAATAGGCACACAAAACTGATTGATTCCAGTCATGTTGCAGAATAAAACAGTGATTCACTGAGCGATGATCCAATAGAGTGACTTAAAACACATGAGAATAATCAGTTTGTCATGGAAAATTTATAATGCTGAGTCAATGATTGACTTTGTGAGAGCAAGGAATGCTTGATTGTGTCACAGCAGCTAGACTGCTAAATAAAATAAATCAGGTTCAATATGTATTTGTTGTGCATCCATCCATATTTTAAATGAATTTTAATGACTGGCCATGCAAATCTGTGCCAGATGTTATTGAAATCTCCCATGAGCAGTTGTCACACCAAGAAGCTCATTACATTCCACAGGGATAAGATCATGTTTCACCTCATTTCTGTTCTCTCTCTCTTTCTCAGAGAACCTTGGGTAGAAAAAGGAACCAGAAGATTGGTGGATCCTTTAAGGATGGTATGAGACTAAACACAGTGCAGGAATGGTTGTGATTTTGACATTCATTGCATTCTTCAGTTCATTCAAAGGGGGATGTGCTCATGGATGCTGAGACATTAAAGTTAGATCATTGTGTCTGATTTTTAAGCCACAAGCTAAACTTGTAAATTTATATACACATCATCTATTTTTTGCCCTTTAGTATTCCTCCTTTAGTATTAATATTAGTTATAAGCAAGTGGAGATAACCTGATCCACGATCACTGTCGTCTTGCCACAGATCCACGGTTATACCAGGAGATCAAGGAAAGAGGTCTCCAGTCAAACAGCCTGGGACCTGATGATGATGATTTCAGCCAGATGCCAGAGGAGGACCAGGGCATTGTTGTGAAAAACTACAAGGCAGCATACATGACCTGGAGCCAACTTCCCCAGGTAAAGAAGAGACCAGAAGAACCAAAAAGAACAGCTGAGTAAAAGAAAAATGTTAAAGCACAGTAATGGACGTCATAGATCTGTGGCTTAGGTGGTTGATGATTGTCATCTTAAAACATGCAGGTGATTGAGATTAGATCAATTACATTTGGTAAGGTCTGGAAGAGCCTGGATTTGTGTTGTGACTCTAAAGACACTCATGTTTTTCAGCTGTTATAACCTTTAGGGTAATTCCGCAAACATTCTCAAACCTCCTGATGTGGCTAAAGTTATTTTTACTTTGTAGCTCTTGAGCAATAACTTGTATCTTGACTTTACATAAACAAGATAAACAATTGTGAAATTCTTAAAGTAATCACAGTATCTGATCTGGCCATTGTACTTCATAAACCCATGGTTTTTATTAATTTTTAATTTTTTAAATTTAAACCTAACAGGTTAAGGAGATGGGCGTTCTAGAGTCTATTACACCCGAGGAGCGCAAGCGGCAAGAGGTAACAGATGTAGAAAAAAATGTATTGTTGAAATTCACAGGGAAACATTTGCTATAATTATTTTTCACCCTAAAGAGTAATGTGTTCTGTATTTTAGGATGTTTAAGTTATACAAAAGTCCCAAGTGTTTCTAAGCTATTTATACTACTGTTTGATGGATCTATTACACGAAGCCTGTGGTCTCCTGCAGTAGAGCATACTAGTACAGAACATCTTGTTGGTTCTGTACCAGTATGCTGGTCAAGATATTGTTTCTTGATCTTATGATCGAAGGCATCCTGCCGTTGATTTATTGGGATAGAGGTCAGGAAAGTCAAACAGTCATTTTGTAATGCAGAATAACTGTCAGAAGTTGGGACTATCAGGTTTGTGCCATAGTGTCACTAACGACTTCATTCCAGCAGCAGCTTTCTGTTTTGCTTTTCAAGGCATAATGGAATGCACAGGAAGCTAGTCGTAGCCATTTTCTATCCTTGAATAGAAAGCCTTTAAACGTATGAAGTCATAATGCACTACCTTTTATAGGCATGTAGCTAGCTGCGCCCTTCATTGAAAATGAAAGTTTAAAAAGATAAAAACAGAGTTAACACTAAGTCTTAATTCTGTTTGAAAACAAACTGACAATGAAATAGACTTTAAAAAGGTTTTAGTTTTTTGGTAGCATATTGGCTGTTGATATTAATACATTAATATTGTCAGTAATAACGAAACAGTTTTATTGACCTGACTGAGTAGCAGGGACTTTCACATGTGATAAGGCTAAAATGTTGGCTTGGCTTGTGGCAGTTAAATGTCTGGTTTGTGAGTGAAGACTCACTGCTGTGTACATATCAAGGTCCACTTTGTACACACACCCAGCACAGCCACACCCTGTTATCCTATTCGTGACACACCATGTTATGTATGAAGTCAGGTGCTTGTAGTGTTTTCATATATTTTGTACACATGTGGTTTCCTTTGAATGCCACATATCATTTTAAAGAGAATCTATTTATGGGATACATGTAAAATAACACTTGATTTTGACTGTGCTCCATGCATTCAAACTTACAATCATTTCTATGGACATAATGTACAGTATAGTAATACGTTTAATAGTGAGGGTAACCTCCAACTCCATTAAAGGTAATATAGTCAACGTTTAATCTTAAAACATGTAAAACATTTTTTAAATATTCCAGAATTAAGATCCAGACTTGAAATTTGTGCTAGATGTATCTAAATGCTTGAATTCAGAGGATTACTCATATAGCCAATAGACTATAGAAAAAGATGGCCAGTGTTAACAAAGAAAAAAGAAAAAAAAGACGTCCTTCTGCAATGGTATTGTGAACCTAACTGTTGAGCTACCATTGCAGGCAGTTGTCCGCATATTTGTCTCAGTCTTTCCAACCTGCATATGTCTGTGTGTTCATCTAGGCCATTTTTGAGATTATGACATCCGAGTACTCTTACCTGCACAGTCTGGGCATCCTGGTACGACATTTCAAAAGCAACGAGGCTTTGAGGAAGACTTTGACCGCAACCGAACACCACCATCTTTTCTCCAATATTGCGACAGTACACAGCCTCAGCAAGCGGTACAACATTGAAAATACAACAACTTCCACACTTCACCAAATAGGTTTTTTCAAAGACACTATTTGAGATGCATTCCTATGCATTCAGGGCCAGTATCATCCATACTTTTTGCCTCATACACAGTATATACACAGATACAGGTCAGGGGCTTGAGGGACATCAGCATGAGGGACAGTGTGATTTCAGTGACTTTGAGGTTGCCATAATTGTTGGAGCAGATGGGCTGGTTTGAGAATTCCAGAAACCGCTGCTGCTCTGAGATTTTCACAGAATGGACAGGTGAGCGTGTGTTCGCTGCACCATCAGGTTCTTGATTTTCTGTCTTTTTTTTGTGAAAAAGTGGTTCCTTGAGTTACCATGGCATCAGGTTAAAACATTTTGTTACAATTTTTTTCCTTTCTGATCTAAATGGCATTAACACCCACTGAGTTTCTTTTTCCCTGTACGTTGACCTTGGCTAATTCTCACCACCTCATCTTTTCACTGGGAGGTTGTAACACACTCAGAGAGAAATGTGCTATCTGACCCTTTCCACAAGCTCTGGAAAACAACAATTGTCTAGTTCACCCTGATTTAATTGAGGAAAGCGAGTATACTAATCTCTGGATGATATTGTTTTCCAACCAAAAATGCTAGTTTGTTTGTTTGTTTTGTGTAATTTCTAGCAACTATTATGCATCTTAATCTAAGGTGATAAGCATTTTCTGAAGTACTTGAACCACAACTCAACCAGAACTTGATCCACTTCAACAGATCATTAATAAATTTGTAATAAATTTTTGAAAGGGCTTTATCTGACAATATAGCTCAACTTACCCAGACTTCGGAGTTTACTACAGTTACAACATTCCAATGGTTCTCATTTTGTGTTTATGTAAATACATTGCAGATATCACTCATTATATAAACAAATATTAATTACAGTGAAACCTCAGTTTTGCGAGCGTTCCGCAAGACGAGCAAAGAATTTTTTTTTTTTTTATAAATTTTGACTTGAAAAACGAACAAGTCTTGGTTAACAAGTACCGAGTATCATGCATCACGCATGCGCTTCTTGTTTTGACGTCGAGCGTCCCGTGATCACAACTGAGCCAGTGGTTTTTCTGTCGCACGTGCTGCGGAATTTTGGGTAATTGCGGGTCCCCTGCTGTGTCTTAGTGTCTTTTACTGGTATAATCAACATCCGTCACGTGTGTACTGTTTACTATAACACTGTGACCATGTGTGTGTGCGTAAAACATATTTTATGTCTGTATGCGTGTGTACAGCGCGCATGTAAAGCAAAAGCAAGACTCATTAGAGAGGTTAAAAATCCATTTTCTCTCTCTGTATCAGCCTGCTCTTTGTGTCTGTGCACACACACACAGACCCCTCCTACTTTCGCCTTCACACACTCACACACACACACACTCTCTGCTCTACACAGAAACCCTTATCTGTCACGATTCTTTTCAAAGGTAAAGTGCAGGTTAATTTGTTTTATTTTTACTTTACAGCAGTGATTCCGTTAGTGTGTCGCTTAATCGAGTGTCATTAGAGAGATTTCTTGTTTATTTTTCCGACAAAATAGTGTTTCTGTTGTGTGTGCGCGCGTGCGCGAAAAGAGTGGAGGAAGGGTATCTGTGTAAGACGAGAAGGGGGAGAGGGGTCCTTACTTTAGCTTCACACACACACACACATACACAGCGCCTGCGCGCACAAACGGAAACACTTATCTGTCGGGATTTATTTTTACTTCCTTTTACGGTAAAGTGAAGTTTAATTTGTTTTATTTTTACTTAATATTTTGTGTTAATTATTTTAATGTATTTATTTTTTTGGGACTGTGGAACGAATAATTTGAGTTTCCATTATCTTTTATGGGAAAATTCTATTTGGTTTACGATTGTTTTGGAATACAAGTCTGCTTCCGGAACGAATTGTGCTCGTTATCCAAGGTTCCACTGTACTTGCATTTTGTCTGCTTTAGAACTGAATGTGTATGCTTTAATTTTAGGTCCATAGTAAGGCTTGCTGTAGTTTAATAACATTATTAAGTGTTTTTTTTATATCAGAAATCAGCCACATCTCAAAAAAAGTGCATGACTGCAAACAGATGTGAAAACTGGAGAGGAAAAGCAAACAATGATATCATGATGCAGTGGGCAAAACTGTTTTCTTTAAAGCTTTCCAGCGTTTCTAGCTTGTCTTCTAACAGATATTATTATGACATCTGTAAGGTTCTTCTGAAGAAATGATTTGTCGAGACATGTTTGTAAAACTGGTTTTTCCGCTGCACCACTGTAGGGATCAAGTTTCCGAAAATGAGGGTCTTCTTGCACATTTCTTTTTGCGTTTGCCTGAGAAAATTTACAGATTTTCATTAGCACACCAAAAATACTGCACTGCTGTCCTGCAGTTAGGTGGAACGGTATGAAATGTGTCCAGCTTAAGTTATGCTCAGCTGGTTAAGTATGCCTTTAAGAACAGAGCAAGGTTATTCAGAACAGGCTATATAGGGACATGGGAGGGACTATTTTCAAGTTGTTTTATTTTCAGCCTGGGAGTTGTGACATGGGCGGGAAAAATGGAAAGGCGCATACCTTGAGAAAAGACACTGTACATACAGTGCAAGATTACAGTAAAGTAGCTCACAAAGCAGAATATTCTCTAAAAATGTTTGAATAAATTGGTGCAAAAGAATTTAAATAAAATTTTTTATTTAATTTTATAAGATTGTATTGCTACGGTCTGTTAATATAATTTTTTTCCTGCAGATTTTTTGACGATCTTGAAAGGCGTCATCAAATGAATCCTGTCATTAAGGACATCAGTGACATAGTCCAGGACCATGCCACAAATTACTTTGAGCCATATATTGTATATTGCTCCAACGAGACCTTCCAGCAGAGGACACTGCAGAAACTACTGTAAGGATGCACGTGGAAACAGGGCGAGTAGCAACCTTTAGAATGATTACAGATTATAAAACCAAATCTAAAATCCTGCCAAATGCATTAATCATTGAGAAATTGAAATAATATCATTAGGTTTGACATGACATCTTGGCAGTGGTGGAGGTTATGCAGATGTTTATTATTTTCACAAAAAATATAATATGTGAAAGAAAGATATTCAACATGGTGACATCATTATTAGATGCTTGCTCTTTGGCCAAATCCCATTTTTATTTTATTTTCGGTACTCCTGTTTCTCTCCACCTTCCCAAAACTCTTATTGCCGCTACCCCATCGAAAAATGTATACAGCTTTAGTGCTAATCTCTTATTCCCTTTGCTCTCACCTACTTGCTCTGGTATCACTGCATAAGATGAATGGTGATAAAGTTCAGAAATTGCCTAGGGCTTAAAAATTTTACCTGTCTGTATTAACAAATGATGAAAATAACACTAAAATTTACAGGCAAAGGAGAAACGATTGTAATTTAAGAGTGTCGGCCCATGAGAGACCTGTGTTTTTGTCTTTCAGTGCATCTAATACTGTGTTCAAGGAGGTGCTTAAACAAATCGAGAGCAGTCCTGAATGTGGAGGATTACCCATGATCTCCTTCCTCATTCTGCCCATGCAGAGAGTCACCCGTCTGCCCCTGTTGATGGATGTGAGGAACACACACACACACACACACACACACACACACACACACACACACACACACATACATTTTCTCTTTTATTAGAATTTACCTGCACAGAAAAAACTGTACTATTAGTCTGTAGTAGGACTGAAGTTTCTTCTTTCTCTATATACTTATGCAGACCATCTGTCAGAAGACAACCAAGCAAACAACTGAGTACTATTCGGCACGCTGGGCGCTAAAGGCGATCAGTAAGGTGTGACAAAGTTTTTTGAGCTTGTATTTGCTGTTTGACTAATGATGTGTGAATTAATGGTCTGTCCAGGTCAGACTGACGGCTCAATTATAGACACTACTGGTCAAAAGTTTGGACACTTTATAATTCCATAGTGTTTTCTGATTTTTATTTCTTTCTACATTGTAAAAAGAGTGCTAAAGGCATCTAGAATATGCAATGATCTTCTTTAAACAGGTGATATTGAGATCTATCTGCTACTTTTGCTTTGTAAAAACTCTTGAAAGCCTCTAATCCGAGGTTCTGTTAATTGGTGATTTCTGAGGCTGGTAACTCTAATTGAACTTCTCTGCAGCAGGGGTAAGTTTTAGTCTTGCTTTCCTGGGATGGTCTTCATGAGAGCGAGTTTCATCCACGGTGCTTGATGGGTTTTGCAAACACACTTGACCATACTGTTCTTGCAAGAACTGTTCCAGAACAGCTGACGTTTGTGTCTTAAAATAACAACTGACTGTTGTAGTTGTTGTTACTGACTTACATAATACTTTGTGTTATTTCAATATTTTGAAATCTCCAGCAGTGTTCTAGAGTGTAGAAAAATAAATCACTAAACAAAATAGTGAATTAGAGGGTGTGTTCAAACTTTTGACTGTGCATTCGTGCGTGCATGCACTATACTGTGCAAAAGTTTTGGACAGTTGTAAAGAATTTCTGTAAGGTAAAAATGCTTTAAAAATTATATATATTTGTTTTCTTTTTATCAATTTGCAAGGTAAGCAAACAAGAAAAATCTAAATCAAATCAGTATGTGGTGTGACTATCCACTGGCTTCAAACCAGCATCAATTATATACTTGCACAACATCAGAAATTTTGAAGGATCAGTAGGGATTATGATCCTCAAACACAGTATGACTGCAAATCAATTCCCGCTATCCAGTATCACCCAAATGAGGGGCGCCCCCCTGTTGAATCTGGTTCTTCTTAAGGTTTCTTCCCATCTTTTTTATTTAATTTTTTATCTTGCCACCATTGCCCAGGGCATGCTCACCAGGGACAATCTGATCATTTTAATTTATACATATATATATATATATATATATATGTTCTTTTTTTTTTTTTTTATTATTTCTGTAAAGTTTTTTCGTGACAATGACCTGTTAAAAGTGCTATATAAATAAATCGGAGTTGAATTGAATTGATGAACCAATTATATCACGCATGTGCTTATGATCATCAATTTCACATGTATATTAAAATACAGTCGCTAACTGAAACAGTAGAAGGCTTAAAATTTGGTTAGGAACAGCCAAACTCTGCTACTGCAGTGAGGTTGTAGAAGACGATTTTATGGCAAGACTGAGCACAAGATCTGCATTAGTAAGGCCTCTCCCAGACAACGATTTCAAAGCACACTGGGGTTTCGTGTGCTAAGCGTAAAAAAAAAAAAAAAGGGTAATGTTAAGGAACGTAGATGGAGTGGTCGGCCAAAGAAACCAAATGCAGCAGATGAAAGACACATCATGCTTATTTCCTTTGACATGGGAAGATGTCCAGCAGTGCCATCAGCAAAGAACTGTCAGAAACCACTGTGACCCAGGTACGCCCATCTACTATTCTGAGAATTCTGGCCCGAAGTGGTCTTCATGGAAGCATTGCAGCCCAAAAGCCATTCCTCTGACATGGAAAGAAGGCTAAGCAACTCAACCTGTGCACAAAGTTATAGGAACTGGGATGGAAGAATTGATGGCAATTCTGGTTTTGTAGGCAAAGGGCAGTAACACCAAATAATGATTTCTCTTCATTCACTTTCAATTTTGTTAACTGATGAGCATAAACTAATAAAACTTTTTCATTTTTGAACGCATTCTTACTTTCACAGCATTTTTTTCCCCCATACCCACCTAAAACGTTTGCACAATTCTACACACACACACACACACACACACAGTTAAGTGTTTAAAAAAGTACTGTAAGTGCAAGCCAAAACCGATTAAACACTTTTAACTGTGTGTGTGTGTGTGTGTAGAATTGTGCAAACGTTTTACAGTACTTTTTTAAAGTCACTGATAAAATCAATGCAAAGTGTGCTTTAGAGTAATTTGATTGCTTGTTTCCTTCTCAGCTGGTAAAGAGCTGTAATGATGGCGCCAGGAGGATGGAGCGCACCGAGCAGATGTACACCATCCAGAAACAGATGGATTTTGGAAAGATTAAGGTCTCTGCTTGTGTACTTCAGCCATATCTAAACAATTTTAAATCACGTTCCTTTCATATTTATTTGTGAAATGTATGGTCACAAAACTACAGCGTAGTGACTCTTTGTAAATTCATCTGTAGTTTTATAAATCATTAAGAGCAAGTGTATTAGTAATTGAGAACATGGCTATAATTACAAACATTGATTGTGATGTAACCAAGAACAATGATCTCACCGAGACTTGCTGGTTCCTGTTCTTTTGCTTTAGCCATTCCCATTAATCTCATCCTCTCGCTGGCTGCTTAAGAGAGGTGAGCTAGCCGTGTACACGGAGGAGCTCGGGATCTTAAAGAAGGCCTTCAGCCATAAGAGCTATTATCTCTTCCTGTTCAACGATGTGCTCATTGTCACCAGGAAAAAAAGGCAGGTCTACCCATTTTTTTTACTACCCTACACCACCCCCACATTACATACAGCTATCCATTCATAAACACTGATTACAGTGGATTTCTTAAGAATTAAGGATTTCTTCCTTAACAAATATTTATTTATTTATCGGTTTATTTATTGTGTTGGAGAGACATTTGTAGTGAAGCAGCTATCTTGCCTTATCTTGCTATCTTATCTTAAAATATCTCTAGTGGGTACACAGTACAGGCATATCAATCTTTATCGCAGAACTGCTTTCAAGCTTGAAGGATAGTTGGGGTAAATTATATAGTCAAGGTTTCTTTTCCACTTTAAAGATAAATTGTAAGAACACCTAGTAATGAACATAAATGCACTTTACTAATTTAACATTTAGCATGTTTTTTCTAACTGCCATATCAGTTATGGCAGGAAGACAGCAGCCATTTTTTGAGTGAGGCAGAAAGGGTGACAGAAATATGGATCGGGAACAGTAGATGTGGGAAAAGACAGAAAAATGGAAGGAGAGCGAAGGGGACGGCTTAAAAGACGTTCTCAGGCAAAAAAGGACAAAGACACAGTGGTGGGATCTGATGAACACGGGTAGAGTCGGGCAGGCAGAAAAAGAGAGAGAGAGACTGACTGTGTCTCTGTTTCTGCCTCAGGCTGTCCATTATTTGTGTAAATTACATGAAGTTACAAGCTGGAGACGTCTATAACGCAAGACAAAGCTCACAGTAGGGTAAAGGACACTTGATTTTGCAGAGCATGGCTTACATTCCTATGCAACTCTTAAACATGTGGTGTTTGTGTCAGGCAGAGGAGTTCAGTCATCAGTCAAACTCCAGCAATCCAGCCCATACAATGCTCTTATCATGGTGGTTATGTACTATCATGAGTAAAATGATTATCATGGTTATTTAGCTTAAATAAACTAAATCAACCAATTATTCATCCAGTGTTGTCTGTCTACATTGCAATAAATTATAGAACAGACTTCTCTGTGCAAATAAATGTAGGTCAATGTGAATTGCATTGCATATGTCAGTGATGGGTCTAATTCTGTGTGTGCAGTGAAGAAAGCTACGTGGTGTTCGACTACGCCACTCTAGAGAACGTGGAAGCTGAGGAGGCGCAGGCTGACAGGCCCTACCTGAGGCTGGGGATGAAACCCAACAGTGAGGGGCGCTGTGAGCACATGGCTCTGGTGGCTGAAAACAAGTAAGACTCGATACATGTCTGCAAGGCCATCTGCTGGTGGAGATGAACCACTTTGTGTGTGTGTGAGAGCATGCAACTTATTCTGGGCAAAAATGATGGGAGGAACCCTGCATTTTTTTTTTTCTTAAATCAGCATCTCTACAAGTATGCCAACCATTCCATTCCAGTGTCTATTGAATTTTAACACAAACATACATCATTCTGCTCTCAGGTACTAATTAGGTGATCACCTAAGACAAATCTTTTTTAACAAGGTATAAAATCGACTTCTGTGATCACTTTATTTTTGCTCTGTGACCAGCTGGATGAAATAAACAGTGCTAGTATTACCTCAATGGGAATTTGAACTTTAGAAAAGAAAAACAGCACGCAAGAACAAGGTCAAGTAGCAGAGACTGTGGACAACAAAGGTACAGACTTGCAGAGGGTGAAAACAAAATCTCTACTGACAGGGATGAACTTATTCGAATGTCACTCAATGTAGGATGACATCAAGTGACTTTCAAACTGAAGCTGGGTTAAAGTGCAGTGAGGAGGGTTCAAAACAGGCTTCTAGTGATGGGGCTGAAGTCATGTAAAGCCAGAAAAAGCCCTTCATCAATTACCGGCAAAGAAGAGCCAGGCTGAGATTTGGAAAAAGATCACGAGAATTGTACTGTAGAGACTTGGAGTAAGGTGACCTTCTCGAACAAGTCCAGTTCTCAGCTTTGGCCAACACCTGGTCATCTTATGGTTATACAGAAACCAGGAGAGGCCTTACAATCCGCAGTGTCTTTCGCCAATTGTAAATTGTGGAGCTGGATTGGTGATGCTCGTGGTGTTTCAGCAAGGCTGGAAATCTTTGTGAAAAAAGAGTGACTCAAGCTATGTACAGGGTTATGTTTGAAGAACATTTGCTTCCATTTGCTCCATGTTCCCCAGATCTGAGGATCGTTTTTTTCCAACATGACAATGCTCCATATCTGAACCCCAATGAAAACCTCTGGAATGTTATCAAGAGGAACATGGATGGTCACTAGACATCAAACAAAGTGGAGTTGTTTGAATTTTCCCAAAAACAATGAGTGACTGGTGGAAGCCACCAGAACACATGAACGCTATCATTGCAAATCAGAGTTATTCCAACTAATACAGATGTTCTTTAACTAAACCATTAATATGAAATTTTCTTTACTTCGATGCTCTGAATAAGAATATTTTTATTTGGAATTTGCGAAAAACTGTCTCAGTGGTTTATAGAATACAACAAAACTGTTTATGTATTTTACTTAAATACACCTGTAACAGGGCAGTGTGAAAACTGATCATTTTGCAATGGTCTGATCATGTTGACTGATCATGTTTCCCCACAGCTGTACAGTCAGGTTTCAACAAGTTAACTTTTTTACCTATACTGTATCTACCCCCCCCCCCTATAAATGAAATGTATGCAAAGCTGCAGCAGGTTCAAATTATTTTAGAATTGATCATACTGTGAAATGCCATTTCACTAGTCTTGTTGCATCATGTTGTGTATCTGAGATTCAAAAAAAAAATCTGACATGATCCCTGTCAGACAGCGCTAAAGCATAATTTTAAAGGTGCAGTTATTTCTGATTCATGCACGGGTCTGTGTTTTGTAGGCTGGACAGAGCTCGCTGGGTCACTGCTCTACGCTGGTCTAAGCAAGGAGAGAGCTCTCCTAACAAAGATGGTGAGTTCAAATTAGAAATGACATTTGGGTTTGCAAAACCCATCAAGCTGCATGATGAAACAGACTTGTGAAAGCCATCCCAGGAAAGCAAGACCAAAATTTGCATCTGCTGCAGAGAAGTTAATTTAGTTACCAACTTCAAAAATCGCCAACTAACAGCACCTTGGATTAGAGCAGTTATGAAAGCTTTACAGAGCATAAATAGCAAATGATTGGGATCTAAACCTATATTGTTCTTCCATTGTCCTTTAGCCATGTTAAGAGTCAGAAATAAAAAAAAATTCCAACTAAAAAATTTAATGTAGAAACTGAAGTCATTTTAACTATTTAAAAATATTAATAGGTTTGTTTCAATACTTTGTTTATTACAGGACTTCCTCAGTATGAATCTACCAAAGCCCATATGCCCAAGGAACCAGATGAGTTGAGTCTCAAGCAAGCTGAAGTAGTCATTGTCATGCAGGAAGTGGATGGTAAGTTCACAACACTGTTTTTTCAGAAAACGACACAATCGGTGAATGTAAAACTTAGATTACTGTTTAAAAATGTATAAGAAATGTAATTACAGCCTTGTAGAGCCTCAAGGAAAGGCAGCAGGAAATTAGCACCATTACATGCGTATGCTGCTGTAAAATAGACAAGATGAATTCTAGCTTGTTTTTAATTACCTGTGCACATTTTTCAGGTTGGTACTATGGGGAGAGGATGCTAGATGGAGATAAAGGCTGGTTTCCAGCCAGCTGTGCTACACAGATCACCAACCCCACTTTCATTGAGAGCAACATACAGCGCATGCAGCGACTGCGCAAAGAGACCAATGTCTGATCAGACATCACATACCCTCAGTACTGTCAGATAAAAACAGATGTCTCTTTCTTCATGACCTTTTCACAGTCTGAATAAACTATGGACTTCCAAGACAGTGAAATCAAACACACCACAAGTGAGAAATGTCACATTTGACTTTTATTTTGAGCTTGCATTTTGTTAAAATTGATTTTTGATTACATAAAAAGTTATTTAAAAATGTCAAACTGACCAGATATCAAATTACTTTTTTTTAAAAACCATTTGGTGTAAAAACATAAGACCGATTTAGAAAAACATCTGTTGTTTCCCCAAAACTTTTAGCTGTCAAAAACAATGGAAAAAAACAAGAGGGCTGCATAGATTCTGCAGGCAATCGGTGGTAATCTGGTCAAATGCAAGTTGCAAGCTTAGACGATCGTCAGGTCAAATCTGGTTCTTATTGCTCAGATCTTGGATGTTTCTTGTTGACAAAACTGAAAGAAAAAAAAAAAAAGTTTAATTTATGTGGAATTAAGGTCATGTGCAGCATTACTTGTATGACAAGCGTCTCAGCAGAAGTGCAAACAAATGCAACCGCACACGTGTGTAAGAATGGTGTTGATTTAACGTGGGACCCACACAAATCAATATTTTTCTATACAATGCTCAGATGTTATATAATGTTCTGTAAGCCTTAGAACGTAAAAGATTCATGATAGAACTAGGAAAGTGTTTTTCCACTATAAATGTTGTCAGTTACATGATTAATAACTGTCCAGGTTCCTGCTTTACCCGTCCTGTATGTAGAGTGACTGTATGTAAATGCAGACATTTGCACTACTATGGAGACATATACCAATTTTATTTGATCTTCCAAAAAGTGGTGCAATATAGGAGAAATATTTTGCCCATGTACGTTTTAGAATATATACGTTAGACAGAAATATCCAGAACGTCAGTAGCTAGTCATAAACTACAGTGATAAAAAAAAAAAAGTTACCCAATGGGAACTTCATATTAACTTCGACAGCTTTTTAACACAGTTGCTCTAAACATATAACCATGCTGAATCCAATTGTATACCATAACTAACAAAATAACTGCCGTGTGCTTTATTACACAAAAATAAAAACCAACCCGGCAGGATGGTGCGAGATGGTGACGCCGGTGGCGGTTGGTCTACTCGTCCCCGCCTTGTTCGGCCTCGGGAGCGGCTGATTTGTCGGTTGATGCATCGGCTGCCTTGCTGTCCTTGCCGTCCTGGGGCTTGCCGGTCTGAGGCCGTCTGCGACGGTAGTTGAAGTTGCGGCGGTAGCGGCGCTGCCGGGGCTCCTGATTCTGACCAGCCTCTCCCTGGTTCTCCTTATCCTCCTCCCCTTCCCGTACAGGCCTGGGTCGAGGTGGGCCCCTGCACACAGCCATGTAACTATCAAAAGGTTCTTGACATTGAACCATAATCATTTGTAAATTACATCCTCCCCCTTTTAAGTTATTTGCACTTAAGCTAGCAAACCACAAATGCAAACCTTGGCCTGAACCTTGGCCGGTAGCCTCTGTAGTAGTTCTGCCTCACTGGTTTATTGCCCTGGTCTTGACCACCTTGGTTCTCCTCACCTTCCCCACCCTAGGAAGAATTTAACTAGTTAGACATATAGACAGAAAATGGCTAGAAGTAGTATTAGTAGATGTAGTTTCATTCATAAGTGAAAAAAAAAAACACTTTTAGATTATGTGTCAGTCATGATCTTGTCTCAATGTACCTCGGTCATCTCTCCCCTGGGTGGAGCGTTGGTATAAGGGGGTCTGCGGCCATAGCGTCTTCTCACATAGTATGGGGGGTAGCGTCTCCTGCCAGGGAAACTGGGTTTACGTTGTTGCTGATCGCCTTCACCAGCACTGTCCCCTGCCTCCTTCTTGTCTCCCTCTCCATCACTTGGGTAATTGTCCTGGTAGTCACGTGGAGGGCCCCTCCTGCGTGGATAGCGTCTGTATCGGTTCCTGTCAGCCGCATATTTGCTGCCCTGCACAGGTACGCCGCCTGGTCCAGTAACATTGGCTGCCTCGGCACCCTGCAGGAATACATTGTTATTTAAACATTAGAAATGCCAATGGTGGAAAACTAGTTGGTCACAGGATGGAGATAAAAATATATATATTTTTTATATTATATATATTTTTAGGATATTCATATTTACAGAACAGTTTAGAAAGGTATGTTTTATGTAATAGTTAATTCAGACTGAGCAATTTAATTGACAAGAGACAGTAACTATAATAATTAATACTCCTGGTGATCTAACAATTGTTAATTACACTACCAGTCGCCTGCATGGCTGAGGCATATCTGTATGGTCTGTCATACTGAGGAGACTGCTGGAAACCACATTCAAAACCAATCACAGAAGCACAAGAAAACCTATCACCTTTATTTAAAAAAACAAACAAAACAACAACAAAAAAAAAAAAACGGTTGACTCCTTCCCAATCATTAACTCTTGGTGTGAAAAACTTGATTAACACAACTGCCCATCAACTCCATGTTTTGTACTCATTACTTGGCTATACAATACCGGTAAGAATTCAAAATAAATTTCAGTGCTGTTAAAAGTTAGTTCTGCCAGCTGTGGAAGGATGTGTGTTGGCAGAGCAAAATAACTTGTTTACTAAACGAACAAATCTTGACAAGTAGTGGTTGTGGAACTGTTGTATATATTAAGTGCAATATTACACTTGTGGTTGTGCAGAATATTAGCACACTCCCTCAGGTGATATTGCTTATGTTTTTAAGCCAACATGACAGGATTAGTAAAAGCTCACCTTTTCTCCTTCAACCACATCAAACTCCACAGTCTCTCCATCCCCGACACTGCGCAGATATTTCCTTGGGTTGTTCTTCTTTATCGCAGTCTGGAGACAACCAAGATAAATGAGCGATTACATCAAGGGTTTTAATGGAAAACTCATTGCGTCAATTCATGTACGAAACAAAGCCATCACACGTGAAATGCTTACCTGATGTACGAAGACGTCTTCTTTTGTGTCATTCCTGTTAATCAACGAGAACAAGCAAATATCAGAAATACAATATAAACTTAACAGGATTTAGATAAGCAAATTGGTCTGGATAAGGGCGTCTGCTAAATGCTACAAACGTAATGTAAATGTTTACCTGTTGATGAAACCATAGCCATTTCTTACATTGAACCATTTCACTGTCCCCAGGACCTTTGTTGCTAAAAAGGTGGAATAAACAAACAGCACACAAGAACTATGAGCTTTGCAGCATTCAATAAGTTACACTTACAGTTAAACACGGGCGTTTTATTGAAATTACAATCAGCATAGCTGAGGCACCAGGAAGCCCTAAACCATTTCCAAACTTGAGGAGGAATCTATTTACAGCCTCCAACTGTCGTGCTGTTTATAGACACTGATGTAAAGCTGTCGGGTCTGCATAACCAGCTGCTCATATCACAACCTTTAACTTCCAAACCTGTCCTGTAAATGAGTCAGTATGAGCGTACAGTTTAAAACGAGCTGCTGATTTCAGAGAAGAGCTAAAATACCATGACACATCCTAGATAAACAATTCTCGTATTGCGAGTCACTTAAGGCCACTGGATCTGAATCAACGTCGATTCGTTAGTTCAAGGAAATGACATGGTGAGGGCTGAAAGCAGGAAGCCACACTTAAGTCACACGTGGTGCACTATATACTAACTGCCTCATGAGAAACTACTACACTGAACAGAATCATAAGACATGTTAAAAACCGGGTAAATTCCTCAGATCGTATCTGTACCCTCGGGTTAGGAGGAGAAGCACAATTGGCTAAGCCTGAAAGGAGCGTAAGCTATGGAGGTAACTAGCTCGTCCTGATGTGCGTCTAGCAGTTAGCCTCAACCATGTGGTCGGACTCGAGCCAGTAAGCAAACAGCCAGATACTTTTACCTCAGGTACACATTCACGCAGTAAATTCAGTGCTTTCAGATTACGCATAGAGTTTGAGGTCGGAGCATGGGGTTTTGGTGCAGTTCCTCTAAATCGCCCCCAAATGCTGTGCGCTCAGACAATGGAAATGTCCGCATCCCGACAGAGCGGCGGACATTTTGGGAATGCTAAGTTAAACGTCTAAACAAGAGACGCTTAATCGGTTTGGTCTCACGAATATGGCTGCAGTTTAGTAAAAAAAAAAAAAAATCAAACAAACAAAAAAAAACCGGAATATTTGTTATCCCACTGTTAACGCCGCCCTTTTAAATTGCTCTTTCCTTTAATACACACACGTGTAGGCCAGAAGGCTAAATCATACACGGACTGTCGCGAACAAAGAGTACCTCAGCTCATATCTGATTTTTTATTATTTTTTTTAGTTTAATGACTACAAAATATATACATTATAATTTACCGATAGCTCTCGTGCAAACCACCCGACCAGTAGCCACCAGTAAGCGGCTCTGAGTACGGGGGTACAGCGGGTCACTATCAAGGCCAAAATCGCTTCTATGCTAAGCTAATTGACATACATCGCCATGTCCGGTCCAGCTGACGTACATCGAGTTCATTCTTGTACTGCGCAGAAATTGCAAGAAGTTTTACGCAGGGTTTTAGATTCCGGTGTCGAATAAATTATAATAACCAGCCGGCGCTAAGACACGCGCATACAGGCCTAAGTTTAGCAACTGGCTAGTTAGCATGTCGGCTAACTCCCCAGTCCTGAAGCGATGTACGAATACTGACACGCGACAAAAACGCAACAGAGCGCGTGCGTGGCTAGTTGGTTATTTCGTGATAATTGGCAGTCACCTCGACTGTACAAGGTTCCAGCTAAGTAAATCAGCGTTAACTTACTTTCGTTAGGCAAATACTGCGTTCACTTAACTTTACTATTCAACTTTTTTTTTTCATTATTATATTTTTCCCAGAGAGGAGCAGTTGCTACACAGTTCAGTGCCGAAAAACTTCTGACAGACAACCCATGTCCGTGTTTCTTCTCAGGTAATTAGTGATACCCAGCTGAGGTAACAAGGCTGTAGATTTAGCAGGAGGATTACATCCTAAACGCCGCGAAAAACACTTTACAGCGCTGGCCTCGGAGAGCGTTCACTACATTCTCCACACGGTGTTTAAAAAAGCTGCCTCTGAGGCTAGCTCACTCACCGATGACCTTCTTATCCCCCGCGGTAGCTGCGGCTGCCGGGCTGGATGGGCTCTCCACGTCGGCGGCAGGCTGCGGCGGCTGCTGTGTTTCGGCCTCGCTGCTCATGGTGGTTTCTTGTTGGTAAAGCCGGCGGTGGCTCTCTAGTGTGTTCTCTCCCGGTGCTAGATGGTAACCTGGGCCGGCGGTGGTGGGGGCTACTGCCTTCGGGCTCTCTGCTTTCCTTTCTCCGCTCCCGTTGCCGATCGAACTGGACGGAGTGAGAAAAGATACTGGAGGATATTCCTGACCGAACGTCCCATGCTGTCACCGGATTGGTTGACGCTTTGGTCTTCATCTTACGTTGCACATTCTCCTCGCGCTGATTGGATGGCTTTGATGTCAGTCATGTATGTCTGTGAACTTGTCCCCGTGATTGGCTCGTTGTGAAACAAGTAAGCGAAGGCATGTTGTTAAAATGGAGACGGAAAGAAATCAACACAAATGCTTTCAGTTTTACACACGCGGGCTAGAAAACCAAGTTTAAATGTTTTGTAATCAGTTAATTACTTTGTATGTTTTCCTACGTGAGAAAAGCCAGTTTAAAAAACAAACTATTTAAAAGGGAAATGATTTTGATCTTACATCTGATAAATTGGTGTAAACGCTATCACCACAGCATATCATTTACACTCGCCTGTTCTTTTTATACAGCTCTGTGCTTTCATTGAGAGGAACTCAAGACCAGATACTCCTGTTTAACTGGCTGGTCAAGTTTAAATAAAACAGTACAATACTACTACCAATAGTAATAATAATATCAGCTACAACATTGAGTAATGTGCTATGACACAAACCTCCAAGCTGTTTTTTTGATAACGGATGCTTTTAATGGTATACTGACAAATGCACTTGATACCGTATTTTACTTTTTTTATTGTTAAAATAAAACAATATTGTGCTTTTAGTTTAAATTAAATTAGTTAACAGACCCTAATATTAAACAAAAGTGCAGATTGAAACAGGTTTATCAAAGAAGCCAGACACTGCATTGTTGCACTCTATGAACCATCATGTCTCTTTTTAACCTTTTAACAGAATTTACAATTTCAGTGTAGAACCAGGGCTTTTTAAAACCATGTCGCCCACTGCATTTTAAACGGGAACACTCGAAGAGACCAAGTCATGGCCGAGTGTGAGACAGTCTCACACAACCTCCCCCACTTTTGTCATGTAAATGTTGTGCTGGCGCTGCAGCCGAGTGGCTGGACGACGTGTGAAGAACTTGTTGTTAACAGCCCGGCACAAAGAAGGCCTTTAACATTGACCCTCAGAAACCTCCTGCCGAGACCAGAGCTCTTCCAGCACTTCTGCTGAAAGGGCTCTTTTGTGTGGAAGGGATGGGGGTCTGAGCCATGATGGTGGGTAGAGAAGCAGGCTTTTGGATAGGTTAGGATGTGGATTTGAGGAAGAAGCAGAGACAATAGAAATTTCACTACACAGGAACTGGCATTAAATGGCACATCTTAGGATAATGGCTCGGTTTGGTTTCCACTCCAAAGTTGTGACGCTTGGACGATTTATGGCTGAAATGTCATTTAATAAACTGGATCAAATGAGATGACCACCAATGCATTACTTAGTTGTGTTGAGAAAGTCGAAGAATGAATGAAACAGTTTCTTTACAAAAAAAAAGCTGAAATTTATTCAGGATACTTGGCAGAGAATGCAGTCAGACAGCATTGTGAATAGTTAACTGTAAAGCGATCCAAAAGATGGACAATGAATGCATTCTCCTTATGCCTCAAGAGAAACGGGAGAAACTTTTCTTCTGTATATTGTCTCAACCATGTTTGTGATACCAGCTTTTGCAATTTATAGAAGGCCATCACAGTTTTTCATGTCAGAATTTGTGAGAAAGCTACTGTAGAGCATAGTGATGATGTCGAGATCACAATAATTTCAAAATAGAAGACAAAAGATCTTGACTTGAATTGTTTTTTCTTGGAGTGAAATGAATATAATTAACCACTAAAAAACATGTGAAAACAATAAAGCTGGTTCAAAAAAAAGACATCACATTTCTCCACACTGGGCGACGACTATGGGTAGTTTGGGTTTGTTGTTCGGTCCTGTAGGCACATTCTGCAACACATGGTTAAAGAGAGAAAAATAAATTAAGTCTTTTACAAGTAAAATTTTTTCCTTCATCCTAGATTGATTTAGTATGTGACCAAAACCCATCAACAAAACTGAACTTGCACACAGCATAGTATACACTGATCAAGAATAACATTACAACACGACTCATAAAGGCCGATCTTATCATTAAGCCCGTATTGTGTGGGTTACTCTTGTGCTGCCTGGGCGGTTCGGGCCCCTCAGGGCGTGACTCTACAAGACCTCTGGGCCTGTATTGTGTCTGGGTACCAGGACATTCACGGCTGATCCTTTGGGTGCCGTGGGTTATGGGGTGGGGCCTCCATGTATTGTACTTGTTTGTCTGGCACATTCCATGGATGCTCACTTGAATTGAGCTCTGGTGAATTGGAAGGATGGGTCAACGTCCTTGAACTCTTTTACGGACCCTGTGCATGGCAGGTTGTGATGCACTGAGTGTTCTGACACCTTTCTATCTCAGCATTGGCTTTTCTGTGGGATCAGACCACATGGGCTGGCCTTTGGCAGAGGCATGGGTGAGCCTTGGGTGTCCATGATCCTGTCACTATTTTAATGGTGTATTGGTGATCAATGTTATTCGCTTTACCTGTCAGTGGTCACAATTTCATACCTGACTGGTGTATAGTGAACTCCAAAACGAACTAGACACTGGACATAAGACATTACAGGCATTAAAATTTATAGTGCCATCGTTTTATGTAACAGAAAAAGTACAATTTCAAATCAAGCTGCTTACTTGATACTTGGACAAAAAAGTAAACAGATCCATTAAGAGTTGACCATAGCCAGCACATTTACATATATATGGCATGTCGTCCCTTGCTGGGAGCAGCCGAAAGACCAACAACAACGTCTCACAACAAAATGAGGGACAAAGGAACATATCAGTAAAACAGCATGCTAACAAGTCATCACATTAACAGGCAATAATTTAGATGTATTGATTTTCATTATCTAACATGGATTAGCACCAGAAAATCCATTTATGGTTACAAAGATCAGATATAAAATTATGATCACTTGTCTAATATTGAGTAGGTCAAAATGTTCACTTGCTGCGTAATGTATCCCACCCACTTCCAGGTGCCACTGTAAAGAGATATTGTAACTGTAGCTACTGTGACAAGAGCCAAATTGTGATGGCTAGATGACCGGGTCAGAGCAGCTCGCTGATGCACGTGGGGTGTGAAAGCAGTCCGATAGCTCAAATTGCTGAAAAGGTTAATGCTGGTTCCCATAGAATGATGTCAGATCACACAGTGCATCCCTATTTTGGTGACAAAAGGGGGGACCTACTTAATATTAGGCGGGTAGTCATAATGTTATGGCTGATATTTAATGTTGTGGAACACTGGCAAAACATGTTAGTTCCTCTTATCACTTATATTGTAACAGCTATAAAGAATCATTTCTGCAACAAATTGTATTTTATTCTTTCTACTGAAGGTAATAATAAGAAAACAAGCAGAACTCGATGGAGGTGTTTTCACTGCCAATAAATAATTATGTAAATCTTTATGTTAATCTGATCACTCTTGGACAGTTGTGCTGGTTACACCTGGTATTTTGATGTGTAAGTGTCATTCGAGTCAATCCAGGATTTTTTTATTGTGTAGAATGACAAAACAGTTATGAGAGTAAAAAAAACTCTTTAATTATCAATATAATCCCCTGCTACACTAATGCACTTATCCCAGCATTTCACTAGTGCTTGGACACCATCATCATAGAATACGTCTCAATACGCCAGAGCAAAGTGTGAAAGACCTGCTTCACGTCTGAAACACTGGCCTCCGACCTCGATTTTAATGGGCCTAACATATGGAAATGGCTTGGAGCGAGGTGAGGACAGTACGGGGGACGTGGTAACACCCAACTGAGTTACTGTAAAGTGCACCTGATTTTTATAAATGATTGTGTGTACAGTTCTGACAGACAGACGTGTACTGTATCTTCCGCAAGTTAGCAAAAATATATATTTTTTTTCACCACCTTGAACAGGGATTGTCATTCATGGACGTATGGGCTTCTTTAAAAACGTTTGCGCCATTCAAATGTTTTATGCAGTTAGTCTTATCACTGTACTGTGCTAAAAGACTTATGGAAAAGTCAATTGGTTTTACGCCCTCATTCATGAAAAAAATGTCATCACAATTCCTGGTTTGACTTGAATGCCCCTCATTTATCAAATCCACCTCTACTGAAGTACCAGTCAAAAGTTTGTACACACGTTTGGATTTATTTTTTTACATTCTAGAGCAATACTGGAGATTTCAAAACTAAGAAACAACACACATAGGATTAAGTAAATAATTAACAGCAGCCACTTGTTATTATTGCAAGAACAGTATTGTCAAGTGCATTTACAAAACCCACCAGGCATCATGATGAAACTGGCTCTCATGAACTGTGTCGGCTACTTATGCTCTGTAAAGCCTTCATAATAGCTCTAATCTGAGGTGCTGGAGAGGAGAAATTTTTTCTTCTTCGAGGTACTAGCCTCAAAAATCACCAATTAACAGCGCCTCAGGTTAGAACCATTATGAAGGATTTATAGAGTATAAAAAGCAGACATTATTAATTATTAGCAGTAGCTTATTATTAACTGTTCAAAGGAGATAACTGCATATTTAGGATGCCTTCAGCATTGTTTTACACTGTTGAAAGAAAAAAAAATTAGGAAAGACCATGGACGTTGAAGGTATGTTCACACTTTTGACTGGTAAGAATGTGTTCCAACAGTATTTATCAAGACTCCTCCTGGAGCACATTCTTAGCCAGGTGATATATTGTACTGTAAATAATTGTAAATATCATCTAAATATATCTGACACAGTCACTCATCACTGTCCAGAGAAAATGACCAACCTATCAAACCCATGCTGCTCACTGATTGACATCATGCACTGCATATAAACACCATGTTGGGAGCTGCAAACTGAGCTACTCACATGAGTCATTATTTTTTTTAAATGACCACTCGGTAACATATGGTATAATAGGCTAATATAGGTGCTATTTGAGTAGGTCAGTTTGCAAACTCCACAATGAATAACTAGTAAAACAGCAAAATTTTTTCATCCAACTGACGAGATTAGTAAAAATATACAGTATGTACACATGAATTCACACTTGTACTTGGTGTAAAATTAAGGGAATTGATACTACTGAATCTGCCAGTTTGAGATCATATTCTGTTCAGGAAGTGAAAATGCAATGTTATGGCATGATATAATTGTAAATATCATCTAAATAAAGCGCACAGTCATTCATCACTGTCCAGAGAAAATGACTCACAGTATGATTGCTTTATCAGACAAGTTGCATTTTAAAACGGCAGCATCAGTTACCTTGTAGTACAAGACTACAACTAACAGAATGCAATCTGGAGAGGTGTTGTTTTATGATTTTAATTCAGGAGAATTACCTCAATTTTTCTCATGATCAGCAAACCATCCACCACTTTGCCTGAAATGGAAAATAAAGCAAAATCATAAGAACAGATATTCAGATATCTCAGAGTTCCAGAATTTTAATGTGTCCCCATTTTAATGTGTCTTGGAGAAAATGATGTGTGTATACACTTTCCCAAACATGGAAATACAATACTCATGAGATTTTCACCAGGACATTGCAGTTTAATTCACTTGCACTTACCGAACACTACGTGTTTCCCATCTAACCAGTCGCATTTTGTACAGGTGATGAAAAACTGGCAGCCGTTTGTTCCTGGGCCACTATTTGCCTGCAGGGAAATGAAAGAGGTGCATGTTAAATGCGCGTTAATAAGATTTAGAAAAAAATAAATAATAATGACCAGCAATCAACCAGTAATATGTGATGTGGAAAAACGAGCATTACAAATGTTTTTTTTTTTTTTACAAAATTGTTTTATTTTATTGAGAGACAAAAGGGGAAGGCTGGTGAGGAACTGCTATGAATCTAAGTAATAGCAATAGCAGTAACTTATTTCCTGGATGCTCCACAACATTAAACCTAAATATTAATGGATAAAGATATGACATACCGTTGTGATTAATAAAAAAGGAAATTGTTTGCAAAATGCTGTGGTACAAGACGGATAAATCGCTGTGGGATGTATTGTTATCTGAAAATATAAACAACTGGGTAGTCTGCGTCAAGTTGAGCTCCTTATATAACACTCGCCTGATTTGCTCGATGGTGAGATTTCAGCATCTCTCAAGTTCTGCACTAATAATTTTCACACTTTGAGTAGTTTTACATACAGTTTACTTAGAAGGTTTACAGATACTTAAAAATTCCAGTTTACCTTTGCACAAATATACATATTTATTATATAATTGATCAATGTATCCTTTAGGGAAGTCTGGCTTGTGCGAGAACTCAGGCAGGCAATGAATACAAACTGTTTGCATCATGTTAGTACAAGGAAAAGAAACAAAGAGGGAAAAAACACTCCTGCAAGATACATCATTATAAATTATTCTAAGAAACTATAGCTAAGAATGTGTGTGGCAGAAAAAGTATAACTCTCATAATAGAAAGAAATCTCTGGCAATGCTACTCAGTTTGTTGACAGCTCTCTGACTTCATACACTCTCCTGGCTCGTTAGCTCATTTACATACTGCACAGGAGGAACAGAAATACAAAGTGTAGATGCAGAGTCAGGAAATAAACACTCGGTTAGCCAGGGCAGATATGGATGACATATACCGCCTGACCAAAACAAACAAACAAAAAAGTCACAGACTTATTTGGTTAAACTGGCAGATGTAGCTCAGTGGTTAAAGTCTTGGACTACTGATTGGAAGGGCTCAGGTTCAAAATCCAGCACCATGATGTTGCCACTGTTGGTACCTTAACCCCTTACCTGCTTAGATGTATAATGAGAGAAAATGTAAGTTGTTGTGGATAAGGGCGTCTGCCAAATGCTGTTAATGTAAATTCTAACTGCCTTTAGTTTTAATTACAGGACGCAATGTGGTGGTCAGTTCATGTGTGAAAATGACTGACGTTCCCAGATTCTTTTTCACAACAAGTCCAGAAATATCCCTGTACCTGACCAACTGAAGCAACCCCGGATCATAACACTGCCTTCAGAAGCTTGTAGAGTGGGCACTATGCATGATGGGTTCATGCGCTTCCCTTCTTATCCTGATGCGTCCATCGTTCTGGGATAGGGACAATCTAGACTCATCAGACGACATCACCTTTTTCCATTGCTCCAAAATCCTATTTTTATGCTCTCTAGCAAATTGAAACCCTTTTTTTCTAATTAGTCATACTAACAAGTAGTTTTCTTACACTCACAAAGCTGTTTAGTCCCAATTCTGTGAGTTCTCATTACATTATGCATGTGGAAATGCTCGTACTTTAACAATGAACATAGTTTTGATTTCTCACTTTGCAACTTCGCAGCACGTTTAAGTGGTCATTTAGTGACTCAATATCATGGTAATTACCCCAGTTTCAGTAATTTCAGCAATCTTGGTTATTTTCTTTGCTTGATGCAATGCAATACTTTGACCCTTCTGAAATGAACCTATTTATTAAAGAAAGACATACACTATATTGCCAAAAGTATTTACTTGCCTGCCTTCACATGCATATGAACTTCTGGAGTAACATCCAATTCTTAATCCATAGGGTTTAATAAGTTGGCGACAATAACAGCTTCAACTGGGATGGATTTCCACAACGTTTAAGAGTGTGTTTATATAAATTTTGACCATTCTTCCATTCGTGAGGCACTGATGTTGGACAAGAAGGCTTGGCTCGTGATGTTCGCTATAATTCATCCCAAAGGTGTTCTATCGGGTTGAGGTTAGGACTCTGTGAAGGTCAGTCAAGTTCTTCCACACCAAACTTGCTCATCCATGTCTTTATGGACATTGCTTTGTGCACTGGTGCGCAGTCATGTAGTAACAGGAAGGGGCCGTCCCCAAACTGTTCCCACAAAGTTGGGAGCATGAAATTGTCCAAATGTCTTGGTGTGCTGAAGCATTAAGCATGCAACTAAGGGGTCGCGACAAACTCCTGAAAAACAACCCCACATCATAATCCACCCTCCAGCAAACTCTGCAATCAGACAAGTACCGTTCTCCTGGTAACCGCCAAACCCAGACATGACCCCACTCTTTGATTTTACATGAGACTACCACTTCGTGGCTGAATTGCTGTAGTTCACAATCGCTTTCACTTTGTGATAATGCCACCAACAGTTGACTGTGGAATTTTTAGTGGTGAGGAAAATTCATGACTGGACTTATTGCACAGGTTGATTGGTGAGTGAATACTTTTGGCAATATAGTGTAGCTATAGGACTACTGTACATGTTCCACACCTTGACAACTGTGTACATGTTCAACAACATGCGCACAAGGCAAAAACTTGTCAAAAGCAAGGTCATTTTTAAAGCTCTGTGAGTAAAACAAATATAGTTTAACATTCACTTATACAGCATAATACATTATGCAATCAGTGTCTACATTGTCTCATCAGTCGGACTTAAATACTCACCCCAGCCACAGAAACAACCGCATCAAAGAGACCATATTGTATTTATTCTTATAGTAATACTTCATCTGAACACTAACTGCTTTGTGAGTGTGTATTATTTTATATTCTACATGACATAATAGTAATGTTCTTTAAAAAAAATAAAATTTTAAGGCTGATGTCAGCTGAATTAACGTCTCTGCCAACCACAGTAAGCTTAATTGGGCCAGCAGCTAGCACTTCTTATTTTTTTAAATTACACAGATCTTTGAGGCAACATTATATAGCAACATTAACTCTTGATCATTCATTCAATATACATTATGAACATGTCAACCTCATTATTAAAAAGTTTTTAAACAACAGCATATAATTATTTGCTGCAATCAGCGGTAAGATTTTCTGTTTAACATTTGAAAAGCATCTGAATGTTCCAGCCTTACATGACCCAGTGGACCTGATCTATATGATAACACATGGTGTCAATCTTAATGATCCCATACCATAGACAGCAAGCCTGGAGCAGAATGTTTCATTTTAAAGTTCTCATCCGCAAATGGACCTCTGTAGATGCTGCAGATTCCCGTGCCATCTCCCTGTGTGAGAGAGAACATTATGGATTGAGAAGTCAGACATTCATGACTCACACACACACACACACACACACACACACACACACACACACACACGCTCTATAAGTTTACTGTGGTGCATTGAATTGATCTGAACACTAGAGGGTGAGAGCTGACATTCATGCAGCAAGTTTGTCTTTCCAAAAGCCACCGAATGAAACAACATGCATGTTTAATTCATATCTAAATTCATCTGTAGTGGATAATGCATTTACAAGATATGTTTAATAGAAGTAAAAGTAATTTTATTTGGACAGAAAGAAATTTCTGGGCATCTGCCAGTTAAAGCAAGATGCTAATGGCAGAAAAATCTTTGCAGCCTCTAGAACATTTACTCTATTGAATTTTAGTAGTGACCTTACTACTCTTTTTTTTTTTTTGTGCTCCCCCCCACCACGTTATCTAAAACTTTAAACTCCGCCCACTCAACACAATCACGTCATAATCCTTAAAAAAATGCCTACGTCAATTTACAATAATGAGACATCAATAAATTCTTTAATGAAATATATTAAACCATAGTTTACAGGCATTCATTAAATTGTACTGATACTGATTACTAAGTCAAGTCAAACTAGGACTTTTTGATTGTGATTGTGTTTTTGATTTTGATTGTGTTTTTGAAAGGTTATCCGCTGAGTTTCAAGAATCAGCCGTTCCATTCACTGAATGTGTTAATGAGAATGACTGCAGTGGGCTCCGAGCTGCCTCTGCCGGGATCATCATTCATGGAAGCTCTTCTTTAAAACCTTTACATCATTCAAATGCGTTAGTGTGGCTAAGAGTCTCATCTCCATATCGTGCTGTTTGACTTGAATCAACTCGTATTCAAAGGAATTTACCTATATAATGCTTAATGTTGGAAGTATCTTATATTCTGTAATATACAAATTATTTTCTATAATTAAAAAAAAAAAAAAATTTTTTTGTACTGTCCATCCATGGTATTTTTTATTACGCATATAAATATGATTTACAACAAAATTTTCTATGAAAGTCTTTTTATAGGGTCACATAATGAAACAGATAATTTACTTACTTGTAAACTGTCAAGTATGCAAATTTATCCATGTCTAAGTAGACTTAGTAGATTTGAGTCTCATCTGCATAAATGTACCTATTTGAAAACTTTCAATACTAATGCTACTCATAGGGATATCAGCAAAGACTGATGTGTCTACTGCATTAACAAACATGTTACCTCTTCACCTGTAATGTCTTGCTTTGTGCAATGTTGATGCAGAAATCACAGGGCTGAGTGTGTATTCACGATATGTGCGTGCACAAGGAGCTCAGTCTCAGATGCAACTCCACCCCTGGACAATCTTTCTGGTCAGACAGGTTATGTCTACAGGGGTTTAGTTTTATATCTAATGTATTTACAGTTCAATAAATAGTCAGTGTTACATTTAAGCTCACGGTTCAACAACAAACCTTTATTACAGTTAACTGTAATGAGTAATGAATTCCATTTGATTAATGGATAGAGATGGCAGGAAATTAGAGACTTCTTGTCATTCTTGAATTAACCAGGATCAAAACAGTTTTAAAGCCATAACATTTTAAAGGTGTGCTGGTCACGAGTTCCTCATATTATAACCAGCATGGAAATCTGAAGAACTCAATAAAAGCTGTCAAACGAATTTGAACAAAGCAACTCTATAACACCACTGAAAGAGGAAATGCCCAAGTCTGTCATGGCAGACGCACCCTTACTTTACTGTTCGCAAAAGCACAACCATTGAAGAATCCAGTGCTAAACCCTAACCCTGCCATAATTAGTAAGGAACACGACAAAATTAACCATTAGTGTAGCTAGCTAATAATTACTTAAGTTACATGGATGAACATGGCCATGCTGGACTTTGGAGAAAAGGTGGGGCTACGTGTACAAGAACATAGATGGAAGGTGAGAAAGCAAACAAAGCAGTCCGTGGGTTACCATCCAAACAAGAGAGGGCAAATTGTACCCAAAGCACATAAAACAAGTAAAGAAACAAATAAATGAAAGACTAAGCGTATTTGGAGTAGTTTGACCAAGGGACAAACTGAACAATCAAACCAATGCAGAAGTGCCAAGCATGCAGTTCCTTGAATGTCCACTGGGGACTAGCTCCAAATATGAGTCAATCTCCATAGAACCAATGTTAAAATGGCAAATTTTTCAACGTTTCATTTGATGTCTATAGTTAGAATTCGCATTCATGACACCCATACAGGTGGTGAATTTTTATGTGACTCATCACTTCATGACTCAATTATAATAAGCCATTTAACATAATTAGGAGTCTGGCCAATTTGATTGACAGCTCAAATGCAACTGCTAGCTGTCTGCTGTGAATTACTTTAGCCAACCAGCTAACTGGAAACGTTGTAGTGTACCTTACCACAAGAAATGTAGGAATTGACATAGGTTAATGTGTAAGGTGTGAATGACAAGAGTTCAATCAAACGTAAAATAACTTTAGTATAGAAATTAACATTAGCTACCTTGGCATTTTAGTGGTAACTGAGGTAAGTAGGTGTGTGTTCCACCCAACAGCTAGGTGCAGTTCCACTCATTTGCCAATTTACGGATTAACCAGAGCTTAGGTGGAGTCAGCTCCTGCCAAGATGGCAACGGCAAGAGCTCACAGTTGAGCTTCAAAACCGCTCTTCAGAAAACCTATGGGTGATGTCACAGATTTGTCCAGTTCTTTTTATACAGTCTAAGTTTGACTAACAAAAATTATGTATTTGGTTCTCACTTGAGAATTTAATGCTAACAATATGGGTGCAAAATTGCACTCCTTAAAATTGATAAATTTTTGCCTTCATCTGATCGAATCTCAAATATCTCCCTTTTCCTTAAGGAATTAATAATCAGCTTCTATACATATCACAAAGAAAATGGTAATTTAGTAGGAAAACACACTCTGTCCTTTAGAATATTTTTTAAGTGCATATTTAGGACTGCATGATTTGATCAGAAAAATTACATATCCTAGGCAAATAACAAACCACAAAGACCTAACACTGTATAAAAATAATAGTATAACAGTAAGAAAAAAAAAATTAAGGAAAAATTGCACATTTTACATTTCTAAGCTCTTTCATTATTTGAAAACTCTAAAATTAAGGATTTTTTTGTGTTTTTTTTTTTTTTTTTTAAATCAATGACCATGTTTTCAAGATTTCATATGTGGGCTTGTGTCATTTTGGCAACTCTGAGTTATAGTGTGTATATAGTAAGTTATAGTATATACTTGATGTGTTGTGGTATAGTCTCATGACAATGACAAATATTATGGACGCACCGTGGATCTTACAGTATGCAATAATGTTTATGTCTGAAATATAAATATAAGGGGTGTTCAAGTCAAACAAGGACTTTTGTATGTGCAGAATAATAGAAGACAGTTATGAGTGTAAAAACTAACTTTATTTTTCTATAAAATCCCGTTACACTAAAGCACTTATCCCTAGTGCTTGGATATCATCAAGTACTTTTTAAACAGTCCTTGTACTGAATAAAATATATATTAAAAAAAATCTGAAATCTGTATGTCAACCTCCTCTCCCTATCTTTCTTATATTCGCAAAAGTATCTTGGAGGTAAATCGGCAGCTTATTAAAGACATAAAACTGCAGTGTGTTGTAAATCTTTCTGGATGGCCATCAAACTATGGGAGGTTTTCCCTTGATTAAGAGCACAAAGATAGTGCTTCAGCCTAAACAATGTTGGAAAAGCTAGCTTTTATACTGATGTGTGGAGCAGAGAATACATTGACATTATCAAAATAATACTCAACAAAAAAAATAAAGACAATGAAAGAGAAAAACATAATTGAGGGCAAACATCCTATGAACACAAGACACTCACAGAATGACATGAAGATTCTTAATGATTAAATCAGATGGAGGCTAAACCTCCAGGTAGCATCATTTAGCCCCTAAGAGAACACCAATCATATCCTATATATTGACTGCCATAGAATTATAGAAAAACAAGAAATATCTTCCATATGAGCTACAAATACTTAAATATGTGAAATCTCATTGTGAAAAGCTTCTAAAGTGGTATTTTTGAGCAGAGTAGGGCATACAATGAAGGAATCACTTGTTCATTTGTGAGATATTAACAATCTAGCAAAAACCTCAAAGAGGAATCCCTGACAGATGTTTATTTCACTGGATAATCCTAACTAAAATCTCTGTTAAATAGGGCTGCAATAACACATCAACATAATCAATTACATACATTCTTGTGCAGAAGTCTTAGGCACTTTGTTATACATGATTATTTAATGATTCATTACCAAGTCAGTACAAAAACATTCATGATTTCCAAACATTTGGATTACAACAAAAAAGTTTTATCCCTGGTTTTATCCCGTTATTTTTAAAACACTGGTTCTCTCTGACCTCAAAACAATGAGACAACAGCCTAAGTGTGTATTAGAGTGAGTTTAGTCTGAGTGTTGGTGTGTATCAGTGCGAGTCGCTGTGCTCTTATCAGTTCCGCTTCAGACAAGAGCTCAATGGAAGATTATAAATTGAAATGAAATAAGTTATAAATGCATGAGCCTCTCTGAGAGGAATGCAGTCGATATTATTCATATTTATACAGTAAAATGTCACCGATTTTATTATGTGGGTTTTCCATAAATTCTGTCACTCTATGCATGATTTATGTGGCTCTTGGATTTATTTATTCTTGACACCTTATTATTCCATGTGGGAAAATATTAGTTTGCAAAAATACATTTTTGTATAAAAAAATATGCAAATAAAAGGTTAAAAGATTATGGCTATTATTTACTGTCAAGTTAATAAAAGATTAATCATCCAAGCAGAAAATATCACTAGATGAACCGTGGAAAAATAATGTTTAGACTAATTGTAAGTTGTAATTTATTTATCCTCTATACCGCTCATCCTTTACAGGGTCATGGGGTACCTGCAGACTATACCAGGAGGCCCTGGGCACAAGGCAGGGTTCATCCTGGACAAGGTGCCAATCCATTGTGGGAACGCACACACTCATTCACACTACAGGCAATTTAGAAACGCTAATTAGCCTAACTTGTATGTCTTAATGGGAGGAAACCCATCAAACACAGGGAGAACATGCAAATTCTACGCACACAGACTCAAGAGAGGGAATAAATTTTCCTTTTTAATTAACTCATTACCACAGTGTTGAAACGTATTATGTTGTCACTCTTGTTTGCACATTTGCACGTGCACTTTATGTTATCTTTTTCTGTATAGGACTGTATAGGATAGGTTCTATTAATTTATAATGTTAATCTGTTTTGTCTCAGCTAGTCTAGGTTCTTAGTTAGTCATCAGCTCGTTAGTTTTCTGTTAATTTATGTTGTAAATTTATGTTGTACGTAGCACCTTGGTGCTGGAGAAACGTCGTTTCGTTTCATTGTGTACTAAACTGTATATGGTTTAAATGACAATAAAAGCCTACTTGACTTCAATCAAAGCAGCAGTCCTAAACTAATAATAACTTAATAATAAGCAAAAACCTAAATCTGAAGGTGCTGCATATATACAGTGGGGCACAAAAGTATTTAGTCAGCCACCAATTGTGCAAGTTATCCACTTTAAAAGATGAGAGAGGCCTGTAATTTTCATCATAGGTATACCTCAACTATGAGAGACAAAATAAGAAAAAAAAATCCA